>CM060176.1:108325083-109525083 GCA_030549775.1 Tamarix chinensis | reverse complement strand
CTCCTTCTCCCATTTTTTCTTATGACTTAACCCCCTGAATAAGCCCACCTCACCCCCTCCTTCCAAGATCTCTCCAAAAAGAAAGAGCCCCCCATCAATTCACCATTATCACCCCTCTTCTTCACCATTTTTACCAGCAACACAGTCCACCACTAGCCATATTCCCTTATCTTTGACTACCTACACTGATCCCTTACTTCTTGCACTGGATATCCCTTCCTTAACCACCTTATAACTAATGCAAAACCTCATAAAAACATACTCAACTCCCTCATCCAACCTCACCAAACACCAACCACCAAATTCGGCTAAAATCACCAAAGCTCCTCCCTTCCCCTTCGGCTAAAATTGTCAATTATCCATACCTTGATACACCAAATTCCACCACACCTCCACTCATTGCTACATCCACCACCACCAAAGCCTGGCAAGTCACAAAACACCTAACAATCTATGGTTAACCTCACCAAAACCATCATTTCAGCCTTCGGCCAAAAGCACTAAACCCTCCTCCCTTGGTTTTGGCCATTTGTGTTGTGGAGTGCCCCTTTCTACACCTTTACTTATCAGTCTACCCTCCCTAAAAATATCCATTTCTTTCGTTCTTATCCCCTAGCACTAACCAAGCCCATCATTACCCCTCCTCTCTTTCTCAACATACATCCACTAATTCTTCCTCTTTTTTCAAGTGAGTTTTGATTGTCATCCTTTCATTTTCTTCAACTAGTTAGTTATCCTTGAGTTTTTTTATAGTAATTATAGGTTATTGTTGCGTAATATTAAATGCTAATGCGGGTGTTATTGGGTGTTAAATTCTTAGGTAATTTTTTAGGGTCTTAGAGAAGACTTTTTGTGTAAGCTTAGATTAAGTAAATCTAATCACACATAAGATTGTAGAATTTATGTGCGAGCATGTTAGTATTATTTAGATTTAGAATTATTCTATAGTTTTACATTCTCCAAGTATTATGACATTCATGAAGAAATGGTGACATGTTAAATGAATGATACGTATAGTTGTTATAAGTTAAGCTATATGCATGGGGAAAATGTTATATGATTTATGTACGCATGTCAAGGGTTTTGTTAGGATTTTCATTCTTGTCAAGTTATGATCTAAATTACATGTTAAATATTCTATTATTGCTAATGCATGGTAGTTAGGGTTACTATGATTCACATGGAAGCATATAGGCATGATTAGGGTTAGCTTATGATGATTTATATTCGTATGACCTATGATTAGAGATATTCCAATACATGGATCATAATGATAATTTCCTTATTGCAATGATGTAATATGCTTTATATGGTTACATACATGCTGCATGGTATATGTGATATGTAAGAGTTTCATGATTAGAGTTTTATACGCACAATGTAATAAATGCTTGAAAAGTTGAAAATATAGTTAATTTTCAAAATACAAAGATTACCTACGTACTAAAATGATGTGAAATATTGCATTTTTGGCCATTTCATAAAAAAATTATTGTAATAATAATGTTTGATACATAAATGAATAAAATGGTGAAACTAAAGTTGTTAAGGGTATTTTGGTAATTTTAACCTAGTGTACCTTTGGTGAATAATTTGACATTAGGATGGCCTTAAAATTTTGGTAGGTTGACCTTAGTGTTAACTTGGTTTAACATAGACCAAAGACCTTAAGGTTTGCCTTTATAATTGGAAATAAAAGGGAAAAATGGCTAGCTATGGAGATGGTAATTCTTGTGCAGTATGTGACATTTGTGATCACCTCATAAAATATTAAAACTTAAATTGGAAGACCTCGAGGTGGAAAAGTTGGTTTTTAGGATTAGTTATCCTAGAGACGAGGTGTTATCCCTTATTTGATTTGGTTCACCAGTGTGTTGTTGTGCCCTAGTAAGGCCCTATTCTATGATATAGGTGACTATGTGCCCTATAAGGGGAATTGATACTTAAGGACTATTTGATCGAGGTTAAAGGGTACCGTGTTACCTTTATGTATAGGTATGACTAGGCGTGATGCTTTGTTGTACCTTTGGGCACCTATTTTTGATGTAATCAGGTTTTTTTAGACTCTTATGTCTCTTGGTGTTTTTTACCTCCATTGTTATATGGAGTATATTGTCCACAACTTTTGTTATTTAATGTCTCTTATTTCCATTGTTCTACTTGGTTATGGTTTGTTTTAGTCTTACCACTTGACATAAGAAAGATGAGGGAATCAGACTTATGTTAAGTGTAGTGGTAACACCTAGTAATTTGGTAATTAACAATTCCACAAATCAAAATTTTAAAATGGGTGTGTTGTAATATTGCTTTAAGCATAATTATTATTAATGCTTGTATACTATTACTTGGTTTTATATCATGTATAGGATACCATAAGATGTGATAAATTTCTAATGTCCTGTCTTTTATTTGATATTCTTAGACTAGAATACATAGTTATATACTTTCACTACTACAAAAATAAACATACATTGCAACTTATATATGAATTTTTCGATTAGGATAATCGTGTATAACATATCTAATAAAAAAAAGTAAGATAAAAAAGAGGTAATGAAGGAGGGTATAGATGGTAGTTGGAATGTTATAGCCATCTTCTGCTGTGTGTTTTCAAAATGTTTCACATAGGAAGGGTATAGATAGGAGTTCTAAGGAAAATTTTTTTTCTATATCTCAATAGTTTTTTTAAATGTTTTTTAAGGGTATAGATGGCATTTATTCCAAGGAACCATTATTTATACCCATTTTAGAACCTTTTTCTTCCTTTTTCTTCACTTATCACTTTTTAACTTGATTCAAACTGTTACTTTCACATTCAAAACCAAAGACACTCCATTTCTATCATCGATAACTTGCTTCATTCCTCCTTCCATTATTGATACCTCCACTATCCTTGTTCCTTTCTTACATCATTTACTTCCATTACCACTATTTACCAACCAATTGAGTAGGTTTGTATTTATCTTCTTCTTTCTTACTGTCATTATTTTCTTTTTATTATCAAAATTTCCATGTTTTTACTACTTGTAATGTGAATGAGATTCCTTAATTTTTTTTGCTTATGCAATGTGTCTTGGATATCCTTAGAATTTTTGGTGTCATTGTTGTAGTTATCATAATATGTATATTATGTTGCTACTTGCTTTATACTAGCCTCTATTTCATATACATTTTATCTGGAAGACAAACTTATCAAAAGGAATGTGTTGTTGATGTTGTAATGATGCATTTTTAAAATTATTAGGCTCAATTTTGTTTTTAATGTAGGGTATCATGGATCAAATATTAATATGTTATTTTTTTTGATGGTTTTAGGTATGACATATGGTGGTGATAATTTAGGAAGAGGTAAATAGAAGAGAGGAAAAGTTAGGATGCCAAAAAACTACAAACTTGAGAAACAAGATTAACAAATTGCATGTTAATCAAATTACCAATTTATGGGTTTCAGATGGAGAGAATGGGACCAAATATCTTAGCTATGCTTGTGCTAGAGCTTAGTGTGTAACACCCCCATTTTTACTGCTAAAAATTTTCTTTTTGCGGAAGCATTATTTACAAAATCAATGGGTGTTACCGCCACACTCAGTATAAGTCTGGCATCCTCTACTGTTCTTATACCAAGTGCTAAGGCTAAAATATTACTTTAGTTAAATAGCATTAAAACAAAGGTAGGATAGAATTTCATTACAAATTGCATTATCCTGATAAATACAAAAAGATTAGACAAAGAGTTGTAATGTAACAAAAGAGAAATAGCAGGAGACTCAAGAGTCCACGAAATATCCAGACCAAAAGAAGTCGAGGCGAACACTGGATAGTCCTAACTCTTAACCCTCTATTTGAAATCGTCATACCCTACCCTCAAAGTAATCCTACAAGGTAAAGACTTCCTGTTGAATAGTTAGGGGACCATAAAACGGAACCCATCAGTACTACGGTACTGAATACCCCTTTATACCAAACTAATGTGAAAAACTAGCATGGAACACATGCAAGGCATACAACTAACATGTATAAGATATTTAAGTATTCATACGAGGATTGATATACAGTAATCATTTAGATGGTCAAATTCTATTAAATTCATACACTACTCATTTTCATTTGTCTAAAACAACTGAAAGCTCACCGGACTAACATGCCAAAGACACTCTTAGAAGTAATAATTAGAACCCAAACTCCAGCATAATAGTTATAACATCCACAGCATGACTCATGTCTCAGCATAACTCCCAACCAAATTTATAACATCACGGGTATATTCATAGGTAAGCTATAACAAAATCCACAACATCAAATGTATACTGACAGGTAGAATATAATAAAATACATAACATCACATGTGTACTTACAAATACAGGATAATAAAATCTGTAACCTCATAGGTACACTTATAGGTACAATAAATTAAATTTCATAACATCAAAAATATATTTACAAATATCGTATAACAATAAACATAACGTCACAGGTATACTTACAGACATAATACCCATATAGGTAGGCCCAAAGGCTACCACCTAAACAACAAGTAGGTGCAACAACTGCTACCCAAAACCACAGGTAGGCACAACGACCACTAACAAACCAATCCAATATCTGATAATAATCCTTCCAATCAAATCATATTATTTCCATTTTATTTACTCGAGGGGGATACAATAATAACTTGGAGACATAATAGTACACTGTTCATACCGGCGCACAAGGCAATACGATACCCTCCAACCATCCAACCCAGAGGCATAACAACACTCTGGTTATACTGATGCACAAGGCACACAGTACCCTCCTCACCTCGGACATATAATCCTTAAGTATCAATACCACCTATAGGGCCTATAGGTCACCTATAGAGTAGACTAGGGCCTTACTAGGGCACAACTGGCACACCAGAAACCCAAACAAATTGAGGACTCCTACCTCATCTCTAGGGTAGCTACCCCTAGAGAGAAACCATTCCTAAACTCGAGGTTATCCACTTTACGTATTAGTATTTTTATAAAGTGATTACAGATGACACACATTACACATTTATTCTCATTTCCATACTTATTCATTTTTCCTTTATTTCCAAATATCCAAGTCAACCCTACGGTCAATGTTATAAAGAAAAGTCAAATTCAATACTATGGTCAACCTACCAAAAGTCTAAGGCCATCCTATATCCAATTATTCACATTTGGGCGTTAGGCCAAAAATGACCAAAATGCCCCTAAAGCTAATAATTATCATATTAGCATCCATTTAAATACTAAATCTATCTTATTTATTAATTTGTGGTGAAAAGGCTAAAACAAAATAATCTAATTGTTTATTATATAATTTAAATCATCAATCATGTCAAAAGACCATTTTGCCCCTACATAGATTTCGGCACACGGAACCCTATCATATACTTTTGAAAACGTACAAAACACACAATTGTATAATCCGCAACATATAATATATGTTAAACATAATTTTCAGGATAGGTATCATAATATATAAAAATGACTAAATTGCCCCTAGGGCACACATCCATAATAATTATTGAATAATTATATCTAAGCATGCTCAACCTATTATTTTACACATAATTATCATACAAATTATTTTCTCGTCATTAGAATCATTTTTAAATCATACTTTTGTATCCAAAATATTTTATATCATATAACATGCTCGTTTTTATCTATTTTCATAATAATAATAATTAACACACAATTATATCGAAATAAATCATGCTAAACATATTTCATACACCAAAAATGCTAATGTGCTATCACGCAATATTTAACATTTTAATAAGGTATAACAGTTACTTGAATTCCAACAAAAACATAAAATTAGTAGTATCAACTAAAATTTATTAGGTCCTGGAATTTAAACTTTCGTACCTAAAAATAATACCACATATACATAATTAATATCTATAAGATAAAATAATAATTAAAGTATAAAAATATTTATTTTTCTAAAATTACCAAAATACCCTTATAATTAATATGGTACGAAATTTTCCTTAAGACACCACGTAACTCACGCTGCATGCAGCGTGAGTCACGCACGAAGAAAGGGATCGACTACTGGCTGGGCGAGAGGGTTGGTCGGGCTATGAGGCAGGGAGAAGGGAGAGGGTGGCAGAGGTGGTGGTCGACGGAGTAGATGGCTGGCCGGCGGTTGCCGAAGGCTGCGGGAAGGTAGGGTTGCGACGGTGATGGTTGGCGCTGTAGGGAGGTGGGCTGTAGGAGAAGGAGAAGGAAAAGGAGGGAGTGGGGAGCTAAGCGACGGGTTTTGATGTTGCAGGTTGGGCGACGGGGGCTGTAATGTAGGTCGGGGAGGTGCGAGAGATGGTGCTTTATGGACGGGAAGGAGAGGAGGTGTTGGAGCTAGGTTCTACGACGGGGGAAGGATGATGGTTGGAGGTGGCTGCAATGGATGATGGCATAATGGCGTGCGTTGAGGATGGCTAAATGGGGGCTGTTTGGTTGGTTTGGTTGCGTTGGATGGGAGGGAGGTGCAAGAGGAGAAGGGAAGGGAAAAGGTGGCTGGGAATGTGAAAAACCAAACAAAAACAGAGGGAGGGATGGCGGTGAGTGTTGTGGTGGTGTTTAGGGGGAGGAAAACCGAACAAAAAGAGGGGGAAGGCTAGGTTGGTCGAGGAGCTGGGGACTGGAAACAAATGGGGCAGGGAGGGGAGTAAGGGTTGTTTGGTGTGGGAGAGTTGAAGAAATAGAGGGGGGTTGTTTGTTTGGGGTAGTGTGTGTCGTGTGTATGCGTGTGTTGTGTTATGTAGAGAGGGAGTGTTGCAGGGAGGAATAGTGGGTTGGGGGTGTTGCATAAGTGTGTGGAGATGTGTCGTGTATGGCGTGTATAAGTGTGTATAAATACAGGAGGTGGAGTAAAGGAAGAAAGTGAGGGAGACAGGACATGACAATATTTACGGGGATGGGATAGCAAATGGTAGAGGGAGAGAGAAAGAGAGAATATATATATATATATATATATATATATATATATATATATATATATATATATATATATATATATATATATATATTAAAATTTAGTCCGCATAAATTAAAATATCGGATAGAAAAATAATCCGATTTGAGATAGATTTAAATAAAACGAAAAAGATAAAAATAATTGGGAATAAATTTTAGGGATTTATTTCGGGTTACGGGTCGCGGCTATTAATAAGATAATTCGGATAAGATTTATGGATAAAAACTAGGAGTAAAATTAATTATTGGTTTCTATCAGCTTTTTAGCTTGATTATTTTTATATCTAAGTCGTCGTAATAATAATAATAATAATAATAATAATAATAATAATAATAATAATAATAATAATAATAATAATAATAATAATAATAATAATAATAATAATAATAATACATTTACTAATAAACCTCCTAAAATAATAATTATAACTAATCACAAGTAATTATTAATTTTAATTAGGGTTTCCTGAAAATGGGGTATTACATAGTGTGGTGGTTTTAAATCCATTTGTTAATAGATGTCATTGCTAACTTGACAAAGAAGTTTTGGGTTAATGTACTAGTATGATGGGCATATACAAACCAGTAGATCATGTATAACCCATTACACCACATATACTAATAATATTAATTGCTCTATAGTTTGGATTTAATGTACCAAAACACTGTAAAAATAGTATGCATAAAAAAATTTCTAAGTATTAGAGAAACTATAAGTTTAATGTGAGCATATATGATATGATTAAACCAAATCAAATTTATCATTGAAAGCCCCTAGAAGATTATTAGGGCATAATTAGTAAAAATTTGGGTCGAGTTTGTAAGGTATTAGATTTGAAAAGAAGTTAAGTTATATAAAAACATACAATATATTAACATTTAAAAAAATGCTTTTTATTATATAAAAAAAATTATGCAAAAAGTTTAAAATTATAGGATAATAGCTAAAAATGATAATAAAATATGTAGAAAATTTATACTCTCATAAGAAATTGTGTGCTAACAACATGGTTGTCAAAAGGGAGATGATAAAAAAAAATGTAATCTAATTATTATTTTTATGCTACTATATATTAAGTAATATAAAAAGATATATACACAAGTGGATAGGTTAAAAGGGAGGGTAATTTATATCTATCTCTTACATGAATATGTATTTGGCTGACATCAAGGATTAACAAAGTAATAGGAATGGCTACCAGTGAGCTGAGACAACAAATCATTGTAAATTTTAAGGCTTGTTAGTACTTAATTTTCAATGTTTGAATATTAATTATAATAACTTATTTAATATGATTAAGTTCAAAAGACAATACGAGTAGAAGAGAGTGGGATAAATGATATCCTAACTCAAGCTTTACAGACTTAGGAGCATAGTGGTTAAGTTAGAGGGATGTTTCATGGTTCCACCTTAATAAGAGTTTTAAATGAGCCCATAGTTTTCATATTTCGAAGGAAGAACTTAGGTCTCTAAGGAATCAAGTGAATACTTTATCTAAGAGCTAAACATAAGTAATTACAAGGTAGATTAGATGAATGAGATGCCAAGGAAGCTTATGAATGAAGGGCTAATTACATCATCTACTTCTAGTGGTCACACTAAACCTATTCTTAAAATGACTATGGTAATATACTTTATATTTTCTTATTAAATAATATACATTTGAAAAATAGGAAATGATGCTCTTGAATATTATAGGGTAGCTATCTATGTGATCGACTATTAAAGTTATAAGGGCATATTTTCACCTAAGGTACTACTTTTGTTAAGGAGAAATTAATGTTGCACTACATTTCATTAGGGCCCAACTTAGTTTGAGTGTGTATTAAAAGTAACCATAATAAATTTGCATTTAAGACCCTACCTTTCAAGAAATACAAGGATCATGCACATTTAGCATTTATAAGGAAATTATTTGGATGGTCATGTTATGTATTCATTATAAAGGACAAGGCAATATCTCTAATGGTTAGATTTAAACACCAATATTATGTATAGTGAGATATGTATAAATTGCTTATATTGAGTGGAAACCTTTTTTTCTTTTCCTTTTCTAAACTAAGACAATAATATTATATGGAAGAAGCTAAGTCATAGGAATCTAAGTTTATATTAATATATATATATATATATATATATATATATATAGTAAATGTTAATAAAATTTTGAGTTGATCTAGAAGACCAAAGTAGTTTGGACCAACTGAAACTGGTTAAGGACTAAATTTGTTTAACTTCGGGCTTAGAACCCATACTAGAGATCAAAATAATCGGTTAAACTCCATTTTCTATTTGGACTGATTGGTCTACATCTTGATCCTTGAGTATAACTTAAACATTTAATTTCTATTATTAAATTTAATATAACATAATCCCATAAATTACAAAAATAAAATGGCAAACATCAGTATAGAAATAAAGGCAACAGTTAGAAATAGATATAGATGACGATTATGAAACATTGTATATGAGTTTGTTAACTATTGTATAGATGAAAGTTCAAAAAATAGTTATAGATACCATTTCAATGAAGTTAAAAATGTGATTAAAAAATTTTAGGAAGAAACATGTGATGGTTGTAATCTAAAAATTTCATCTATGGTGCATATTACACAATGGTTATATATTGAAACGATCATCCATTCTTTGAACCATTTCCCGCTCTTAAGCTTTACACAATGGTTGTAACCCCAAAATGTTGTCTATTCCTTACCTTAATTTTTCCCCAAATGCTTCCTCGTAAGGTGTCTATTCTATTAAGTAATTTAGCAATTCTGATTTGGTTTTGCTCTAGTCTCTGGTCTAGTGTGATTCCTCCTTAAATGATTATAATATTTGATTGTAGTAGCGAAGTAGGTGTCAAATGTAGAAAGGTGGAAGATGATATGAATCTTCAAGCAATATTCATGGAATATTTGAAGATTGGTTTGAATCTTCAATTAAAATTCAAAAACGAACTCAATAAATTTAACTTTGAATGTTTCTCCAAGAAGACATTCAGAGTGTCCTATATAAGATTACTCCAAGTAGTATTAGTTAGAAAATTCACTCACAAAAGAGAGAACATAGCCAAGTGAATTACTTGCTTAGATTTCAATTGATAATTGACATACATGTAATACAATGAGAGTTGAGCATGTGATTATATAGGTAGCTACAATTTACTAAATAGAACGCTAAGGTAGCCAAGGTAGTACACACATGGATAACTAGCACACTAAATAGTAAAGCAATAAAGTACTAACATGTATAATACATGAATCGAGCTAAAAATTATTACAAACAAACGTAGCTAACTAATTCATGGAAATAAATAACAAGAGTCCTAATTTACATAAAATTTGATAAATAAGTCTCCTTAACTTGATAATTTGACTTCCATGTATAATAGCTTCCTTTGACTCGTAATAACTTGTAATACACAAAATATTAGGTAAGTTGATGTCTTAAAGTGCATGAATATTCTACTTGTGAATATGTTACATACCTTCAAGAATTACTCAAATTATAATTTTTAAGGTTAGTCACATTATTAATATTATCATCAAAGACAAATATTTTAATAGGCTCCATCACTAAGTATGCCAAATCTTCATTGTCTTAAGAATCTGTAGATAAATACTAATATCACAAATAAAATTGATAGAATAGAAGTTGATCCCAACTATGACTAGAAAAAATGGTGGTGTAACTTGAGAGGATAGACAAAGAATTTATAAATTAGAGGAGGTCAAGGGTGAAGTATTTGTTAATGGTGAGCAGTAAGATAGATGACCTAAGAAAAATAGGAGAGATTGGGATCAAGATAGGGTTAATGAGAATTTAGATGGTATTAAATTTATTTACTTCCTTCTAATGAGACAAATTTTTATGATAAGTATTTTAAATAGAAGAGGAAAATAGAATTGATAGTAGATTGTCATAACTATTTAAATGAAAAGAAATTTAATGTTGATGTTGTGGAATTTGCTAAATATGATTCGTCATGTTATAACAGTATTGTGAATTCTATGTGACCTATCCAAATATGGGATGCATTTAAATCATTGATGAGAATTATAAGTTATACAAGAAGATGGAAACTCTTAAGCAGAGAAGTAGGACAATATTTGAATACTATAAATATATGAAGATGTCATTGGTTAAGGCAAATATAACCGAGGAGGAAGATCCACAATGGTAAGTTTTTTTGTAGTGAGTTAAATATATACATATAAAATAAATTTAAATTATATCTTTATGGAAATATTAAGGAAATGGTGAATATAGATATTAAGAATTAAGGCTGGCTTAAGAGTTCTAAACAATTTAGACCACCAAATTTAGGATTTAAGGGTAATTTTGTAAAGAATTTTTGTGGTAATATTTTTAGGAGTTGGAAAAATAACCAAAAATATAATTTAAGGCTAAAATTTCTAAGTCTAATTTTGGGAATAAAGTAGATGAAGAAAAGACATTTGCCTCTAGAGTACTACTAGAGAAACTAGGATTATAAATATTAAATGTTTGGGATATTATACCAAATACCCCTATATTTAAACAAAAAAGTACTATATACCCTTGGTTAAAATTTTATTTTAGCATATAACCATTTAATTTAATTTTAACACATATACCACCTTTTCGTTAAATTAACCCTAAAAATGTTATATATTTTAATAAAGCCCAAATATACCCTCTGATTTATATCTTCATATTCATCTTTTTTTTTAATTCTAAAAACCCTTCTCAAATCTCTCACCCTTATACTAATCATTTTTTCTCCGTCTTAAATCACCACCAAATTAGTGGAAGAATTTATTCCTAGTAGCAAGCAACAACCATATCTCCAAAGCCCTTATCCTCTCCTCCCATCCTCCTCAATCACCTAACACCTCCAACTACCATCAGCTACAACAACAAAAAACATTGTAAATAACAACAAGAAATAATGTAGTCCCCTAATACCAACCACTACATACTAATAAGAATGAAAAAATGAGTATAATGTCATATTATTCCTCCCTTTTCTTCTCTAGTCCCTCTTCCCTTTCTCTTTCTTTTAGTATTGATCATACCCCTTTGTTCCTTCAACTTTTCCTCCCTGTACTCCTTATTTTCTTTTGCAGGGGTTTACAAAGGTTCTCAAGAAAGGAGATGAAAACCAAGAAAAAGGGCTAAAAAGTGAAAATAGTGGGGGTGTTCTTAAATAGACAAAATTGTTGAAGATTATTTGTGGCCACTAAAATGTGTTGTAGAATGATTGGGTAAAGCCTTGTATTTGGCTATTTTTTCTAACCTCTAAATCCTTTAAGAAATGCTCTATTTTTTCCTCTAAAAAAATGAATGTTAAACATGTTGCTTATATTTTCTTTTCTTATTCTTATTTTTATGGGAATGAATAAGAGGGGATAAAACAAAATTGAGATTTAAAAAAATGTATGAAGTTTGGATTATAGAGTGTTTTTTTAAGGATAATCTTATCAATTAATTTTCAAAGTTCATTTTAAAGTGAGATAGTTAATTATAAAATTATTGAAATTTATGGAAAATTTCATGGAAGGATAGTCTATGTGTCAGAATTAAAATACATGTTACACAATTTGTTTGTTTGTTTGTTTAAATATAGGGGCATTTGGTGCAATATTTTTTAATGATATTACTTTGAGGGATTAGGTCATATAGCTTCAAAATGTCCAAAAAAGTGTACTATGGTAATGATGGTTTCATGAGAAATTGAATATGAATAAGATGGTGAAGAAGAATTTGAGTATGATAAATTATAGTGTGATGCAAATAGTTCTAGTAATCAGTTATAGTTCTCTTTTTATAACAATATATATGTACTCAATAGATCTCTAACTAGTAATAAGTTCCAGAGACTGTTTTTGCTGATATTCTTGTCCCACATCGGTGGGAGACGAAGAGTTTTTACTCTTTATATTATTCTTCAGGAAGGAGTATTTTTCAGACAAGGTTTCTCATCAATGCCAAATGCTTTAATGTTCCCATAGATAGAGAAAGTTGTGTTAATATTGTTAGCACTCTCTTAGTTTTTTAAATTGGCTTTACCTTCTACTAAGAATCCTAGAAATTATAGAATGCTAAGGTTAGTAGAAAAGTGTTGGTGAACTTGAATCTAGGGAAACTTGAGGATTTTTTTTTTAAGTGCAATGTGATTCCTATGCATGTTGCCCGTGATCTTGTGGATAGGCCATGGAAATATAACGGTAATATTATACATAATGGGTGTAAAAATAGGTATAAAAATTATTAGGATGATAGAATGATTACATTATCATGTCTTACCCCTAATTATATGTATGCGGATTAAATGAAATTAAAATATAGTTATAAGGAGATGAATAAACTAGTTTAACCTTTTAGATATATTATAAGAAGCCTAAAAAGAAATAAAAATTTTATTTTAAAAATATTTATGTTGATCATGATTTAATTACTAATATGATTATTTATTTGATGATTTAAAGGAAGTGTTATGAGGTTGAACCAGATTTACTTGCTTCATTACTTGATGGTATTACTTGCTGATTAGTTAGATCTATTTACTAATGAGTACCCCCATGTATAAGCCCCATTAAGAGGTATAAAATGCTAAATTAATGCCATACCGAGGTTTTTTTATCCCTATTAAACCTTGTTGTAGGAAAACTTGTAAAGAGGTAAAAGAAGTAATAAAATAAGTTTCCACCCTATTGAATAAATGTTATATTAGAGAATCTATAAACCCATGTGTTATCCCTGATCTTAAGTTTCTAAGAAGGATGGGATTTAGAGAAAGTGCATAGATAATGGGGAAATTAATAAGATTATTATTAAGTATAGGTGCAAAATCCCTATACTTGATGAGATACTATATTAATTACATAGCTCTATAGTATTTCAAAATTTTTCTTAAATAATGATTATTATCAAATTATGATAAAACTTGGAGATTAATGAAAATTTTCTTTTAATATAAATTTGGGGTTATTTGAATGGTTGGTTATTCCCTTTTGGTTGGCTCAAGTACCTTTATGAGATTAATGAATCATATTTTGAGATAATTTGTTAGAAAGTTTGTTATAGTGGACTTTGATGAAATCCTAATACATAATAAGTCTATGAAGGAACATTTGGGACATTTAAAGGTCATTTTAGATGTTTTTAAGGAAAAAAAATTATATGTCAATCTAACCATATCCAATTTTGCCTTGATAATGTTATATTTTTGGGATTTGTGATAAGAAAATATGATGCCTTAGTTGATCGCGAGAAACTAAAGGTAATATAAGAGGGGCCTATTATTAAGTATATATTTGGAGTTAAGGGGAGTTGGGACTTTTCATGGTTTATGCTCATTTTACTAAAGGTTTGTCAAAATTTTTGTACAATATCTACACCATTAGTTATTGTAATAAAAATATATTTTAGATTTAAATAAGGTGTAGAACAACATAAAGTATTTGAATTGTTAAATAGTACATTAGCACAAGCTACTATATTAGTTTTTCTTGATTTTAATATTTGTTTATCTTTATTGTGATGATTTGATGTTAGGATAAGCACTATCCTATATTGAGAAGGTGAACCAATAGTATACTATAATGAGAAATTAAGGAGTAGATCTCTAAAATACTTTACATATGATAAAGGAGTTATTTGATTTGTAAAGGCTTTAGAGGTTTTGCAACACTAATTATAGCCTAAATATTTCATTATACATATTGATCAAGATGCATTGAAATGTGTAAGGATTCAATGAAAGCTTAAGAGAAGGCCGGGTAAGTGGATTAAATTTATAGAATCATTACCTTATGTGGTAATTATAAGAAAGGTGGAGATAATGTGGTTGAAAATACTTTATCTATACGCTATGCCAAATTGAGAAATGCTTATGCATATATGTTAGAACTTTCTTTTCTTTTCTTTATTCAAAAACTGTTAGAATTTTCACATATTAAGGCTTTTTTATATTAATGCCACGGTGTAAAGCCTCCATTTTTCACTCTTAAAAATTTTCATTTTATACAAAAAAATGTGGAAGATAAAATAAGAATGGGGATGGAACTTCTACCTTTGACATAAGAAGAGGTATATGCATTCATCTAATCTATGTTAGATGCAAGGCTAAAGCCTTCCCAATCAAAAGATAAACCTCATTCATACCAAGTGAGTAAACTCCCATCGGGAGATATCTAATGGTAGATGGGAAATGAATGATTTCATATAACCAAATCATTACTGATAGAGACAGTGGAAAAATTTTGATTCCAACCAAAATTTTCTAAAAACATAAAAAGAAAGAAGGAATTATATTCTAAATACATATCAAACGAAATATGACCCAAATAGACATATGATAATACATACATTTGAAAAGAATATCAAAGGAGGATGCCATCAATGGGATAAAGCTTAATCACCCAATTAATCCACCAGATGGTCTATGCTAAAAGTCTTTACCTTCAACCGAATGACGAGACTATTGAAGTCAATCTTATATTAGTGGTATGCTCTTCACCATCAATGCTTTATCACATGACCTAATCAACCAAGGTAATATCAGTGTGGATCTAGTATTAACTAAATCACAATGTCATGTCTTATGGGGGATACATGAACTACAAGATCATATATATAGAATCAAGGTGCATTGCATTTATACAATATTATGCTTCTCAATACCTTAAACATAACTCATTTCACACACCTATAATAACATGTTGCATATATATAACATCATAATTAAACATTTAAGCATGATATGATGAAAATTTAAGGTAAATCATGCATCTCAAGTAAGAATAATCCGTATTATTAACAACTTATTACGTGAGCACACAATTTCATATACAAATATCTTGATCCATAAAGGTATTCAAATATATATATACATGCTCGCTTGCATGCGCTTATGTACTTTCACATTCATCCTCCCCAAAAGATTCAAATAACACTATCATGCATATTCTTGCCCTAGCATGCTCAACAATACACCAAAATATAAATTATGTAAACCTCATGATCAATAGCCATATTTTCATGTTTCCATTCAACACTTTAAACTCATGATTTATAAAAATAATTATACAAGGCATATTACATTCTTCACATAACAACCGATGCAAGTCACACTACTTTCACCTCCAAAACACATACACAATCATTTGTCTTCATGAAACAAACATAAAAGGAGGTAAGTAGAGACTTACTTTAGTCCGTATCTAATGTAGGAGCCTCTCAATCTCACTCTTTTACTAATGAAGATCAAGATTTGGCATACTTGGAGATAGTACTAATTTTTCTTAAAATTACTAATGATAACCTTAGTGCTACTAATATTTTATTAAGTGATTCTTGTAGGTATTATATATGTTTGCAAAAAGAAAAATTCACCAAAGGAATCTAGTGTACAAGATAATGACAAGGTAAAGATTACAAATTTTCATAGAAGAAAAATATACGAGTCACAAAACTTGATTACATAATTATTACATGTATTACATGATTTGGTATTTTGTTCAGATTTGATAGTTTATGTAAACTTTGTAATGTCTTGTAACTTGTAATTATAGATCATTATATTCATAATATAGGTGTGTAGTGAATCGGTTTATCTCTTTATTTTAACTAAGTTAATCTAGCTAGACTAGTTAGGTTAGGCTTGGTTAGTAAAAAGGAACTAAGGCCTCTTGTGTGCATGTATACATGTAATGTTAACTTGTACATCATTAATGAATCAAATGAAAGAAAGTTCAAGAATTTTTGAAATTCTTCCTTCCTCTTCAAGTTAGTTTATCTTGAGGGTTTAGGTATTGTTATCTAGAGAAATTTGTGATTTCTCTTTAGAATTGAGATGAGTTCATCTTGGTGAAGATCAATGTCAAAACTATAGAGCTTTGTTGAAGACTACCTCCATAACCGATCATTACATAATCTTTGAACATCAATTCTACTTCAAGAAAAAAAAACAAAAGATCCTGCATTGTGAAATAATAATTAGCTATTATCTTCCATGTTAACTTGGGTATCCAAGTCTTGTTTTATAGTGACAACTCTTGGAGGATAACCTTAGGTTGAGGTTCTTGATCATTCTTGCTAATCTTTAAACCTTGTTTGTCTTTCTTGGAATCTGGCATGCATGTTCATGACTTGAAGTGAATGTGTATGGATATAGGTAATGTAGCATATTAATATTAAAATAAACTGAACCAAAAATAGGTGAATGGATGTTAGAATTTTGAATGGCTTTGAAAGGAAATCATGCATGCTTAGGCATTGTGTTTTTTATGTTTTGATGACAATAATTTTTCAAGATGTCCCACGTGATTAGGTTAGTTTTTCATTTTGAATAATGACCTTTGGTTATTGATTTAATACATGAAGCTTGATTATTCATTTACCATAATTGCAACTTGGTTTGTTTCAAAATAATTATGTCAATTGTGTGCTTTCTATTTATTAAAACCTAAGTCTTGTGTAGTAAATAATTTGGATAGATTTTGTATGAGTTGAATACACATAATACATTTAGATATGTGCTTTGACTTCACTTTAGGTAGATTGCATAATAGAATGTAGAAAATATGCATAATTGTTTGAAGTGCATCAAATGACTTAGTAATTATTATTTTTTAATTCTATATCAAAACTTAACAAGAAACATGTAATGTGTGATAATCAACTTGTGTTTGTGATATCATTGATTATTAGAATAATTATTAGACTTATGTTTGATTCATTAGACTTGAATTTTTTTGCAAGAGCCAACTAGATACTGAAGAGGGACATCATTGTATTTGGGTTTCTAATCAAAACCCTAGGAATTACTAACTCTTTTGTTGAGTATGTTAGCAAGTCGATTACAATGGAAGGGGAGCCGAACTTCCAAGCTATTTTCAAGGCAATCCAAAAGATCTAAACCAATCTAAATGCAACTAATTCTCAACTTAAACAACTTCTCATAATGAAAACTCAATTGCAAAGGATGAAGTCTCAATTTGGTAGCAAGGTTCGATCTAAAATGTACAAGAGGGAAGGGAGTTCTATGAATACTGAAGGGGGAGTGAAGCAAAATAAATTAATCTAAAAGAAGCAAGATATCCAAAATCATGTGTACATGATGAAGAAGAGTCACAAGGAAGTGGAAATAATTGAACATTCTATGACCATCAACGAAGATACCACCATAGAGAAGATAAAGGTATAAAACTTGAATTTTCCAATTTTGATGGTAAACTTGATGTTGAATTATTTTTTGAATGGTTGCATAAGTTTAAGACTATATTTTAATTAAAGGATTATTATGATGAGAAAAAAATTTAACTAACTACTCTTAAGTTTAATAAATATGGTAGGATATGGTATGATAATTTGAAAAGGACTAGAGAAAGAGAAGGTAAATCTAAAATCAAGTCTTGGAATAAGTTTAAGAAACATTTGAGAAATAAATTTGTACCTAAGGAGTATAATCAAGGTTATTACATTCTATTAACTAATATTAGGCAAGAAATTATAATTATAAGAAAAATATTTTAGGGATTTTGAAAGATTAGCACTTATATGTGACAATCACGAGTGGAAAGTGCAAACATATGCTAGATTTCTAAGCAGTGTTAATATGATGGTTAGAGATAAAGTTAAAACTTGTTTATATGATTCTATTGACTATCTTTGAGAATTGAAAAGTAAATCAAGTCCACTAAATCTCATGGCAAGTAAAGTGCTTCTTCTACAAAGTATTACTCGAATACACAAGCTATAAAGTAAGGGTTGGGTGCCTCACATAATATAAATTTTGATAATAAGTAAGGACCTCCTCGAGAGGAGAAAGGTAAGGTCAATATCAATGAGGTCTCTACAAATTAATGCTTCAAATGCTAATGATATGGACACTTTGCTGGAGAATGTCCAAATCAAAGAGTGTTGTCCATAAAAGAAATTGAAGCTATGGAGACTTATGGTAAAGACCCTGAGTTTGAGCTAAGTGAATTGATTTAAATATAATCCAAGGATGAGGTTAATTCTTGTTATGTGCCTCAAAGAGTTCTTAAAATTCAAACTAATGAGGAAAACAACCAATGAGAGAAGATATTTAAGACTAAAGGAAGAGTGGGAGACATGGTTGTTGGGTTATCATTGATAGTGGATCATGTACAAATGTAGATAATGAGAGGATGGTGAAGGATTTAGGATTACATACAACACCACATCCAAAGACTTATTCTCTTCAATGGCTCAACAATGACAAAGGAGTCAAGATAACCAAATAAAATCTAATCTCATTTCTAATTAGTAATTATCATAATGATGTGTTATGTGATATTTTTCCTATAGAAGCATGTGGAATCTTATTAGGTAGAACATGATAATATGATAGTTGCATTTCTAATGAGTATCTTATGGAGAAAGATGAGAAAAAGAATAAACTTAAACCTTCTAAATTTGATAATGATAACATAGTTGAGAATAAAAAGAGCTTATTTTTGCATGAAAAGGCTATGATAGAGTGTATTAAATAATAAGGTAGTTCTTATGCTTTGATTATCAAATATTCCCTACAAGGGGGAAAATAAAAGTAATACTTGATTAAATGAACTTATTGGTGAATATAATGATGCATTTCCTAATGACTTATCACTTAGATTACCACCTAAAAGAGGAATAGAACATGCTATATACTTAATTCTTGGTGTGTCTTTACCTAATCGATCTACATATAGATATACTCTAGAAGAAGATAAGGAACTGCACAAAAAAAATACAAGAACTTATAGGAAAATGATATGTGAGAGAGCCTTAGTCTATACTGTGTACCTGCATTACTTTTCCTAAAAAAAGATGGCACGTGGCATATGTGTATTGATTCTAGAGTTGTTAACAATATAAATATCAAATATTGATTTTCTATAACTATATTAGATGACATTTTAGATGAATTATGTGGTGCACAAGTATTCTCTATTATTGATCTAAGGATTGGATATCATTAAATGAGAATAAGGGAAGGGGATGAATGGAAAAAATGCTTTTAAAATAAAATATGGTCTTTATAAATGGATTATGACACCTAGTTTATTTATTAGACTAATGTATGAAGTTCTTTGTTCTTTTCTTGAAAATTTCATTGTGGTATAGTTAGATGATATACTTGTATACTATCAAAATGAGCATAATCATCTTATCCATTTGAGGATATTATTTGATAAACTAAGGGAAGCTAGAATTTATGGAAAAATATATTTAAAAAAATGTGACTATTATTTCAAGTAAGTTTTTCCTTAGTTATATGGTAAGTATAGAAGGTATAAAAGTTGATCCCATGAAGATTCAAGCTATTCAAGATAGGCCTATACTCAAAGATCTTCATAAGGTGAGGAGTTTTCATGGGTTAAAAAGTTTTTATAGAGGATTCATCAAGGACTTCATAACTATTATCATGCTAATTACACATCTCATGAATAAAAATGAATTCAAATGTGGAGTGGATGCAACTAAAGCCTTCGAAACTTTGAAAGACAAGCTATGTAGTACATCGATATTATCCTTACTAAAATTTGATAAATAGTTTGAATTTACATGTGACTCTAGTGGGGTAGGGATAGAAGGTGTACTCTCACAAGAAAAATGATTCATTGCATTATTTAGTGAAAATTAAATGGGGCCAACTTGAATTACTCCACGTATGATAAAGAATTCTATGCCATCATAAGAAGTTTAGAAACATGGAGCCATTATTTGACACCTAAACCTTTATTTATTTATTTATTTTTACATTGGAACATGGAGGTTTGAAATATTTTCATGGGAAAAAGGAAATTAGTCCTAGGCATGCAAAATGGGTTAGTTTCTTATAGTCATTTGTGCTTTCTATCAAACATTTTGATGATCAAGAAAATGCGGTAGCAAATGCATTATCGAGAAGATCTTAGATACTTGTCATGTTGGATGCTAAGTTATTAGGTTTTGAAATGTTGAAAGAATTATATGAAAAAGATGAATATTTCTTCGAGACTTATGATGCATGTAAAAATAATCATAGTCATGGTGCTTATGTACTTCAAAATGACTTTATATTCAAGCTTAATAAATTGTGTATACCTCGTTTTTCTAAGTGTGATTTACTTGTTAAAGAAGTACATAAGGGGGTATAGCTAGTCATTTTGGTGTTCATAAAACTATGGAAACATTACATGAGTATTTCCATTTGCCACGAATGATAAAATTAGTATAAGCTATTATTAGGAGATATGTAATTTGTCATGAGAGTAAGAGATTCATCCATAAGGGTTTGTATACTTCTTTAATATCTCCTAGTCAACCACGGGAGGGAGGGGTTAATATGGATTTTATCCTAGGTTACCATTGAAAAAAAGGTGAGAGGATTCTATTATGGTAGTGGTTGAAAGTTTTTATAAAATGGCGTATTTAATTCCTTGTAGTAAAACTAATGAATTAAATCATGTGGCAGATTTAAATTTCAAAGAGGTAGTAAGGTTGTCTGGTATTCCCAAAAGTATAGTGGCGGATAGAGATGTAAAACTTTTGAGCTACATTTAAAAGACACTTTGGCATATGTTAAGTACTAAGTTTTTGTTTAGTACATCCCATCATCCCCTAATAGATGGTCAAACTAACGTGACTAATAAAACCTTGGGAACTTTACTATGATCATTAGTTAATAAGAGTACAAAAGATTGGAATATAAAACTTGCACATGCTGAATTTGCATATATTAAGAGTCATTCTAGTTCAACTCATTTGAGTCCATTTGAAGTTATCTATGGAGTTAATCCTTATTTTCTTATTGATATGTTGTAATTAATAAAATATGATATTAATAACTATGATGATAAAGAAATAATTGAATTATTTAAGAAAATTCATGAGCAAATTTAGAACAACATTGATAAATCTAATGTTAAGTACCAAACTCAAGCAAACAAAAATTAAATTCAACAAGTATTTTCACCAGGATATTTGGTTTGGTTACACTAAATAGATATTTCTAAAATTAATAAAAAATAAACTTATTCCAAGATCCAATGGACCATTTAAAATCTTAATAAAATATAGAAATAATGCTTATGAATTGGCATTACCTAAATCATATGGGAGAGTCTATAGAAATTTCAACATTGATGATTTATTCCGTTATTATAGTGATGCTAATTTTTTTTTTAAAAATATTTTTTATAAGGGGAGAATGATGCGGAACCATTTCAATCTCACTCTTATACTAATGAAGGTCAAGAGTTGACATACTTAGAAATGGTCCCAATTGTTCTTGAAAATCTTAATGATAACCCTAGTGCTACTAATATTTTATCAAGTGATTCTTATAGGTATTATATATATTTATTATATATATTTGGAAGAAGAAAAATTCACCAAAGACATATAGTGTAGAAGAAAATGACAAGACAAGGATTATGAAGTTCTATAGAAAATAAAGCTACAAGACACGAAGCTTGGTTACATGATTATCATATGTATTACATGATTAGGGTTTTGTTAAGCTTTGATATTTCATGTAAACTTTACAATGTATTTTAACTTATAATTGTAGATCATTATATGAATAATATAAGTGTATAGTGCATTAGTTTAGCTCTTTATCTTAACTAAAGTTCATCTAGCTAGATTGGTTGGGTTGGGCTTAGTTAGTAAAGAGGAACTAAGGCCTCCTGTGTGTGTGTGTGTGTGTGTGATGTTGACTTGTACATCATTAATGAATCAAGTGAAATGAAGTTCAAGAAATTTTTTTAATTCTTCCTTCCTTTTCAAGTGAGTTTATCTTGAGAGTTTGGCTATTGTTCTCTACCGAAAACTTTGCGATTTCTCTTTAGAATTAAGTTGAGTTGATCTTAGTGAAGATCAACCTCAAAACCATGGAGGTTTCCATAACCGAGCATTACATCATCTTTGAGCGTCAATTCTACATGAAGAAATGAAACAAAAGATCCTAAATTGTGAAAGAATAATTATCTATTATCTTCTACATTAGTAGCTAGCTAAACTAAAAGAATGGAGGAATGAAAACCTAGATTCAGGACCCACTGAAGCTGTAACACCCCCCCCCTCCATTTTTAGGACTTAAACATTTTTTTAAGGAGTACAATAGCAAAAATGTAAGGTGTTACCACCACACTTCATACAAGTCTTGTTTTATCTATCATTCTTATATTCAATACTAAGGCTAAAAATATTACTTCATTTAAATTGATAGCGTAATTATAAGAAATAGAATAGATATTTCAAAGCCAATTAACATCATTATAATAATACATATGGCAAATTATTACAAATTTAAGTGGAAGGAAATACAAGAGGCCGTAGAAGTCCCAAAATATCTAGATCAAAAGATATCGAATGGTAAATCGAATAGTCCTAACTTTTAATCTAAAATCCTAGCCTTCAATTGATCTTATAAGCTAACCTAAAAATACTATTACCCATTGAATAGGCAATGGCCCATGAAACGGAAGCCATCAATATAATAGTGTTGAGTAATCCATTATACAAAAATAATAGAAATTTTTTTTGCATGGAACACAGATAAGGCATCAAAGCTATGTGTTATTAAATATTAAAGTATACATGCGATGGCTAAAACATGATAAAAGATTAGATAATAAAACATCACCAATGCCACATATTGCTCATGCATGTTTATTTAGAGCATAATGATACCTAACCTCCAAGAATCCAAAGGATACTCTCTAAAGTAATGATTATAACCAATATCATCCTAATAACAGTAACATTCACAATGTATCACATAACTCAAGATCCATATCATTGATCCATCTCCCCAAAAAAAACATTCAATGATTATAAACATACAGATTATTTAGTCATATTGAGCTCAAAGACTTTAATATTCTTAATTTGGCATAATGGACTAAAACACCTCCTAGGAAAAAACTCTCTTGGCCACTATTATTAAGCTGATAGAATGAACCCTACACCTCCCAAAGCAACACACTCCTAACCGTTATTCTTAAACTAGTGGAACAACCTGAAGTAATTCCTAGGGTAAAACATGCATGACCATTATTATTAAGCTTATGGAATGGACTTGACACCTTGGTACTGAATCACATAGTCTTTCACTTTAATTTTTAGTGCCTTATTAAGTATTATAGTAGCATGATTCATAACCAAAATATCAAGGGTAACATACAGAGGTAACTACCGACTCTCCAATCAAACATTAATTCAAACAAATGACATTTAATTCCATTTTTAATTATTCGAGGAGAGATCATATTAGCCTAGAGACACTAAGGTAGTCTGATCATACTGGCACATAAGGCAGCATAGGATCCTACCAATTATCAATCCAAGGACACTAAGGTTCCATAGTCACACTAGCACATGAAGGTAGCATAATACCCTACAAACAATGACACCTAGCCCATAAGTATGCATACCTTATATAAGTCTGTAGAGATACATGGAGTAGGATGTAGGGTTTAGCTAGGGTACTAAGATGTAGAAAAATAAAGAATCCATTACCAACTATGGGCTAAAACACGTCTTTAGGGTATCAACCCCTAAAGAGCCACCATTGTCAATATCAAAGTCTTTCACTTTAAACATTAGTACTTTATTAAGGCGTCACAAAATACACAAATATATATAGTTTTCATACTTAACAATTTTTTCTCATTTCTCCTTATTCAAGACAATCATAATCAAAGTTAATACTAAGGTTAACCTGATAATCTACCAAGGTCATCCTAGGTTTGATTATTCGTATCTAGATGCATTAGGTCAAAAATAACCAAAAGACCCTTGATGCCACAATTACTACATTATCATCCGATTTAAATGCTAATTATATTTATTTATTAATTTATTATGAAAATGATAAAATATAATAATTAAATTATTTCATGTAAATAAATTACCAGACATAATAAATGACCATTTAACCGTTACACATGATTGAGCAAGTAAAACCTTGACATGCATTTCTTAAATATCAACTAACATACTTCCATACTCAGTAATAAATAATGCATATTAGGCATGCTTATCAATATAAATATAATGATGCATTTAAAAGAACTAAAATACCCTAGGGTATACAATACGCATACTCAATCTATCATACTACATGTACATATCATAAATAATTTATTTCTAACATTAAAACCATTTTAACATGATTACATACACATAATAATTTACATAATTCAACATTCTCCATTTTACCAAATTTCATGTTAACATTATTAGGAAAATAATTATAAAGTAACAAACAAGCTTAACAAGATTTATACATCAAAATCCTTATGTGTTATCATGGTATATCTAACATTTTCGTGAGGTATAATAATTACCTTATTTCTATTAAAAGTATAAAATATAAGAAACCTAATAAAAATTTAAGCTCTGCAAATCAAACTCTTTTACCTAAAAATAATACCACATTAACTATAATAATATCTAACCCATAAAATAGCAATTTATATCAAAATATTGATTAAATTAGGATTAACAAAATACCCTCAAATTATAAAAGGAGAAAATGGCCTAATTCACACTACATAGGTTAGCAATATGAGCCACACATAAGGGAAGGGTATTAGTGGTAGAGATGGATAGCTTTGGCATATGGTGGGTAATGTAGAAGGACAACATGGGATGAAGATAGAGTTAGTGGCTAGGTTGTAGGTGACACGAGGAGGGAAGTGGTTGGTTAGTGCTAAGTTAGTCAAGAAAGGTGGAAGGCTAGGTGGTGGAGTTAAATAAGGAGAGGGTTGGAGGATGTTGCAAATGATGGGGGTAGTGATGGTTAGTGATAGGGTTGTGTTGGCAGCTCCCACTACAAGGGAGATGGAAACATGAAAGTTCAATGCTAGGAGGGGTTAGGTAACATGAAAAGGAAATGTTGGGGATTTGTGGCTGAATGGATAGATACAGCTACTAGGCAAAAATTGTGGTGTAGGTTAACTCAACAAGAATGGTGTCGGTGGTGGTTGTGAGCTTCATTGTGTAGAGGAGGGACATATAGTTGGAGGCTCAATTATATAGAGAAATGGGGCACGATTAGGGAGGGGAGGTGTGAAAAGGGCACAACTAGTACAATGGCTCGCATGGTTGTGCACGCACACAACAAAAAATAGGGCTAGGAGGAAGCAGAAGGAGAAAGAAAATTAGATGGGGTTTAGGTGGTGATGGTGGATGATGAAGGGTGGTTTGATAATGTTGAGGGTGTTGGTTGTTGGAGATGAACAATGATGGAGGAGGTTGCGAAGATGGTGGTGGTTGGTGGAGGCAATGGACAATGTGTGGCGGAGCACGACTATGCAATAAACTTTACTATAAAGGGTGCTTGATTGTGAATGAGATAGTGCATGGTTGAATAAGAGGTTCCATGGCTATACAAAGGATAAGAAAGAAAAAAAACAAATCAAATAGGGAAAATGAGGAGGAGGAGGAGGAGGAGAAAAAGAAGAAGAAGAAGCGAGGGGGTCAACCTCTTTTTTAACAAATGTTATAAAATTTTTAGGTGTTACAAAAACACTTTCCTTGATTATGTTATAACATTGGAAGACTAAGTTAGCAAGTTATATCAACAATCATGGATTCACATAATGTTGATCAATCAAAGAGAAACACAAGCCAATTTTCTAGAAGGTAAATCTAGAATTCAAGATTCGAGGATGCAATTATAAAGCATTTCAAATAAATGAGTCTTTAACTAGTTCAAACTAATAAGTGTATTTAAAAAAAATAGTAAATTAAATTAGAACACTAACTATGTAGAAGTTATAGGAGGTAGGTCAAGTTTATAGAAAATGAACTTAATGGTTAGATTTTATAACTAAAGAATAAACTAACTAATTCTAAAGAATTAATCTCATTTATAAAATAGAAATACAATTGCATATGTATTAAAATAATCCAATAAGTCCAGTTAAGAAAACTCTATCAAAGCTCTCTTAATTTTGATCAACTAAAATATGAAAACTAGGGTTTCTAGACCAAAACTTCAAATCAACCAATTAAAATCAATTATCTCAAATTGGTAGTTTAAAAATATAATTAGGTCAAATCTAGATAATCAATTTCAACAAAAAAATAATATTACAAATAAATAATTAAAGGTAATTATATTTAAAAATTAGGGTTTTGGTCAGAAAGGTGAATCTGGTTAATTCTTACTTAATTATTCAAATTGATGATCTAAATATGAAACTAAGTATAATCTAAAACATATTATATAATTAATTTGATTAAAAAGTGAAAATACATAGCATATTTTCTCACAATTATAGTTTCATCCTAAAAATTCCAATTTGATCAATTCAAATCAATGAACTCAATTTTAAGGTTTCAATATGCAAATAGATAAATTTTAAACAAATTTATATAATTAATTTAAATAGAAAATAACATAACAATAATCAATTTCATTTACCTCTTTCCAACGAGTAGGGCTCCATCCCCCAAATCTAACTTAGTTAATTTTATCAAATTAAAACTACTACCATAAATTAAATACATTAAAAACGAGTTGTACAACCAATTCAACAAAAAACAACCTAGTCACATAAATCCAATTAATCGTAACATAACTGAGTTAAAAATTCAAATTTTAAAAATCAACCCATCTAAATTACATATAAAATACATATATATAGATTTCAATAATTAATTTAGCTTATCATAATCTAATGTATAAAAATACAATCAAATTTAGGGTTAGTGAAATTATACAAAGGAATCAAAGATTAAATTCAACTCCTCTAAGGCAAATGAGACATCAGTCGGCTTCACCAACAATGAGGTGTTGCTCGTCGATATCTAGATGATGCTTGTAGTGGCTGGATGTGGTTGTGTTACTTATTGTCTACCTACGATGCTACCTATTGCTCTGCTTGTTTTCTACTTGCTAATGTCATATGTTAGCATTGCTCAAGCTATCATTGCATCACTCGTGAGTTGAAGCTCAATAGTGGCGGTATTTTTTGCGTGGTTGTGCTATATGATAGTTAAAGAGAATAAGAGGTCAAGGGTGAGAATGGAAGGAAGAGCGAGATGGTAGAAGGAAATTAGAGAAAAAATAAAGAGTCAACTAGTTAAGTAATAGGGTATTTTATTTTCTTTTTTTTTTGAATAATAATATACACATATAGATATCAAGGTTTATAATATATTATATTTTTATCTAAAATTCAATTAAAAAAATACTTTGTAAAAATATAAGGGAATAATGTCAATGTAAATCCTATTTAAAGAATTTTAGAAAAACTTTTGAATAGAAAATATTAATAACAAGGATAATTCATATTATTTGTAGAAATAAATAATACAACCTTAAAATAATATCTAAGAATGCCTAAGATGATATTTAAGTCCAATTTTAAGTATTCACAAATAATTTAAACAACTTTCCAAATAAGATTATCATAAATATTTACGAGTAGGAATCAGAGATAAATAGATTTTGAAACCTTTTAAATCAAATCTCATTGCCGTCTTGATGTTAAATAGATATGATGGTTTCTAAAAATTATGAAACATTAATTTCTAAATCACAACAACATCCTTATAAAATAATCACAAATTATTTTGATAAATACAAGAGCATGTTGTAAAAAAAACACTAAATAGTAATTGTTTATGGTTCTAAAACATCATAAACAAATCATATACTTCTGGTATAAACATGTAGAGAAATGAAATATGTGTGTGTGTGTGTGTGTGTGTGTGTGTGTGTGTGTGTGTGTGTGTGTGTGTATATTTACTAAAGCTTAGTACCACAACCATAAGTCAAACAGATGTCATAATACTTTTATGAAAAATCAAAAAGATACAAACTATATTAAATCACATATGTGATTAGATATGGAAATATAATTTTTGAATAAGAATAAGAATCATATGAATTTAATAAAAATTATATTTGTGAATAAATTTATGTGGAATTATCTGCAATAAAAAATTATTAATTAAAAATATTGATATGAAGTCAAAATCATCGATAAATCGATAAAACAAAGCGTAAAAAATTAAAGATGAATATAGATAAATTTAAAGACATTTTCTAACAAAACAAACATGCATAAGAAAAGGGTCACTATACTTCAAAAATAAATAGTATGTGATTTGAATAATAAATTAATTCAAGAATGTCATTTTCCAAAAGTTTTGATAAATAAAACTATTTCAAAATTTCAACAAAAAGGTTGGCGTGATAATTATAAATTAAAATAGTCAAAAAGTTAAATCAAATACATGCTCTTGAGAATCATGATTTAAATAATTCAAATCAATCTCGATATGTTTAAATATTAAATTTGATAAATAAAAATGATAGCAAATTTGGTTTCCTAAAAGTGGGTTATCACATCCAATTTTTAAGGAATTATATGCTAGTTGTAATGGTGTTATTAATGGTAAATATTACCTTTTTATGGTTATTTGTTCAGAAAAAATGTATTTCATGTGCCTAATTGCTCTTATATGGAATTTTTAGCTCAGGTATCCCATTGTGACGGGTTAATGGCACACTTTGGTTTTCAATAGATTATAGACATTCTAACTAAAATTTTCTATTATTCATATATGAAAAGATATGTTAATAAATTGTGTGTGATTTCTGTATCTTTTAAACAAGCAAAAATCACTTATGAGCCTTTTGGTTTGAATACTCCCCTAATAGTTTCTAAACACCCATGGTTTGATATTTTACTTAACTTTGTTATAGGGTTACCTAGATCTCATTAATGCAAAGATTCTATTATAATTATAGTGGGTAAGTTTAGTAAAATGGCTCATTTGATATCTTGTTACAAAATCAATAGTGAGGTTATAGTTGTTGATTTATTTTTTAATGTGGTTAAGTTTCATGGTGTACCTAGAACTATGATCTCTAGCTAGGATGCAAAATTTCTTTGTCATTTTTGGTGGACATAAATTACAAAAAAAAAAACAATTATTTTCTACTACTTTTCATCCTAAAGTTGATGGGAAAACTAAAGTAGTAAATAGTAATTGTACACCCCATTTTTCACTCCCAAAAATTTTATTTAAAAAATATTGTGGAAGTAGAAAATACTTTGAAAAATAGGGTGTTACAGCCATACTTGACAAAGGTTAGACGTTCACCACCTATCCCATATTAGATACAAGGCTAAACTAACAAAAATACTAAAATAGCAGAGTGTGCAAATAATAAGTTAATGGAAATAATTCCAACATATTTACAACAAGCGACTCTAGCGGGTTCTGTTCAAATTGTTATGGAATACACATTAAAGTATGAAATTGCAAAACATGGGTTCGGGCACAAGGCCCAAACAAAAGTCATAGTCCTCCATGGACTCCATTAAACCTTCTGGATGTCCTTACTCACAATCCCTATCTAATAGAGGTAAGCCCTTTATCGGTTATCCTCAAAAACCTACACAAGGTCCTATGCTTGTGGAAATGAGTAGGTGATCGAGTAAATGAGTACATCAAGATGCTGGTACAAGACAAGTTGCTCCTTCAATGTACATATGTATAATAGTTTATCATACATAGTATAGATTACAGTACACGTCATGATAGGGCCACATATATACATAAAGATGAAAGTACATGAAGTCATACTATCATGCATAATTCAAACACGTAGGATATCTCATGCATAGATTCACCACCTTTCCATATGAGCATATACACACTTAATGATAAGGAGAAACAAACAACTTCTAAGGTTGATCCCAATTATCCAAATCCTCAGGTTATACTATTAGATCATTCATATAAGAGATAAGAGAGTCAACCCTTCAATATTCTATTTCATAATCAAATAGTCAGGTTAACTAGCAGACAAGTGTAATAACCAGCTTTAACCACTTTCGACCAATCATACCATTACTTCCATTCTTAATAATTATTATTCATTCTCTTAATCATCATTTATATTAGATCAATTGCTTACTTAATAACCATATTTTATTATCATCGAGCGATGGACTATGATCCACCCCATGGTCTCACATACCATGGAAGCCTATCTAAAAAAAGGGACATAAAGTTCCCAAGCTGAAGCCAATCACCATAATGGACATAAGTCTAGGCCAAAGCCGACTAATATGGACATAAATCTAGGCAAAAGACAACCACCTAGGTAATCGGATCCTTTAGTATTGACACCCCATAGTATATTATCAGTATCTAGAGCAGGTAAGAAACCGGAACCTATCAATATCTCGCTTGAAGGTAAACTAACCCTCAATAGCTAATCGAGGATTGGGTAACCCAGACCCATACTCAACTTGACTTTATTTTTCTTTAAATAATTAGTATTTTATTCATAAGGATGGGTGATCATATAAGGCACATATAAGCAAACAAGGTAAATCCCCATACTAAACCATATCGATCCTTTTTATTTCCAATTTCCCAACCATGTGGGTTTGCCATTTATCCTCAACTAATGAGATTCATATCCATTATAGGGTTTAATTGAAGCCTTTACTAATTTACATTACTCTTATTTCCATTTTATCACTAATTACTCTTATTTACATTACTCATAATGTATGCCTTTATTTACGATCCATTTTAATCCCTTAATTAGGCCAATAATTCATGTTAAAATATGTATTCCATTCCATTAATAATCATGATATAGTCCCGAATATAACCACCAAACATAACTGAAACATAAAGCAACAATTCATGCAAACCAACTGAACCAGTCCATCGGTCTAGCCCAACTAATTGATTAGTTGCACCAACTAATCGATCAATTTGGGGTGACCAGTTGATTGATTAAACTTCAACCAAACCATGCTTCCTTCAAACTAGTTAATCAATTTAGGCAAACTAGTCGACTATTCATATACCAGTTGATCGGTTTTATTAAACTAGTTCATGGGTTTAAGTAGAGAGCAAGATCAAGGTCTCTATAAGCGAATCAGTCGATGGGTTGGGTCAACCTGTCAATTGTTCTAGGAACTAGTCGATCATCTTGACCTAACCAGCTAATCAACTTACCCTAACACAACATAAATTCACACATTCCATGCAAATTATTGCATAAAAATCATTTCTACCCACATTAGAACATGTATCAACATAAACCTATATATTCCTAACCTAATTATCATGTATTTCTTATCATAACATTATCAGAGCCTATTCTTCTCCATTTTCATGCTCTTTGCTCAATTTATGCCATTTAAACATGTAAATCATGCATACAACCACATTTCTTCATACCAACATACATAATCAAATAAAGGCATCAACTTTAATGTAGGGACACATGCTAACATTTTAAGAGCAAGAATTACTTATTTGATGCAGGCTAAATCCCCTCAAAAATGGAATTTTCAAATATATGAAAACTTCAACTTTTAAAACCTTAAAAACCAAAATCTGAACTCAGGTATTATACCAAAAATTGATAAAATTTGAACAAGAAAGAAAATAGGAAAAGGACATACCACTGGGATAAAATAGGGAAAAGCTCAACTGGACCACTCAAATTTTTTCTAAAGATCTAACTCTACCTTGCTTAACAATTAAAACAAAATAGATCTAGAGGTACAATTAGGAGAGTATGCAAATAAATTGGCAAGTGCTCAAGTGTAGAAGTAGAGGAGAGAATGCATAACTCAAGGAAGTTTTAGTGGTTGAAAGAAAATGTAATGCATGGAGTATGAGGGCTATTTATAGCCAAACAATCGAAGGAAAAGGCAACTCAAAACCTTACTTGTGATAGTTTGAATTCAATCATAATAGATGAATTTGCCTGGGATTTGCTAACCTAGTCTCCTGTACTCAATTTGGGACTCTAGGGATCTCAAGTCAAACAAGAAAGAATTGACATTCATGGAAGAAGAAATGGGAGGTCACCATGGAAGGAATCTGCCAGCTTCTCAAAAGTACACCTCAGTTCAAAGCAATTAATCTCATAATCAAGCATAGGATAGAGGAGTAAGAAGAAAATTGCCTAAGGTCATCCCTCTCCCTCATGTATCTCAATCAACCTCTAGAAAAAATTGAGACAATTTTTGAGTTAAACGCTTCATGAAAATGGTTAGGAATCTCTTAAGGACCATAAGTATGAATTAGTAAGGTTCTATTTTAGTGTAAGCAACTTTTCAAAATACCAAGCTAAAAAAAATATGACTATCTCGACAAACTAGTCAATCGGTTTGGGTATACCAATAGATCGCTTCATCCACCAGCCAATCGGTTTTCCCAAATCAGTTGATTGATTTGGTCAAGGAACTCAATTTGGCTAAAATGATAAACCAATTGATTGGTTCACAAAACTAATTGATGGGTTTACCTATAAAACTCATTGAACCTCATTTTCCAATATGATTCCAAATCAATTTTTATTCCAAATCAAATAATAACAATGAATTAAAATTAAAGGCCTAAAATTTGTCAAGATTTCTCATCCATCCATTGCACATAAGTGTGTGGTACTATAGGAATTTAGGGGAACATGTTAATAGTTGTTCTTGAGAATAATTTAAAATAGTGGGAGTGTTCTCTTCCTAAAGTAAAATTTGCATATAAGATGGTTGTTTACTAAACCACTAAAAGATCACCTTTTAAAGTCCTATATGTATTTAATCATTTGTCCCTATCAGATTTAATTTCTTGTCATATAGTTGAGTTGGCTAACTTTCATGTTGTTGTTTAAATAAAATATTTCCATGAATCTATTAGTAGATAGATCAATCATAAGGCATGGCAATTGGTTAACTAGGCTAATAAAAAAGCAAAAAATGTAGTGATATATCTAGGAGACTTAGTATAGGTACACTTGCAAAAAATCACTTTCCAAATCTTTGAAATCTAAATTGAATCATTGTGGTGATGGACTTTTACTAATTTTTTTTAGATCCTTTTCTTTTTTCCAAATTATTCATTTAAAAATGAATACGATATTTTTTTTAGAAACATCCAAATACCTTCTATAGCGTAGTTTTGGTAGTAAGATTTCAGTAGTTGTTTCTTCTCCTTTGAGTAAATATTGTTTTTTCTTCTATTGCCTTCTATATCATTGCAATTTTTTGATTCATTTTCTTTGCATAGTTTTATAATACACTTATAGTCCTTCTACCATTTTGAAGAGATTAAATGATAATGCATAAAAAAAACTCCATCTATTGCTAACTTTGGTAACTAATTTCATTTTTTGGACCTTTACCCCTTGCACGAAATATTATAGATTTCTAGAATGAAACCACTTTAAAAATAGGGATATGATGTGTACCTAGGAAATTTTAATTATCATTTAAATATATTTTCTTCTAAATATGGTAATCTCAATATTTTTCATTGTTTTTTCTTTCTCTCTTTTATAGTTTGTAGCTGGTTACATAACTATACCCATAACGGATGACATTGTTGGTAGTTGTTGATGTTGTTGCTAATAGTGTTGTTGATATTACCTAAATGGAAACAATAATTTCAAGGATTTCATATGATGCATCGTTAGAAAATCTAGTAATATAAGGTTTTTGGTTGGCATAGATGGCCTCCTAGCTAAATTTATGCTATTAGGAGGCATCGGTAACTACTTGCTTAATTATTATAGTGTGATAAAATATCTATATGATGGTTCAATATTACATAAAATCAACCCATTCATTTCATTGTAATAATTATGCTTGAAATTATATAACCGGTGATATAAATCTATTAGTTCTCATATAGGTTGTTGTAAACTAATTATATCTATTTTGTTTATATCAAACATTATAATGGGATACATTCCAAGAGTTACGACCAATGGATCAATTGTTACCCTTGATATAGGGTTAAGGTGGAGAATTTATATAGGCTCCCTATGATCCTCATTGTCACTTTATATTTGACAAAAACATAAATCTTTATCTCATTTTATTTTAGTTGAACTCTCTCCTATTTGAAAACCCAAAGTTTCAATGTCTCCATGATCATGCTTGAGATTGCCTCACTACCTCAGAAATAATCCTTGGTTGTGTCAAAGATCCGTACCTCAATCATATTATAACATCACTAATATTTACAATTAAAATTTTCATTTTAAGATAATTCATAAGAATTTGAAAACAAAATCAGAGAATATTACTGCCAATTGATAATGAAATAACATGATCATCATCTAACATATGCTCAATGAAAGATAAAATAAAATAAGAGATTACATGAAAGAATGGACTCACAAGATGAAAATGTCATAGAAAATAATATGATGATATGATATATAATAGAGTATACAAAATTCAAAAATACAGAAATTAAAGCCAAGGGTTTAAATAATCTAAAAGAACAAAAAAAACCTCAACATAGTGGGAAAAATCTATCTATATTATTTATCCTATTTCTCAATTAGAAAAATGGTACAAAAATACTCCTAATAAATGACAACCTAAAGGCCCATATCATCATCCTTAGTATGCTCTAATAGAGTTTCATACTCTTACAAGTCGGCATCTACCCATGGGAGTAGGCAGACCATGAAATAGTAATATCAATATGGTGAAATATTGAGTAAAATAATTTATTCTACAACATAAAAAAATAAGAAGTTTATGTTGCACATAGAGGTCATATAATAACATGATATAGAAACATACGTAAAAAATATATCATGGTATTATGGCAATATCATAGGATGGATCATGCAAATTATATAAGGTAAATCATATTATTATCATTTCATTGGGTGAACTAAATACCCCAATTATTAATATATTCAAGTGACCATGCATATTTCTCACCATGAAAAAAATTAATGGTAGCACAACATACATAGATTAGGATACTACAACCACCACACATGGTCAATACCAATGAAAATTTCCAAGGGGATACCACACCTTGAATATATTACTACCATAGTTACCTAACATGGTCATATGAATCACCAATTGATTTGTATTCTTTTATAGGAATACTACACCCACCTAATCTGGACACCTACCATGCCGACCTACAATAATATTAATCATACCCTTTACTATAACATATTGAATTTCTCTAACCTTAATATTTAAGTTTTTAGCTTATAATTACTTCCTTAACCACTAAAATTATATTAATTATCTTATAGTAACTCCTAAACCCTTCTTATTCCTTTTTTCCTTCAAAATCCTATATTTGATTTTAGCCGACCAACAAATGATCAGGTAGCAAATTTTAAGACTTTTTCGCCTAGGGGTTTTGATAGTTGATGGGAGTTAGGTAATTATCATTGTTCTTATTTTTTTCCTTACCTCTAAATCAATTTCTATGCCTAATATTTTATATATTTGGGTTCCTCAATTAATTACATATATTACCCTAATTTTTCATAATTGTTTGGGAATTATTTGATTATTTTTTCATTTTTACCCATTTATTGGCTTTTCTTCCTAAACTAAATCTTTTCAATTGTTATTGACCCTTTATGGTCATTATTAACACTAAATATAACCCCCTTACCCCTCTTGATATGACCTTGCTTTTCCTTACTCATTTAACCAAAATTTTATCCTTAATCACATCCTTAACATCCAACCACTCTCTTGCACACTCTTACATTGCCTTACCCTTTCTTCCACATTCCATCACCTTCATTCCTTGCAAGCAACCCCTTTATAATCTAATACTCACTCTCTCATCTAACATGATACATCCCTTACCAATGATCTTATTTTTTTTTCACATTAGCCATTCTCTACATTTTCCTAACTTTCTACCTCCTCTCTCCTCTAGCCTTTCCTTTTTCTTTTTTTTTAATTAAGCATTGTTGGTTATTCTTGATAAATTATCACCATTTATTCCTCCATTTTCTTTCTCCTTCATCCTCTTTCCTATTTTTGCTTCTTAAATCTTATATTTTTTCCCTATGGTGTTTTTTTACGAAAAAAAGAGTTAAACTTATAGATTGTGAAGCTTTTTCCCACCTTGCTTAGTCTCACATTTTTTTACTTTATTTCCCCCTTCTCCTTTCATTTCCAATTTTTCAATTCTAAATCCTTTTTTTTAATCTTTCTTATCTAATCTTTTGTATCTTTTTTATATGATCCTAAGGTATAGTTAAAGAAGGTGTTAGGAGTATTATTTTGTATAGAGATTAGTGTAGCTTGGGTAAGGATACATGTCTACAGTTTAGAGTTTTTGATGTCAAATGTTATTTGAATTTGATTACCATATGAGTATGCTTATTTTTTAAAATCATGATTATACTCTTGAAGCTCATATTCATGTAATTAACTTCTCATTTCATGTGTAACATGTTTTATTATAATTCTATGTGAAATTACCATGTTCGGCCATGCTAGGTATAATGCTTAATTTTAGGGCATAGTAATGATTTTTTTTTACCATTTTTACTATACATATTTTTAAGTAAATTATCATATAATTTAGTATTGTTTAAGAATACCTTATGTGGTTGGACCTTAATAGTGTCCCTACCTATGGACATTTTTGGTATGATTTAATTTAAGATAATTACATAATTAAATGTGTAGAGAAATATTCACTAGATGTGAATGTCGGGGACCTGATCTAACAAGCAATCAAAAAATTTTCAAGATCTAATTGAGAGAACAACAAAAACATAATAAAATTTAGGAAAATAACTATGATCTTTATTTCATACAACATCAGTGATTTCAAGGAGAATAAAAAAATTCTCACAATATCACACAATACACAGTTCTCTTAGAAATATAAGAGAATATATAGAAGAGAGGGTTTGGATAGGTTCAATAATTTATTATCATCACTAGGGTTTTATATATAATATATTTATAGAAGTATGTAAATGACACTAGTGAATCATAGAAAAAAGAAAAAAATATGGACCACATTGATAAACACTGGTACTTTGTGGAATAATGCAAAACTCTTGACTTTTGCTAAAATAATGCAGGGCTAAGTAGAATAAGAAAACACTTGTCCTATTAACTAACATGCCCCTTGTGTTTTCTTCCTTGATCTCATTTTGGCTCTAAACTTATCCAAAAACAAGTACATAATAATCCATACTAGAATACAGACACAAATACAAGCCATGATATCACAAGATGTCTAATTTTATTTAGGATTTGGTATGAAATTTTGGTAAAGTTTAATAAAGACTAAAATTTGGGAGAAATTATGCTAGATTTGGTTAAGGGTTATTATGATAAAATTATTTTTATTTGTGGAATTTAAGTGTATCATTGAATTTATGGAGGTTTTTACATAAATTTTAATAGATAGTATGATAGGGTTTGGTGGAATATGTATCAAGTTATGTTAATATGAAATTTTGAAATCTTTATGTGACATAGGGGTATTATGGTCATTTTGGGTTACTTGAGGTTGTGAAAGTTTCATTTATGCCAAAATATGATAAGTGTGATATGTGATTAGTTTAGTTTAATATGGTTAATACAAGTATTAATATTATGTAAAAATGGCTTAAAATGGGCTTAGAAACCATAGGGTATGATTTGTATTTTATGTGTGAAATATTTTAATTCAATCCTCATTTGTATATAAGTTATTGATCATGATATATTTGATTGTTGTGTTAAATTTTGTTTGGGTTGTTGAGTTTTACAAAAAAAAGTTGTTAATTGGAGGTTTATAAGGGAATTGTTGTTTTTTCGCTCTAGTAATGTCTTATATTGTACTTGTTGTATTTTATATTTTATCATTTCATCATGCGATTATAAAATGTTTTATTTGATTATGCATGATGTATTTATAAGTGTTTTATAACAATAATAGTATATGGTATTAGTTTGGTGTTAATCGGTATCCTGTGTAACAATGAAAAATAATATTTCATGTGATAAGACAAGCATAATATAAGTGAAAGTGTTATGATGATATTTAAACCAAGTAGTGCTTTGTTATATGCTATGTTTTGATTAATGAATTAATAATATATTAATACTTAAAGCTGAAGATCACATGAGTCAATACTAAGTGATTCCAGGTGTTGTAAATGTTCTAATGAAAATGGTATGATATTGTAAGAACTAGATACCCTAATATACTTTATAATAGCCCAATCTATTAACCTATAGAACATAAGTGTTTTTATAGATTACTAGTTTAATAGTGACTTAGGTGTGTTTTATCCCTGATGTGAGAGTATCAATAAGGTTGATTATCTTTTTCATATGTGTAAGGGAAATAGGATAGTAAATAATATAGTAATAGTGAGGTTGACCGTCTTTCTCCCATCTATGGGGGAAATAGGAGAGGAGATACTAAAAGTAGTTTATTGGTATCAATGTGATTAAGTAAATGGATTTGTGTGATCACCTAAGTATGAGCTTTAATACAGTTTCTCTCTTAGGCCATCTTATATCATGAGTATTATATGCATGTATAGTAATTCTCTCTTAATATAACCTGATATGGTGTGCATGCCTTATTTCTATTGATGTATAATGTTACCTTAGTATGTTGCATACTAACCATCCTTTTTATAGGTATTGATGTAATACCCTAAATTTTATCTAATCTCCATCCCAAGTAATTAATATCTTAACCTAATTATAATCCTAGAAATTTGATATTTCTACCTTATCCTAATTTATTAATCCTAATATTTATTCCAGGTCGTTAATATTTTTAACCTAACCCTAACCGTAGATGGTTGGTAATTAATTTTACCCTAATTATCTAATCTAAATTATTTTAACCTAATTATAATCATAACCCTAAACTTATTTCTTTTTTTTCTCCTTTTCTTTTCCCTTTTATTTTCTCCCTCTCGGCTTACTTTTTCTTCTTCTTCTTCTTTCCCCTTCTCTTTTCCTAAATCCCTCTCTTCCCAATTGAATCCCTTTTACCATGCCTACGAATTGAACCTACCTATCCTACATTCATCACCATTGCCATCCACTCCCACATCTCAAGGGATGTGTCTGTTAAATTTTTTACCCAAATCCCCCCCACTCGTGTTCCCTATTTGGTGTGTGCCCCTACCTTCCCTTTATATGCTTCTTCACCATGTATGCAAATGTGTGTGTGTGTGTGTATATATATACCCATCTCAAGCTCTATGTCATTTAATGCTCAACTAACCCCTCACTCCATCCATTTCTATCGAGCAAAACCATCTTGACCACCATTCCTTCTCCTCCTTCCTTCTTTCTCTATTCATTGTTTTCACCCACCATCAACTCTAATCACCACCTTCATCCACCAAACACCACTGTTCCCTTAGAAAACTAACCACCATAACTACCCCATAATCCCCTCATCATTGCCCAACCATCCTTACTCCACCCCACCCTACCCCACCCTCAATCCTTTTCTTTTTCCTTCATCCTGTCTCAATATGGTTCATTTTAATTGGCACACATGACCGTTCACCTTTGTATACCCTATTTGTGCACCTCTCACATGACCCACACACATCTTGCTTATAACCTATGCACATCATTTTTCCCTCACCATCTAGCTTATACATGATTCATACTCTTGACCTATATATGATGTGCATGCTACACCTGTGGCCTTCTTTTGAAATGGTTGTGCTTCCCTCAAAGCACACCCCATGCTATACTCTAGTACCACCTTAGCACCATCACACTCCTACGCAACCTATTCTTCTCCACTTGTTTGGTTATCTCCATTTTTACCCTCTTTTACCATAACTTTTCCTTAGTCGTATTCTTAAGTTTTAACTATGTTTTATTATCATTTTTGTAGGTAATTTTTGTAGGTAATTTTAATGTGTATAGAAACCAGTATCCTTGTTGGTAAGGATACGAGTAATTTTATGTGTAATGTGTATTTTTATACATAAAATCATGTTGGTAATGTTATATGGATTATGTTATTATAAAAATGTTGTTAGATGATATCTTGGAAGTGAGGAAAATATGAAAGCATCATTTGTGTATTTAGTCGAGTGCCATGAATTTGGATATATAGCATCTATATATCTATTTGGGGTTATATATTTCATATAAATATTGGATTTTTAAAATCACTAATATTCTAACTCCTAATATTCTTGGAAAAGTATTAACATTTTGGCTAACATAAGGGCATTATGGTCATTTAATGATATTATGAAAAATATTCATGGCATGATAAGTTTTGAGGGTGTTATTACTTATTTCATAAGTAATGTCGTGGAATTATGGTTTAGTATGATATAAGTTACCTAATATAAGATTCTAAGTTTTCTAAAAAGAGGAATGTATTGTAGTCAATAAGGGTTAAAAATAATATCTTGGTGATTTGAATGGGGAATAGACTTTAAATATGCGAAGTATGATACTCAAAATATTCAAGATAATGATGAGTATAATAAGTATAATAAAATAAGAAGCTGTGCTCACCTTGTGAAATTAGGGTTTCTTAAGGGAATTATGGACATTTTCCTTGATAACTATGTGGTTGTGCTTAGCACATTTCCAATTATGTGTTATGTATATCTACATGAGTCTTTCATGATATCTTGATATAAAAACCTTTGAATAAGATACTACTTATTTTAAGTGAAAGATTATGTGAGTTGGGTTGAGGTATATATTGGGTATATTCCACTAGACGATTATAATGGTTCAAGAGCATTCTTCCTTAAGAGGTGCATAAGTTCATTCCGCCTGATTAATAATAATGGGGGGGTCCTAAACTTAATGTGAATAAAAATATGATTATGAGATTAGTACTAATTGATAAGACATTAAAAACAATAATGTGAGTTAGGATTGAGGTATTATGTCTATTTCACCAGACAATAATATTGGCTCATATTTGTTCTACCTTGAAAGATGCTTCAGACCATTCCATCGGTTTAAAAATAGTGGTCAAGAGCATGTTACCTTTATATTTGTTGGGTCTATTTCACTGGACGATAATAGTAGCTTAGGTATGTTATGCCTTAAGAGATGCTTTAGTTCATTCTACCAAATTAATAATAGCGGGGTTCCTAAACTCAACGTAAATAAAAGAATGAATATTGTTTATATCTAATGTTGAGTTATGGAATTAGTTTTTACCTTGCATCTCTTATTATGCGCTCACCTGTATTCTTTATATTTTTATATCCTTACTTCTGCAGTATAGTTACCTTATTCAGTATGTAGCATATTGATCATCATTTTCATAGGTGCTAATCATTTCCAAGAGCAGATGATCTAGATGTTTTAGTGCAATCGATAAGGACCCTTTGGTTGATTTTGCTACATATGATGCCTTATATGCAGAGGAGTGATTCTTATGTTTTAAAATTGGGCATAGAGTCATGCTGTCTAGTTATAATTTTTTTCTAGATTTTGGGACTCTTAGTTCTGATGTATCCCTTTAATATATATTTTTATATTATACTTAGATTCAGTCTCTAAAATATTATCCAATGTTTATGGAATATCTCTTATTCTTTGTTATCATGCTTTAAATCCTAACTATTTTGCTTTATATTTGATGTAAGGATTGTATGGTAAGCTAAGCTTGTGCCAAGTACAGCGGTAACAACCAACTAATTTGATATTATACTTTCGCTAAAAATATTTTACAAAAAATATTTATAAATTTTATGGTATTATAGTTGTTCATTTCCATGAGCAACTATTACCCTTTTTCATAGGTATTTCTTGATTGATGCTCTTATTGTGATACCTATAGTGAGCAACTTTCTGGGTTAGTACTTGAGTATGGTTATCTATATCTCCCTCTTTTGAATTTTAATCCTCTATTTAATATTATCTCTATCTCTTTTCTTATACTTTGTAATCTTACAACATTACAAGATCAAATGTTTTCCACTCCCAATATCTGGATATGAGTTGCTTTTAGCTTTACATCTAACATAGAATTAGTATATTGAGTACCTTTTTTATGTTAGATGCGATGTAACAATATACATTTTTTGTCTTTTGAAAAAATTATTTTGTAAGAAAATTTTTAGTTCATTACACTTACTATATGCACATACTCTTTATTAACCATAACCTGATAAAACATGGATGGTACTAAGTGAAAAGATAAAAATATAAGGGTGACCCACCCACTAATTCCTAGCTAGATACCCTGAGAGTTGGAGAAAAATATTTGATAAAATTTTAGTTTCATTATTAGCATTTTATAAGTAATGATACTACACACAATCGATTACCAATTATTAATCTAAAATGGGTGTCTCTAAGTGTTAGTATCAGATACAACCAAAATAGGTAGCCAAGGCTCAAGGCCACTATTAATCATTTATATGATACAAATCCTTCAATTCCAAGATCACATTATGGTTAAAGGAATATAGAAGAATTATTATAAAGGCCTCAAGGAAAATCCATTTAAGAATAATAAGCATGGCATAACAGGCATAACCAATCAATGATTCCCTAGGACAAATTTCCTAGTTTGGATTTACCAGACCCAAGGACATAAATAGCACACAGAAACCAATTGACTAGTTGGTTTAATTGATTAACTATTCTTATAAAATAATTAATAGGTCTGGCTAAACCAATCAATATTTTTAGGCTAAAGTCAAAAAAACTTGGGACATAAAATAAAGCAAATGATTGGTTCGATCAACCAATCGATTGATCTAAGAGAAATAACTCAATTCACACATTTTCCATACATATCCAAAATCACATGTTTTTACCAAAAATCTCAACACTTCATGATTCATATCAACCCATCAAATCACCCGAAAATAGAAATTGACATGTCATTATCTTAATTCATGCTCACATTTATCAAAGGCATAAATCATACTTTGGAAATCAATAATCATGGAATAAATATGAAAACATAATTTCCATGACTCATTCTCATAATAGAAGGAACCATGCTTATTACATTATACCATATACTTAAGCAAGAACATGCTATCACAACAACCATAATAACACTTACTTCCCACAAACATAAGGAGAGCATCTCATGCGCCATCCATGTCGAGGTTAGGATTGGTTTACCTCAAGTAGTATTCTTCTAGCACACACAAATATTATCTCTATAACACCACTATTACACCCTCTTGAAAATGTTAAAACTAAGGAAAAATCGGTAAAAACCTTAGCCACAACCCAAAATAAAAAAGTAAGAAGAAAAATGAGAATAAGTCAAGCTAGAACTTAACCTCCTCCCAAAGTGGATTAACTAAAGAGAAAAAATATAAGACAAACCATCAACCTTTTTAATCCCTTAACCTTTATTTGCTTAATGAAAAATAAAGAAGAGTCAGAGAGAGAATTATGTAGAAGACATGCTCAATTTTGGGATAGGTGAAGAAAGTACCTTAGTTTTAAGAAGAGAAGAAAGAAGGAATAATGAAGATTATCCAAAACTTAGAGAAAAATGCAAGAAGAGAGGGATCGAGAGTAAGGGAATGAGAGGGATTGAAATAAAGTTAGGTTTGAAGCATTCCTATACCCTCTTGATCTACAAAAATGGGGAGGGAAGGAGGGAGAAGAGAGTTAACTTGTAAGGTTGAATGTGGATAACAAGGGAGTAAGAATCTACATGGAAGGATATGCATAGGAAATATATGAGTGAGTAGGGTCTAAATAAGGACAATAATTAGTTTTCATACTACTGTTGCTAGTGATGATATTCGTGGCAAAGGAGAGAGAGGAAACAACAGTTAGTGAGAGATAAAAGGTGAAAAGGTACATTTTAGGATATTCAGGCCAAACAAAATGAAACAAGCCCCCAAAATTGTGAAAACACTACTACTACACGTAAACATGCTTACTAGCACAAAAATATAATTTAGAAAATTTTTCATGCTCAAAAGATCAAGTTTTAAAATTATTTGAGCTAAGAAATTGAAACAACCACCAAACCAATCAATTGATTTGGAAGCCAATCGACTCATTTCACTAAAAAACCAAAATTTTAAAGAACCAACATTCGGTCAATTGATCACTGGCACTAGTTGAACGATGCGATTAGAGAATCTATTTTAACATAATTTTGCATTCATTTAGAATTTTATGTTTACAAACAAAATCATTTAACACACCTTCGCGGACACGTTTGATGTATTTTAATGAAGGATTTAGGATGAGTTATTGCACATATCCCCTCTCATTTTCTGCATTTTTAGTTACATTTCCATTGTGTTCTCTCTTAGCTCCTTAACTAAACTTCATCAAAATCTATAAAATAAAACAAAATAGTTTTTTTTTGGATAAATTTCATTTACAAATAATGAGATTTGATCCAATTTCGTTTATATAGCATATGTCTCAAACGGCTCTATTTAAAGATTGTGTGTTTTAATTTTTATTTTTATACAAACCATCCTATTAATGTTTTTAGACTTAAATTGTTAAGATGATAGTTTTTAATTTTAAATATTTTAAAATTTTGATTTAGAAAAATTATGATATTTAAATATTCTACTAGAAATACTTTTTAATATTTTAATGCTTTTTTTTCTATATTTTTTTAAATAAGAAATTTTTTTAAAATATTCAAAATATTAATTCATTTAAATAAAATATGTAATTTTTTATACTATTTTGGTAATATAAGATTAAACACATATATAGGACGATAATAAAGTCAACATATATTGTAAAACATAAGGTCCTAGAATGAAATTGTTTAAATTACATAATACCTACGTAAAATTAGACCAAATATTATGGTAGTTCTGTGATTTTTTTTAAATTATAGATTTTCTATAAGTGGACAATATGAATTGTCATTTCTACCTATTCCTAGCCTTTACATAACTTAAATTTTCCCATATCTTTAATAATATTAAATAAAATCAGTTAAAGTTCGAGAAGATAATATCAAATCGATGATGATATTTTAAAAAAATAGATAAGAAAAAATAAACACCTTTATTTATGTTGATTATGATAGCACAAAAGAATATATTAATAATGTAAAGGACAAAACTTGTTAAAAGCTTGATACTAAGAAGCTATTAATCAAATATTCTTTTTAAGAGGAGCTACTTCCTTCGACTAAAAGCTATTACCAACTATTTTTTATATTGACAAATATTACACCAATTTTGAAACAAATTAATTTATCGGAAGATTAGATTTAGGAGTAATCCTATTTTTCTCGTATTGTTTACATATAAGATAATTTTTTTATAGTAATTAAAAAATTAATAATAATAATAATAATAGCAATAATAATAAAAAACTAAAATAATAATAATAATAATACATTATTTTTTTTATCACACCAGAAAAATCACGCGAAAGAAACGGGACTAAGTATTTACATCCAACTTTGACGGCAGTGAGAACGTAGTCATCATGGACTAAGGGTACTTCCGCCACTTCAGAGATCCCCCGATCTTGTACTCGCTCGCTTATTTCTCTCACTGAAACAGTCTTAAGTCTTAACTGCAAACTGGAGAAGCGAAAGAGACAGGCGGTATAAAGTAGTAAAGGGGTTATATTTCTTTCTCTCCTATCTATTATCGCCCAAACAAGCAATAAAAAATAAAATACGAAAGATGAAGAAATCGGATACTACCGCTCTCTACTTAACCCCAGTGAATATTTTGTTCCCGTAAAATTCTCTCTCTCTCTCTGTCTGTATATATATGTCGTGTAGTCATATAGCACTTTTGGTTTGGCAAAGTTATTATTTTCATTTCTTCATTTTTTTCCCTCTGCAATGTCAGCAGCTGGTCTTCTGCTTCAGCACGTTTTATTCCTTATCATCACTTCTGTTCTTTAGCTTCTTCATTTTTTGTCGAATTGTGTCAATTCATTTACCCGGCATTGTGATTACTTCAACTTCGACATCTGCCAGCCATGTCTTCAAAGACCAAGTAAGTGTAGTTTCTTTTGTCTGTCTATTTTTGTTAGATCTGAATTGAGGTGATCTGAGTTCTTCCTTATGGCCCAGTTTTATTCTATCGTGCGGATCATATCTCTATGTTGGTTAATTTGATTTTGTGCTTATTATTATTATTGTTGTTGTTGGTGGCTTCGATTGGATCTGCACCTTGATATTTCTCGGTTAATTCGGCCTAGAATTCGCCTATATTTGATGATTTTCCGCTTCAATCTCGCATGCCTTGTCTCGTTTTGTACGTCAGATGATGTCGATCTTATCATTGCAGTGGACCTGGGTAAACATAATTTGATTAGTTCTGGACTTTCCCTGTATTGATACTCAATTTTGGGTATCCCCTCCTGAATTTAGTTTCTGATCAAGGGGTTTCAATATTGACCCAGATCTTATCTTACACTGACCCTAGCCAGTCATTTGACTTGTTCACCTTTTTGGCTTTGTTGCCTGCATTGTCTTACTTAGGGAAAAATGGGTGTTTTGATTCACAATTTTAGAGTGGAGTGAGTGATCTGTTGATGGCATCTGACATTTTTGAAAATGGGTGAACAGATCCAGTTTGTCTGATACCTCCAGCCACAAGACTACACCAGGGACTCCCAGAGTTGCTAAACTTGGTGCCAAAGGAGTCACCAAATCGGATGCTGATTCCCTATCTCCTCTCCAGAGGCCTCGGCCTTCAGTCGACCCATCCCCTCGTTCTGTAACCTCCAAGCCTTCCGTTCTTCGTCAGCCTTCCAGGATCTCTACGCCTGAGGTACGTTAGTGTTGTTGTTTTGCTTCACTCTATGTCATGTTTCTCCTTCAATTGTATACCTATATGAATGAAAGTTGTAGAGCATTTGTCTCCGACTTTTTATTCATTACTTCTTTTCAACAGTACATTATTTGCTGACATGTCTGATGATGCAATCTTTGTGGAATGAAAATAAACATTTGATGTGAAGAGATTGGTATCACTGTGACTTGAGCTTTTAATGTAGCATTTCGTTTCATCCTTCAGAAGCCACATTCTCGGATATTTAAGCCGTCGGAGCTGCAGGCCCAACTGACTACTGCTCAAGAAGACTTGAAGAAAGCGAGGGATAAGTTGGCTTTAGCTGAGAAGGAAAAATCTCAAGCCCTCAATGAATTAAAAGAGGTGAAGAAGTTGGCTGACGAGGCTAATGAGAAACTCCAGGAGGCCCTTGTGGCTCAGAAGAGAGCGGAAGAGAACTCAGAGATTGAGAAGTTCCGGGCTGTTGAGCTGGAGCAGGCTGGAATTGAGGCAGCACAGAAGAAAGAAGATGATTGGAGGGAAGAGCTTGAATCTGTCAGAAACCAACATTCATCAGATGTTTCTGCACTTCTTGGTGCCACGGAAGAACTTCAGAGAGTTAAGCAAGAATTGGCCATGGTGACTGACACAAAGAATCAGGCTCTCCGCCATGCTGATGATGCGACCAAGATTGCTGAGATCCATGCTGAGAAGGTGGAGATCCTTTCAGCTGAGCTGGCTCGCTTGAAGGATCTGCTTGAGTCCAAAATTGATCAGGGGGCTGATGAGAACAAGATTGTGAACGAGCTGAAGCTGGAGTTAGATACTCTGAAAGCAGAGCTTGAGAAAGCCAAGGGCTTTAAGGAGGCTTTGACTGAGAAAGAGACATCTTATGTGCAGCTGGCAACAGAGTTGAGTACTTTGAAAGGGGAGCTTGACAAGGCCAAGTGGTTTGAGGATGCTTTGGTCGAGAAAGAGAAATCTTATGAGCAGCTAGCATCAGAGTTGAATGCTCTGAAAGGGGAGGCTGAGAAGGCCAAGGGATTTGAGGAGGCATTGACTGAGAAAGAGAAATCTTATGAGCAGCTATCATCAGAGTTGAACACTCTGAAACGGGATCTTGAGAAGGCTGAATTATTGGAACATGAGTTAGCTGCGAAAGAGGAACTTTATGAACAGGTGAATTCAGAGCTAACATCCTTAAAACAACAGCTCAAGGAGACCAAGGACTTTGAGCAGGAGCTTCTGGATAAGGAGGCAACTTTTGAGCAGTTGAAGTCAGAGTTAGAATCCTTGAAACAAGAGCTCAAGGTCACCAAGGCAGTTGAAGAAAAGCTGGTATATAAAGAGGAATCTCTTGAGCAGGCCAAGTCAGAGTTGGATTCTTTGAGACGGGAGCTTGAGATAGCCAAGTGCTTTGAAGAGAAGTTGGCTGAGAAAGAGAGATCATATGAGGAACTGAGTTTAGAACTTGATTCTCTGAGACAAGAACTTGAGAAGGCCCAGGTCTTTGAAAAGAAGTTGGCTGAGAAAGAGGAATCCTACGAGCAGGTCAATGTTGAGCTTGAAGCAGTTAAAATGGCTGAATCTTATTCACGCAACTTACTGGAAGAATGGAAGAAGAAAGCTGATGAATTAGATCTTCAAGTAAAGGAGGCCAACAGATTAGAAAGATCTGCTTCAGAGTCGTTAGAATCAGTTATGAAGCAGCTGGAAGGGAACAGCGACATGCTGCATGAGGCTGAATGTGAGATATCTATGCTGAAAGAAAAATTGTCTTTGTTGGAGGTGTCCCTGGGAAGACAAAAGGTGGATCTGGAAGAATCAGAGCGGCGCCTTGAGAAAGCAAAGGAAGAAACTGTAGAGAAAGCTAAAGCAATTGAATATTTGCAATCTGAGATTGAAACACTGAAAGAAGACAAGGCCCAGGCGCTTGAGAATGAGAGGCTTGCTGCTTGCAACGTTGAGGATCTGTTGGAAGAGAAAAACAAGCTGATAAATGAGCTGGAACTTTCAAGAGAAGAGGATGAAAAGAGCAAAAAGGCAATGGAGAGCTTAGCTTCAGCATTGCATGAGGTGTCCAGTGAAGCAAGAGAAGCAAAGGAGAAATTATTGTCCAGTCAAGCAGAGCATGATAGTCTGGAAGCCCAAATAGAAGACCTGAAGATGGTTTCAAAAGCAACAAGTGAGAAATATGAAGCCATGCTTGACGAATCAAAGAATGAGGTTGATCTTCTTGCAAAGGCCATGGATCAAGCCAAACTGGAGTTCGATACCCAAATGGAAGATCTGAAGTTTGTCTTGAAAGCAACAAATGAGAAGTATGAAAGCATGCTTGATGAGGCTAAACATGAACTTGATTGTTTGACAAGTCAGTTAGAAGAAGCCAAGGGTGAGCACCAGGATGCCAAGTTTGAATGGGAGAAAAAGGAGATGCAGCTGGTGGACAGTATAAAAAAATCTGAAGATGAGAAGTTGGATATGAAAACAAGGAGGGAGAAGTATGAAACAATGCTTGATGATGCAAAACATGAGATTGATAATCTCAAGAGTGTAATGGAAGAGACCAAGATGGAGTATGAGAAATCCAGATTTGATTGGGATCACAAGGAACTGCAACTTGTAAATTGTGTAAGAAGGTCAGAAGAAGAGAAGTGTAGTATGGAGAAGGAAATAATGCGTTTGGTGAATTTGCTCAGAGAAACAGAAGAAAAAGCTCGTGTTGCAAAGGAGGAAGAATCACATTTAGGAACCTCACTGAGGGAAGCTAGCTCAGAGGCAACATACCTGCGGGAAACGCTTGAAGAAGCTAAAGCCGAGGGCATGAAATTAAGAGATAGGTTGCTAGACAAAGAAAACGAACTGCAGAGCATAATTCAGGAGAATGAACAGCTCAGGGCTGTTGAAGATGCCAATGCCAAGAAGATCCAGGAATTGTACAAGCAGCTTGAAGAGGCTACTGCAAAGAAGCAGATTGAGGAAAATGGTGAGCTTTCTGAGAGTGAAAGAGACTATGACATGCTTCCAAAGGTTGTAGAATTTTCTGAAGAGAATGGACACAGGAAAGAAGATAAGCCCAGGATGGAGCACTTTCCACCTCAGCAAGTGGAGCATCATACTGAAATGGGGATTCTTAATACGGCGACAAACAATGGATTGGTTGAATGCATTGAGGATGTAAAACATAAGAAAGATGAAAGCAAAGACAAGGTAGTAGATGCTGCTGTCGAAGTTGAACCCAAGATGTGGGAAAGCTGCAAGATTGAAGACAAAGAGTTCTCAATGGAGAGGGAAGGGGCGGATCAGGAATCCTTTGATGATGATGTAGATTCAAAGGCAGAAGCTGGTGAGAGCTTTGATGAGATAAATGGGCTCACATCTGAAAGCAGCAGAACCTTACCCTCAAAGGAACAACAACAGAAGAAGAAGAAGCCCTTGTATCGCAAATTTGGAAACCTGCTTAAGAAGGGGATAAGTAACCCTAAGTAGGAAGTCGAGTAGGGTTTTACAGGCAGGTCATTGGTATTGTATCTTATCATATGGCATTTTATTTTGGTTTCTATTTTTTTTTTCTCAGAATAGAAACTATGAAGAAGCTTGTATCATGGTTAGGTTCATTTGTTTATTTTCCTCAAAATGTGATTCACCCCATGTTGAGGATCAATTTGTATGTGCTGTTTTTATTTCATCAACTTTCTTTGCTTTTCCTATGTTCTTTCACTTATTTGCAGAAAGGAGTTGCTACATTAAGTCTTACTTCAGCGTAGTTCTTTCTGGTTTATAGAGTGTTCAGTTTTGCTTCAGAGCAAATAATTTTGAGCCGGTCTATTGTTTGGTGGCATCGGAAAATTGGTCGCATGCTCTGCGAATTGTACATTGCTCACATAGTATATGGTGTTTGTGTTTTCTCATGTCATTATTTCCTTGTAGCCAGGTTTGTAGTGCCTTCTCTTGTTGTTGGGGCGGCTCGTTTGCACTGTTATGGCAAAGAACGATCCATCTATAATGGAATTGCCGGTGAACTTGTCACGGGGTACTTGGGGCAAGCAGTTGCTCATGTTTATAGAGTATGATTTAAGCGCACTGAATTTGGCGCTGCCTCGCCGAAAGTATGGCCGCCGTTGAAATGCTGAAACGCCATGCGGAGGGATTAATACGTATTTGAGGGTGGAGAATACGAGCCCGGCGGCCATGCCATATGCCAATGCTGTTGCACTGAAATTTTGTGCCATAATGCTGTAGAGGCCGCCTTGGTCGGAAAGGGTACTAAAATGCAGTTTTGCAACTTTCCAAATGTACTCCACATGTGAAAATGAGAAAGACATTTAACCCCTATTTCGAATTATTTATTAAAATTAATTATTTTAAATAATATATATTTAAAAAATTTATTTTAATTATTTTTAAAATAAGTAATTATTTTAAATAACTACTTTGATAACTAATTGAATGTAATGTTACAAGCAAAAAGAAATATTTATGCATAATTAATACACCTAGAAGTAAAACAAGTAGGGATAAATACTAAAATTATGCTAGGACACTAGTAGTTTTCATTTTTATCTCATAATATAAGTCATCTTTCAAGTTCCAATAAAAACCTTTTTTTATATTATATTTTCTAATTTACCATATCTCACCTCATTAATACATCTCATAATGATAAAATTGTTCAAGTTTCAATGTGTATATGTTAGTCTATTTATGTATTATTTATTATGAACTTTAATATTTCTTACTGTAACACTTCGAGTCAATACGACCATGCTGGGGCTACCTTAGAGCGCTTTCAGATTGATCGGCTTGTTTCACAAATCAACACGAGTCCTTTCAGTGTGCTTTGTCCTTACTCACATACTTCTTGAAATTTTTAGAAAATTTTTTAAACTTCCCAGGAGGGTCACCCATCCTAAAAATTGTTCCACGGCTAGCATACTTAACTGTAGAGTTATTAGGACATAATCACCAACAAGATGGTATACCATGTTGATATACGTAGTCAGATCAATTCTTATAACACTCTACTCAAATTGGGGTATTACATTCACCCCCACTCAAAGAACGCAACGTATTTGTTGTGTCTCAACCACTAATTGTCTTAATACACTTTATCCCAAGAATCGTCCCATTAGGTGACTAACTGGCTCATCCAAGTTCAGCTCACAGTCGCAATTTCGCTCTGATACCATTTGTAACACTACGAGTCGATACGACCATACTAGGGCTACCTTAGAGCGATTTTCGGATTGATTGACTGACCCCACAGATCAATACGAGTCTTTTTGGTATGCTTTGTCCTCACTCACACACTTCCTAAAATTTTCAGAAAATTTATAAAACTTCCCAAGAGGGTCACCCATCATAAAAATTACTCCACGGCTAACACGTTTAACTGTAGAGTTATTAGGACGGAATCACCAAAAGGATAGTATACCATGTTGATATAAGTGTCCAAATAAATTCTTATAACACCCTGCTCAAATTGGGATATTACACTTACTATGTATCTAAAAAAACTATATAGCTTCTTTTATGAAAGGGAGACGGGACGCCAATTCTCTATGTGAATTCGGTGCCAGTCGGAGATTTTCTATTCGAGTTTGAGGGAGATTTTGAAGTTTGAACTTGATTATTCTTATTGAAAATTATTGTAGGGATGGACTTGGGGGTTCCAATTTTTTTTAAAATATATATGTAATTTTGTATAGAATATAAATTAAAAGTATATTGTAAAAAAATTAAAATTGACTATCAGAGATGAGATCAGGTATTGGGGAGGAATTAGGTATCATGTTAGGTTTTAAGGCTAGGGATGGAAAATAGACCAGAAATCGGGTCATGTATGGGGATTTGATCCTCGTGGACCAATAATCGGGTTATGTATAGGGATTTGATCCTTGTGGAGACTAAGTCGGGTTCAGAGATTATTTTGTCTATTGGGCTAGTGTATGGGGATGAAGTTCTCGTCCCCACCCTGCGTTATTTCCATTCCTAAAAAAAAAGAGTTCAAAAATGTTAATGTGACTTGTTTTCACATATTGAGGGAGTATGTTAAAAATTGAATATTCTCTCCATTTCTTAAAGAATATGAATATTTTGAGGTACAAAATTTTATTTATAAAGGAAAATTATTTTAGAAAAGTCAAAATCTAGTCTTTATATTTTCCTAAATTTTTTTCTTTTTTCTTTTATGCGTGATTGATATGTTATATTCTAATGGTGAGAGTAATTGAAATATGAGGGATAAGTTTATTAACTTCTTTAAAAAATTATGTATGTTTATTAAAAGAAAATTTCTTTAGAAATGAAGAGAGTATTCTATAATATAAAATTTATGGAACACACTGAACTCCTCTTTAACATTCCATCCTAATATATAATGCACTTAATAAAGTTTTCATTAAAATCTCTAACAAAACTTTACTTACATCTACATTAATAATAAAAGGTGAATTCTTCATTTAATAATATGAAATGTTACTGAAGAGTAAATAATAATATTTACCATTCATTTTTTGAGGTAAATGTTCCACACTTATTGGATGCACCCGATACATACACCCCGCTTTTATATCAACAAAAAAGGGATGTTAATTTTAGCTCATGAATAATATATTAAGAGTTAAAAATATCACTTATAATCACCATATATATATATATATAATTACCACAATAGATGACTTATTATCCATATAAAAATACGTAATCACCTATGTAGTAGAAAATAATGATTGATAACATATATAATAAGCATAATGTTTGACATAATCAACATAAAAAAAATTACACAAGAAACACAGGAACAAGTATAATCCCTATAAAAGTTGGCTTCACATAGTAGTAGAGATAACTATCATACATACATACAAACATATCATCATAGTATATCACATAATTTTCTTGAAAAATTACCATTATAACATACACAATCTCTATAATAATATATATGATAAGCATGATGGCATGATGGCATGATCAACAATAAAAAATACATAAGAACCACAATAACACGTATAATCCCTATAGAAATAGGTATTTTATACTAGTAGAAATAACCACTATATATATATAATCATTTTATAAGTTGACATAATCGCCATATAATTCAACATTATCACCCTAAAAAAAATAAAATTTTAACACACAAATGGTAATTTTTTTTATATTGGAAGTATATCAATTTAAGTCTTTATTTCTAGAGAAAAAACACAATATACATAATCCCTATAGAAATGAATGTCACAAATCGATAGAAATAATCATTATAAAGATATACATAATCACCATATAAATTAATATAATTACCATATAGGTCGACACAATCACTTTAGAAAATAATAAAATAAAAACACATAATTTTTATATCAAAAGGATATCTATATGGGTATCTATTTATAGAGAAAAAAATAATGATGAGTATGATATAAGTTTTCTTCCTTTGATAATCTAAATTTAAGATAAGCTAGTTTAAAAATACAAACAATAACAAATCTAATGTTGCTTGGGTGTATGTAGTTGCATATTCCCAACAATTTTTCCAAATATTTTATCATTTTACAATAAGTATAATCATGATTATCATTTTTGGTTTTGCTTTAGGGATTATTTAATAATTTTAATTATTTTTTAAAAATTATTTTATCAAAAGCTAAGACTATACTTATTTATGAATAGAGATAGTATTATATTCCTGAGATGAAAAGAAAGAAAATAAGAAAACTATTATGAAAAACATGTAATGAAAGAAAGTTCTTTGAATATGATCAACACGATATAATTTAAAATAAATAATTTATTATTGATACTGAAAAAACAATTCTAGACATGAACTGAAATAAATGCATAACAATATTTTCATAATCTAACGAATGACTATAACTACAAGAATAGAAAAAAATGTGGAATACCAACACAAATTTGCACTAACTTGAATATTTTTTTATAATTACAATTACCATAATGTAAAAACTATACATTTTTTAAAAACTAAATTTAGCATATATATATATATATATTGGTAAGTAATTTATTACTTCCACATTGAAAGATTACAATCTCAAATCAACATAGCCTAGCAATGAATCTAGGTGAAGGTGTCTATACATCCCATAAGCTTTTTAAATGATTTACTATGTTGAAATCTATTCATTCTCCCTACTAGGTCAGACATAATTTGTTGCTATATGTGTCCTGGCTCTTTTGCTTCATTAGCAAATATTCTTTGGTTCCTCTCCCTCCAAATGTTATTATAGTGGTTGCTACCAAGGCTCTTGTGACTTCTATTTTGATTCTAGGTCCTCTTCCCCCTAGCTGCCCAGTTAGATACTATCTTCATATTTTTTAGGTCTTGTATGCATCCCATCCTGTGTAGGAGTGGCAACGACACATTTCTAGTAAAGGCGCAATTGAATAATGGGTGGTTATGTGATTTATTATGGTCGTTGTATATAACACATGTTGGTACAATTTGTGTGCCAAATGAAATAAACATATCCTCAGTATTTTGTCTTTCCAAACTGGTCATCCAACATATGAATGAATGCCTTTTGATAGACATTTTAGACTGCACCATAGGGTACCAATTCATTTTGTTGTTTTGGGGTCTTATGAGATCATAATCATGATTAATGGAGAATTATCCCTTATCCATTATCCTAAAAATATGAGAAGGTTGCACTATATAGTTGCATATGTATACGAGGTTCAAAATCTTCATAGTGATCCAGGATGTTAAAGCTTTGATTTGAACATTCCATATGATTTCACCGTTAAGGTAGTATGTGTGTATTTACTTGATCCATAAGATTTTTTTAGGCTAGATGCCATATTAATTTGCACATAACTGCTCTATTCCACCATAAGATGATTATCAAGCCTAAACCACCTTCTATTTTTGACTTGCATATCATCTCCCGTGCAATAGGTGCCTGGTTAGAAGTGTCATTTGAGTTTAACCAGAGAAAATTTTTGTAGATAGCATTGATATCAGATAGTATATGCAATGGGATTGGAAATATAAGTCTCCATTAGTTTGGTAAGATAAAGAATATAGATTGGATATTCTTCAACTTACCAAACATAAGGTTTAGAATATTCATCTTTTTTCACCTAGGATAGGGAGAGAATTTAGGGTTTGCCTAAAGAGTCTTATGTTTAGATACTCCATTAATAGAATAAAGAGGTAGGGAGATAAGGGATCTCCCTATCTTAGTCCTCTCTTGGCATAGATGGGGGAATGCAGAATTCCATTAAAATTGATAGAGTAACTGATTGTTTTTACACATGCTATGATTATCTTCACAAAATGAGGAGGATAGTGAAGTCCATATAGGATGTTTTGGAGATAGCTCTAGTTAATCAAGTCAAATTCTTTCTTCATATCAAGTTTCATCATGATTCTTGGTGATAGATGCTACTGATTATAACCTTTGATTAATTTTGTGCCTAAAAGAATATTATCAGTTATAGCTCTTCCTTTTATGAATGCCAATTGTGCATCATGAATCAGAGAGGGTAATACCTTTTACAGTCTATGGGTGATAATGGTAGCAATTATTTTATAAAGAGTGTTACAGTAGGATATAGGTTTGTACTCCTCAGGCCTTGAATCATTTAGAACCTTAGGTATAAGCTGAGGGTAGTTACATTTAGGTTACGAGGCATATATCCTATGATAAAAAATTCTAAAATGGCTAAATAGAGGTCCATGCCCACAATATCCCGCATTGTGTGTAAAAGTGAGCATTATATCCATGAGGTATTGTGCCTTACCTTTTGCTAGGGAGAATACCATAATTTTCAATTTAAGTAGAGTGATTGGCACCAAGAGTTGTTGTTGATATTGATTCAAAACTGTACCATTGCTTATGATATTTCTATCAATAGCTTGATTGTTGATAATCTCTTTTCCTAGTAGTTGAGAATAAAATTTTTGTAGTATGGTGAAGATATTATGTTGGTTTGTGTGTCTTCAACCTTGATCATTATATAGGAGGTTAATCTAGTTTTTCATTCTTCTCCCTTTAATAATTACATGGAGATTTTTTTGTGTTATCATCTCCCAATGCTAACCACTAGATTATTGCTTTTTGTTGGTAGAACATCTCTTCACATCTTGTAAGGTGTTTGCATTTTTGCATTAAAACCTTCTCTTGAAGCTATTTGTGTTGATTTGCTAGCTAGGTGATCACATATTTTTGTACTTTTTCTGGTTCAGCTTTTGGTTCCTTAACTTTATCACTGATGCTTCCAAATTAGCTTTCGTTGAGTAGTCTCATGGGTTTCGTTTGCAACTTTAGATTGTTTGCCACTACTCTTAGTTTATTTCCTTGACTGATAGTCTTCCATTATAATTGGATTAAAGGAATAGGGTCTCGAGTCCACATGCCATAAAACATGAAAGGAGTTCTACCTTTTGGAGTACGTTGCTAGATTGTAATAGTTGTAGGGGAATGGTTAGAAATTTGAGAAGTATGAAAATGAGCATAAGTTCCTTCAAATTGAGAATTCCATTCAGGATTGCAGAGGACTCTATCAAGATTGCACCATAGTCTGTCATCTCCTACCTATTTATTAGACCATGTGAAAAATGCTCCAATGAAATGCAGTTTTGTTAATTAAAGTCCATAGAGGTAGTTAGTAAATTCTTCAATATATTTGAATTAGATATCTCCATGGCTTTTTTCTTCTCTGTTCAGAATGACATTAAAGTCTCCCAAGATTAACCATGTTTCTGAATTATTGCACTAAGTTTGAAGCCAGCTCCATAGATCTTTTCTTGCATTACCCTCATTGTTTACACAGACAATAGTGAGGCATAAATTTGATATATTGTGAGGGGAGCTTACGTTATACTGAATCCCTTGAGAATGATCTATTAATAGATTTATATGCTATGAGTGTGGATCCCATCCTATCCAAACTCGACATGTATACATTCCCACTTATGCATAAGGCCTTTTGTAACTTTAGTAATGTTTTTAGATTTAACCCTTGTTTCAACCAGACCAACAAGATTTAGTTCATTATTTCTACTACAATCTCTTATAGCTTGTTGTTTTTACGGGTCATTCAGACCTCTAATGTTCCAGCATACAACTCTTATGCTATTTTAACGTGGAAGTTAGGTAATTCATATAATACACTGGTTCTAGGCCTTCCTGCTACCAGTTTCCAACCTGCCTCATTGTCATCTTCTAATTGCTCAGGTTCTTTGGTATCATATATAGCAGTAGGAGGTTCAATCTTTGAAGACCATGTCTATCCTTTTGAACATGTGTTAACAGTTGAACCTACAACTTTGTTATATGGTTTTTGTGATTTAGGTGGAGGGTTTGTGGTAGGTTTACTGATATCAGATGTGGAAGTTAAGGTCGATCAGACTATTGGATGAGTTTTCTTTGGTGGTGTAATTGTGGAATTTTGAGTTGCGTTAGTTCTTGTAGTTCTCCTGTCATTGACCACAATCCATTTATTTTTCTATTAGACATTTGTGAGTGAATTCTGTGGATATTTGGATACTAAATGCTCATTTTATTGATAGAGGGAGTAGAAGGATGGTTTCCATTCATAATCAATGAATTGCTTGAACATTGAGCCATCAGGGAGTTTAATGTGGGAAAATTTTGGTAAGATTCTATGGGTATCCACTTCCACCAATGCTCTAGCATAGGATATTCTTTCTTTTGCAATTGTAACAACATCAATTCCTAATGGTCTCCCCACACTGGTACATATTTGATTGATGCTACTTGGTGACCAGAATAGGAGAGGCAATCTTGGAAGTTTCAACCACAAGGGAAGGAATTGAAGCTCCTTTTTTGTGAATGAAAACTTAGGACCCCATTTCTTGATCATTAAGGGCCTGTTATAGTAAGTCCAATTTCTATTAGCAAGAATGGTATTGTAGTCTTCTAAATTGGCAAAGGTAAACATAAAATATCCTTCCTCATGCAGTTTGATTTTGGAGAAGGCATCATGGTTCTAGTTTTGTTTGACATAGGTTTCCATTCGATCAAAAGATGGTTTATAACCACGTACCATGCAAACGAGTGTATGTTTCCAATATATTGTTTTAGCATCTATATCTTCTTGTCGTAAATCAGTCATTACCTTGCCCTCATGTTCGACTAGTGGCTCATATGACTACGAAAGCAATTGATTTGGCTTGCGATTATTACGAACGATATCACTCCATAATAAAGGGGATTTCAATTCATGGATATTCTTATTAGAAATAGGGAGATCCTTTTCATCAAGATTAGTTGTTCGTTTGATCTCATTTATTGATTCTTGAATATTTTCGATCATAGGTGCAATTTGATCTTAAGGGCTTTGATTTCTCTCTGATTTTCCTTGTGATCATTAGATTCTTTTGCTTTTAAGCAACTATCTATTGACGTCATCGATAGAGAAGAGGGCCAATTATTGGATGGTGATGGATGATTCGATCTTCTCATCTTTGCCATTAAATCTGCTTGTTGGTTATGGTTACAATGTAGTTTAGGATCATAGTGAAAAAGAGAGACGTGCATACATATATATATATATATATATATATATATATATAGGGTGAGGTTCACATTCAAACTTTAATTAATATACAAACATAAGAACCAATCTCAACCATTAGATCAAAATTAAATCAACATTCACGATTTTATTAATACCAAATCAAAAAACTAACACAAACCAAATATCCAAACCTCTAAACCCTAAACCCTAACCCTAAACCCTAAGCCATCTAAACCCTAAACCATAAACCCTAAACCCTCTAAACACTAAACCCTAACCCTAAACACTAAACCCTAACCCTAACCCTAAACCCTAAACCCTATAAACCCTAAACCCAAAACCCAAAACCCTTTAAACCCTAAACCCTCAACCCTCAACCCTAACCCTCTAAAAAATAAACCCTAAACCCTAAACCCTAACCATAAACCATAAACCCTCTAAACCCTAAACCCTAAACCCTCTGAACCCTAAACCCTAAACCCTCTAAACCCTAAAACCTCTAAACCGTAAAACCTAAACCCTAAACCCTAAACCCTAAATCCTAAACCCTAAACCCTCTAAACCATAAACCCTAACCCTAAACCTTAAACCCTCTAAACACTAAACCCTAAACCCTGAACCTTGAACCCTGAACCCTAAACCCTCTAAACCCTAAACCCTAAACCCTAAACCCTCTAACCCTAAACCCTAAACACCCTAAACCCTAAACCCCCTAAACCCTAAACCACCTAAACCCTAAACCCCCTAAACCTTAAACCCTAAACCCTCTAAACCCTAAACCCTAAACCCTCTAAACCCTAAACACTAAACCCTAAACCCCCTAAACCATAAACCATAAACCCTAAACCCCAAACCTTAAATCCTCTAAACCCCAAACCCTAAACCCTAAACCCTCTAACCCCCAAACCCTAAACCCTAAACCCTAAACCCCAAACCCTAAACCCTAAACCATGTAAACCCCAAACCATAAACCCTAAACCCTCTAAACCCCAAACCCCAAACCCTAAACCCTACACCCTCTATACCATAAACCCTATACCCTCTAAACAATCTAACCCCTAAACCCTAAACCATAAACCCTCTAAACCCTAAACCCTACGCCCTGACCCCTAATTCCTGACCCATAAACCCTCTAAACCCTAACCCCTCAACCCTCAACCCTCTAAACCCTAAACCCTAAACCCTAACCCCTAAACCCTAAACCCTAAACCCTAAACTATAAACCCTAAAAACTAAACCCTAAACCCCCTAAACCCTAAACCCTCTAAACCCTAAACCACATAAACCCTAAACCCTAAACCCTAAACCCTCTAAACCCTAAACCCTAAACCCTCTAAACCATAAACCCTAAACCCTAAACCATAAACCCTCTAAATCCTAAACCCTAAACCCTAACCCTCTAAACCATAAACCCTAAACCCTGAAACCTAAACCCTAAACCTTCTAAACCCTAAACCCTAAACCCTAAACCCTAAACCCTAAACCCTAAACCCTAAACGCTAAACCCTCTAACCCATAAACCCTGACCCTAAACCCTAAACCCTCTAAACACTAAACCCTAAACACTGAACCCAGAACCCTGAACCCTAAACCCTCTAAACCCTAAACCCTAAACCCTAAACCCTCTAAACCATAAACCCTAAACCCTCTAAACCATAAACCCTAACCCCTCTAAACCCTAAACCCTAAACCCCAAACCTTAAACCCTCTAAACCTCAAACCCCAAACCCTAAACCCTAAACCCTCTAACCCCCAAACCCTAAACCCTAAACCCCAAACCCCAAACCCTAAACCTTAAACCCTTTAAACCCCAAACCCTAAACCCTAAAGCCTCTAAACCCTAAACCCTAAACCCTAAAACCTAAACCCTAAACCCGAAACCCTTAACCCTAAACGCTAAACCCTCTAAACCGTAAACCCTAAACCCTAAACCCTAAACCCTAAACCCTCTAAACCATAAACCTTAAACCCTCTAACCCATAAACCCTAAACCCTCTAAACCATAAACCCTAAACCCTAAACCTTAAATCCTAAACCCTAAACCCTAAACCCCAAACCTTAAACCCTCTAAACCCCAAACCCTAAACCCTAAACCCTAAACCCTCTAACCCCAAACCCTAAACCCTAAAACCTAAACCCCAAACCCCAAACCCTAAACCTTAAACCCTCTAAACCGCAAACCCTAAACCCCAAACCCCAAACCCTAATCCCTAAACCCTCTAAACCCCAAACCATATACCCTAAACCCTCTAAACCATAAACCCTAAACCCTCTAAACCCTAAGCCATAAACCCTAAACCCTCTAACCCCTAAACCATAAACCATAAACCCTCTAAACCCTAAACTCTACACCTTGACCCCTAAATCCTCTAAACCCTAAACCCTGAACCCTCAACACTCTAAACCCTAAACCCTAAACTCTGACCCCTAAACCCTGACCCTTCAACCCTTTAAACCCTAAATCATAAACCCTCTAAACTCTAAACCCTAAACACTAAACCCTAAACCCCCTAAACCCTAAACCCTCTAAACCCTAAACCACATAAACCCTAAACCCTAAACCCCCTAACCCCTAAACACTAAACCATTTAAACCATTAACCCTAAACCCTAAACCCTCTAAACCATAAACCCTAAACCCTCTAACCCTAAACCATAAACCCTCTAAATCCTAAACCCTAAACCCTAAACCCTCTAAACCATAAACCCTAATCCCTAATTTCTCTAAACCCTAAACCCTAAACCATCTAAACCATAAACCCTAAACCGTAAACCCCCTAAACCCTAAACCATAAACCCTCTAAACCCTAAACCCTGAACCCTCAACCCTCTAAACCCTAAACCCTAAACTCTGACCCCTAAACCCTGACCCCTAAACCCTTTAAACCCTAAACCATAAACCCTCTAAACTCTAAACCCTAAACACTAAACCCTAAACCCCCTAAACCCTAAACCCTCTAAACCCTAAACGACATAAACCATAAACCCTAAACCCTAAACCCTCTAAACCCTAAACCATAAACCCTCTAAACCCTAAACCCTAAACCATAAACCCTCTAAATCCTAAACCCTAAACCCTAACCCTCTAAACCATAAACCCTAAACCCTAAACCTTCTAAACCCTAAACCATAAACCATAAACCCGAAACCCTAAAACCTAAACCCTAAACCTTAAACCCTAAACCCTAAACGCTAAACCCTCTAAACCGTAAACCCTAACCCTAAACCCTAAACCCTCTAAACACTAAACTCTAAACCCTGAACCCTGAACCCTCTAAACCCTAAACCATAAACCCTAAACACTAAACCCTACACCATAAACCCTCTAAACCCTAAACCTCCTAAACCCTAAACCCTCTAAACCATAAACCATAAACCTTCTAAACCATAAACCCTAAACCCTCTAAACCATAAACCCTAAACCCTAAACCCTAAACCCTAAACCCCAAACCTTAAACCCTCTAAACCCCAAACCCTAAACCCTAAACCCTCTAACCCCCAAACCCTAAACCCTAAACCCCAAACCCCAAACCCTAAACCTTAAACCCTCTAAACCCCAAACCCTAAACCCCAAACCCCAAACCCTAATCCCTAAACCCTCTAAACCCCAAACCCTATACCCTAAACCCTAAACCCTCTAAACCCTAAGCCATGAACCCTAAACCCTCTAACCCCTAAACCATAAACCATAAACCCTCTAAACCCTAAACCCTACACCCTGACCCCTAAACCCTCTAAACCCTAAACTCTAAACCCTCAACACTCTAAACCCTAAACCCTAAACTCTGACCCCTAAACCCTGACCCCTAAACCCTTTAAACCCTAAATCATAAACCCTCTAAACTCTAAACCCTAAACACTAAACCCTAAACCCTCTAAACCCTAAACCACCTAAACCCTAAACCCTAAACCCTAAACCCCCTAAACCCTAAACCCTAAACCATTTAAACCATAAACCCTAAACCCTCTAAACCATAAACCATAAACCCTAAACCCTAAACCCTCTAAACCATAAACCCTAATCCCTAATCCCTCTAAACCCTAAACCCTAAACCCTAAACCCTGAACCCTAAACCCTAAACCCTCTAAACCATAAACCATTACACCCCCTAAACCCTAAACCATAAACCCTCTAAACCCTAAACCATAAACCCTAAGCCATCTAAACCCTAAACCTTAAACCCTAAACCCTAAACCCTCTAAACCATGAACCATGAGCCCTACACCCTCTAAACCCTAAACCCTAAACCCCTTAAACACAAAATAGAAAATGCAAATTGAACCTCCGACCATAAGTTAGTAGCCTAACCATTTCAAATGCTATGACGTGTCTCTTCCACTAAAGGTAGCTTGCCAATTTTTAAAGCATGAGCTTTAAGCAATAGGTGTAACTTGCTGTGCAGAAAATTGATGCATGTTTCTGCATCAAATTATTTCCCACGGTGATCATGCAATTAGAGACATCACTTGAGATCACTTGGACTACATTGTCTAGCCCTAGTTTTGAAATTATCTCATCGATGAAAGATTCCAAACATCCATCCTCCCCTAAAGCTGAAAAATCTTTCAGAACAAATATACAGTAAGTCCTAAGGACAATCCACCAGGACATTAAAGAGGCGGAGTGAATGTTCATTAGCCCAGCTATCTAGCAGAATACTGCTGCCAGTGACTGCCTAAGACTGTTGAATCTATTGAAAATGGAAATTAATAAGAAAGCGATGATAGTTCGCATAAGAAAGCGGAAAACAAAAATAGAGAAAAAATAATTTAATCCTAAGGCTGCATCTACATCAATGAGAGGAACAACCAAATCAAACTCAAGGAATTACACAATACTCAATTTCGTTATAATTACGAAAAATGCCAATTGAACCTCCGACTATAAACACATAACAGAAAATGGAATACCTATGTGCTCCTGTTGAGGTCGCGATTCCGCCGCTTCTCCTTGTCTCGTGTTTAGCATTGTAGTGGCGATTGAAGAATGGAGGAGCTGAGGTCTAGTCGAAAAGAACAGCGACTGAGCTTGGTTGTTGGTCTACGAAGCTCATCGGATTAGAGGAGGAGTGGAAATTGAGGGAGGTCGAGTACTTTGCTCGATCTATCAGTAGATGGGAGGAGCAGGTCAATGGAGAGATGCAGAAGCAAAAATGGTGAGGGAGAGATGGAGAAACGGGTGCGATGGAGAGGGAGATAGGTGCGACAAGTCTGCCAAAGAAATCCTACAAAAAGACATCCAGAATATTGCCTCAAAATAAATATTTTTCAAATGGAAAGTTATTCTCTCAGTCTTTGATTACGATAGAGAAGTGATCAAAGAAGAACCAAACTCCATCCCTAACTTCCTAAACAAAGAATGTCTCTAGGAAAAATTTAAACATGGCTCCTAATAAAAAAGGGCAACAACCTATCTCCAAAATTTTGTCACAAAATTCTGTCAAGTCATGGTATGAAGCCATGATTGAAAATGAGGAACATACCTCTTCCTCCTAAGTGAATCCTCTTGACAAGTAACCAAATTTACAAAATTGGGTTGAAACCCTTACAAAAATTGATCGAGCCTTTCACAGCTCTTCAACATATTAGGAAAAAAAATTTGGTTCTCTCTTTAGATATAATCTCTCCTTCTGTTTTACAAATTGAGAAGGGTTCTTCTTCTCAAAAAAACCCCTTCTCTAAAATTGATTTCAAAACCCTCTTCTACAAACTTGGAAATTTTACCAAATCATTCTTTAAAATAAATTATTTAAAAGCAGAAATGTTTATAAAAAAACTTCTAAATATTATAAAAAATTTCACTTTCAAATTATTATAAATTATGAAGATGGTTTCTAATATCCCGACTCTTTTCTTTTGTTATAAAAACTTTTTTACGAGATGGTGTTTTAAGTCATGGGATTTACACAAACCGCAACCATATTACTTGATAATCCATAATTTATTAGCTCTGCCTCTTTCAAACATTTTTCCCACCATGATTCTCCAAATTAATTGGCATACTCCACCTCCAAAATCCACAAGGTTGAGCCCTTGAGCTCCCAAAATGTCTCCCAGAATCATACAAAACTTCACAAATCTTCTTCCTCACCTCTAATTACTAGGACCACCAACAAGCATGGTATAATACTTTCTTCTCACAAAATACCATTCATGACTAATCTTTTCCAAAACTTTACATCAACTAATCTACTTATCCAGTTTATCAAATGGTGGAAATATTTTAGCTCATCACCAAAAATCATACCTTCCTAGGTTTCTACGACCCTTAATTATTTCAAAACACTTTTCTATCATAGTCCTAAGCAAAAATAATTACCTCTTTTCTAAATTTTTTCAAAGTTTTATTTCCTTAGGTTTTCTCCTAAACTATTAAACACCAAAACATTTATGGGATCCCTACTCTTGTTTGAGTTTCAAGATCAAATAGTGGAACAAGTTTCAAGCATTTGACAAAATCTCAAAATAAGTCATCAGAACCTAGGTCAAAAACACAAATACCAATCACACCAATCTCACAAGTTCCTCTTGATCCCTCTCAAACCCAATTCCTTACCCAAAATTTGTTTATAACAACATGTCTCGCTGAAGCCAAAACCCAAGATGAGTACCTTTTTATTCTAAGCTAAACACTTTCCTCCTAAAATAAATCTTCATCACCATCATCCTTTGAATCTATAATTGAATATAGTGATGATAACAAAGATGATTGTTACATAATACTCCCCTAATTACAAACAATTTTAGTAACATGACATGACAAAAATAGCTTAAAAGATGTCAACATAACACTCAAATATTCAGAAAAGTATACAACAGTTACTGTAGCAATGGTCACTATAACAATCACTATACAAATGGTTTAAAAAGCATAAAGCAGTTACTACAACAACAATCATTATAGCAATTACTATAGTAGTTGAAAGCAACAAAAAAAATATGGTGCATCTTCCAAACTTTTTAACTTTTTGTATAAAAGACAAGCTGTCAAATAGATAAATTACCTTTCGTTGGAAAGCAGAAAGATAAAACAACTTTTAGTGGATTCCTTTTGCCAAAATTGTCTAGTGAACCAATAATAATGTCTCCACGACTGGAATTTCTCAACTTATAAATAGTGGACTTTTTCTTCATTGTTGGGTATCAATTTTGTATCAAAATTTATTTTTATTGTAATCTCTTCAGTCTCAAATATTAAAATTTCTCGTGTTGTAGAGTTCATATATTTAACATTATCTATAATATAAATCCACATATTCTTGTAATATAATATATTACATAAAAAAACTTCTTGTTTCTATTCCCTACCCTTCTTTCTACTCTAACATATCCCTCCCTTTTAATAGTACTCCCTCAAATCCTGTAATGCATCTTATATATATATATATATAACATCAAGTCTCATGCTTAGAAGTAAATCATACTTAACCAATTCACATCATATCAAATTACACAATAGCCATATATAAATCCATAACTAAAACTAGCTAATCAATTCACATCATCTCAAAGTACACCTAGGACACCTAATCCTTAAATATTAATACCCCTATAGGGAACGTAGGTCACCTATAGAGTAGATAAGGACCGACAAACCAATAAACCAAAATAAATTGAGGGCCCATACCTCTTCTCTATGGTAGCTAATCCTGGAGAGCAACCATTCATAAACTCAAGGTCTTCCACTTTAAGTATTATTAATATTCTATAAGATGATTACAAAGATCACATATTGCATAATAATTGCCATTTCTATACTAAACCATTTTTTCTTTATTTATAATTATTAGAGTAAACCCTACAGTCATCAGTCTATGTCAAAGCCAAATTCAACACGAAGGTTAACCTATCAAAAGTCTAAGGTCATCCTATGTCCAATAATTTACCTAGGCGCACTAAGTAAAAATGATCAATTTTTTATCAAAACCCTAATTACACCATTATTATCCAATTTTATACCAACCATTTTTATTATGAGTTTGTCATGAAAAGGTTGAAAGATAATACTCTGGAATAATGTTAGGATGTAAGTAATTTTTAAAAGTTAGCGATTAACTACATTTCCCATTATGCAGGCATTTAGCAACTTACGTGTACGAACCCTAATCATATGTTTATAATGTGTCATATATTCCATACAATACATATTTTTAGCATAATAAAAAATTTAAGACAACATCTATCATTAAGGAGCATGTAAGGGAGCATTTCTAATCTAGAACATGCGAATATTAGTTATCTAATTTCAACCCTAATCATGTGTACATAGTTTTATGCTATCTATACCTACTCTAGCTACACCTAGAATGATAATCATAGAACACTTAACATAGAATAAATATAATATATTGGCAAGGTTAAATGCTTGTAAAACCCTATACATACATACATTATCATTTATCAATTTACACATGCATATCATTCATAATTGATGGTAAGTCGCATATACTAACTATTTAAGAGCATATTATTATCTTATAATGCATTTTATAACATTCACATAATATTAAACCCTGGTATGATTCTAGATCTAAACAACCTATCATACTTGCCCATAAAATTCTACCACCTTATGAGTAATAGGATTTACTTAAATCCAAGATACACAAAAAAACTAAAAGATCATCTTCACCATGGTGCCTCCATGTTTACCTAAGCAATCAAAACCCAACAACACATATATATTAGCATATAATACAACAAAGTAATAACCAAAATTAACTAAACTAATTTAGGAAAATGGTTAGAAATTACCAAGTTAAATGAAGTTGCATTAGGAGAGCAATGGAGCAATTTTCAAGGTAGGGGAATCAATGTGCAAAGCTCATGCAAGAAGAGGGAAGGCAACCGTGGTTGTTTAGGAAGCCAAGCAAGAGAGGAAAGATGGTAGTTCACGAAGAGGATGGCTTATCAAGGTTATGTGCATGAGACAAGCACAGTAAGGATGGGAATGAGAAAGATTATAGATAAGCATGTAGTGCATGCATGGGTCGAGAGGAAAAAGCATGCATCAGCTATGTGTTGGGCATATGTGCTTGTGAGGAGAAAAAAAAAAGAGAGAAGGGTTTGGGTTGTGCATAGGGAACACAAGCATGTGAGGAAAAAAAAGAAGAGAAGCTCGCAGAATATGTGAGGGTTGTGGGTGTGCCATGTGAGAGAGGAACGATTGGGGTATGCAAGGGTGCATGGTCATGAACCTCAAAAAAAATTAAAACATAGCACATTATGAGAAAGGAAATAAATAATTTGAGGTGGTGATGGTTGGGAAACAATGAAGGACACTAATGGGGAGGTAGTGATCATGGTTTTTAGGGGAAAATGATGGCGCTTTGTGGTGATATTTTGCGGTGATGGTTGATGATGGTGGGTGGTTGATGGTGCTAATGAGAACCAAAAACTGAGAAAATGAAGAAGAATATCACATTTATGGTGGGGAAGCTTATGTTGATGATGGCGTGTGATAGAGCAAAGTCAACATGCACAAGGGGAACACAAGGTAGAGGGAAATGTGTAGTGGAAGATGGCATAGGGGAGAAAAATGTGCCTGGGGAGGAGGAGATGGGGTTTGCAGATAGACAAATAAGATCATAACAAGGTAGGATGCTAAATAGATAAGTTGAATTGGGGAAGGACAATCTAGTTAGCATAACTAGGGTTCCTTAGTAAAATGGATATGGGTCAGGGTCCCAGCTATGGTTAAAACTAATAATCAAAATCCTATCCAAATTTTAACCTAATTAATTTTTTTATATATAATACACCATAAGATTATACATACAAACGAGGTATTGCATTACTATCCCCTTAAAAAGTCACTTTATCTAAGAAGTTAAACAAAATAAAACTAACTCATTAGAACCTCGGACGGTCCACAACAATGGTTCTATGAGTTGGGGATTACTACCCCCTAAAAAGAATAATACCTAAATCAAAAAACAACAAAACACTGACATTTATAACAAGGGTTGCACAACCACCATACACACAAGCTTAAAAGGAAATATTTGCATTAATATTATAATAGATGGTCATACAACATTCAAGTTTACAATAATTGCAGCAATATAAAACTAGAAACCCAACAACTGAAAGAAAACCCCACTCTTCTAGGGTTAATCCCACCACAAGGGTATATTAATATCATAACAAGCATCTGCCTAACATAAAACTTAAATTTGTGATGTTTAACAAAACCTCAATACCTATCCTAATCAATGATTACCATCAAAACCTTGAAGGATTAAATCCAAAGTAGCATTAAATGCCCAACTCTCATGGATCACTCATGGGAACAATTCCTTATGTAGGATCCTCTACTCTAGCTCTAGGTCATAAAAAGGCCCATAAACTTCATCCATATCACTATGATATTATAGGGAAACACTCGGTAGTAATATATACTTATCCCTCTAAACATTGTTGATCGATATCAAATATCTTTCCAGGTGATCATAATGTACCAAAAAACGTCCACCCTCCACAAACTTTGAGTGAGGGGCACTTGTAATAAATAATTCTGTATATACCTCCCTTATTATAATCCATGGCTCCATTGAAGAGAGGTTCCTCAACAAGTAGTTGGAATAAAGTATATGAGGCCCAAGGTAATGGCTGAAATCCATCAAATGATTTAGTTTGTCAGTAAGCCACCTTACATGGACTTTGATATATCCATTAGGTGACATCCTAAAGTGTGATATAGATAGTCCAACCACTCTAAGGGATAATAACCCAACTTAGAACTAATAAACCAGTCCTCTTTCTAACCAAATAATCACTCAAAACTCAAATCAAGATCAAAATCCTTTTTTTATGCCATAAATCATCAACTAAAACATAACATAATTTCATATACACATCCATCTCAATAAGGCAAACACATGAAAAAAAACCAAGTCAACTAGGGTACCAAATCCAAAGACTAAGGTTAAGGTAAAGATAAACTCCTGATTCACAATTCTCACAAGGCTAAAATAGATTTCAAAATATTTAGCAAACAAATATTTTTGAAAACAAAAAAGAGGTTTCAAAACAAAAAGGTTCGATACCAATTTGTAAAACCCCTAATTTATAAAATAATTTTTTTGCTGAAGCATTAATCATAAAAATAATTTTTGTTACCGCCACACTTAGCATAAGTCTCTTTCATTTTTCTTTATTATATTAAGTGCTAAGGCTCATAGCAAGTCATACATAAAGTAAAGCACCTAAAATAAAATAAAATAAAATAATGTAGGTAAAGTTATGAATAAATATACTCCATACAACTACATAAATTAAAATACAAAATGGGACATAAGAGTCCAAAGAAAAACTAATCATAACAAAATCCAACACCCAAAGGTACAACATTAGTTCGTGTTAACTCTTAGATCCAAAGGCCCATTCTGAGAAAGGAACCTCTTCCCAAAGATGTCACTTATTATTGCCTCTTTTATACGCTTTATGCCACTCCGTGGCCTACACAAAGTCATCTAAAAAAGTATTACAGTATGACTTACTAGCACTCACAAGAGGTAGCATGCTCTCTTTGCACACAATCACACAATAGTCCAAAAACATGCTTAAAGCACAAAGCACATGCCATAACAATGTATAATAATATTGGATATATATATATACATATACACACAACATCAAAGTCTCATGATTAGAAGTGAATCATGCTTAACCAATTCACATCATCTCGAAGTACACAATAGCCATATCAAAATCCTTAACCAAAATTGACTAATCAATTCAATTCCAAATACTAGGACATGGCACTAAGGCAAATACCTAATCAACAATTCAAAACACCATGAGTAGGTCCCTAAGGCAATTTTGAATCAACATTTCCAAATCAATTCTAAATACCAAGGGTAGGGTGCTGAGGTAACTACGAAACCAATCCATCAAACCAAGTAGCAAATAGTGGAAACTACCAAACCAAAACCACAATAACCTTTTTTAAATTCTTACACAATTATTACTTCCATTTTTAATTAATCAAGGGGGATAAAATAATAATTGAGAGACATAAAAGTACACCATTCATAATAGCGCATAGGGCATTGTGATACCCTCCTAACCATCCAACCCAAAAGTATGACAACTCTTTATTTATAATAGTGCATAAGGAAATACAATAGCCTCAAAACCTAGAACACCTAATATTTAAGTATTAATACCCCCTATAAGGCCTGTAGGCCACCTATAGAGTAGAGTAGGACCTTATTGAGACACCACAATGCACCAACAAACTAAAATAAAAGAGGGTTCTTACCTTGTCTCTAGGATAGCTAATCCTAGAGATCAACCATTCCTAAACAAAAGGCATTCCACTTTAAGTATGAATATTTTATAAAGTGATTACAGATACCGCATATTGCACAATAATTTTTAATTTCATACTTAATAATTTATCATTTATTTTCATTATTAGAATAAACCATATGTTCATTGGTATATGTCAAAGCTAAATTCAACACTAAGGTTAACCTATTAAAAGTCTAAGTTCATCCTATGTCTACTTATTTACATAAAAGTATTAGGTTAAAAATAGAAAAAATGTCCACAAAACCCTAAATACACCATCGTTATCCAATTTTGTACAACCATTTCTATTATGATAATTTTTCATGAAATGGATAAAAGATAATAATTTATAATATTTTAGTATGTAGGTAATATTTAATACTTAGCGATTAACTATATTTCCCATCATGGGGAATTTAGTAATTTATGTGTGCAAATCTTAATCACGTGTTTCTAACGTGTCATATTTTCCATGCAGCACAAACATACATATTTTTTTTTATCATGATACAACATTTAAAGTAGCATTTATCATCAGGGTGCACATAAGTGAGCATTTCAACCCTAACATGTAAATAGTAATTATCAAATTTTAACACTAATCATGCGTGCATACTTCCATGATATCTATATCAACTAAAGATACATATATAGTGATAATCATGGAACACTTAGCATAGCATAAATATAATATATTGGCAAGGTTGAATTCTATCAAAACCTTAGATATGCAAACATTATCTTTTATCAATTAAAACATACGTATCATTCATAATTAATGATAAGTCATACATACTAACTATTTAAGAGCAGACTATCATCTTTTCATGCATTCCATAACATTTACATATTATAAAACCCTATAAAGATTCTATATCTAAACATCTTATCATGTTTGAGCATTAAATTCTACCACCTCATGAGTGATTGGATTTACCTAAATCCAAGCTATAAAAAAGCATTAAATGATCACCTTCTCCATGATAACTCAAGTTTTACCAAAGTAATAAACACCCCAAAACATATATATAGGGTTTTAAATTAATTAGGATAAAGGATGATACGCAACGTAAGTAAGGGAGAAATGACTAAAAGTCATACAGGGTAGGCAAAGCAACATGCAAAGCTCACACAAGAAGAGTGGAGGAAATGGTGGTGGTTCATGCAACTAAGGAAAATAAGATCAATAGTGGTTCAAGAATAGGGTGGCTTGGCAAGGTTTTGTGGACATGACAAATATAGTAACACACATGGTTGTCTATGGATAGGAAGATGAATGTGCATAGGTGTGAGAGAGAGAAGTGTATGGTCTATGCATAGAGTGCATGGACGTGGAAGGAAAAAAATGAGAAGAGAATCTCACAAGCTGTGTGAGGGTCATGCGTGTGCCATGTAAGAGAGGCATGGTTAGGGCATGTGAGGGTGCATGACCTTGTGACTCAACAAAAATCAAAATAGATAATGACGAGAGAAAGAAAAATAAGGTTTGAAGTGATGATGGTTGGGCGATGATGAGGGATGCTAATGGGTAGGTAGAGATGGTTGATGATGGTGCTTGTGATGAGGTGTTGTAGTGATGGTTGATGATGGTGGGATTAGAAGAATACGAATAAGATCACAAATTAGGGACTTGGATTTGTGGGATCAAAACACTAAAACAATGAGGAATGGGGAACCTTATATGGATGATGGTGTGCGATGGAGCAAAGTCGATATGCATGAGGGGAACATGGGGTAGAAGCAAACATGTAGGGTAATATGGCATGAGGGAGAAAATTTTACTAGGGGAGAAGGAGGTGAGGTTTAGAGATAAAAAAGAATAATATCATAATAGGACAAGATGCTAAATAGATAATATCAAATGGGGAAGGACATCTAGTTAGTAGAATTAGGATTATTTGGTAAAAAGAATTATGGTCAGAGTAAAAACTTATGATTAAAACTAATAGTATAAAAAGTCTATCTAAATTTTAACCTAATTAAATTTATATATGTATAATAATCCATAATAATATACATAAAAAATAATGCATTTAATTTATAAAATCCTAAAATAACTATTATAACTAATTACATGATGCAAATTGCTAAACAAATGGAACCATGCTAAGTATAGGGGTTAAATTTGGGGACTCTGCAACAAAAGTAAAAAAAAAAGAATGGAGAATAAAGAATTAAATCTAAAAAGATAACTTAATCTTGAGACCTCCAAAACCAAGTACTTACATCAACCAACTAAGGTTTCAAATCTTAGCCTAAATGTTCTTAGATTTTGGATAATTCTCAAAAATAAACTTTAATCTTGAGGAGAGACTTTTGGTTTGACAACCAAGAAGTTTTTAAAATTCAAATATACCCTCCATTCTAGCCTCTCCCATTCTATTTAACAGTGTTAGTTGACTTTTAGGGGTTACAAATAGAATCCTACCCATGATAAGTAGATTAGTTACACCCTCGCCTATAGTTGGTAGAAATATAGATTAACTAAGGTTATGAGACTATAATTAGCTAGGGCTAATTATTTTCAACAATAACGAGCCACCTGTAACTTGATGGATATCATTAAACCCTATGATAAAGATTAGGAAGCCTAAATTACATATTAGAAAAATCTAACAACATACTTTAAATAACTTTAGCTAATAAAGGAAATAAGAAAAGAGAGGAGTCTCTTTGGTAGCTACCGCTTGATTGCTGTGGCTATAGAGGGTGCTTTTCCTTAATTTAAGCTAACTTTAAAGGGTCTTGATCTTCCCATAATTACCTTCCTAATGTCCCTAATTCTTGCGCTAGGTCTCCTAGATCAAAATATTGTTCTTTTCGATTCTTGTTAGCCCTTCTCTGACTCATGTCATTCACCTTTTCAATCCTAGCCCTAACATGTTCATGTAATTTCTTAAATTTGGTGGCTCACTATTTTGCTTCAAAACTAGTTTGTGTTGAGATTCACAAAGGAATGAGGTTAATGGGAGTGGTGGGGGTTCACCCCATACCACACTTCAAATGGTGAGTGTTTTATGGCATATATAGGAAAGCGGTCGTAGGTGAACTCTACATAACTTTGTTTGATGTCCCAATCTTTCAAGGATTTGTGTACCAAAATCCTCAAAAGTGGCTTCTTTTTTATCATTAGTTTTTTGGGTGGTATGTGGTACTAAAGATTAGTTTAGTACTAAGTAGTTTCCATAAGGTTTTCCAGAAATATATGATAAACTTAGTATTTTGATTGGAGACGATTATCTTTGAGATGCCATGCAACTAAACTATTTATGTAAAGTAGAGATCGGCGATATAAGAGGCATTATATATCTTATGACATGGGACAAAATGAGCCATCTGAGAGAACTAATCAATGACTACCATAATGACATCATTTTACCTTTATATCTTAGGTAATTTCACTATGAATCATATGCTCGCTTGATCCCAAGGGTGGTGTGGGATGGGCAAAGGTGTATAGAGTCCTTGGTGTAAGTGACTTTTAAACCTTTAACAAGTAGTGCAATTGGCTACGAGGGATTGCACATATCACACAAGTCAAGGCTAGAAGAAATGTTCCTAGAGTATATCATAAGTTTTGTTGATTCCAAAATGGCCCGCCAAAACTCCCCCATGCACTTTTCAAACGAGCAATTTCTAGATGGAGCACTTTGGAATGCACATATTGTTGCCTTTGAAAATAAATCCATCTTACACTAGGTATGGTCCTTGAGGATTATCTTACTCTCTCATGTAGCCAGCAAAGTCTTCATTATGCATGTAGAGCTCCTTTAGATACCCAAAATCTAGGACCTTGGCTTCTAGTAATGATCGCACACAATACCTCCTAGAGAATGCATCTACTAAAACATTGGTCGTGTCACTCTTATGCTTAGCTATAAATGAGAAGGATTGTAAAAAATCCACACATAGTATGCCTAGAGTTAAGTTTATGCTGCCTATTTATGTATTTTAGGTACTCATGATTGGTATGCAATATAAATTGTGATGGTTGAAGATAATGTGACCAATGATCTAAAGCCCTAACAATAGCATAAAACTCCTTATCATAAGTGTGGTAGTTGGATCTCAAACCATTAATCTTCTCACTAAAGAAAGCCATGGGCCTTCCTTCCTATAGCAAAACAACACCAATGCCTACTCCACTTGCATCACACTCAACCTCAAACACCTTGTTAAAGTTAGGTAGCCATAAAATGGGAGCCTCACTTAACTTGATTTTGATTAGCTTTACGGTTTCTTATGCGGATTTGGTCAATTAGAAAACACTCTTTTTGAGGCATTTAGTGAGAGGTGCTTGGAGTGTGCTAAATCCTTTTATGAAGCTACTATAAAAAGAGGCAAGCCCATGAAAAGATCTAAAGTAAATGATGCATATAGGTGTAGGCCACATTTTTATTACCTCCACCTTTGACTCATTCATGGGGACTCCACTTTCAGATACAACAAGCCCTAGAAAGGTGACTCTTGGAACAAAGAAGTCACACTTTTTTAACTTGCCACACAATTTGTTGTTCCTAAGGGCTAAAAATATAAGTCTTAACTGGATTACATGATCATCTTGAATAAAAGAGTATAAAAGAATATTATCAAAATACACAACTACAAATTTTGATATAAATGGTCAAAGGACTTCATCCATGAGCCTCATGAAAGTGCTTGGTGCATTAGATAGTCCAAATGGTATGACCGACCACTAATATATCCCTCCCTTGGTCTTGAAAGTAGTATTCCGTCCATCCTCTTCCTTCATTTGAATTTGTTAGTATCCTCTCTTCAAGTCGATCTTGGAAAATACATGTGCCCCATTCAAGCAATCCAACATGTCATCAAGTCTAGGTATGGGATACCTATACTTGAGAGTAATGTTGTTAAAAGCCCTACTATCCGCACATATTCACATTGTTACATCCTTATTGGGTACTTAGGGTCAAAACCCATTTCCAACAACTCCTCAACTTATCTTTGCAACTCTATGGCTTCTTTAAGACTTAGAACTTAACAAGACTCAAAGAACTCCAATTTGAATATTTCTATATAAGATTACTCTAAGTAGTCTTACATAGGACTATTTAATCATAATGAGAGAATTAACCAAGTGAATTATTTGTATTAGATTTCAATATCAATCATTCATCAACATGTTATAAATGTATACCACTCATGCCTTGTATAAGAGTATAACATTACTAACTAGCACACTAATTTTTCCACGTGACACACAAGTGGCTAACTAACTCATAAACTAGTATTAACAATGTATTTATATCCTATATAATATATAAATCAAGAAAGAATATTATAAACAAACTAGATAAGTAGTTCATGAAAGCAACTAACAAGAATCCAAATCATACAATGATGTTAACTTGAAAGGTTGATTAGGTCTTGTCGACTTAACTTTCATGCCCAATATCTTCCTTTGTAATAGCTTGTAACATGTGAAAATCTTAAGTATCTTAACTTCTTAAATTAATTGATCTTCTTCTTGTAAATATGTTACATACTTGCAAGAATGACTTAAAGTAAATCATTAAAGTTAGTCAAATTATTATTATCAAAGACACATAATATGATCGGTTCCATAATCAAGTATGCAAAATTATTATCATCTTGAGGATCATCTATGGATTTTACTACATTAGGATTGCACCTATAAGTTGATTTTTTGGGGAGTGTAGCCCTAAGAATTTTTTTTGTTAATAGATGCCCTTTATGGTAGGTAATTCACTAGGTATGTTGTTTGGAAAAACATCCCCAAACTCTCCTAGTAGGTGCTTGAGTCGAGGGTCGAGTGCATGTGTCTTCTCATTAGATTCAAGCACCAACATCAATTATAAGGCCTTTACTTTCTCTATGGTCCTTTCCAACCCCTTCCCATAAACAAATAAATCTTTCTTACATTTTTTTTCCTCCATAACAAGTGAGGATCAAATACTAAGGGGTGTGAGTGTAGTTTTTTTTTTGCTAGCATAGATCAAGATGTGTATTATTCCTACCATCATGCTAAACACTCCTATCAAATTTCCATGGTCTACCTAATAACAAATGACAAGCATCCATGGAAATAACATCACAAAAAGCACTATCTTGATAAGTTTTCCCTATGGAAAATGGCACAATTTTTTGCCTAGTGACTTCAAACATTGAGCCATTATTAATCTATTGAAGTTTATATGGCTTAACATGTGTCATGGTTGGCAAACTTAGCTTACGCAAAAAAGTGATGGAATCCACATTTGCACAGCTACCTCCGTCAACAATGAGTGAGCATATTTTACAAAGTATTGTGCACTTAGTATGAAATATGTTCTTTCTTTAGGAAACATTTTCCATGGCCTCCCTTTTTGAAACACCCTCCTCGCCATTAATGATTCTCCTACATCCGAGGGTACCTCCTCAGCCTTGGCTCCTCCCTCCATGGCTGATTAGTCTTCGGTATCACCTCCTTTCATTTCTTCCTCCTCTTGGTCTAGTAAGGTCATCACCCTATTGTTTGAGCACTCACTTTGATAGTGTCTAATTTCTTTTCACTTAAAGCAACACACACCGTTAATTCTACTAGTTTCACCGACTTCTAACATTCCTTTATCCTGAATATCAAATATTTTGGGGTTATGGTTTGGCTTTAGAGCTTCCTTGGGTGGATAATTATTCGGACTCATCCCCCAAACCTTGAGCTCCTCTTCTCTTTATTATTTTTTTCCACCTTGATGGCCAAATAGAACAACTCATATAAGGTGTAATATTTGTAGAGATCCATTTTTCTAGCAATATCACTCCTCAACCCTCCTATGAATCAAGACATGGTATGTTCTTCAACATCCTCCAAACCAAGTCTCATGATGAGCCTCTCAAATTCTTGAATATTGATAGATGAGATTTATATGTTATTTTGCTAAGTAAAAATGTCATTTATTCCTCATTACTTTTATAACATGTAATCTTTTCTCGAGTTTTTCTCTTTTGGATAGATTTTGCAGGAAAAGATAAAAATGAAGAAATTCAAAGGAGAAATCGATGGAAAGAGAAAAGGCAACAAAGAACACGTCAAGAGATGTAGAATAAATGGACAAAAAGACTATAAATGAAGAATATATATCAAAGGGAAGATTGTGTTGAAATTTCATGAAGAAATAATGAAGGAATAAGAAACACGGCCCCCCGTGTTTCCTAAACACGGTCCGTGTTTTTCTATCAACACACAAAATTTCAGCATTTAAAATTCAGCATTTGGCCGAGAGTTCAAGGAAAAACACAGGGGTCCCGTATTTTCTAATACGGACCGTGTTTTTCTCAAATTCTGTAACCGTTCGCGCAACGTTTCCCCGATATATTTCAAAAGTTTGAACATTCGAAAGTGTGGTTTGAGGGAGTTCGAGAATGGGATTTTCTCTTTCTCTCTATACTCTCTAGATACCACATGTAATTTCTAATTCCAATTCTCTTTCTCTCCATTGTATTCAATTAAACAATCAACAATTCTGAATTCAATTCGATAAGTTCTTCTCCATTCCTCTTTTAATTGCAAGTTTTGATTTTTGATTGAATGCAATTCAATTCTCTTTGTTGCATTATTATTTTTCTTGTGTTTAATGTTTCAATGTTAATTTATTTATAAGCATTGATGTTAATTATAGATTATTACATTTAATTGTGTGTTATTGCAATTATGCAGATAGTATTAGGTAGGAGGATTTTATTATGGAATTAGGGTTTTGGATTTTGAATTCATGATTCTAGATGGAATTTAATTGAATTGATGGACAGAATTGAATGATCTCGCATCATAGATTAAGAATTTAAACTAATTAGACTGATCACCTATCTAGTTTAGATCTTAATCTATGCTAGGATAACAAAATTAATACGTAATTGTTAATTAACGTTTCCAGAGTAGCAAAAGATTAATTATTAATCTTGTCCATTAATTCTTACGATTGCATGATCCGAGCTGATGTGATTATGGTCGTAGTTGACTGCTTTCTAATCGTAATGCTGCCATTAATTGAATCTAGCGTTCTTAACCTAGGTTATTAATTGGTTAGGTGATAAATTGAGAGCTTATTTAATTTATTAGTTTTGAGAGAAAGCAAAGAAATGAATTATTATGAGTTTCTACAGGTCAACGTTAAATCATTTAGAATATTTCATTTCTCCATGATTATTTGATATCCTAATTCCATAATCAATACTTCCTATCCTTATTCATTAATTAGTGAGTAAAGTGTTTTATTATTTATCTATAGTTTAGATATTGATGATAGAATTATATGTTATTACATAACCAGGGTTTTAACATCGATTACAAAATTATTGATTATATATCATTCCTTGTGGGTTCGACTCCTTCTTGCCATATACTACGTATTTGGGAATTAGGATTTATTTATTAAATTTGTTGTGCATACGACAGTGCATCAAATTTTTGGCGCCGTTGCCGGGGAATGGCAATTATAATCTTTATTTCTATTTTTGATGGTGTTTCTATATATATAGTAATGTGTTTGCATACATGTATCTTGTTTTCTAATTATGTGATGTTGTGTTTGTTTGTTTTGTTCGTGTCTAGACAAGAAGTGTTAGATTTGATTTATTTATTCATTGGGTAAGCAAAGTAATGGGACTAAATTTTTTTATAAAGGCTATTTTTTAAATCATAATAACTGATTTGATCACCATCTTCCTAAACCTTAAAAACATAAATTGAGATTGTGATAGTGATGAAGGACGGAAAGTTAGAATGGTTAGGAATCAATCCATGCATTGATTATGAATGAGATGAAATGGAATTCAAAAATTGGTGGATATAACATTGTGAGCACTTGAGCCTAATCTTTGGGTACATTGCTTATCCAAAATATATTTTTCTTTTGTGTGTGTTCTCCAATGATATGTGAAACTAGAATTTGCCATTAGTTCTCTTCAAGACTGCATAGAACTTTAGGATATTTGAAATGATAAAGGCAGTCTTCTTTCTTTGTTAGCTACAAGACCAAATAGCTCACCTTGAAAATTAGTATCCATTGCATAAACCCTTTGAGCCTAAAGCCTTATTCTATTGATCTACCCTTTATTAACAACTAATATCCATATGCATTTTCTTTCCTTACTCTATAACTAATGGAGCAAAAATATTTTTAAGGAGAACTTTTGTTTTGTTAATAAGATGAAATCTAAGTATGGGGGTGTGGATATCATAAACAAATGGAGGAAGTGGCTAAGCATTTTTCTTCTAAAAAATAAAAGAAAAGAAAAATAAGAAGAAGAAGAAGAAGAAGAAGAAGAAGAGAATAAAATTTCATATCTTTTGATGTTATTTGGTTGAATGGAAGGGTTTGAAATTATAAAAAAAATTATTAAAAAAAAAGAAAAGAAAAGGGGGAAGTGAAGTAAAGGAGAAGAGGAGAAATTGTGATTTAATTGTGATAAGTTCTAAACTACAAGAAATATAAGATTGGATTTATTCATTCATATAGTTTAACAATGCGTTGGGACTTAAAACACTTATGAATCATAAAATCACAATGTTGAAAATAGTTTGGATCACACATCTAACACACCTTATAAACAGTCTTATCAAATGCTTAAGTGGATAGGGAATGAGAGTTAATATAGTTAGTATCTCACCATGCAAAGTTAGATTAAGATTAATGAAATTTAAATTGGTAGATTCTTACTTTTGGTATGTGAAAACGCTCACTCTTATGTGTATAGGGTATGATTTGTGTACTCTCAAATCTTCTCCTAACGATAATGATCGCCCATATGTTTTCCATTATTCTCAATTCACCACCGCTAAAAAGAACTAAAGTATATAAGAATCAAAAGGTCTTCAAATTTGGTTGTCATGGGACTAGGGTTCTATGGTGGGATAGAATTTTTGGGATTGTAGCTAGACTCTACCAACTAGAGAAGCAATTTTTTTATTTCAATTAAATAACAATTCCTCCTCTTTTCCTTTACTTCACCTCCCCCCTTTTTATTTAACTTTTTTTTTATTTCTTCACACCCTTCCATTTGACCAAATAATATCAAAAGACATGAAATTTTATTCTATTCTTCTTCTTCTTCTTCTTCTTTTTTCTTTTTTTTTTGAGAAGAAAAATGCTTAGCTACTTTCTCAATTTTTTTTATGATATCCACACCCCCATACTTAGATTTCACCTTATTAACAAAACAAAAGTTCTCCTTAAAAATATTTTTGCTCCATTAGTCATAGAGTAAGGAAAGAAAATGCATATGGATATTAGTTGTTAATAAAGGGTAGATCAATAGAATAAGGCTTTAGGCTCAAAGGGTTTATGTAATGGATAATAATTTTCAAGGTGAGCTATTTGGTCTTGTAGCTAACAAAGAAAGAAGACTGCCTTTATCATTTTCAAATATCCTAAAGTTCTATGCAGTCTTGAAGAGAACTAATGGCAAATTATAGTTTCACATATCATTGGAGAATACACACAAAAAAATATATATTTTGGATAAGAAATGTATCCAAAGGTTAGGCTCAAGCACTCACAATGTTATATCCACCAATTTTTGAATTTCATTTCATCTCATTCATAATCAATGCATGGATTGATTCCTAACCATTCTAACTTTTCGTCCTTCATCACTATCACAATCTCAATTTATGTTTTTAAGGTTTAGGAAGATGGTGATCAAATCAGTTATTATGATTTAAAAAATAGCCTTTGTAAAAAGATTTAGTCCCATTACTTTTCATACCCGGTGAATGAATAAATCAAATCTAACACTTCTTGTCTAGACACGAACAAACGAACAAACAAACAAACACAAGATCACATAATTAGAAAGCAAGACACATGTATGCGAACACATTACTATATATATATATATAAACAACATCAAAAAGAGAAATAAAGATTATAATTGCCATTCCCCGGCAACGGCGCCAAAAATTTGATGTGTTGTTGTATGCACAACAAATTTAATAAATAAATCCTAATTCCCAAATACGTAGTATATGGCAAGAAGGAGTCGAACCCACAAGGAATGGTATATAATCAATAATTCTGTAATCGATGTTAAGACCCTGGTTATGTAATAACATATAATTCTATCATCAATATCTAAACTATATATAAATAATAAAACATTGTACTCACTAATTAATGAATAAGGATAGGAAGTATTAATTATGGAATTAGGATATCAAATAATCATGGAGAAGCGAAATATTCTAAATGATTTAACTTTGACCTGTAGAAACTCATAATAATTCATTTCTTTGCTTTCTCTCAATTCTAATAAATTAAATAAGCTCTCAATTTATCACCTAACCAATTAATAACCTAGGTTAAGAACGCTAGATTCAATTAATGACAGCATTACGAATAAAAAGCAGTCAACTACGACCATAATCACATAAGCTCGGATCATGAAATCGTAAGAATTAATGGACAAGATTAATAATTAATCTTTTGCTACTCTGGAAACGTTAATTAACAATTACGTATTAATTTCGTTATCCTAGCGTAGATTAAGATCTAAACTAGATAGGTGATCAGTCTAATTAGTTTAAATTCTTAATCTATGATGCGAGATCATTCAATTCCGTCCATCAATTCAATTAAATTCCATCTAGAATCATGAATTCAAAATCCAAAACCCTAATTCCGTCATCAAATCCTCCTACCTTATACTATCTACATAATTGCAATAACACACAATTAAATGCAATAATCTATAATTAACATCAATGCTTATAAATAAATTAACAATGAAACACTAAACACAAGAAAAATAATAATGCAACAAAGAGAATTGAATTTCATTCAATCAAAAATCAAAACTTGCAATTAAAAGAGGAATGGAGAAGAACTTATCGAATTGAATTCCAGATTGTTGATTGTTCAATTGAATACAATGGAGAGAAAGAGAATTGGAATTAGAAATTACATGTGGTATCTAGAGAGTATAGAGAGAAAGAGATAATCCCATTCTCGAACTCCCCCGAACCACCCTTTCGAATGTACAAACTTTTGAAATATATCGGGGAAACGTTGCGCGAACGGTTACAGAATTTGAGAAAAACACGGTCCATATTAGAAAACACGGGACCCCCGTGTTTTTCCTTGGACTCTCTGCCAAATGCTGAATTTTAAATGCTGAAATTTTGTGTGCTGATAGAAAAACACGGGTCGTGTTTAGGAAACACGGGGGGCCGTGTTTCTTGTTCCTTCATTATTTCTTCATGAAATTTCAACACAATCTTCCCTTTGATATATATTCTTCATTTATAGTCTTTTCTTCCATTGATTCCATATCTCTTGATGTGTTCTTTGTTGCCTTTTCTCTTTCCATCGATTTCTCCTTTGAATTTCTTCATTTTTATCTTTTCCTGCAAAATCTATCCAAAAGAGAAAAACTCGAGAAAAGATTACATGTTATAAAAGTAATGAGGAATAAATGACATTTTTACTTAGCAAAATAACATATAAATCTCATCTATCAAGGCCTTCTGCTCGTGGGAATGAGAAGCACCCATGAAACGGGTGGTCAGTATGCTTCGTACTGAGAAAGGTAACCGAATAACTAAGGCCGAATAAACAAAGTGCACAATATAAGCATTATCATATAGGCACATAAGACAATAAAAATAGTGAGGCCGATTATGTTCCGGTTAGACTTATCCTTTAAATCTCTTAATACCATACTCAATTCCACATGCTCTTTATTAATCCGTGTAAGTGCGGGTGCCCCACTATTATAGCCGGTGGACTGGAGATATGTACAGGGCAGAACGCTCCTGACCACTATTATTTGCCGGTGGTTCGGTCTTCAGGGAAAAAAGCTCCTGGCCACTATTATTTACCGATGGACCAGTCTGGCTCTGACTCACATGGTATTCCACTTTAAGTATTTAGTATCTTCCCATGTCTTATTAAATTTACGTTTGGTTTGCTGAGCACAGAAACCCCCATTATTATAGTTGGTGGACCGGAGACATATATACAGGGCAAAACGCTCCTGGCCACTATTATTCATCGGTGGATCGGTCTCCGGGGTACCCCGGCTCCTGGCCACTATTATTTGTCGGTGTACCGGTCTGGGCCCGACTCAACATCTTCCTCTTTAAGTGATTAGTATATTATTGTATCTTTTTCAACGAATTTCCGCCCTAGACATGCATGGCTAACTTTAGCTATACTCATCCTCCCAAGAGGGTTCGTCTCATATCTTGAGATCGCTACGCCTCTTAACTCGCCCGACATCCTTCCCTTACTCAGCTTACTCACTCCGGGAACCCGTCTCCTAAGTATGTGGGTCTGGGACCACCACCTTTTACCCCAAGGTCCACTCACTACCTTACCTTAGGGTTTTCTTTAGAAACCCTAACTTAGGCCTATGTGGCCCACCCTTTTCCACCTCGTACAACCAGAACCATCCTAGCACCCCTACACCTCATGACCCTTCGATTCAACCCTCACTTCATGTCACCCTCATCCTCGCTTATTATTTTTAATTCTCCCCTTTTTCTTCTTGTCACCCTCTAAACTCTTACCTAGTCTCCTGCACACCCTTATTTTGGTCTACGTACTATTTTTCGCTCGAAGCCCCTAAATGCCCAAATGACACTTCTATTACCTTCCACACATCCCGAAGCATCTTTTTGTACGTAAGGTCCACCCCCATGCGGACCTTAACCACCCCATGCAAGCCCTAGTTCTCCTATTCCTTCTCTAACCGACTTATTTCCCCTTTTGTTATTTCTTTCCAAATCTTTTCTTCCATGTCCCCAAACTATGTCACCACACCAATACCCTATCATGCATGTACTAAGGCCATAACATATCACAAATTGTAGCACATTCACATTAAAACATAACAGAGGTGATCACACGGGCGTACCAGGATCCACGTTGTGCTACACGTAAAGCAGATAAGATAATGACATTTAAAGCACAACACATAAGCATATGAGACATCCACAACAAGTAGTTCATATCTCACGCAAGTGGCCTTAGTTAGACCCTTACCTAAATCGCCGCCGGGCTTGGAGCATGCTCCTACGCCTCCCGAAAGTTCCCACTTGATTCACCTATAAGGGGGAAATACTATATGTTAATCTCCCTCTATTAGAAATACCAAAACCCCTATCTTACCCTTATCATGGCCTAATACTAAGGCTAATATTAATAACTGGTAGGTTATAAATAAAAGGCAGGGTTATTATTATTCCTAAGATAATTAATTAATTTTTTTCCACTAATCGAAGTAGGCCTTATCATTTTCACCGTATTATGGTAAGGGTTCCAGTAATGTTATTAAAAGTACTAATAATAATAAGAATGCTAATAATAATAATGATAGGAATAGTAGTAGTGATCGTAATGATAACATTAGTGACAATACAAATCATGATAAGGATGCTGAAATAATAATAGTAAAGAATAATAATAATAATAATAATAATAATAACAACAACAACAACAACAACAACTATAGTAGTAGTAGTAGTAGTAGTAGTAGTAGTAATAATAACAATAAGGATAATACGATGGTAAATACGGTTAGGGTATTAGATATGGTGAATGTAACGATAATAGTAGTAGTAGTAGTAATAATAATAATAATAATGATGATGATGATGATGATGATGATGATGTTAATAATAATAATAATAATAGTTTTAATAATAACACAATGATAGTAATAATAGTACTAATAGTAGTAGGAATACTATGGTAGTCATAATAGTAGAGGTAATGACGACATTAGTCATAGTTAGAGTAATAACACGGTAATAATAATAATAATAATAACAACAATGAGAATAATAATAATAATAATAATAATAATAATAATAATGATGATGATGATGATGATGATGATGATGATGATGATGATGATGATGATGATGATAATGCTAATAAAAATAACAATAGTAATAACAACAACAACAACAACAATAATAATAATAATAATAATAATAATAATAATGATGATGATGATGATGATGATAGTAGTGATAATAATAATAAGAATAATATTATTAATACTAGCAATATTAATAATAATAAATTAATAAGGTTTTTGTATTGCTTAATACCATTAATTAGAAGTTCTTAGGGGTAATGTTAGGACCTGTTAATAATAATAGTAATAAGGGTAGTAATAATAGTAATTATGGTAATAGTATTAATAATAATAATGTTAATAATAATTATAATAACGTTAATAATAATAGTTATTAGTATTAAAATTATTAACCACTTCTATTATTCAAGCTCTAGGGTTTAGGGAGTTGGGCAACCTGGCTGGGGTGGTGGCACCGGCGGTGGCGGTGGAGGAAGGAAGAAATGGGGAAGGTGGCTATGGAGGCTAAAGGAGGGGAAACTAGAGGAAAGTGGAGGTTTAGGGTGGTAGGAAAGGATCCCCTGGTCGTTTTGGGGGGTGGTGACGGTGCTGCAAGCAGCGGTACGGCCGGAGGTGGCAGCACGAAGGTGGCGCAAGAGCTGGAAGGATTGTTTTGGGGAGGAATTTTTGCACGGCCAGAGCGGCACGTGTGGCGCAAGGCAAGGAGGTTAAGGGGGTTGGTTGTGTAGAGGGAGGTCCAGGGAAGATTGTGGGGGAAAGCGTAGGCGGCAGGGGTGGCTGACGGCGGAGGAAATGGCGGCTGAAGGTGGGGCGGCGCACGGTTGTTCCTCTAGGGTTCCAGGTTTTTCAAACCCGATTCAGGCGGTGGTTAAGGCTATTTATATGCCAAATGGGACGGGAAAAAACAAAGCTTCGAGGGAGGTTAGGGGGTCATGTCTATCAAAAGAAGAGGGGTTTTACGTGCGGGAGAGAGGCACATTGAAGGGTCGTATCTTCAGGGAGGACAATGAGAGAGAATGGGTGAAATGATCGGTGAGAATGGCGTGTCGTTGAAGCTAAGTTTCCCGGTGAAATTTTCGTGTTGCAGGCGGCGAAGGGAGGAAGACGGCGCGGGGAAGAAGAAGAAAGCTGGACTGGCGGTGCAGGAGAAAAGAAAAGAAAGGAAAGGAAAAGAAAGGGGTCAGACCAGCCAGGAGAAAAAGAAGAAGAGGTGCGGGGCTGGGCCGCGTGAGGAGGAGGGGGAGAGAGTTGGGCCTAGCAGGCTGGCCCAGGCCAGGGAAAAGAAGAGAAAGAAAGGAAAGAAAAGGAAAAAGAGGGAAAAAAGAGAAAAGGAAAAAAAAGAAAAAGGAGGAAAATTAGTGGTTGGATTATTTAGCATGATTTGAAGTAATTTGGATTTTTAATAAAATAATTATATTAAAATATTAATTAAATTCTCTTTTTAGGTTAATTTAGGGATTTTTGAAGAAATTTTCTTGAATTCCATATTAATTAGCAAAACACTCAAATTTTCTTTGATTAAATTATTTATAAAGTTTATGTTAATTTGAAACCATTTTATCATTCTTTATTTAAACAAAGTAATATATTTAATTAATCTCCTAATAATCCCTTATTTGGCCATGATTTCCTAAATTAGGGTTTTGGGGTATTTCAAACTGAGCCACTCATCTCCCTCGATTCTTCTCGCATAAGCAACCACAACCGTGTGAAGTTCCCTGCCCATCAAACTAATATTAACCCCGCAACCCTCGAGCCACCATCTGCCACCAAGTCCACCACTTCTATTTCCTTCTGCACCATCCAAAAGTTGCTACTAATCCTCCTCCACCTAGCCATAACCTTCTTTTCTTCTTTTTCCTACTCCTCCCTTCTTTTTCTTCACCTCTTCCATTCAGCCGCCACCTCTGTCGCAGTGTGTGGCCGCCCCTTACCGCGCCACCACTCTCACTTTACTCTTCTCAGCCTAGGCTACCACTAGCACCTCAACCCCCACCCTTTCTTCTCAAACCTCAACTTTTCCCCTTTTAACTCTCTTTTCAGGCCACCGCTGCCACCGCCGTGTACCACTGCCGGTGCCACCCATCTCCGTCGACTCAAGGTGAAACCCTACACCCTCTCAGCCCTTTTCCCTTATCTATTTAAATTTATTCTGTTTTAATTCCAATTTCCAATATTTATTCTATAATAATAATAATAATAATAATAATAATTATTATTATTATTATTATTATTATTATTATTATATGTAATATTGATGCTAAATTTTCTTAGCAGGGTCGAGAGTAGTCTTAAATTAATTAAATTGTTAGTTTCAAATTTTAGGTATTAATTGATTTATTATAAGTTTTATTATCATTATTAATATTATTATTAGTAGTAGTATTATTTTATTATTAATAATATTTATCCACGGAGGGCTGAAGCCCTAAATTTTAATTAGGATTTGCACCCTTGTATTTTATTACTATTTTTAATATTATTAATAATAATATTATTATTATTATAAGTAATATATGTTATTAATATTATTATTACTATTATTGAATTTTACTTTCATTTTTGGAGGTAGGGTCAAAAACCCTACCTTGTAATTTTAGGCTTATATTATTGTTGTTGTTATTATTATTATTATTACTAATATATTATTATTATTATTATTATTATTATTATTATTATTATTATCATCATCGTCATCATCATCATCATCATCATTATTAGGAGCATTATTTTGGTGAAGGGTAGAAACCTTTATATCACCATTTGTTTTAGTTTACATTAATATTAGTATTAGTATTTTTATTAGTATTTTGTATAATTAATTTTAATATAGGATTATTTTAATTAAAAACCAAGTCTTAGGATAAGTTAGTAAATAATAGCATTTTTAGGAGAGAACCTAATTCTAGTTTTTCCCCCATAATAGGTGAACCCAGTCAAAGCCCTCAAGAGGTATAGGAGTGTGTTCCAAGACTGGTGACATTTTAGGTAAGGGAGTACTAAGGCCATTTGTGCAATTATGTGTTTTATATGCTATGCATGCCATGTGATATGAACTATAATGTATTTTATGTGTAATTGTATATCTATCATATGTGCAGCATGATATGGAGTTAAGGTAAGATCGTACATTAATTTGTGGCATGTGTATTATATGTTGGACTTGTGATATTATTGTATGGCGTGGCCCATAAGACATGCATAATAGGGTTTGTAAAAACATGATGGGAGTGTCATAATATTTGCATGGACTTGGGGGTTGGCATGGAGTTAATGTTGCATGCATGGTGGTATTAGGGTATGCATGGTGATATTAGGGTTTGCATGGTGGTATTAGGGCATGCATGGTGGTATTAGAGTTCGCATGGTGGTATTAGAGTTTGCATGGAGGTATTAGGGTTTGCATGGCGGTGTTAGGGTTGGTATGGAGATTTTAGGGTTAGCATGGGAGTGAATGGTTTGCATGGTAGCTAGGGTTTATGTAGAGATAGGGTTGCATGGGAGTTAGGGTTTACGTGGGAGTTAGGGTTGGTGATGGTTTCCATGGTATGGTCTAATCAACTAGGGTTTGGAGGATAAAAAAATAATAGGATTTAGTCATGCATGTCTGGGTGAAAGCTTCTGAATAAGATATTTAAAATATTAATCATGTAAAGTGAAAGATAATGAGTCGGGCCCAGATCAATCCACTGGCATAATAGTGGCCAGGTACTACGGTATCCTAGAGACCAATCCACCAGCGTATAATAATGGTAGGGTATGTTACCCTAGGCGACCGCTCCATTGGTTATAATATTGGGGGATCCCGAACTCAATAAACCAAACCCTACAGTTTGCTAAGATGTAAAAGACACTAATACTTACAGCAGAACACCGTACGAGAAGGGGCTAGACCGATCCATCAGCATAGAATAGTGGTAGGGTATGTTACCCTAGTGATCGATCCACCGACTAAAATAGTGGTCAGGCGCTATAGTGCCCTGGAGACCAATCCACCAGCTAAAATAGTGGGGATCCCGTACTCGTTTGGAATTTATAAAGAAAATGGTGTGAATCAATTTTCGATAAAAGATTTATAAAATAATTAATCTGGACTAATTGGGCCTTTTGTATGGGCTTGATCATTTATAAGTTGTAAATACTTTGTTTGACCTTATTTATATGTGTGGGCTTGAAATTGCAAGTTCAATAATATCCTACATGATTTAATGTGCTTATGTGTTAGCCTTAGTGCTCAATTACCTTACTCAGTACGCAACCAACTGATCATTTTTTTCATGGGTGCTGCTCATTCCCACGAGCAGAAGGCCCGTCTGACGTGTTACAAGTAGGAGATGCTTATTTCAATGCCATTGATGTATATGGGACATCAGGTGGGGCCGAGTGATGACTTTGGGCTGGATCGAGACCTGGAGTGGCATGGTCATTTTCTATTTGAGATTATTATTCCTGTTTTCTTTTAATTATGTTTAACACTTCAGAAACAATTTTATTATTATAGTTATCTCTTTTCCCTAAAAACCTAACTCTCGTATTTTGGATTGTGTAAACACTTATGAGTACTCTGATTCTATATTTATGAACTTTAGACTATTTAATAATAATGTGAGTTGTTTTCGTTAGCCTTAGCACTTGGTACTGGAACTGTTGAAGTAAACTAGTTTGGTACTAAGTGTGGCAGTAACATTCCCAGAATTTACGGTTTCTAAATTTAAAGGGGATATAAAAAAAAGTGTAAATTTTGGGGTGTTACACTAGGTGAATGATTTCATTCACCTCAATTATGAGACATTCTTTTAGGTGGTGTATTTGGGGTGAATTTATTCAACTCCATTCACCTATTAACCCCACATTTATTAACCTCACTTTTAGGGGTAATGCAGGGGAAGATAAAACTTGAAATGAAAATTATATATAACAGGATAAAATTACCCCTAACCTAATATTTCCTTCCCAACTTATATTTTTCAACAAAAAGGTATAAATAACATTTATTTTGTTATTTTTAACCTCAATCCAAACATAATTAAAGCATCATTTTGATTCACCCATATTAGGTTAATATTATCAACATAAAAATTTAAAATAGAGTTAATTGTATATAAAAGGAATGAATGTTTTGAGGTGTATTCCATTAACAAATAAAAAAAATTCAATTTTTCAATAAGGAGTCAATGTTTCTTTCTTTCCAAATTTAAGGAAACTTTGATGGATATTTTGCTAGAATCCATTAAAAATTAGGTTTCTAATATTTATGTCGCATAAATAAACAATAAAACAATTAAAACCTATATATATACATATACATATATATAATTAGGACAAAATTATTTAACTTAATATTTAAAGGCTAAACTTGATTGATATTATAGGTGTATGCTTGTTTTTCACTTCATAATCTAGAAGGAATAGTGTGAATAGTATAGATGAACCTTCCTGGCAATTGCATCCCCTTTAGGGTTTTCAACATGCATTTTCTCACTAACCATGCAAATCCTCTTTTCTTATCCCAATATCTTATTCTATCCACCCCTTTTCTCCACTCTCTTAAACGAATCCATATGTATAAACATGATCACAACATAGGGTTTTCTTCTTTTTACATCATCATATGTAATGCCTAATGGTATGCCTCCTTCCGAAGCTCATCTTATGGATGATGTAATTATGTATCAATATGAATTTGATATTAGGGTTTATGACTTTCAATCCCTTCATGGAATTTCTGAGATTCCTTGGTGGTTCAAGTGGCTTAAATCAATTATTCCAATACAGATAATATGAAATGGAAATCATTAGACGATTCCTTTAGCATTGATTGTGATGATGATCAACCGATGCTTGATGGATAATGACCTCATATTTGTTTCACAGCCATGAAGAATAAATCATTAAGAAAACCATTTTGGAGATGCCTCATTGTTAAGTTCCTTAGATGGAACATATGTTATGGTACTTTGTTAGCAAAACTAGAAACACTATGGTACATTGATGGAACCTTTGAACTCATGAAAATTAGCAGGGATCCCTTTATGGTTAGATTCTAGAAACCCTTGGAGTATAAATTTGCTTTAAATGGTGGTCCTTGGACTATTTTCCAACATTATCATAAGGTGAGGTGGTGGTTACTAGAATTTTGTACCAAAACCACAAGTATTACATTTACTATTGCTCAAGTACATATATATGGGCTCCTAATTGAGTTATATAATAGCAAAGAGAGACTACAATAGATTGGTGACTATATTAGACACTTTATAAGACTAGACTTCTCTACTTATGATGTTTATAAGGGAAAGCTTGATAAAATCTCTATTGAGGTTGATTTTAGAAAATCGCTACTCCCTAAAATTTATGTTGGCTCAAGAATCTATAATATTAAATATGAGAGAATCTGAATGATTTGTTTCCATTATGGGATGTTTGGCCATATGCACCAAGATTTCCCCTCCAACTTGGTGGTAAAGGAGAAAAAGTAGGAGGTTATGGAGGCATCTAATGGTGATTTTGTGAAATAATTCCTAGTGTATTCTTCTTATAACCCCTGGATGTTGGTTGCTAAATGGGGTAGGTGGTGCGACCGTAGCCGGCACGCAATTTAAACCCTCTTGTTGTCAATTGTAGTACTGGTAAATAAGGGTATCGTTCTAGCCGGGGATTGAGAGGGCTCACCTCTATCTAACTAGCTTAAACTATAAATAAAATAAAAACACTAAATAACCTAAAATAAATAAATAAGAAAAATACTAATGGGGGTTTATCAAAATAATGATAAAAGGAGTAAATAAAATAAAATAAACTAATAATGAAAATAATGGAAAATAATGGGAAACTAGCAGATAGGAGAAATATGTTAGGGAAATAAAAATCCACCACTAGATTAGATCGAGATATAATATTTATTTCTAAGTCATCTTTTAATCGTGAGAAAGAGATCGACCAAGTTGCACACCAAAAGCAGGTCTATACACCTTATATTACTTCCCTTAATTAAATTAATACGACAAAGCGCCAATATTAACCCTATTAAATACTAGCAATATAGCAGCAACAAGCGGCTCCTATATTTAACTAGATTTAATGCATTAAGTGTAAGTGGAAGGCTATCAATCTAAGTACCCAGACTAGTACAAAAAGCATGTCTAGCTGTATTTCCTATTCTTGACCCACACGTATCGAAACGTTTTACCACTTCGGTTAGAATCACAAAACGATTAGGTGAATTGTTATCTAACCTAGCTGCAATTTATACACATAAATTCTAGTATATTTAGATGGCCACCTCGCAGGCAAATAATCCTACATACTGTCACTTATGAGGAACCAGAACAAGGCATGCACCAAATAAATTATACTGGACAGAATCATACATATAAACGATAGCAATTAATATAGAGTCAAGAAACAATCTCACGAAACAAAGAAAATAAAATTATAATTCAAATCATAATCTAGGGTTTCAAATTATTCCCTAACAATAAATAATCAGCCAGCCATAATTAAAGAATTAATTACACAAAAATATATATCTAAAATATAAATTAAAAATAAGAGAAAGAAATAACCGGAATTAATTTTGAATTAAAGATCAAGAATTTATTCAGATAAAAATTAATTTTATCTGAAATAAATTCTACCGGATATTAAATTCTTCTCTAATTTTCTTCCTTGTTTGCCTCGATTTCCGTGCGTAATTCTTTTTCTTTTTCTTTTTCTGGCCGGCGGCTGATGGCGCTGACAGGGCTGCTGCGCTGCCTCGAAGTCCGTGCAACGCGTCCTCTTCCTTCCGTGCGGCGTGTGCTGAAGACCGTTTCTCCCGAGCCTATAAAGGCTCTCGTGCCGCGCCCCCGAGCCTCTACGCCCGCGCCGTCAGAGCCTGACGGCTCTGTCTCCTCCTGCTGCTCCCAGACGCTCTGTTCCCTCTCTTTTTTGTGCGTCCCCTCACGCCTTTATAACTTTTTTGTTTTTTTTCTCCACGTCAGCCCTTGCGGCTGACTCTTATTTCTCGTGTCGCTGAGTCTTGTTCAGCTTCGTTTGGTTTGCTTTCTTCGGGCCTTTGGGCCTTCGGCCTTCGGTCGTTGGTCCAAAGGTCCAATCTTTTTTTTCTTTTTTTTTTATTTAAAAACAAAACCTGTAAATAAAATTCAATAAATATTAATAAATAATATTTAATTCTAAATTTAATTAAATTATATCATTTTAGCTCAAATAATAAAATTTATGCAATTTTTACCACTTAAGCATAAAACAATAATTATTCCCCTATATTAGTTAAATAAACTACCAAAAACTAAGATTATAAGGGTATAAAATGTGTCAAAATATGAACTCATCAGTAGGAAAGGCTAACAAGGCAGAAACCAACAAGGTAGCGGCTCCCATACTAGGAATAGGCATCCATACCTAAATGTGTCTGTGACTAAATGTCGAGAAGGTAGAAAAAGAAGACTAGTATCCACCTCTTATACCTTATCAATCCTTCAAGAAATAGAGGAGGATGAGGTAATGGTGACGGGTTGACACACGTGCCTGAAGAGGACCAATCAATGCAAGGCATCAAGATGCCAATGTGAGCACGTAAATTGTTAGGAGTAAAGTGGCACCTAAAGCACTTTTATCCAACAATGTCTGTCTCATTTTCATTGGTAAAGGGACTTACCAAGGTTTGTGCAGGTTTGGCCTCAATTATTGCCTGTAATGAGGGTATTGGATGCAAGTTGATGCCAAAAGTCCTATAGATGAAAAAAAAATAGCATGTAGAAAACATATGACTCTTTCCAACTAAAGTATATCCTTAATAGAGGCACTTCATTACTTTTGATGTCGTATGACCCTAGTGATATTGGCAAGGGTCCTCATCATGCCAACAACAAGTAGTAGGGTTTTTTCTATTTCCTTCTCCTTTTCATGGATTATAATTTTTTTTTGAATGTTAAGATTGTGGGTAATACATCTTTCTTGTGTAATTTTAGATAGCTTGCTCAACTCTATGAACCTTTAGAGGTGGTTCTTGTTAAAACCCGTATTAGAGGGGATCATGTGGATGGATTCATCTAGAATCTTGGTTTTGAGGAAATATTTATGTTGTTGGCTTTATAAGGGGTTTAGTTCCTTTGGAAGGATGATCTCATTTGTATTGATTTCCTTAGTGCAAGTACAAAATTCATTCATACTAGAGTTATGATTGATTAACTTGAGCCCTTTATTTTTTTTTATTATTGTTTATGTGTCCCCTTTGAGTTTCTTTTAGGAGGATTTTTATTTTGTTACAGAATCTATTGACTTGCCTTGGCTGTCGGTTGTGATTTCAATAATATTAGCTCTCTTGAAGAATGTTTATAAGGTTCTAATAGGAATATCCAATGGTGTCTAGTTTTCGGTGACAATTTGCATCATTGTTAATTATCTAATTTGGGTTTTGTTGGCCTAAAGTTCACTTGGTATAGGAAGGCTAACATAAGAAGTTTTAGTTCCCCTATTTATAGAGTGGTTGCTTAGGATGATTGGAGGAGGTGTTTTCCCTCAAGATTTGTGGCACACCTTGTGCATACTCATAGGGATCATTTACCCTATGTTATTGATATTAAGTCACAACTCCTCACCCCTCAAGAATAAAGGGATTTTTTTCATCCCTTTTGGCTCAAAAATCCCAACATTTTGCTTATCATCCCATCTCTTTTGTATGATGATGTTTATGTCCTTAGAAAACTCACCAAATGTTCTATGGTCCTTCAATAATAGAATCAATAAAGCTTTGGTAACATTTTTATTGAGGAAGTAGCACATTAGAAGTCATCTAGTTGGAATTTAACGAGCATTAGCAAGATAGTTCTCCCATCTTTGGTTAAACTGGAGGCCCGATTGATGTCAAAGTTTAACTAAGTTTTGCTTTAAGAACAAATCCTATGGTTCCAAAAGTATAACTTAAATGTAGTTTCTTTTCAAGACCATAGCACTAGAGTTTTCCACTTGGCTATGATAAATAGAAGAAGAAAAGGCATAATCCATGAACTACATAATGAAGATGGAACTTGCATTGTTGATCTAGTTACTTTGCAACATATGGTGGCTAGTTTCTATCATGATATTTTTTTATGCTAAGCCACCTTATTTAGTTCTTACCCATCCAAGTGTGAGTTTCTAGCCACTTACTATGGATGAGTTTTGATTTCTCTCCTCTCACATTATTTCAGAGAAAGTTCAAGCCACAATTTTCTCTATGGATGCTTATAAGATCTTAGGTTTGGATGGACTCTAACCTTTTTTTTTTTACCATTGGTTATAGTGAGTTGTTAGTATATATCTTTTACACTTGGTAGCTTCAACTTTCATTCATGTGATTGTTCAGTGTTTGATACCTATCATGGAGTGCATCACTAGTACAAATCAAAGTAGCTTCATCTCAAGTAGGCATACCTGGGCCAATATTATTATTGCTCAAGAGTTGATACATTCACTAAGGAAGAACAATGGTCACTCTAGCTCTATGGATCTCAAAATTGATCTTGAGAAAGCCTATAATTGACTCTTCTAAGATTTCATCAAGGATACTTTAGTAGTCGTGGGTGTTTCCATGTCTTATATTTGATTGATTATGTGGTGTGTTCCTGCTATGTCAATTTAAGTTACGTGTGGAATAATGATGTCCATGAGGATTTCTAACCTAAATGAAGTATTTAGCCATAGGATCCTATATCTCCATACCTGTTCATTCTTTGTATGGACCGACTTTCACATATTATTGATAACAGTGTTGCTTGTAGCCACTAGAAGCTTCTTACACTCTCATGTGGTAATACTAAGCTCTCTTATTTGTTCTCCACTAATGATATGTTGCTTTTATTATATGCCTCTTTGGACAATGTTAATATTATTATGGAGATCGTAGACTCATTCAATGATGCTTCTAGATACAATATTAGTCTAGATAAGTAGGTTATTTTCCTCTCCAATAATGTTCTCATACAACTGGCTTAGGCTATCACTGTTGCTATTAAAATCCGATGAACATACTCCCTTACTCACTACTTGAGAGTTAAGATTTATAATGGATGAATAATTAAGGGTTTGTTCTCTAAGGTGATTGAGAGGGTTCGACATAGAAATTTTAGTTAGAAACCTCATGTGTTCTCTTTGGCAAACAACATATGATCATTTAGTCCATAATCTAGACCATTTTGAGCTATACCATGCATAGTTATACTCTAAGGAACTTAACAATGAGGCATCTCCAAAATGGTTTTCTTAATGATTTATTCTTCGTGGCTGTGAAACAAATATGAGGTCATTAGCCATCAAGCATCGGTTGATCATCATCACAATCAATGCTAAAGGAATCGTCTAATGATTTCCATTTCATATTATCTGTATTGGAATAATTGATTTAAGCCACTTGAACCACCAAGGAATCTCAAAAATTCCATGAAGGGATTGAAAGTCATAAACCCTAATATCAAATTCATATTGATACATAATTACATCATCCATAAGATGAGCTTCGGAAGGAGGCATACCATTAGGCGTTACATATGATGATGTAATGGATTCGTTTAAGAGAGTGGAGAAAAGGGGTGGATAGAATAAGATATTGGGATAAGAAAAGAGGATTCACATGGTTAGTGAGAAAATGCATGTTGAAAACCCTAAAGGGGATGCAATTGCCAGGAAGGTTCATCCATACTATTCACACTATTCCTTCTAGATATGAAGTGAAAAACAAGCATACACCTATAAGATCAATCAAGTTTAGCCTTTAAATATTAAGTTAAATAATTTTGTCCTAATTATATATATGTATATGTATAGGTTTTAATTGTTTTATTGTTTATTTATGCGACATAAATATTAGAAACCTAATTTTTAATGGATTCTAGCAAAATATCCATCAAAGTTTCCTTAAATTTGGAAAGAAAGAAACATTGACTCCTTATTGAAAAATTGAAATTTTTTTATTTGTTAATGGAATACACCTCAAAACGTTCATTCCTTTTATATACAATTAACTCTATTTTAAATTTTTATGTTGATAATATTAACCTAATATGGGTGAATCAAAATGATGCTTTAATTATGTTTGGATTGAGGTTAAAAATAACAAAATGAATGTTATTTATACCTTTTTGTTGAAAAATATAAGTTGGGAAGGAAATATTAGGTTAGGGGTAATTTTATCCTGTTATGTATAATTTTCATTTCAAGTTTTATCTTCCCCTGCATTACCCCTAAAAGTGAGGTTAATAAATGTGGGGTTAATAGGTGAATGGAGTTGAATAAATTCACCCCAAATACACCACCTAAAAGAATGTCTCATAATGGAGGTGAATGAAATCATTCACCTAGTGTAACACCCCAAAATTTACACTTTTTTATATATCCCCTTTAAATTTAGAAACCGCAAATTTTGGGAATGTTACTGCCACACTTAGTACCAAACTGGTTCACTTCAACCATTCTAGTACCAAGTGCTAAGGCTAACGAAAGCAACTCACATTAGTATTAAATAGTCCAAAGTTCATAAATATAGAATCAGAGTACTCATAAGTGTTTACACAATCCAAAATACGAGAGTTAGGTTTTCAGGGAAAAGAGATAACTATAATAATAAAATTGTTTCTGAAGTGTTAAGCATAATTAAAAGAAACACAGGCTTAATAATCTCAAATGGAAAATGACCACGCCACTCCAGGTCTCGATCCAGCCCAAAGTCATCACTCGGCCCCACCTGATATCCCATAGACATCAATGGTTGCGAGACATCACCTGCACTTTATTCGGTAGGATATTATTTATATACCCAATACTAATAGTGGATGGAGTCTTAGGGAAACTTTGAAGATGAACCAAGTGATCTTTGCTAATCTTGTGCAAGATATTCTCATGGATATGGATAGATTATAGGTTTAGATTCTCAAAGAAAAATACATGAAGAATATTTCTTGTCTACTATAAATGTCTTGCTCCTCTTCTTCTTAAGCAACTTAGTACTAGATTATGGGTTCTTTTGATATCCTTTGATTAATTTTTCATTAGGGTATATGAAATGATATTTCAAGTAGTTTTTGGTCCAACAGGTATGTTGGGGCTTGTCCCTTACCCATAAACTTAATGGGATGATATTTCAATGTTGACCATGTTGACCTTCATGGGGTGGTTGTCGAGTTTCTCTTATCTAATGGAATTTGGGGTTGGTAGAAATTCCAACATCTATTGCCAAATAGAGCTTTAGCTTCAATATCTAGTACCTAGATTCCACCCCACAATAGTGGACCTAATATGCCTACACGGGGGCTTGATTGTTGAAGACATTTTCTCTATTAATTCAACTTATGAGATGTAGCATGACTCCATCTTGGTGAGAGCTTCAAAATGGAGCAATATTTGGTGGCCGAAGGTACACACTTTTACTTAGCTTGCATACTATGATGCTTTGCGTAAATGAAAGTAACACCATATCTCTAATGGTGATCGGTGTGAGTGGTGTGGGGAAGAGGGGTCATTGGTTCATGTCTTGCATGGCTACTCTTTTAGTTGTGAGTTTTGGGGCTACCTTGGGCACCTCTTTGATGATGGGAATTTCTTAGACCTCTCACTTCATGGTTATCTTGCATGTAATTTATCTAATTACTATAGTCTCAATCTTGATTAGCCTCCTTGGGTATTTATCTTTCCTTTGAGCATTTGGAAATTATGGCAGATTCACAATAGACTTGTTTTTAGGGAAACTCATTCTCCTCCAAGGCATACAATCCAATACATCATGAGGCTAGCTTCTTTTGAGCATATTGCATAGATGTAAGTATATCATCTTTGTTTTTTTATCAACACCATAACACTTGTAGTGTGGCCTGGTAAACTCCATAGAAGAATGCCATTGACGTAAACATGGATGATAACGCTTTGGGTAACCCATGTCTTTTGGCTGTTCGTGGTGTGGCTGGATATTCTGTTGGGAGATGGATATGTGGGTTTGTTGCAAATGTCGGTTATGACTATATCTTTATTGCTGAACTTTAGGTTGTTTGCTATGGTCTTATGATGGCTTGAGCTTGTGGTTTTAATTGTATTTGTGTCTCTAGTGACTCATTGATTGACATGCCTTTGATTAATGGTAGAAAAATTCTTTTTCATCCTCAATCCTAGCTAAGGCTTGATGAAACTTGATGAGAGCCTTCACCTCTTGTTGTGTGGTTCATGACCTTAATGAGGGGAATTCAGTTGGAGAAAAATTAGCATAGTTGGGCCATGATGTTGGTTTTAGTTTTCAAGTGCTTAACTATCCTCCTTTAGTAGTGTTGGATGAACTTTTCTTTGATAGAATAGGAGATACTATTTTGCATTGCTGTAAAACTCCTTCCCTATAATGGTCTTTAGATTTCTATTCTCCATTTATAATCTAAAAAATATTTAATAACTAAATTAGATTAGAAGTAATACACCAACATTTTTAAAATTAATAAGTACCAAATATTTTTCACCAGACTATTATTCTTTTCTTCTTCATCCTCATCTCCATTCCTCGTCATCTCTTTCATTCATCTTATTCGTCTTGCTTCCATATTCTCCTCCTAGCTTTAATCTTCTATTTCATTCATCTTCTTTGCTTTATCTCTCTTCTTTAGTTAGTACATCATGGTTCAATTACTTTGAATCCAATGTCCAAAATTAGTTGAAGATGATGCCGATGATAAGTACACACTATTTTGCTTAACTAATTAACTTCTACCATATTATATTTGATTATGGTGTCCCATTTTAACAGTCATTTTTTAATTTTGATATTTTGGGTCTTTATTTAAGGGGTTTGGGTTATGGATTTTATTTTTAGATTTGATTTTGAGATTTTAATTTTAGGGCTTTCATTATATATGTTTCATGTTGAATATTTTTGGGATTCTTATATTAATTGGTAATTTGGTATTGAATACAAAGTATATTACTCATTTGTTTAGATTAGTTATTACTTAACTAGAATGAGAAAAAATAATACTAAGAAGATGAAGACAATGACAATATAATTAATTTTGAGTAACTTGAAAGGAAAAAGAAACCAAACTATAAAATTGAGGAAGTAAGTTTGAAGCATGAGGGAAGAGGTTGAAGGGGGGAAGGCTTATGAAGGAGGTAGCAGAATCAATTGGGTTCTAATGTTTTCTAATGGAAAACTTGTTTTCTACTACTTTTCAATTATACTTTAAGTTATAGTTTTAAAAGCCGGATCAGTAATTGAACCGGTATCATAATTGGTTAATTAGTTTAGTGATTGAACTAGTGATAAATATTAAATCAAAAAAATATAAAATATATAAAAAAAATTAAACTACACATGAATTTGACTGGCTATTAATCAGTTTTGACTGGTTTTTTAACCGGTTTATCGTTTTTTACTAGTTCCGAGATTTTGAGAATCGGTACATGCAATTTGGTTAGTCCACTGGTCGGATCGGATAATCTGGTTTGATTTTTAAAACAAAAATTATAAAGTTTAGTTCATCTGCCCAAAAAATCCATATTAGCATGTTTGGTTTTGGGGCGAATCAAAATGAATTAATGGATTTACTTTCATTTATCTAATTTGGGTATAAAAATAAAGAGTCTACCTAAGTTGATAAGAGTTAATTTTTTTTCTTTATTCACCCTAATTTCTTTCATTTTTATTAAACTCTAATTTGTGGGTGCATGGATAATGGGGATAAATGAAAAAAATAAATAAATATACCTTGACCTAATTAGATAAAAATAACATGACCTTAACACGTATTATAGAAGAAATTTTAGATATAAATATTATTATTTTATTTTTACATTCATTCATCTCATTCTAATATATCGGATTAGTATCAATTAAATATTATATTAAAATATTTAATTTAATTTACTTTCTTTTTCATCATTTAGATTACATATAAAAAATGTTGAATATTTAATTTTTTAAATATCTATCTTTTTTTTTTTCAATATCTTATCAACACTCTTGTACCAACTGGTTGACCGCCTGCTACTGCAGTCACTGAGTCGCACGACACGGGATTGTTTGGAATTGAGGAGCATTTTTCCGTCGGGGACCGCGTCATCTCTCACTTTAAATTCCTTCTCTTCTCACATTACTTCGTTGCGAAGGCCGAAATTCGTAATCCATAAAACCTATAACTTCCAATTACTTTATACAATCGTTCCTTCAATCGCGGGCTGGTTTTCAATTTCTCATACGATGTGGGTAGAGATCCTTTGCGGTTTAGTAATCTACAAACTCCTTCGCGTCTTCTTCTCCAATGACGATGTTATCGATATTGAAACCTCTGACGCCGATGCCATTTTCACAGTCGCCGATCGGTTAGTAAAAAATGCCAGCTTTTATTTCTTTTTTTAACAACCCCAATCCCCTCCCAGTTCGTCGATGTTCTTGGACCCTTGCCCATCAGATTGCAGACGGAAGGTTATTAAAGATGAATTCGATTAAGTTTGTTTACTCTTTCAAGCTTCCATCCGATACCATTTTTTTATTTTTTTGGATTTTGTAGACTGGAGAAGTTGTACAATGGGAAGGTTTACGTGGGACTCCGGATTCCGGATGCTGACACAGGCTCTCGCCAAAATATTGACATGGTTCTCGTCACCAAAAAGTAATCTGTAGTCTTTTGTTGTTGTTATTGATGATGATACCGATTTTAACTTTGTGCTGTTAATGTCCTACTTCAATTTGCCTGGCTTGGCGATTCAAAAATGAAATAACATGTTTGCTTATTTTTTACATGAACTTCATTTTCAACAGCTTTGAAATGCAAGTGGTCAGGTTTTGAACCATTTTTCCTTTGGTTTTATTTCTTGTAATTCAGGTGTTGGTTTTCGTCCTTTACGTGGGCATTGTTTTTGTTTCCTTTGATGGGCTTATGTATTGGTAGTGTTTTTACTTGTGTGTGTATATATATATATTTGCATTTGATGTCAAATTTGTTTCCTTTCAGTTTAATATCACCTCAAAGCGTCTGTTGCTTGTTTTATGCTTAGAATGATTGCGTGACATCTTTGTAGGGAGGCTGTTGTGGTTTCCGTCAAGAACTTTGCTGGATTTCTGACAATCAAACCAGATGGTGGTTGGCTTTGCATAAGCGAGCACAGACAGAGAGAAGAGCATCATCCAGATCCTGTAGGTTTCATCTCAAACAGCTAATTCTTTTATGTTTAGATCTATATGGTCACATTTTAAGCATGTTTTTTCACTATATTCAGTCTTTCATATGGCTTTGTTGGCATGTTGGTAACCTATTATTTCTGTTTCTAAAGAACTAAGAGTTATTATGGCATGACAGAGCGAAGAAATGATAGGATGATATTATAGGCCGTTGTTATACAGTCTTTTGTATGCATCCTTCTTTGCTTATTTGATTGCTCTCTTTCTGACCACAGGTAGCAGAAGCTAAAAGACAAGTGATAGTTCTTGAGGGTTATCTTGAACAAAGGGGAGTTGCTCTTCCTGAAGGATATCTATCCTGCAAAGTCATAACTCCCAATCCAAAGTTCCGGTAAGCCTCCAGTTTTGACTAGTTGAGCTAGGATTTGAGAAGTCTTGTGAAGTTATTCTCATAGTTAACTAATATATGCAAGGTCTTTATCTAGTGAAATGATCTTGTAAAAGATTTTAACTTAACATTGCCCAATTGTTCAAAGATCTTTTATCTTCTATGCTTGATGTTGCAAGTCTGATCTCTAGCTTTGCGGGTTATTAATTAGACCCAAGGGTTTCACACTACACCTCATTTTAGATGCACTCAATAGTTATCAATCAAAACACACCAATAAGCATAAGCCTACGTGTACTTAGTGGCCAAATGATGACAAAGATAGACTAGTCAAACTAATCAAAAACTAGAATTAACAACTCATATCATGGAAGACACTCTACTAATATCCTAAAAGGTCATTATTACCAAAAGATAAATATACTAAATCTAATTAAACAAAAAAATATAATTAATTAGTTCTACTGTACTTAGGTTTAAGGAACAATGCATATCAGTTAGGACTTGAGCCTTCTTTCCGGTAGCTCATTAATGAACTAGAGCTACAACTATGAGCCTTGCAATGAGGTGACACATAGCTTGCATCTTTCTTTCCTATTTGATAAAAGTTAAACCTCAAACTTCCAAGGTTAAGAGAGGCTTGCTTGGGGACTTCTCCTTCAAGTTAGACCTGCTTGGCTTCAATGAAAAACCTTGGTTGAGCAATGCTAGACTTTGTAGAACATTGGATTTCTTAAGTCTAAAAGGAGGCTGGCGGGAGGATTTGTGAAGAGAACAAGTATTCTTTTTAGAATTAAACTTGCAAGTAACAACTTAAGTGGGTGGCAGCTAGGCCTAGCCAATGCATGAGCTTGTATTGGGTCATGGTTAGGCCTAGATTGGGGGTGGGTTATGACCCTCCTAATAATTGTTTGGGTAGTTTTAATATCGCTTAGGTTTACTACAGGTAGGTTTACCTACTTCAAAATATAAATAGATCTACTATATTAAATCTTAGTTGTGTAACTAAATTTGGGAGGGATGATATTCAATTCACTAATTACATTATAAGTAATGAGGAACACATTGTCACATGCTCAGAGGTTTTCGCCCTAGCGTCCCTAGTGAGATCAGCATTGAACATTCAATATAGTTGAGTTTCATGCCAAATGTGCGCAACATTCCATAATAATAGACACAGAGATGTATAGGAAGGACACTGAGTCGTACCTGAGATAAAATATCGATATTAGCATCCATCAGGTATCTAGGGAGCATCTATATTTACATGGCTCATTTGCAAGATACTTGGAGTAAGTTACGGATTATGATAATCTCCCCCACCTAAAATCGCAAACGTCCTTGTTTGCACCACAGAGGAGTCCCAACATCACTTTTCTGCATCTTAGGTATTGTCCTCCTAATATTCCTTTAACGCTCGCCAATGCCAGAAAATCACCACGCAAATGCCATATGTTGCCCTGCAAGCTCAAATCCAACCAACATCTCATACCCAACATAATTTGTTGCAGCATATTCGACCTCCTCGCAGCAATTTGACCACGTGTGCCCAAGATCATCTCATCACACGACCCCCATCAACTTATTTCAGTAGTTTAGATCCCACACCAAACTATGCCTACCAACACTCCTTGTCAATGGATTCGTGCGCCACTCACGTCCCTTTGGCATACAATAAAATATCGGTATCGCAATTGCGTATCGGCCGCAATTTTGCGGTTTTTGGGTCAGCCGCGACGCAAAATTCCGAAATTGCAGTTGTTTCAGAAAATCACATATTTATCGCCACAATATCGGCGAAATTTCAAATATCGGCCGATATTTACCTATATTGGCCAATGTTTACTGATATTTGTCCATATTTGTTGTGAAAAAAAATTAAAAAATCACACCGTGACGACCGCGACATATAAAATATCATTCGCGACACCCCGATACCGCGATGCCGTGACCGCAACCGCAATCGCGATCGTAACGGCGGTTTTATTGCTTGCCCTCTGGTTTCACTCCTTTGAAGCTGGTCGTCCCTCGATGTGCCTCAAACCGACAGGCTACCCGCAATTCCTTAAGGTACACCTAACAATACGACAAAATGCTTGTTGATTGGTATGGGCAATGAGTTACTTTGATACCATTCTTACATGTGCTTAGAGGTTTTGACCCCAACATTCTTGGCAAGGCCAGCATCCAACATCCAATACGGCTGAGCATTATATTGAACATGTGCAATATCTCGCAATAATAGCACAAAGGGATGTATACGAAGGACACTAAATCATACCTGAGGCATAATAGTAATAATCAGGCATTCAAGGAACGCCTATATTTTTATGGCTCATTCGTAAGGTATTTGGGGCAAGTCACGGACTGTAACTACATGCTCCAAAGGCTATAATGATTAGGTCAACTTCGGAAGCTGAAGAGGGCTCATACTTAATAGGTCTAGCTAGATGTTTTATTTTATTGCTTCGTTTTTGTTTACTTCTATTCAACATTTTTATTATGAGGTAGTATTTTATTTATTGGCTATTAAGAAAGATATTCTTGATGCAATCTTAGGAGATATATATTGGATTTTATATTTAGCTATCCCGGGAAGGTATATAGTGGTAATATTCCCTTTTGGTGTGCGGAAATAATTATGGTAGTAAATAAGGGTTGAGGCCCACTAATTTGTAAAGGTATAAATAAGGGTTTAAGCCATAAATGGTGAATAAGTTGGAACAATAACTGAACAGTTTATTCCCGCGCTCCTCTCCCTTTTTGTTTTTTAACTCACACACTCTCTCTGCCTACTCCCATAGCCCATCCACACATGTGAGATTCTTTGCTCAGCTAAATGTTATTCTATTAATTCGTTTCAAGTGCATTTCATAAGAAGGATATGAAGAGGTCTATGAAATTTAGGTATTATAAGAATTCAGGACCTAATCCTACTTTGGCTAAATTGTCTACTCAAAACCATAACAAAATGTTATTAGAGCTTGAAGCCACAACTATTGCAGTGTTGGTGCAACTAACCAATATACTTAGTGGAATTTTGTAAAGAGAAACGATGGCACATATGTTGTAAATTGTGCTAGAATTTCTACCTTTGAAAATATCCCTACACTCACCAACCATTGCAACCCACTAGCTAAGGGGATCATCTGCAACATTCTAGCGCAGCGCAAGTAATAAAAATAAGGCTGCGGTCGCGTTTGAGGCTGCTGTCACGGTGTCGCAGTATTGGGGTATTGTGAATGATATTTTATGTATCGCGGTTGTTGTAGTGTGACTTTTTTAATTTATTTTTCACAATAAATATTAGCAAATTTTAGTAAATATTGCTAAAATATTGGCAAATATCGGCTAATAACTGATATATCACCGATAAATACGTGAAATTCTAAAACCATCACGTATCGGCTAATTCAAAATCCAATAAATATTGGCCAATATCGTCTATTGGGATTGATATTTAATAGTATGGCACAACGGTGAGGGCTAGGGCACCCTTGACGACTCTCACCAGCCGTTTATCTCCACCGACTTTCCTTCTGCAACCATCACCACCACAACCCTTCCTACCTTAAAATCCACCCCTAGCCTTGCCACTACTTGCAAACCGCCCAAGCCCTACTGGTGACCCCTTTCACCCCACCACTACACCTCTTGCACCTATCATCATCCTTTTGCTCCACCTTGCACACCACACTCGCCCCTCACCACTAGCACCCAGTGTCCATGTTGCCACCATTTTTTCCACCTCTTGTAGCCTCAGCCCCCAAGCCACCACCATCACTCCTTGCACCACCCTAGATCAGTCTAACGCCCCAAAGTATTGACCTCCTCATCTTATCGAAGCTTCCAATAGCCACCCACCACAGTCACCAACAATTCCCTAGCCTACTACTATAGTTGTTAGCGTTTGATCACAACTTGCCCTTGTTTGCTACTTGTTCAAAAATCTCTCCAATTTTGAGCACGATCGCAGACACTGTCAGGCATTGTGGGTCCATTTAAGGCATGAGAGATCAGTCATAACCCATTTGAATGTTTGAGACATTGCTCCTTGGGTCTTTTAAAGAGCACAGGTGTTGTACTAGTCTGAATAGTTCCATAAAATCCTCTGGAAACTCTAGTTTCAGCTTTTGTCTTCTTATTGGCATCGGCCAATTTTCAAAGGTCGAATCAAGAAGCTACTAGTTCATCCAAAGGCGCCAAGCATTTTAGTCAGCTTGTCAACGGGTTAGGCTCAAGGCAGCTTATGTCATGATATCTTCAGCTTAGGGCACCCTTGCTTGGGGCATGGTTATCGCCCTTCGGACTTAGATGAGCCTACTAATAGTCTTTGGAAGAGGAGCTATTAGAGAACTTAGCAACTTCCATTGATAAAGATTATCTCATCACTGGCTACCGGTCGTCTGTCTGATTGTGTCATTGTGATTATGGGGCCAGCTTCTATTGCAGGCTGCGTAGTGCCCATCCAAGTCAAGGCCACTAGCACTTTCTTCTACATTGGATCCACAAGGGTAGAATCCTTTCACCTTCCTATCACTTTGCTTTCGCGCCTAGGCATTTCTTTGACAAGGTCTAGCCACCTGTTTCATGCGTTAGAGGAAGAACAAGTATCACTTGTTTCAAGGCGGATCCTTGATCAGTGCATCCATGAAGGCTAGATTGAGCTCCTGGTGTAATGTTATGGGCTTTCTGACTTTTATACCCAGAGGCTACCATCAAGCTTAAGGATAGGTGTAGTTAAACGAGGACACAATACTTCATTTTTTATCTTATTCAGCATAAAGATTACAGGGATATATATAATACTCATTGCTAACAATCCTCCTATAAAATAGGGATACATTTAATAATAACCTACAACCTATTCAAAAGAAATAAATTACCCGGTTAATAAAGGAATAAATTAACTGGCCCATAAAGTAATTCCTAAACTTTAGTTAACCACTTTTAGTCATAATTATTTCTAGAATCTTGGCTAACACCCATATTCTACACTCCCCTTCAAGTTGGAGCATAGATATCAATCATACCCAACTTGCTCATCACTACATCAAACACAAGTTTGAACAATCCCTTATTAAGGATATCTGCTTTCTGCTGGGAAGTTGCAACAAATGGTAGACAGATTATGCCTCTATCCATCCTCTCTTTGATAAAGTAGCTATCAATCTCAATGTGTTTGGTCCGATCATGTTGTACTGGATTATGGGCAATGCTTATTGCAGCCTTGTTATTATAGTAGAGTTTCATTGGAAGAAACACCTGAACCTGTAGTTAACTTACTATACGATTCAACCATAGTAACTCACAAATCCCATTTGTCATTGCTCGAAATTCATTATTCAGCTTCAACACTACTTCTAGCAACCACAACTTGTATCTTACTTCTCCATGTAACTAGATTCCCCCAGACATAGGTGCAATATTTTGAAGTTGATTTCCTATTTTGGCAAACAACAGTCCCTTTTTTGGTAAACCTTTCAAGTATTTTAGAATACGGTATACAACCTCTAGATGTTTCTTCTTTGGTGAGTGCATAAATTGACTTACCAAACTGACAACAAATGCTATATCAGGTTTGGTGTTGGACAAGTAAATCAGTTTTCCACTAATAGTTGATATCTTGAGATGTCTACCTGTGTTCCTTTATCGAAGCTCCCAATTTTTCACATTTGCATCCAAGGGTTTGTTAATTGGTTTGCAACCACTCATACCAGTTTCATTTAGCAGATCAAGTACATATTTTCTTTGATTAATAACAGCTCCTTTTTTAGATCTTGCAACTTCCATCCCCTAGAAATATTTCAAGGTTCCTAGGCTCTTGATTTCAAATTCCTTGGCTAGACCTGTTTTTGCCCTCTCCATTTCAGCTAAATCATCACCTGTGAGAAAAATGGCATCCACATATACAATGAGAACAACAATCCGCCCTTACTTTGATCTTCTTGTAAACATTGACTGTTTGTAACCTTGCTCCTTCTTTGATTTTGTGAATTTTTCAAACCACGCCCTTGGCGACTGCTTTAGACCATACAAGGATTTTGGTAATTTGCAAACATTATTGCTAAACTTCTCTTCAAATCTAGGAGGTGGAGTCATATAGAGTTTTTCTTTCTAGTCATCATTCAAGAAAACATTCTTGACATCTAGTTGATACAATGACCAATCTAAATTCATAGCAATTGATAGTAGTACACGCATGGTGTTATGTTTTGCCACAGGTACAAATGTCTTCGCATAATCAATACCATACTTCTGTGTGAAACCTTTAGCTACCCACCCAGCTTTGTATCTTTCCAGTGTTCCATTAGCCCTGTATTTCACTGTGAACACCCATTTACAACCCACTAGAGTTTTTCCTCTTGGTATGTCCACTTCTTCCGAAGTTCCTTTTCTTGTCGAGAGCCTTCATCTCCTCAAGAATAGCTTCTTTCCATTCAAAAACCTTCAGAGCATCCCGCACACTCTTAGGAATCTCCATAGATGACACATGGCTACTAAAATATGAGAATGAGTGTGACAAATTCTCATGGGAAACAAATTTAGATAAAGGGCTTAAAGGGTTGTTTAGTGCAAGATCTTACACCCTTGCGGGTAGCAATTGGGAGATTCAAATGGGAGGAACAATTATTAGAAATATCATCATTCTGAGATGGAAGATAGTGACTTACTAGCGCTTCCCTCAGGTCTGTCTTATGATCGTGCAGAGAATGTTGAAGTCTTTGTTCTTTGTATGGATTCCTTCTTGTGTATACTCGTCCAAATAGTTCCCTTTAGTGTTACTTGTTTCTATTTGCTCAAAATTTGGTTTAGTAGATCCTTCTTGATTTTTAAATATTGGTGAGTTATGTTCAGAAATGTTTTCTTGGAGGAAGATAGGATTGATAAGTTTGGAATGTTTTGAATTGTTGGAAATTATTGTTGTCCACCGCTATTTCTCTCCGTAACACATTTCTTTCAACTGAATCTTTTTTAGATGTCTCCCTTTGAAGAGGAGTAAAGAATGGTTTCTCTTCAACAAAATAGTGTCCATTGTAACAAATGTGTTACGAGTGGTAGGATCAAAACATTTATATCATTTTTGAGTTTGGGAATAACCTAAGAAAATACATTTTCGTGCCCCAGGTTCCAATTTACAGCTATGTTTTTCCTGAGCAAAGACGGTGCAACCAAATATGTGAATGAGCAAATCGGAAGCAATTCTATTTGTAGGAAAAAAATATCATGAAGAGTATTCAGCGGTGTCTTGAACTTGAGAACCTTAGAGGGCATTCTATTGATTAAGAAACTTGCCGTTAAAACAGAATCTCCCCAATAAGAATTAGGAACATTGTAGGCAAACCTAAGAGCCCGTGAAATATTTAGGAGATGTCTATTTTTATGTTCGGCTGTCCCATTTTGTTTTAGGGTATCCATACAATAGCTTTGATGAATGATCCTTTTATCCTAGAAGAAGGTTCCCAACATGTTATTGACATATTCGGTTCCATTATCGCTCCGAAATTTGTTGATGAGGGCATTAAATCGTGTTTGAACCATATGGTAAAAGTTCTTAAAAACTTCCCTTACCTCTGATTTTTCTTTTAACAGAAAAACCCAACTGACTCTTATGCAATCATCAATAAAGGTGACAAACCATTTTTTTCCAGAGTGTGTGGGGATACGCGAGGAGCCCCAAACATCATTGTGGATGAGGAAGAAAGGGGTAGTTGGTTGATAAGGTCGGAAGAAGGGGGGGGGGGAAGAGGTTCTGTGATGTTTTGCCATAACACAAATCTTGCATTTAAATAAAGACACATTCTTATTGATAATTAATTTGGGGAATAATTGTTGCAGATAATAAAAACTAGGATGGCCAAGCCTATAGTGCCATAACATAACATCATTTGTAAAAGCAGTAGAAACTGACTCTAAGCTGGAACTATGAATCGAGAGTACAGGTTGTGAATCATCCATCAATTGATATAGACCTCTAACTTCCCTAGCACTGCCTATCATCTTTCCTGAGGGTATATCCTGAAAATCACAGGAAGAAGAGGAAAAATTAACATGACAATTAGCATCTTGTGCGAGCTTACTAACAGAAAGTAAACTATACGATAATTGAGGGACATGAAGAACGTTTTCCAGGTTTAAGTGAGGTAAAATTTTGATGGACCTACTTCCAGCAATTGCTGAGAGTGATCCATCAGCAACTTTAACCTTTTTATAGCCTGCATTAGGTGTATAAGATGAAAACATTGCTGAGCAGTTGGTCATATGATCAGTTGCTCCTGAATCGATTAACCAAAGGTTAGAGGAGACACTAGACAGACAGCTTATGTTAAGTTGGTGGGTTAAGGAACAAGATGAATTGAGAAGAGTAGGGTTGAGTGAAATGAATTGTGGTAATTGGAAGAGTTTAACAAGATGCTCCAGCTGCTCCTTTGTGAAAGGTGATACTCTAAAGTTGACTGATTGCTCTTGATATTCCCCAAATATGGTCTGAAATATCCTGCTATACTGCCTTTATTTTGTCCTTTCTTCTGCATATTCAAGCCTTTGCCATGGAGCTTCCAGCAAGTATCACATGTATGCCATGGTTTTTTGCAGTAATCACACCAAGGCTTTTTCTTCTTTTCTCCTTTGAAACCATGGCCGTGAGCAACTAATGCTGAGCTTTCTAATTCAGACTTTTGCAGAACTTGTTATAGAATTGAGCATTACTCTCTTTCTTGCCTCTGTCTCAATTCTCAGAGGATCTCTTGTATTGAAGGTTGTGGCCTGCGACTTAAGATACGTCCCTTTACTTCATCAAAACTATTAACACTGGCCAAAAACATGTACACTCTGTCATCCCCATCCCTCTTTAAAAAATGTATACAATCATCATAATTTTTCCATTTATCATCACAACATTGATCAAGTTCCTGCCATCATGCTACCATCTCATTATAATAAGAAGTAAGATCACGCTTACCTTGTTTAGAATTCCACAACTTGGATTTTAATTCAAAATCTGAGAAGAATTCTCCAAATCCGAATAAGTGGCGCGGATAGAGTCCCAAATCTCCTTTGTAGTAGGCATGAACATATGTGGCTTTCCAGTGGAAGGTGTCATTGTACTTAAAAGCCATGCAGTCCCCAAAGAATTCTCAGACCTCCATGCTTTAAATCTAGGGTTACTCATTGCTGGTTTCTGTTCTTCTCCATTCAAATAGCCAAGCTTTCCCCTTCTATCCCTGGGCTAGTTTGACTAATTGAGCCCACTCCAAATAATTTTTACCATTAAGAGGATGAATGATAATTTGAAAGGAGTGAATTGAAATTGGGTCAACTCTACCAGTAGACATATCTTCTTGTTGAGAGGTGGCTTCTGCATAATCATTCATGGCTCTAATACCATGTAGTTAAATGAGAACACGATACTTCGTTTTTTATCTTATTCAGCATAAAGATTACAGGGATACATATAATATTCACTGCTAACTATCCTCCTATAAAATAGGGATACATTTAATAATAACCTATGGCCTATTCAAAAGAAATAAATTACCCGGTCAATAAGGTAATAAATTAATTGGTCAATAAGGGAATAAATTAACTGGTCAATAAAGTAATCCCTAAACTTTAGCTAACCACTTGTAGTCATAACTATTTCCTAGAATCCTAGCTAACACCCGTATTTCTACAACAGGCTTTGTTTTGAGGACAGGAGTAATGATACAACTCGATTTAGGAAGCTGAAGAGGGCCCATGCTTATTAAGCCTTGCTAGATAATTTTTTTTTGGGTTGTATTTAATTATAGAAGTATTTTTATGACTAGGTGGTATTTTATTTCCTAGCTATTAAGAAATATATTATTTATACAATATTCAGGGATATATATATAAGGTTTTATATTTAGCTATTTGTTTCTGGAGCCTAACTCAAGCAATAAAACCGCGGTTATGGACGCGATTGCAGTTACGGTTGCGGCGTCGCGGTATCGAGGTGTTGCGAATGATATTTTATATGTCGCGGTTGTCGCGGCGTGATTTTTTTAATTATTTTCACAACAAATATTGGCAAATATTAGTAAACATCGGCCAATATCGGTAAATATTGGCAAAATACCGGTTGATATCCAAAATTTCGCCGATATTGCGGCGATAAATATATGATTTTTTGAAACGGCCGTAATTTCGGAATTTCGTGTCGCGGATGACCCAAAAACCACAAAATTGCGGCTGATACGCAATTGCGGTACAGATATTTCATTGTATGGCCTAACTTCTTCTACTGTTTCATTTCCACAGTATTCTTAACCCAGATTGTCTTCCACCTGAGGTCATCCCTTATGATGAATGGGCACGTATGAAATCAGAGGCAAAAAGTTTGCTTGCTAGTTGGTTTAAAGGCGCATTACACACTGGGAAGAAAGAGATGCAAGAGTCAGTGCAGCACCAACTTGATTTTGCTCTCAGCACAGCTCCAGTGTGGGACAGGTATGCTTCTTCAAGCGTGGAGTTGGAGCTTGTTCTTTCATGATCATATATTATTTGATACTGATCAGAACTGTTGATAATACCACTAGATCTTATGAGGGATTGAAGTTTGAGGAATCTAGTATCTGTATTATCTGGTCTGAGTTTAAAGGATTTGAGAAACAGAAATCAGCTTATCATCTAATGAATTAAACTTTCTCAATGCACGTGTCTGTTTGGTGTTATTGCTTAACATGGCTTGCGCTTGTTAGGAGATGGAGACTTCACAACCTGCAAAGTCTTTCACTCTGCTATATGAAGTCCTTTCCCTCCTATCCTAACCCCCTATGGGGCATATACTAGCCCTATGGGGCATATACTAGCATTAATTTGGCTGGGACGTGCAGAAAAATATAAATGGGATAGATGCCATTTTGTGGAATAGGTGTTTCATGAAGGAATCAGGGCCTGTGTAGAAGTCTATGTTTATCGTGTGACATTACTCTCTGTTTCTCTATACTGTTTGAAATGAATACAGTCAATGAGCTACTTCTTTGATGTCTGCAGGCTGGAACTCAAAGGTGAGAGATACCTATTAGGGGAATTTCTAGAATTTAAGGGAAAACGTGATGACATTCAGGCTTTACACCATATCAAAAGATCCAAAGTCAGCCGGATCACTGTTCAGAAGACGTCTATGTTTGGATTTGGTAAGTTGAATTGAATTCTTAACGCCTCCTCTAACTTCCTCTCCTGCTGGACTGGACTTTAAGATCTCATACAACCAAATGGATGAAACAGATTGTCTGTTAAGAGTTTTTTCTGGTTTGAAGGATCACCTGAGAGAAATGGATTAGAATATGGTATGACCGGGCTGCATATTCAAATGGCTTGGACTTACGGCTAGGCGTGAATGAGATTCTTTTGTGGATAAGTTAGTGTATGCAGTTTTATTTGAAGATTTCTCTGGTACGTCTGAAGCTTACCACTAATTCATCTATTGATTGGATAAACAAGTTAATGATGATGGTGATTCTCCATAAACTTGAACAGATTTTACTATAGAGCAGAATTATGACTTTTGGCACTCAAATTGTGCCATCAGCTCGTTTATTTCTTTTCTTGGAATACACCCATCAATATGCGTCCTGCAGTAGATGATTTTAATCTGTGCTGAAATCTGTCCAACTATTATTTGGAGAGTACCAGCCCTTGGATCATAGATTCTGAGTTTGAGACTTTTTGTGGTTAAAAGCAGCGGTGGATGGCTGAGCCTGGGGGAAGGGGCAGGGGCCTGATAGCAGTAGGCAAGGGGATTTGGGCAAGCTACCCACCACTGGCCAGGAATAAGGGGATAACGAAAAACTATTTCCTGGATAGTATTATTGAAAAGAGCATTGATGTGTTGGCTTCGCATTAGATTTTTTAGGTGCGTCAACGGGTTACAATGTTGTCAACTAAATAAAATCTTTGCTGGGTCAACGACTTTTTCTTTTATTGATTTGCAGCTCCAAAAAAGCTTCAAGTTTTGTCCTCTGAGCGTGATTATAGAACCAAAGGAGCTTCTGGTGCTGAATGGATGGAGGTGACGGTGAGATCCAGTACAGAGGTGGTATTTCAGCCCCAGAACTCAGAGAAGGTCCGTAAATTCAAGTTATCCTCTGTTACTTCTGTGGTACTAAGTGCCTGAAATTCTGCAATGGGCCCAGATAAAGGACGTCCAGAAACTGATCCTAACTTGTTGTCTGGGTGCCAAGGAATTCTGTGTTTCACAATCATTTGGCTTTGTATAGTCCGATTATTATTATGTTGTGTTTGGTGTTGACTCAATGTAGTTTTCTAATGTGTAAACTAATTTAACAACTTGTGTTGCTTCTAAGTGGCTGCTGCAACTGTTTGTGTTTTGTGTCTGCATGAGAGCAGCTTAAGAATGTGGTTTAATTACTCTTTTTAACATGGAGATGGTGTATAATTTATAGCATACAAGGATAGCAGGGTCATATTTTCAGAGTGTTTTTGTAGGATCTGTTCTGACTCTACAATTGGATATTGAAGAAGGCCTCCCATAAATTCTAGCCGAAATCGTGCGTGATTCTAACAACTGTGCTTTTAACAAAGATGAATATATCGGGCCGTTGATGCATCCGGTCCTTACCATGTGGATCAGTATTAGGCGAAGAATAAGCGTGTGATGTGTTTTGGGTTTTTCCCTTGGAACGGCTGCAATATGCCCATGAAAGAAAACGTTGAGAGCGCAAATACTACTATTAAATGTGGAAGCGGAAGAAAGAGAAGTGGTATGAATGTCTGAACCGAATATAGAACGACATGTGGGAAGCAGAAGGCCCAGCTGGTACGTTGCCCATAGTAGTTGGTGGTTGAGGATCTTATCGATATACCCTGCTGCCTGCATTGTGTTTTATGTATGGATGGAAGTTTCATCTAAATTAAAATCAAGTGATGATAGTATTGGTAGGTAGAGAAGCTGATTAGCCTTCTTCTATATCGGTTGCTATCCCTCGTCATCTTCCTCCGACGTGGGATGCTTGCGTGTGTAATTTACCTGCGATTGATTCATTGTTTTGATTGGGACATTTAGTGCGAAGAGTTCGCCCTGATTAGTCGGTCTCACTCCTGAACGGAGGAGCTGTAAAAGCATCTCAAGGTCGTCGTCCTCGTAGCTGCCTCGTAATTTACACAAGACATGCTGTGCTATATACTGCTGCTATCTTTATCTTTAGCTAGTTAGCAACTAATAAGTTGGGATTTTGATTTAAAGGAGATACGCTGCCCAGTTTTCCCAGAAAGAAAGTGAATCATCGAATTAGAAAATTAAATGCAATTAAGTACTATGAATGAATTCCACTTCTCCAATCAAGTATATTCATGTATAGGGTTGAAAATAAATTGAGTAGATTTTACGAGTTAAAGTTATAAAATAAAATAAAATTTATATTTTTAAATTCAAACTGAACTTCTTTAATAAATAAATTTAAAAATAAGTCTTAAGTTTAGCTTATTAAAAAAAATAACTTAAGAATGTAATTTTTAACGATCCAAAATAAGTCAAATATTGAATTTATTTAACTCATTTATGATCTTATCCATCTACATCCCATCCAAAACAAACCAAAAAGAGAATCTAATGTACAAAAGCCCTTAGGAATCAAGAGTTTAGTTTCACTTACACGCTCGCGCGAGCGCACACATATATATATATAGAGAGAAGGACAGTATAATATAATATATCTCTTTCTGGAGAAACATGAAATAGAGCATGAGTTTAAGAAACTACTTAGAATCATTCAGTCGTTTGTGGAGGCGGCGGGGTGGAGTCAGGATGGAGCATCAGCTTGCTGAGTTTCTGGTTGTTGATCCTCCTAGGGTACACACTGCTATCCTCCTCCCGTTGAGATTGAGTAGGTGTAGAGGATGGCAAAAGCATGGAGGCAAGCTTGAGAACGTCTTCATTGCAGTTGATAGCATGATTGAAGCACAAGTATCGGCCATAGGATGAGACCTCCTCAAACACGCAGATATGCGCGATGATCAGATAGTTAAGATCCACGGTTACCAGCAAACCATCTTCATACATCTCGGCGGCACCTTTCAAGTACGGGTTCTTAGTTGATGATAGATAGTCATCACCGCCGTCGCCCTCATCTCCTACCAGCAACAAGCCTGCATTTATGGATACCATATCTACGCCTCTGTCCATAGCTAATGCCCAAGCAGTCCTCTCTGCTAGTGTCTTAGACAGCGCATGCCATAGCTTATACTTTCTGCAAAAGTTTATGTCGCTCCAGTGTCTCTCGTCCACATCAAGATCATCACTGGGGTTGGGGTTGTCCTCGTCTCCCCCTCGTTGCTTTCTGTAATTGTTACGAGGTCGACGTTCAGGCCTCCAGATGACGGATGTAGCAGATGATGTGAAAACCACCTTGTAGATGGTGTCTGTTTGTGCACATGCTTCAAGCACGTTGTGTGCCGCTCTTACTTCCGCTTCTGCCATATGTTCCTGACGCATTCACACATGCGTATTCATTTATATCAGATAAAGAATTAAGCAGCCCAGCAGTTATATATATGTATATATATATATATATATAGATTTAGGCTCTTGTACAAACCATTACTTAAAATACAAATGTAGGAACCTTTAATTACCATTAGATCTAGAAGATTGAAGGGTCAAGATTAAAATAAATTCAAGTTAGTTATTTACTAAATCTTGACCATTGATCAAATACTAATCTAATGGTTATGATTGGTTCCTACAAATATATTTTAAAAATAGTGTGTATGTGACCTTCACCTATATATATATATATATATATATGAATGGTCGATGAGCGAGCGCGTAGCTGGTTGGTCTCACATATGAACTAAACCGAAGATCATCATCATCATCAGAGAATTGATACTCAATCCTCTCTAGTATCTACCTAGCTACTCAAGTGATAGGCATGCAACAACTCACATCATAACAAGGGGGATCGGTGCCGATAGGAGGCGGCTTGAAATAGTAGAACAAGCCGCAGCAACCTTTGAGAGCATCCATTATACTGCCGTAATCCAATGGATCTGCTTTGAACACCTTTAATCTCTTCTCCTTCGCACCACCATCATTATCATTAATGCATCTCCTGTTGTTGTCATGATCAGCAGCGCAGCAATATTGTCTCTCCTCCCGGAGGAGTTTTTCTCTCACTTCTTCTGCCACGTACAAATAATGTAACAAAATTTAATATTATTAATATCACTGCAGAGCGGACTTCTTCTTGCACGCACAAATGTAACATCTGAATTAGAGATTAAAAGCAAAAAAGAAAGAACCAACCAACCACCCACCTGCAGCGGATGACGGGTTGTGGAGGGCGGCGTGGACGGCGTATCCTCTTTGGAGCAGCTTCTGTACGAGGGCCGACCCAACACGGCTGGAGGCGTCCATCACACAAACCGTCTTGCTTGCTCTTGGATCGTTGAGGCCGTAATCTTCCGCTGCCGCCGGCGCCATTTTGTGCGCCCGGTTCTAATCAATTATACTTTCTCGATTTAATTGGTTGATAGTTAGCGCCGGCTGATTTGGTATGGATACTACGACGACGACGATGATAATAAATGATTAAACAACTTACGAGCAGGAGGTTAGGAGAGCCAAGCACAGATCCAAGTAATCAAAATCATGACAGGAAAAAAGAAAAGGAAAGACAGACACAGAGGGAGGAGTCACTGGGGGCTTGACCGTCCTAATTTGTCTGTCTGTCTGTCTGTGGAAGAAAAGAACATGATTTCGTGTCTCTATATATAAACAAGAACAGGAGAGGGAGGGGGAGAGGGAGAGGGCAATTAAAGAGTGTTGGCAAGTAGATGCGTGGGGAGGTGGTAGTTAGCTACAAACAGCAAGAACCCCCACGCACAAAAAAACTTCTCTATTCATTTAACTAGTTACATTTCCCCGCACGGGTAGTGTATTAATTATTTATATATTATTATATAAGAGATGAATAGTTTAATAATTTAATTAGTATGCAGGAGATGAATAGTTGGTTGTATATGTTCAAGTAATCAATTAATAAAATACTTAATTAATACTTGATTAATATGTATTGTTCGACATATGTGCAGCAGATGAATAGTTATATTGCATGTAGGAGATGAATAGTTATGTTGTATTAATGACAAAAGATGAATAGTTATATGAATTTGTTGTTCGTATAAGATAAATAGTTGCATTCATATGTTTATTAGTTTGACAATTCAATTAATAATAGTTGGCTACATATGTTCAAGAAATTAATTAAGAAAATACTTGATTAATATGTATTATTCGGCATATGTGCAGCAAATGAATAGTTACATTAATATATTTAGTACTTTCACAACTTAATTAATACACAGGAGATGAATAGTTGGCTGCATATTTTTAGATAATTAATTAAGAAAATTCTTGATTAATATGTATTATTCGACATATATGCAATAGATGAAGATATCAATTAATACATAAGAGATAAATATCATTTTGTTGTTATGCAGCGTAGGAGATGAATAGTTTGATAAACCAATTAATACGCAGGAGTTTTTCATCATTTATTTGACCTTATTAATTAGTAATAATATATGACAATGACAATATATGATTAGTAATAATATGTATAATTTAGGCGGAAAAATTTGTCTGTATATTATCTGTCAAACAACTCTGTTTTTATATAATAACTAATGTTGTCATTCTATTATTAGTTTATTAATAATAATTATATTATTAATCATGATAATATTCATAATAGTAATAATCAATTATATTAATATTCATTACTATCATAATAATAATTATCATTATTATATTATAAATTATGATAATAGTAATTATCAAAATTATATAAATAATTATATTAGTATAAATTATATCAATAGTCATAATTATTATAGTTATATTAATAATAATAGTCATATTATTAATAATAAATAATGAAATTATTATTATAAATAATTATAATAATAATAATAATAATTATTATTATTATTATTATTATTATCATTATCATCATATTTGATTGATGTTGATCTAACCTTAAAAAAAAGAAAAAAAATAATACTTCATTAAAATTAGTTATTAATTAGCAATAATATATGCCACTTTATATAGTGTATTAATTATTTATATTATTTATTTATTAATATGTAGAAGATGAAGAGTTTGACAACTCAATTAATACGTAGAAGATGAATAGTTGGCTGCATATGTTTAGGTAATTAAGTAAGAAAATACTTAATTAATACTTCATTAAAATTAGTTATATGCATTTACTACACGTAGGATATAAATAGTTGTATTGTATTAATAGCAGTGAATGCATATGTGTTGTTCAACTGGTTTATGCACTTTATTTGGTATATTAATTATTTATTAATCATTTATATATTAATATGTAGGATATGATTAGTTTGACAATTCAATTAATACACAGAAAATGAATAGTTGACTGCATATATTCATGTAATTAATTAAGAAAATATCTGATTAATACTTTATTAAAATTAGTTGTTTGATATATATGTAGAAAATGAATAGTTATCTGCATTTGCTGCACATAGGAGATGAATAGTCACATTATATTAATGGATATGTGCAAGTGAAGCAAATGAATATGCTCTTTATTTGGTGTATTAATTATTTATATATTAATATGTATGAGAAGAATAGTCTGAAAATTCAATTAATACGTAGGAAATGCATAGTTTTCTGCATATGTTTAGATACTTAATTAAGAAAATATTTGATTGATATTTTATTAAAATTAGTTGTTTGATAAATGTGCAGTAAATGAATAGTTTTATACATTTAATGCACATAGGAGATGAATAGTCACATTATATTAATTATTCCATCTTGTTAATTAGCAATAATAATAATTAGCAATAATATATGGGAGAAGTAATTTATGATTAGTAATAATGAATATAGTTTAGGCGGAAAAATTTGTCTGTATATTGTCTGCTAGACAACTCCGTTTTTATATATATATAGATTTTCCCTTTTACCTGATCAAAATTAATCAAAGTCTGAACTCTGAAGACTCTTAGCGAGTATAAAAAGAAGAGTTTTTTTTTTCATTTCAGAAAATAAAAATAAAATGAAACAACGGTAATTATCAGAGTACTTTAATGGATAAATAGAAAATAAAAATAAAATGAAACAACGGTAATTATCAGAGTACTTTAATGGATAAATCAGCAATGAAGTATCCTTTTTTTGTACCTGTTTAAAATTAATAGATTTCTTACTAGTATTAAAAAAAACAGATACCTTCTTTGTTTTTTTTTTCATTTCAAAAAATAAAAGTAAAATGAAACAGCAGTAATGATCAGAGTACTTAATAAAAGTTTATTTAATAACTACCCATACAATACTACCTCTAATTCATATTAAATATCACTCATTTTAATAGATAACACAATATATTTTGGTGAAAAACTTGAAACATTAATTTCTCTTAAACTATAGTACATTATAATAAAAGAATACAATTTTATATTTCTATTGAAAATTACTTTCATAATATTATTTTTTATTTATTTATAATTTTTATCCATGTACATTAAAAACTATTAATGGGCAAACTTTATTTTTAAAATATGGGGCATCATGTATTAAAAAATGGAGGTAATATTATAGTAAGAAAATAATTATTTATAATGAATTTCGTTTTAAATTTTCAACACAAAAAGTGAACTAACTTTTTCAAATTACATCTATTCATTAGTTATTTTTTTATTATAAATATCATTTAATGATTTATGGAGTAATTAATAAGAATATAACTGATAATTTATATATATATATATATATATATATTAAGAAGCATGTAAAGATCTAAAATAATAATACTTATTTAGAATCAGAGATTGTATATATGTCATTAATTTCCTAGGTGATACTAACATTTTGGAAAATAAATATAAGAGTTGTTCATAGCATCAAAGGTCATGACTCATGATAAAAAAAAATTGATCGTTTCTTTATAGCAGAAAATTGTAGTCCTAATTTATCAGCGTTGACCAAATATCTTGGATTTTGATTTACAAATGTTACATACATTACATGGCCTTTAGTAATGAAATTTTATTAGTACTTGTGTTAGGCAGAGACAGAGACAGACGTGGGTAGAGGGAGAGAGAGGGCGGGGGATTGGTGGTTGACATTGGAAGAGTTTATGGACGATAAGTTTTTTCAAGTTTTGAGGGATATTTTATTTGGACTGCGACTGGGGAGAAAGTCTTAGGAATTAAAATTAAAAAAGTGCATTAATTTTTTTATTTGGAAAAGAGTTTAAATAATCTAAATTAAAAATATATAGGAAAAAAAAATAATATAATCAGATAGTGAATGTAAGTTGGACTTTAAATTCGAAAAATAGATAATAAAAAAATAATCCAAAATTGGATCGGGAATAAAAAATTGACATTCGCGAGAATTAGGTTGGAAATTTTCAGATAAAAAAATAAAAATAAAAACGGATTCAAGATTCTTTTTCTTCTAATCGAATTCAGATATGAAAAGGAAAAAAATAGTTGGTGGTCCATTTAGACCAAACTAATTAAAGTTGTACAATGTATTTAGTGTTTAGTCCAGTTTTTTTGGTACTCTAATATACATGTAGATATAGAGAATATTACTTGTACATTTATATATAATTAGATGTATATATTAGTGTAATTATATGTAAATAATATTTTGTACTTGTACTTAAATACTTTTGGACAATTTTAATTTTTAACTAATTAATTTTATCTAAATATACTATAAAGAACATTGAGTACGGAGCTTCGGCCTTTATTGAAAATAAATAATATCTGATGTACTACTTACTGAAACCGACTCAGGGAAAGGGTAGGACTTTAAAGCGATTCGCTTAAAATTTGGTAGGTGTTGCACATTTAATTGGGGGTCGATGACACGAGCAAGCACGGAGAAGAAGTAGGTAGTTCGGTTTGGTAGGAAAATGTAAGGGAGTCGACCCAATGCCTGCTGAATACTTTATTATTGAACCAATACTAAAATTAAATAATAAGTATTAATTATATTTGTCGACATATATATATATTCGGTAATTATATGTGAGAGGAAATATAGTTAAATTTTATTGTCTGAAAATATTTATTAAAATTACGGTAAAAAGAAAAAGTAACAGTAGTTCTATATTTTTCCTTAAAATTAAAGGATCCCATGCCATGATTTGCATCATAATATAAAATTCTATTAATTATATAGATCCTATAGCAAGACCACGAAAGATAAAGAAAAGGTAGCATCCATTGCCATGTTGCGAGTGCATTCGAAACTGCAACAAAGCTGACTAAACTAAAGCCTACCGACGGATGGTCACACACACTTCCTACAGGGCGGGGACACTAACTTAACCCTTATATTAACCTACAATTGGGGGAACCTCCGATATTGTTAGCTCGACAAGAATCGTTTCGCTTTATGCACATGAATTAAATATTGTATGCACCTGACCTGCCCAACACATCTTTTATGGTTAAAACTATCCAGATGAACAGTGATACACGGAAACGGGAACGGGGACGAGACGAAATACGGAAACGACATTTTTTAAAAATTTAGAAAACAGGGACGGCAGGAAATGTTAAAAAATTATATATATTTTTTTAAAAAATAGGTTAAATTTATTAAAATTTAGAGAGAAAAATAAAATTAATTTTTATATTAATTAATTTTAATTAATAATAATAATTTTTTAATAAAAAATAATTTAATAATATTTTTTTAATAAAAATATTAATTACATAATTTTAATATAAATTTTAATCTGAAGAAATTTCCGGGACGAAAAATCACAGCCGATGAATGCTTGACACTTAACCTCTTGATCCCAACGTTTTCCACCGAGTTTACTCCACCAACTAAGACCATCAAAGTTAGCTGGGTTTTATTTTATTCATTTTCTTATACAATTGCCTCAATATTACCATATCAGGCTGGGATCGCATAAAATAAGACCAGACAAAATCACTTCCACGGTTTGTATGGTTATATCGAATATTTTAAAAGCATTGTTTTAAAATTTTAAACTAGCTAGGCTCCAAAAAATAAAAATAAATTATGATTATCAAAATATAAAATATATTCTACAATAGAGTCATATGATCATTTTCTTTATAAATAAAGTACCAGCAATTTCTTTATGGTTTCTATTTGTTTGATTTTCATACACAATGTAATAATAACTGTAGACATTACCAAAATCAGTATTTGGACTCCATATGTTCTCCTTTATTTTATATTATGGAATGTAATAAAAAAAGTGGGTTAATAGGTAATTTAGTTTTTTTTTTATATTATATGCGGTATATTATTATAAACGTACTATTTTATATCAAATGTTGCAGTGAAAATGAACTATGACATTTATTGATGATTTTTTTTCATAAAATTAATACTACATATGAAAATTATATTTACAAAAACTGAATATAAAATAACTAAGAAAAAATGCCTATGTAAAAAGAAAAGAAAAAATTATTTAAAAGTAGTAAATCAAACTCTAACCTCAACATATAGAAAGAAAAGGGCAGACCATTACACATTAATTCCCTTATGTTGCTTTTAATGTTCCAAAAATCTCATATAACCAAGCAAAATATTATGTGTTGGTAAAAAGTGGGGAAAAAATCAAACCCATGTCTTCCAATGAACTTAATATGCACCACCATTGTTGTGCTACAACCATTTTTGTATCACATTATCTTGGACTAACATTATTAACAAGGAACCTTAAGATTTGAGTGCTCATGTGGGTGTGCAAGTTGCCTCGACTAATCTATGACCCTAATTGAAGGAATGTAATCGACATTATTGCACATCGGTTAATCAAGAATAACTAATAATAATGATTTGGAAGCCTATATAGCTGAGTTCATAGAACATTACAAAAATCAAATATCATTGAATCTAAAAAATAGGTTGAACCAATTGTATTGTAGTCTTCTAGATCTAGCGTGCATTCTTTTGTCTTTGACGGTACATGTTGTTAGGGTTTCTCAACACAAGATGTATCTATAGGACCGATGTAAAGATATAATTCCAGAGTAAATCTTGTCATCCAAACAAGTAAATTATCCAAGAATGTCAACTAGAGGTATCGGCCAATGGGGTAGTAAATCAAGGGCATCAACCAACGGTTAGTTCAATGAACAGACAATGACAACGACTAAAGACCAACTAGTGGGATTAGTTGGCCTGGACAATATAGTGGTTGAATATAATACCTTAAAATTTTAATCTAACCTTAAATTTATGTGATTAATATCATAACATTCTTCTTAATCCTTTAATCCTAATTTTCGTTCTTATCCTAACTCTTAACACCAATTATTTCTCTTTTTTCCCTTTTTTTTTCTCCTTCTTGTGTGGCTCTCCTTGCTGACCAAATTGTTCTTGGTTTGATCACTCAAACCAACATTTTCAACTTAAACCAAACTCTCATTCTATTATCATTTCACCCCTGTCTGCAGTGATCTTCCACGCAAGACCTCATTCTCATCTTTGCTCCCCTTTTTTTTTCCCACACCTTACTTCATTTCTCCACCTTACTCTTGCCATTCTATACTTCCCTCATGAAACCAACCTTATAAATCTCTCTCTCTCTCTCTCTATCGGTCAGTTATTGTAAGCCAACCAAAACTCTCTCTTCTTTAAAAAATTTCCCATTCTCCAGCCCTTTTTCCCATAATCTTCTTGTCACTTGTTTTTGCCACCATTGTTATTCGTGTCACCGCCCTCGCCCTTTGTATCTTACCCAACCAAGCACCACCCAACCTCATCCATATCCACTCTATTGTTCATTGTTCATCCATCACAACCACTACCACTAATTTTGACTCAATCGCCTTAGTCTTTGTGCTTTTTCTTCCTCTCGAGTAAGTTATGTAGCTCCTTTCATTCTCAACTAATCTTGTTGATTAATTTGAACTTAATGAGCGAGTAAACTCGTCAATCGGGTTAACTCACCGAGCAAGTATAATTTCTCCTTGATCTTGGTTGCCTTGTCGAGTGAGTTTTAATTGTTTTGTTTCCCTCGATCTCGGCTAGTTGTTTCCCTTGCCGAGTGCTTTTCTTCTTGCCATGTCTTTCATTGCTTAATCTTACTTTGTACTAATTGTATGTCTTTATATTGGCCTTAGGTGGCTCCCTGAATGCCTTGGAGGAAGAGTCTTAGGGCCTTTTGCGTGGTTAGAGACTGACGCTAGTAGTGTAAAGATACATACCTTAGAATAGGGTTTGATGCTATGTGTAAATTGTATGTAATCTCATGATAGTACTGTTATTTTTTATAACTCATGTTCTTGATGCCATGATGATATTGTTGTATTGTATAATGGGATTATGAATGCTATGTAATAACATGAGTAGATGTGTTATTACTTGGTTAAGCCCTAGTCTTGTAATCTTACCATGTTGGAATAAGTATGAAATTTTGGTATTTCTAAAGTGATATTGGTTTACAATATGTTAATTATGTTACAAGAAATACTCAAGGTAATTATGAGCAGCATGAGTCTAATAAAATGATCAAGTAGCTTAATTTGAGAATAGTAATCTTAGAGGTGGGCCCATTATCGCATGGGAAAGACATTGGAGTTTGACCTTAATTTTAGATATATTATGAATAATGATATATTAAGAAGATGTAATAAATTTGGTGGTTAAATGAGTATTATGGGAGAAATTAGGATTTTGTAGGAGCGGTGTGGTCCTTCCCCCCTTAGGAAATGACCCATATATCTGTTGGTGGTGATTTATGTGCCTTGCATATTCCTAATAATCATGAACCACATTAACAAGATAACTAATAGTCTAATAAGATATTAATATTTAAAGTGATAGAGGGAAATAAAATTAGCTTGGCCAATACTAAGGGGAAAGGAATAAATGAAACTCACATGTCAAGACAGTCAAGACAACTAAGACCAGGGAGAAATTATGATGAACAATGGAGTGGAGATGTAGGAGGTTGGGTGATGCTTTGATTAATGACCTATGAAGGGCAAGGGAAGCAACATCAATGATGTTTTTGATGACAATAATGATAAATATGGTAGATAAGAACATGAAGGAGAAGAGGGTTGGAGAATGGGAAAAATTTTAGAGAAGAAGGAAAGAGTTTTGGTTGGCTTGTAATAAATGACTATGTGTGTGTGTGTGTGTGTGTGTGTGTGAGAGAGAGAGAGAGAGAGAGATAGAGAGAGAGAGAGAGAGAGAGAGAGAGAGAGAGAGAGAGAGATTTATAAGGTGGTTACGTGAGGGAAGGATGACATGGTGAGATACTTGATTGAGGTAAGGCGATGAGGGTGGCATGAAACCTTAATATTAGTTGGGGGATCTAGCTTGGTTAACCAAACCTAGAATGACTCAATTGGTAGGGGGAAAATTTCATGTGGGAAGGAAAAAAGAGGAAAAGGGAAAAATGGTGTCAAGGTTTAGAGTTAGAATTAAGATTAGGATAATGGATAGAAAAAATGTTAGGATATTAAGTACCTAATACTAGTCAATGGTATGTTTTCCATCATTTTGTTACTAGTACATGCATTGTTTGATTTGGGTGTTGTGTTGTCATGTGTGTTTATTGCTTTTGTTGGTAGAGCCACATTGTCTCCATCTTCTAGTGTGTCAACATATATTATTTTGCCTTCTAGGGATAGATTTGACTGCACTAGATTCTACTTGGATGTGGCCTTAAAGATAGATGGGTATATTTCCTTATGAACTTAGTTGAAATGGACCTATGGGACTTTAATATAATCCTAGGTATCAATATGTTGGGGAGATACTAAGTGGTAAAAGATTGGAATTAGTAGCGAGTGGTGCTGCGGGGACCTCAGGTCGATAGGGTTTTCTATAGGAGAATCAAACCTAGACCTATGAAAAATGTTGTATCTTCCCATGTAATGTATTGGTTGGAACATAGAGGTTACCCTATGTATATGTGTTGTTTTCCAAGAGTTGAACTTGGACGTGTCATCATTGGAGGAAATTTCAATTGCTCAAGATTTTCTTGTGTGTTTTTAGAGGAGAATCCTGGTATGTAGTTGGTGCATGAGATATAATTCACCATTGAGCTAGCATCAAGGGCCTAACCAATTCTAAAAACACCTTACTAGATGGTGCCAGTCGAAATGTGAGAGTTGAAGTCACAACTAGAGGAGTTAGTGGCTCACATGTACATATGTCTGAGTATGTCACCATGGGGAGCACCAATTCCCTATATAAAGAAGAAGGATAATATTCTTCATTTTTGCATTGCCTATTAGGGTATGAACCAGTTAACATTAGAGAATTGATATCAATTTTTATGGATTGATAATTTATTTGACCATCTTTGGGGTGCTGTAATTTTTTATAAGATTTACTTGAGGTCAGGTTATCACCAGCTACGCATTGTTGGGGTAAGCATCATAAATTCGATATTTAGGACATGGTATGGAAATTATGAGTTGATGATGATGCATTTTGGGCTCACTAATGCTCATGTTTTATTTATGGATTTGACGATGAGAATCTTTCATCCATATCTTGATTATTTCTTGGTGGCATTTATAGATGATATCTTGGTATACTTTTATAGAAGAGAGGCACATGAGCAACATCTTTACACTATATTATCACTCCTTAGAGAGCACAAGCTATATGTCAAACTCTCCAAGTATGAGTTTTGGATCCGAGAGGTTGCATTCTTGGGTCATGTGGTGTCAGTTAGAGGAGTCACCATAGATTTGGAAAAATTTGTGGGAAGATACCCACTAGCATTCATGAGGTTCTTAGTTTCTTGGGGTTGGTCAGATACTACAAATGCTTTTTTTTTCAGACTTCTCAAGGGTAACTTGTCCTTTGACGAACCTTCTAAAGAATACTAATAGGTTTTAGTGGGATGAAGCATGTGAGGGGAAATTTAGGATTTAAAATGATGTCTAACTACAACACCATTTTTTACTCTACCATCAGGATTAGACGAGTTTAAGGTTTATAATGATAAGTCAAAGCATAGACTAGGTTGTGCATTGATGCAATGTGTTAAGGTGGTAGTGTACATTTCTACAAAATTGAAATAGCATGATCTTTTGTTAGCTGCAATTCTCTTCTCGTTAAAGATTTGAAGCCACTATCTATATTAGATGCAATGTAGATTCTTCATTGACCACAAGAGTTTCAAGTACATATTCACTCAAAAGAAGTTGAATATGAGACAAATGAGATACCTATAGTTGGTGAAGGGTTATGATATTGATTTGACCTACCATGAGGGTAAGTCTAACATCGTTGCAGATTTCTTGTAACACCCCCAAAATTCATTACTGAAAAATTTTATTTTATTAAAAGTATAACAGAAGCGAAATAACAAAACTGTGAATTTTGGGGATATTATCGCCACACTTAGTACCATACCGGTTCCCTCATACCATTCCAGTACTAAGTGCTAAGGCTAAGAGAGTGAAACACAATTTACAACCCATACTTAAATTAGATTAGCGCAATAAACCATTTACAAGGATAAAATCCACAAATGGCGGTTACAAGATCAAAGAATATATTCAAATCAGGAAGTAAGAGAGAAAGAGGGAAATCCTAAAAGCCCGGATAATTTCCTTACGCTTTTTCCTATTGCTCACTTGAGAAACACCTGAAAATGGACCTGTAAGGGACAATGCCCATTGAATAGGTAGGGGCCCCACGAATGGAACCCTTAAGTACTATGGTACTGAGTAACCCTTTAAAAACACACTTAAAAGTAGGCCCGCAATGCAACACATGATAAAAATCTATATACATATATAACAAGATGTTCATACATAACATTTACATACTTAACATTCACATCCTTTACAAGTCCATCCAATGTTAATGAGTCATCATGCAAAATCAATACTTTCGGGCTTTAAGCCATGTCATAGTACAAAATTAATACTTTCGGGCCTTAAGCCATTAGTCCATCATTATTCAATCATCTCTCAGATTTTATATCCATGTGAGTGCGGGAACCCCACTATTATTTGCCGGTGGACCGGTTATGTAGGGCAAAATGCTCCTAGCCACTATTATTCGCTGGTGGACCGGTCTTGCTTCGACTCACATGGCGTTTCACTGTAAGTGATTAATATTTTTCATAACTTTATTCACATCCATGACTGGTTTTATTAAGCTCAGGACCCCCACTATTATTACCGATGGATCAGAATATATATCAATATCATCTAAGGCAACACGCTCCTGGGCCACTATTATATCCGGTGGACCGGTACTCATAATAATCTGCCAGGGTGACATGCTCCTCAGCCACTATTATAACCGGTGGATTGGTACTCATAATCATCTGCCAGGGCATCACACTCCTAGGCCACTATTATATCCGGTGGATCGGTACTCATAATCATCTACCAGGGTAACACGCTCCTAGGCCACTATTATAACTGGTGGATCGGTACTCATATCATAATTCAATTGGGCCCGATTCATTAATCTTTCACTTTCATGATTAGTATTTTTTTAATCAGCACAACAATTCCATTTATTTACCTTGGACGAGAAATCAAGAACTCGGGACACAAAAGTATACCGGTCGTACTGGTGCATACAAGCTACTCACTACCCTTTAACCATCAACATAGGGATGCAAAGGTACCTTGGTCGTACTGGTACATAAAGTTACTCAGTACCCTACTGACAATGACACCTAATCCATAAGTATGCATACCCTCTAAATAGGTCTGTAGAGCTAGATAGAGTAAGATAGAGGGCTTGGATGAGGCGCAAAGGCACACCAGCAAATACCAGAATAATCGTGGGCTAAACCATGTCTTTAGGGTAGCGACCCCTAAAGAGCCACCATTCCCGATCTCGAGGTCTTTCACTTTAAGTATTAGTGTCTTAATTAAGGTGATCACGAAAGTACAACAATCAGATGCCTATTCACTTTTGATCATTATGATATCATTAGGCATTTCTTATTCATACGGTTATCCAAGAAAACACAAAGGAATACTTAAGGCCGTTATAATATCATCCAATTATGATTCATGATTTGTTCTCGTGATACTTACTAATCGTCAAATAGTGTTACCTACTATTCAGTGTTACTTGAGTCTTATTACGAACCTCCAATGTCCCATCAACATGTTAGATATGAATTATTGATTTACCCCTTACTTGTATAGTTATTAAGCCATCCATTCCTTACTTGCCAATTTACCATCACCCTTCAGGTTGCATAATTACCAAATTACCCTTTACTCGGTTTAGGTTACCAAGTTATCTCCTACGCTTTTTAGATCACCATTCACCCTTCATAATTGTTACACTTATCATATTTCTCATTTGGTTGGTTAGATTACCTAATTGCCCTTCTCCTTTGTTATAATTACTAAACTGCCTTTAAGTTGGATAAATTATCAAATTACTCTTCTTCATTATCATGATTACCAATTTGCCCCTTTAGTTGGTTAAATAATTATCAATTTACCCTTTAATCAGTTAAATTACCAAATTTCCCTCCTCCATTATCATAACTACCGAATTGCCCCTTTAGTTGGATAAATTACCAAATTACCCTTCTACAATCTCATAATTGCCATATTGCCCTTATCCAATATTATAATTACCAAATTACCCTTATCCATTATCAAAATTACCAAATTACCATTCTCAATTATTGTAATTACCATTTTATCCTTCCCCATTATTATAATTACCAAATTACCCTTCTCCATAATTATAATTGCCAATTTACCCTTCTCCATTATTATAAATACCAACTTACCCTTCTCCATAATTATAATTACCAATTTAACATTTTCCATAATTATAGTTACCAATTTGCCCTTCTCCATAATTATAGTTACCAATTTACCCTTCTCCATAATTATAATTACCAATTTACCCTTCTCTATTATTATAAATACCAATTTACCCATCTTCATTATTATAATTATCAATTTACCCTTCTCCATAATTATAATTACCAATTTACACTTCTCCATAATTATAATTACCAATTTTCCCTTTTACTTACAAATTACTATTTTACTCATTTACTACCAAAATTACCATAATGTCCTCTTATTTATAAAAATTACCATTTTACCCCTTACACCCAAATTTACCATAACCCTTTTGCTTACAAATTACCATAATACCCTTTTACATCCAAAAATACCATTTTACCCATTTCTTACAAAATAACCATTTTGCCCTTCTCTTCCAAAATTACCATTTTACCCCTTACTTCCAAAATTACCACTTTACCCTTTACTTTCAAAATTACCATAATACCCCTTTACTTATAAAATTACCATTTTCCCTTTACTTATAAAATTACCATTTGCCATTTACTTATAAAATTACCATATTGCCATTTACCTTCTTACAAATTACAATTTTATCCTTTTACTTATAAAATTATCATTTCACCCTTTTCTTCCAAAATTACCATCTTACCCCCTTATTACACCATTTTTATTAAATTAATATCACTACATAGAATAGTAATATTAATACTCTATTCACAATATCCAATTCCACCAACTATTATATTTTAATGTAATACTTATTAGCACCCACATATATGAGGCCACATTCTTGCACAAGGCATGTTACTAAAATGCCCTTAGGGCTCACAATAATATTATTCATGCATAAATGGTCACAATAACATAATATAACATGGATAAGTACTTAACACTTTCATTAATAGCCAAACTCTTTCCTTAAGCAATATTTCTATATATAGTACATAAACTAGCATACTTTCCTTTTTATGAACCAATAAAAGCAAACATATATATATATATATATATATATATATATATATATATATATATATATATCATATCATATCATATCATATCATATTAAACAACATATATTAAGCATAATAACATATTAGAAGCCCTAATGTACTAACGTGTGTTTATCCATGCGTTTAAGTGGGGTTTAACGATTACCTTAATTCTCGTAAAACTAAACCTTACCGGTATTCCAGTTAAGGATTCAAGCTTTGATTAGCTATTCAATACCTAAAAATAATATCAATACTTATTATATTAGAAATAAGAAAAACCAAAGCATAAGACTTTATAAATTTTACTTAATGAAATAATTAACTTAAATATGAATATACCTTAAAATTATTAATAAGAATGGGCCAATAAATGCAGCAACTCATACTGCTTATGCAACATGAGCTGCATGCAAAAATAAGGGTGGAAGGGTCGAAGATGGCATAAGGAAGAGGGAGGAAGGGGTGTTTTTGGGTAAGGGTTTTGGGGCTAGGAAATAAGGTAGATGGGGGAGGATTTAGGGCAAGGGAAAGGTGCAGGAGTGAAGAGGGGGTGTAGATGGTAGTTGGGGATGGGTTGTTGGCGGCCAAGGGCAGCGGAAGAGGCGGCGACGAGGTAGTGAAGTGGGATGTAGGAGTGGATGGGGCTGAGAATGAAGGAAAAGAGAGGAGGAAAATGAAGGATTCAGGGGCTGGTTTCGACAAAATGAGGTATGGGGTGGTAGAGGAGGTTGCAGGGAGTGGATTAGTGGTTTAAGTGGCAGCAGAGGCGGACAGATGGCGGCGAACAGAGGGGTTGCAGGGAGGTTGCTAAGAAGGGAGAAAAAGGGGAGAAAAAAAGGGATGAGGAAGAAGGGACTATAGAGGACTCGAAAGAGTATTGTGGTGGTTCAAGTTAGTAGGATGAAGTGGAAGGAGGCACTACAGGCGGTTGGTGTGGTGGAGGAAGCGACAGAGGGGAAGTGGTGCACAAAACAAGGATAGAAATGGGAGGGGAAGAAAATGAGAGAAAGGAGGCCGGGGAAGGTAAGGAGCTCGAACAATGAGGCAGGAAAGTGGCTGGTGAGGAGAAGAAAAAGAAGAGTGAGAATAGGGGCAGCTAGCCGATGTAGTGTGTAGGATGGCAGGGAGGGGAGATTAAGAGGGGAAAAAAATAAGGCATAAGGGGTGGTTTGTAGGGCTGACCAGGTCTAATAATGGGAAGAAAATGATGGGAGAGAGGGTTGTAGTGGTGGCAAGTGGTGGCAGCAAGGGGTTGCAGGCGTCTTGGTGGTTGTGCATGGCGTTGAGGGCAGGTCGGGGCTGTAAGACGAAGTCAGGAAGGAGAAGAAGAGAAAAGGAGAAGGGGACATGCCGGGCTGGGGAAAAAAAGAAGAGTTGGGTCGGTCAATTCCAGGGGGAGAAAGGAAGGAAAGAAAAGAGGGAGGCTGGGTCGACTGGTGCATGTGGGAGGAAGAATGGGCCTATGGCCTAGGCGTGGGGGAAGAGGAAGGGAGAAGGGAAGATGGGCCAGTGGCCCAGTCGTAGGGGAAGGCTTGCAGGCTGACCTAGCAGCCCGAAGAGGAGGGAAAAAGGAAAAAGAAAGAAAGAAGAAAATGGAGAAAAGGGAGAAAGAAAAGGAAAAAGGGAAAAGGGAAAATAAAATAATTTAATTTATAAAATAATAAGATGTAATATTTTTTATAAATTATTTAATTTAATAATTTAATTCAATATAATTTGATATATTGGTTTAAAAAGGATTATTTTAGTAAAATATTAGTTTGAAAAATTATTTAAATAAAAAGAATATGATAAAATAGCAAAATATTTATTTTTAATTTATTAAATATTCCTATCCAAATGTATATAATCAAAAATCCATAAAATAATTAAACTAAATAATTTTAAAAGCTAATTTATTTCAAATAAAATCTATTTATTAAATTATAGGTTTTCTAAATTCTGGAGAATTACATTTCTTGAGTAGGAAGACATCACACTCCTTGAGTTCTTATGTGGTGGCTAATTAGTTATGTGAGGAGCTAGGTGTGATGGAGATACATTTGATTTAGTAGGGTGAGTTGGAGGTCTGGATAAGTGAACTAACTATTATACCAATTGTGTTTGATGATATTTGAGATTAGAAACTTGGTAATGTCAAGCTCAAAAGAATTTGATAGAAGATGAGAGACTATAGGCCAGAGTGTTTTCAGATGCATGAGAATGGTGGCATTCATTATAGGGGATGTGGGAATATGCCATAGAGTTGCATTAATTTTAAGCACTAGATTTTAGAGGAGGATCATTGTACTCTATATTTACTTCACTTAAGAGGGGATAAGTTGTAGAAGGACGTCAAGAGGATATATTGGTGGCATCACATGAAGTGAGAGATGGTAAAGTTTGTATTGAGATGTTAGACCTGCCCAAAGGTCAAGATAGAGCACCATAGACTGTCAGGTTTGCTCCTATCGTTGGATGCTCAGAGAAGGAAGTGAAACTCTATATCCATAGATTTTGTGAGAAAAATACTGATGAATCACTATAGATGCAATATAATTTGGGCCATTGTGAACCATTTCACTAAATCAGTTGTTTTTGTACCGATGAATTCAACCTAGGTCACACATCAGTTAGGAGATTCATACACATAGTATGTGGTGAGTCGGTATGGTACACCTACCGATGTAATTGTAACACCCCCAAAATTCGCTCCTAAAAAATTTTGTTTAAAAGAATAATGTAGAAGCTAAAATAGAATTTGGGGAATGTTACCGCTACATCTAATACAAGATAAATGTCCACCATCTATCTTATGCTAGATGCAAAGCTAAAAATTGTCCAACAAAAAATCAAACAACATCTATGCGGTGAGAATAAACTCCCATGAGGAAATATCTATAGGCATATGACAAGTGAGCAATTTCACTAAATGAAATCATCGTTGAATAAATTAGTGAAACCTGTGAAATAAACCTGGACTTTAAAAGCTTATCAGAGTATGAGAAATTAAAAGTTGATTACAACCCCCTTAAAATTTTAAATACAACGCTTGAAACTTCTAAAAATAAATACAGACAAATGAAGACAGATCCTGAGGGATCAAACTCTGGATTTCCTACTCTCTCAAGCCATGACTTCCACCCAAAAACAATATCCGATCTCAAACCTGCACAAGAGGTCCACTCCCCACCATCAGTGGATCATCACATGACCCATTCAACCAAGGTAGCATAAGTATGGGTCCAGTACTGAGTAAATCAAGACTACCAAACTCATGGAAGGAAACATGATACACATAAGATATGGTAATCTCTAGCTTACAATATTAATGCTCAATTGTACATATGATAAATACACTATGCCACTCATACAATAATTCATGCTCAATTATACATGTGATACATACGCCATTCTACTCATATAATAACTCGTGCTGATTTATATGAATATTACATATAATAAAACATAGGGTCACAGATTCATGCTTATGAATACATGATTAGACATGATGACACATAGGATACAAGCGTATAAGAAATCACGATCGCATGCTAAGTAACACGAATCCAACAATCCAATAATAATCATTATTACATCCAATTTTATTTATTTACGATGAGTTTAGGGACCCCACTATTCTTAACCGGTGGAACGGTTTGAATCATCTCTCAAGGACAACACACCTGAGCCACTATTATCGTCCGGTGGAACGGAACCTTAAACATCTCGACCCGACTCACGTGATCTTTCACTTTAAATTATTTGCATCTTATTCAAGGATTTAACCGATCATAAATTAGGCTCACATTACAACACTTAGCTCACGTACATCAACACACTAAATTTCTAGTATTATATCAATTTTAAGTGGAGTTAAAGCCAAGCATCATTAATGCTGAACCACCCAAGTGGCATTAAAGCCGAACTAATTCAAGTGGCACTAAGGCTGAATAATTCCATGATATAAAAATACATCATAAGGTATCATATAATTACAATTGATACTCAACCATTCACATACTCAAATACATACTATATTCAAACATCATAATAACATGCATTTGCATTGAAACTATAAATTCATACATACATACGATTACCACACAAAACACAGGATACGCTGGACATGATTAAATGATCAATAAGCATACTCATCATCTTCTACTTCAAGCAAACATATATCTAGATTTCGCCATAAGTAAATTGAGTAATGACTTACCTAAATCCGATGCTAGCTAAGTAAATTGAGAAAGAGAGAGAGCTATCGAGAGCTCGGCAATCCACGAGAAATTTCTTCCTAAATTGCCGATAGAAATCAAAAACTAGGTTAGAAAATATTTTATTAAACAATAATTCAAATATTATAATTAAATCCATACAATGGAACATAAATGATCTTTCTTGGAAAACGTGTCTAAACCTAAGACTTGCGAGCATAGATCTATTAAGATTTCATATTAAATATTAATCAAATCGGGTTAAACACATATCACTTGGGGCATTTCAAATAGATTTAGAAAGTTGGGAAAAGAATAATAGATTATAAGTTATTTTATCGAAAATGATTTACTAGGTAGGTTTTACAGCCCAAAAGACAAACCAACCATTTGCATAGAACAAAATCCAACTTGATAAGATAAAAACTTAATTCAAATGAATTTAAATCAAAGTCGGAAATCAATTAGGTAAAAGAAGCATAACATAATCAATTTTATAAAACCATCTCCAAAAATTAGGGTTTTTAATGCTCGAACTACAAACCGATAATTAAATTTTATTATCTCAAATTGATAAATTAAGAGTATAATTAAAATAATTTTAAATAAATCTATATAATCAATTTTAATGAAATAAGCTTTAGAGTAGTTAATTCAAGACAATTGGTTTATGAAATTAGGGTTTCAAAGCCCAAGATACAAACTCGGATAATTCAAATCAATTAATTCCAATTGAAGGTATTAGAATATAGTTAGGATTATTTTAACTATTTCTATAAATTCAATTTTAGAAAAACAACCACACAAATGACCAATTTCATAATTCCACTTCAAATCTAGGGTTTTAGGCCCAAAAATGCAATTCGGTTAAATTTTATTAATTTATTTAAATTGAATATTTAGAAATATAATTAGACATATTTTATAACATATCATATAATCAATTGATCAAAACCAATAAAATAAATACCCAATTTAGCATAATTAGGGTTTTTGAGTCCGGAACACAAATTTGATCAATTATTGCTAAAATATTTAAATTGATGGTTTAGATTTGAAATTAAATGTATTCTAATGTAAATTATATAATCAATTGAATAAAACAACCCGATTTCATAATCCAATTTAGACCCACAAAAGTTTTGACCTAAAAATCCAATTCCAATTAATTTCACACAATTTTCCCAAATCAACACTTCCAATATGAAATTAAATACATTTCAAAGGATATTGTAAAATCAAATGAGTGAACAACTCAATAATGCAATCTAATTTCGTTACACACGAATTTCGACCTAGAAAGTCCATTTCGATGAATTCCGCATAAATTTCTCAATTTGATGGTTCCGAAATAAAATTAGATTCATTTTATAGCATATTGTAAAATAAATTTACTCAAAATAGCTTAATCGGATAAATCTGAAAAATTTGGGTATAACCTGGCCGAAAATATAATTTTCCAAAATTCCAACATAAACCATACAATTAACCTATCCAAATCAATCTTACCACTTATATATACATAATAAAACAATCAATTTAGCTTATCATAAGCTAATTTGTACTCAATTAATTAAATCAAATAAAACGAGCAAATCAGGACTAGTGAAGGCCAGAGAAGCCGCACTGGAAGTTGAGGACTGCTCGCGGGCAGCTAATGAGGCTCACCGTGGCCTGACGGTGGCACAACCTGGCTGATGCTCGACGCTACCCATACTGCAGTTTGCTGCTGCTGTTGTGGCTTCTCGCGGCTTCTGCTTGCTATGGTGGTGTTGGCAGCAGTGTTGTTGGTGGCAGTTGTGGCTGGTGAGGCAGCTGGAGGAGCAGGGAGAAGGAGGAGATGAGGGTTGCGATTGCGGCTCGGGTACAGAGAACAGGGTAGCCGGGAAAGAGAAAGAGAAGAGAAGGGAGAGAAGAAGAGAGAAAAGGAAATGAAGAGGAGGGGGTCGGTCGGGTTGTTTTTTTTTTTAAATACAAGTATATAATGAAATACTAAATATCTAAATTTATTAATGGAAGATTTTATCTAAAACTTATTTAAAGAAAATAATTTCGTAAGGATCTGAACATATAAAATTGATATAAGAGCCACATAAAGAATATCGAAAATGTTTTTCAGAAAACTTACTAACGAACGTAAAAATTATATTATTTAAGAAAATGCATTATAAGACATTAAAAAATTATTTAAAAGCACATATGAAAATATTTAAGTTAAATTCTAATAAACCGAGACTATTTGAAATAATTTCCAAATCTGGTTTTCTATAACCAAAAATGGTAAAATGGAAGAAAAATAATTTTGGAAAGAAATTCATAAATAAGCTCTGAAATATTTTTAATTTAAAACTTTCTGATGATCTTAACGACTTCAGAAACGAATAAATTGAAAGTCGGGAATATTTTCTTTGGATAAAATCATTAAAATCAATTTAAATATTTTAAATAAAAAATTTAATAATTTAAATAATATATATATCGTTAACGAAATATAAAATCCAAAACAAAGTCGTAACCATACGATGAAGTTATACTTGAAAACTAATCTAAAATATTAAAAATTGAAATACGAGGAAGAATAGAAATACATATTTTTAACCAAAAAATCAAAATCATATGAATATAATAAAATCATTGTCGTGAATGAATTTTTCTACAATGATCCGCAATGACAACGATTAATTAAATTCTATTATGAAGCCGAAATCATGAATAAATCTATAAAATGAATCATAACTAAAATAATTAAATGTTTACATCACATTATGATAATAAAATAATTAAAATTAATAAAGTTTGATTTAAAAAATACGGGGTATTACAATAATATCCGATAAGGAGTCAATATTCCTTTGTCACTTATGGGGGAAGTCTTAGGAGGTTATGCGCACAAATTTGAGAATGAATACTGTCTTTTATCTATCTATAGATGGAAAGAAAGAAAGGATGATCTAGACTCTTGAGGATTTGCTATAAGCCTTTATTTTGGACTTCCATGGCAATTTGGAGGATCGTCTACGGTTATTAGAGTTCTCGTACAATAATAGTTTTCACGCCAACATTGGGATAACGCCCTTTGAGGTAATATATATATATATATATATATAGATATATATATGTAATTGTCAAGCACTTTATGTTAGAGTGAAATTAGCAAAAGTTCGGTAGCAAAGGTAAGCTAAGCTCGAGGTACATTGGGCCTTACAAGATCCTTAACAAAGTTAGTAAGGTCCTATAACACTAAGCACTTCTACCAGAGTTATTCTGAGTCCATAATGCCTTGAACATCTCACAAATGAGGAGGTGCGTTACATTTTCTTCCCACCTAGTTAGACTAAACAAGATCAACCTTGATGATTCATTATTCTATGATGAGGTTCCCTTGCAGACACCAAGGTGTGACAAACTCGTATGAGCTCATTTCCACTTGTGAAGGTTCTTTGGAGCTACTATAGAGCAAAGGAGGTGACTTTGAAGATAGAGAATAACATGCACAAGTTGCATCCCAAACTCTTCATCATAGGCTTGTTAGGTTATTGGGTTCTCCCTCTTTTGAGGGGGTCGTAACCGGATGGTGTGGTGCATACATCCATTGAATTAACCACCAAGATCACCCTTTCTATAAAAATTTTCCCATTCTTCAACCCTCTTCTCCGCCATCTTGTTTTTAGTTTTCTTCATTGTAATTGTTGTTGGCATTGTCGTCAATGTCACTGCCCTCACCCTTTATTGCTCACCCAGCTAAGCACCACCCAACTTTCTTTATCTCTACTTCGTTGTTTGTTGTTCATCCATTACAACCACTACCATCAATTTTGACTCTATTGCCTCATCCATTTGAGGTCGTTCTCCCTCTTGGCCAAGTTGTGTTGCCCCCTTCATTCTCAACTCATCTTGTTGAGTTGGTCGAACTTGTCGAGTGAGTGAAATCACTAAGTTTGCCAACTCGCCAAGTAGGTTAGCTTCTTCCCCATTTATGGTTGCCTTACCGAGAAAGTTTCAATTATTTCTTTCTATTTGGTCTTTCCCAATCCAATTTCCTTCCCCTTGGTTTCAGCTAGTTATTGACATTGCAGAGTGCACTATTTCCTTTTTTTATTCTTCTTAGTCAACACTCTCGATTTCTCTCTTCTCTCTTCCATGTTATTTTTCCCTTTACCTTGCCCTTCCTTGATTGACATTACTTTGTACTAACCATGTGTTTTTCTCTTAGTCTTAAGTGGTTCCCCAACGATCTTAAAGGAAGAGGCTTAGGGCCTTTTGCTTGCTTAGTGACTTTCGGTATTAGTGTAAAGATACATATCATAAAATAGGGTTTGATGCTATGTGTAAATTGTATTTCATCTCATGCTAGTATCATTTTTTCATAACTCATGTTGTTGATGTCATTATGATATTTTTATATTTTATTTTAGAATTATAAATGTTATGTAATAGTATGAGTTGATGTGTTATTACTTGGTTAAGCCTTGGTCTTGTAGCCATAGATGTCGGCATTAATATGAAATTTTGGCATTTCTAAAGTGATATTGGTTTAAAATATTCTAACTATGTTACATGAAAACATTTGAGGTAATTATGATCACTGTAAATCCAATAAAATGAGTAAGTGACTTAATTTTGGAATAGTAACATTAGAGGTGGGTTTGTTATCACATGTGCGAGACATTAAATTTATAACTTGATTTTTTGATATGTTATCAATAATGATAGATTAGGAAGGTGTACTAAATTTAGTGGTTAGATGAGCCTTATGAGAGAAGTTATGCTTATCTCATGAAATTAGGATTTTATAGGGGTGTTGTGGTCCTTCCCCTTAGGGAATGATCCATTTATCTTTTGGTGGTGATTTATGTGCCTTGTATATTCCTGATAAGATTTCACGACATTAAGGAGATAACCAACAATCTAATATGGTATTAATATTTAAAAGGAAGGATAATGTGAATTAAGACCGAGTTTTGCTAATTTGTTCCATCAGATGAGAATAGTGGCTAGAAGCGTTATGTCATGGGAGTTTTACTGGTCCATTCCACTGGATGAGAATAATGGCTAGGTGCATTATACCCTAGGATTTTTACCAGTGTATTCTACCATATGATAAGTGTCCATAAGCATTCTTATCTAGGACTTGTAGTTTCTCATTCCATCAAACTAGAATAGTGGGGTCTCTAAATGCTATGTAATAAGTTAAATGGATTATAATTATTTCTTGTATGGAACTCTATTTTGGTTCCTCCCTTGAATCATATTATGATATATTTAATGTGTATGCTTTATCCTTTCATGTGACCTTATGTATGTTGCTTGTCCCTTTACTATGACTGTATTGTTACCTTATTCAATATGCAAAAATAGACCATTTTTTTTATGGGTCTTCTTCATTCCCATGAGTAGATGACCTAGATTTTGATATATAGGTCATTGAGGAATGTCTTGATGATTTTACTACAAATAATGCACTAAGTGTGGAGGAGTAATTTTTCTATTAGGTTTAGGTGTAAAGTTAATGTAATCTAGTAGCTAGTTTTTATTCGGATACCTTTTAGACACTTAGTTCTATTAGATCCATTTTTGGATGTGTTTTTGTTTTTTAGTACTTTAATTTATTCTCCAACTCTTATCTAAGTTAATGAATATTTCTCTTTGCTTATCTTATTTTAATTTCTAAATATCTTGGTTCGTATTCGATGCAAGGATGGTACAATAAGATAAATTTGTATTGAATATGGTGGTAATACCTAATTATTTTGATATTACAATTTTACTAAAAAAATTTATTTGTAAATTTTGGAGTGCTACACATAGACATAGGGAGAATACATGAGAGAAGAAGGAATGTAGGGAGTGGTTAGAAAATCCCTTTATATACAAAATTTGATATTCATGACAATCTAAGTTGAGAAGGGTCAATTCATAGAGTAAGGTATTAGATGATAACTTGTACACTTTTTCTTGAATATGGTTGATCTTAGGTAGAAATTTGTATTAAGTCTTTTGACCAATTATGGTTGAGTGTTTTGGCCAAGAACGAGGGAAGATATAAAAAGACATATGCTGACCATTTGTAATATATGTGTGCAAGCTCTCAGTTTTCTCTCATTTTTTATACTCAATAAAATTCTTTAATATCTTATTCCCATAAATATTCATTATTTTTTTTCTTTAAATGTACTCTTACATTTTTCTCATAATTAAGTATCTGGCTAAGGGAGTTATTTCCAACACACTCAACCTAGAGACAATGAACATATATTTATATAACTAACTTGTAATCAATTAGAATATTCTAGTTTAGTTCATCAAAAACCTATAAAATATAAATTATCTATATATAAGATCCATATCCAATTAATTATATTCAGCCAAAATTTATTAGACTTATTTTAATCAGTTTTATATAAACTTAATTCACATAACAACTTACAAATCATATTACTTCACATATAAGCTCTATATTGGATAATAATCCAATAATCTCCCAAAATAGAACATGATATTAGTTGAAATAAATATAATTAAATTAGATATAAAACCTAAATTGTGCAAAAGTCACTAAACTTGAGAATTATTAATACAAAACTTGAAGATTCTTGATCTAAACCTAGACTAAAAATTAATTCACTCTTTATTTTTCATGAGGAAATATTTTTGCAAATAACTATATATATATAAATTAATTCTAAGCCATACTAAATAGTTATAAACAAAAATATTCATGATCGAGTAAAAAATGAGTCTAGCAAGACCCGGGTTGGGGAAAACACCCCTTGTGTTAGCCACATACATTGAATATGTCACTGGATTTGGCAATAGATAATATTGAGTTGATATTATGCAACTTGGAAATAATTTCTTCTTTGTTCATTTGACTAGTGAATGTTGTGTCAGATTGAATCCTTTGATTTAGTGATATCATATCCTCTTCTTGTTGGATTATTACTCTATTTCACCTCAAAATCATTGAACCTATAACGCTTGGCCAAGAAACAATAAATTGAACCTATAAAACACAACTATATAAATATAACATACATTAATAGGCTAGTTTGATAATGAAAAGCGACCTTTAGCTATGGATTCAACTAGACTTTATGTCCATATTAGTTATATAGATGACTTTCATGAATACAAAGAGATTATAGGTGATAATATAGCTCAAAACTTAATGAATTAAATAAATGGACTTATATGGTCACCTATAATGGATTAAAATAGTTAGCTTTTATTTTAATTCTCCATTGTACTCTTTATCTTAGTTTCTTTAACATGTATTTCTATTACCCTATGTTGGATATCATGTTTACTCTTTCATTTGAATCATGTGTTACTATATGCTACATATTATGTACTTTCAAAATTATTTGTGAAATACCCCAAGCTATAATCTTTTAAATTGTGTTTATATTATGTAAATATAAGATAAACTTTTTTTGGTTTTATAAAGTGATTAAAAATGGGCGAACATGTGAGATTTGGAAGACAAGTCAACTAGTCATACTCAAAACTAGTTAATTGATTAATTCAAAAATCTAGGTAGTCATCCTAGAAATAACCAATCAATTGGTGGGAAAAAACCAATCAACTAGTATTTCCCAACCAAACAACTAGTTCTACCAAAACTTTCAAGTACTTTTTAATTTTGATTTTTATTATTGTTCAAATGATTGTCCAAACTTCTAACTAGTGTCTATTTGTTATAATAATCATATTTTTGTGCCTCATGGTTTTTTACGTTACTTAGATCATTATATAATTTTATTTAGCTAAACCATTTCTAAAAGTACTTTTGAGGTACTTTTTCTCACCTACTCCCTCGCCTTCACTTTCATCTTATATGTACTTTATAAAATTGTGTTGTACACACCTTCCCTATCATGATTCGATCTTATGCCTAACTTCGCCCCTCCTAGACCATACTTCAACATTAACCTTTTATACCCCATGCCCTTACACTATACCATCCCTATCACCCAATTCCGCTTCTCTCTCTCTCTCTCTCTCTCTCTCTCTCTCTTCTTTTGATTTTTCAACCAAGGCTTGATCCCAATTCTTTATTATTTGATCTTATTATTTAATACTAAAACTCATATTCTCTATTTTCCCTTTTATTTAGCAAAAAAAAAAATTCTTAAAGCATTGAAGGGAATATTTTTCTTCCTTATGTTTCTCCCTTATAACCAACCCTTTCTCTTCTTTTTAGTCTTTGATTCTCAGCTTGTTCCCACCATAAATCCTCTTCTCTATTCTTATCTTAGTACTTCATTATTTTCCCTAAACAAATAAGGATTAAGTTTTGGAAGAAAGTTGAGATTTGTTAATCTTTCCTCTTTTAACTATCCATCATTTGGGTTGAGGTTGATGTTGAGGAAAAATACTTCCATCCATCTTCTATTTTATTTTTTAAGTTAATTTTTACTAATATTTGGGTTATTAATTTCATTAGGCAATTAAGAATCTTGTAGTTGGCCATCAAGTTAGGCATTTTTTCCTTTTGCTAGAGTATTTGCTTTAAGGTAAGACAAAACCTATCCTATGATAATGTTTAATATCATATTTGCCTTAGTTATTTTTATGATTTTGAGCATGCTTGGCCATTTTTGGTGGATTTTGTGAAATGGAATGAATGTTGTGTAAGGCAATCTTACTTCTCATATGGTGAAGTGCACGGTTATAATATACATAATGATATGATTTTGAGTATTTTTCCATTTTAACTATGAGCCTTGGTGATTGCCTTGATTTTTGAGCTCATGAACATGTTTTTATCCATTTTTGTCCTTTACATGATTTTGGTAAATCAAGCATGAGAAATGTGGTTTAGTTCTAGTTATGAGCATGAATTCATGTATTTTATTATGTTAAGCATGTTTTGTATTATATTTATATTGTAGAAACATGTTAGGAATTCTTGTTTTCAGATATGATTTGATTATTTATAAGCATATGGTTATAATTGTGTTTCACCTGGCTAAACCAATCAACTACTATGGGTAAAACCAACCTATTAGTTTTGGTATACTAGCTAACTAGTTAAGCAGGCTTTTAAATAAGTGTTCTCAACCCTGTACTAGATGACTGATTATGGGTACCAATCAATTGGTTACCCTTAAACTAGTTAATTAGTATACTCTTTTTGATTATTTTTTTCTTTTGTTACGAGTCACAAACCAATATAATGGTTTATGGAATTAGTGAATTGGTTCCTTTGAGACTTTTGAAATATTTTTATGGCTTAACTTTTATGGTTTGAACAAGTTTGACCTTAGCCTTAACTTTAATTTATGACTTTCGCTATGAATAACTGAATTTAAAGAAAGATAAAAAAATAGTTTATTTTGTATGGTCTATGGCCTTGAATTTAGTGTCATTATGTTTCCATTTGTAAATTAGGGTAAATAAGATTTCATTTGAGTCTTCTTATCCAACTCGTAGGTAGTTAGCTAGGAGTTTGTAGGCTTATTCCCTTATTGTATTTACATTTATCTTTCCATGGTACCCCTCTCATTTTACCAATTTTTAGGTTGTAGGTAAATGTAGGAATAATATCGAGGTAGATTATCATGGTATCAATGCTCTCGCAAGTTTAGATTGGGTTGGAAATGCATACTCCCTTTACATTTGGTGTTATCACCTAAAAGCACCTATATTGGGATTGGTGCTTTGTCAAGTTTTTGTTGGTATAGAATAAGCTCATGTTAGTTTTTAGTGTTATCACCTACAAATACCCATATTGAGATTAATGCTCTATAGAGTTGTGGGTTGTAGAGGGTATGCCCATGTTTGAAGCACATATGTTCCCTTATAATTTTGACATGACTTTCAAATAATAATATATTGGAATTATGGGTTAGGTGTGTTTATTCAGATATCTTAAACAATTGGACTATGTGGTCATATATTGGAATAATAATAACTTGGTTTATTTATATGGGGATGTATGAGATTTTCCTATGTCATTGTTATTATCCCTTGATTATGTATCTAAGCATCTTTGTCTTACCATGATCAATATAACTTCTATGTACAACATGAACCCTTTCTATATTATAGAACATACTTGTTTTATTAATGCTTCACTATAGAGACGCCACCTTGTGTGATCACTATGTTGATTTAGCTTTTTTTTCAAGGAGCAAATGGCGTTTTACAAGTATGATTAGCTTGATGTGGGTATATTTGTAGCCATTTTTTGGGAAATATTTATTTTATTAGAGTTTTAATCTAACCAATATAGTTAGATTTTTCTCACTACATTGTGATATTTTGTGATTTTCAGCTACTTAACTCTAGGATTTTTTCTTGTATTTTTATTTTTTTCATCTGTTTGACATATATTTATTTGTAATAGCCCATTTGTAGAAAACCTAGTGTATAAACTCTAATTATAAAATCGATAATTATGTGCATTTATTTATAGAAATTATTATACAATTGAATGTTCTATTATTATTATTATTATTATTTATTATTATTATTATTATTATGTGCTAGTAATATTAGGTATTAGATTATAATTTATAAGTTGTATTATTTGCGTAGAATTTTATTTATTTATTAATCTCTTAAAATGTTCCACCGTTCTACACTCTCTCCCACGTAGCACTCCTCCCTCCCTCTTGATTTGTTCTAGCCAATTAGTCTCTAACAAAAAAAACCCCAAACTAGCTACCCCCAAACAACTCCAATGTACAGCTTGCATGTTTTTTAATTTTCACGTGCCTTCCCCCATGTGTTTATTTCCCTTCCAAACACTCCTCTTCCTAGCTCTGCACTCCTAGCCTTCATGTCCACTTGACCACACAACCAACCTTCCCTATATGTTGCATTTATACCATCCCCTGCCTTTACATCAGGCCAATCTTTCTGAATCACCCTTTGCTTGCCATCCTTCTTCTTGCATCACTAAACTATATCCCCTCACCTAGCTTGGTTCTTTTGGTTTGCATGCCACAAACCTCCATAAAACTCCCTAACTATCTTTCATTCTTATTTTGTCATTAACCTTGCAACCCCGACTAACCCCCTCTCTTATCAAGAAACCCCAACCTAGGTATACCAACCCACCTCTCCATTGCTCTTTTTTTTTCATGCACCACCGATTACCCTTAAAGTTCTTCCTTCCCTTTTGTGATTGTCTCTATCTTTGACTATCCTAGAAACATGTCCTCATCCCTATTAGCTTCCCTAGTTCTTATCTCTCTCTCTCTCTCTCTCTCTCTCTTTTCTTTTTTTCCTTATTTCCTCTTTTACCTATATTTTTTATAGTAACCCAAAACCTTCCAAATCCTTTTTGCACCAGCATTTAAGCCACATCATGACCACCTTTGCACATCTATCAACCACCCTAGCATAAAATCATATTGCAACAACTCTCCTTAGCTTCGCCAACCATGTCCACTGTCACTAACCTTCCTTCACGTGTGACTCAACCTTTTTCCTTGTTATGTGCAGCACCATAGACCAAACTCCTTAGCAACGCAAATTGACCAACCCAGCTAACCCTTCTCAATGGTTTAGGTTCCTTGCTCAAGCTCCAGCTTGCAACCCAACCTCTAGTGAAGCTAGCTCTTCTGCATGAGTATTTTTGTGTTTCCTAGGTCATGTGTGAAGGATTGAAAAATCCTAGATAAGACTGCATTAGTGTGAGTGTTCCTAGCCTTCCACCTACATGAGATGGTGCCTCTTATTCTATGTATTCAGAGTTCTCATCTTTGGTTGTTCTTTCCTTGTTTGGTTACCTTTTTAAAAAAATTCTTATATTTTTTTTCATGTTGCGTGGATGAAAATATATGCTTTGTTGGGTGTGTTTGATTAGGAAACCATAAACTTGCTTGGGGTAGCCTTGGAAGATGCATTTTATGGTACTATGATACTTCATCCTAAAATCCTTTAAAATACATTTAAATTATTTTGATATAAAAAAATGGTTTTAGTTTTGAAAAGATCTTGAAAGTTGGGTAAAAATTTGAATTTTAGGCATAAAAGTTGATTGGTACGACTAAGGACTTGAATTTTTATTTTTTGAATAACCAATTGACCTATTGCTTAAACTGATTGACAAGTTATGATGTAATTTCATATCTTTTTCTACTTTGGCTTTGATTCTCTTTCTAATATTTATTAAAACTTGTAATAAGAATCTCATTATGCTAATAATCATAGTTTGGTGCTTTAGGATTATTTTTACATTATTTATCTCATCCTATAATTTTATTTAGATAAAATCTACTAAAAGTACTTGTGAGGTACTTTCTCACCTTCTCTCCCTCTTCCTCACTTTCCTCTCTTCTCTAGAATTTAAGGTTGGGTTCAAATCTCCCTACACCCCTCACTTGCTTTACCTCTACTATATCCTAATTGCACTTGATCTCCCTCATTTTCACAATTCCCTTTCTTGTACTTAGTCCCCTACAATAAACTAAGGTTAATCTCCCTCTCTCCTTCCCCTTTGATATGTCGACCCGATCCTATCGTAAGCTTCATTCTAATTCATTTTAACTTCCACTTCAACAATTGCTCTTGTTTCTCTCTTTCTCTTAGTTTACCTTGCTAAGTGTTGCACATTCCTCATGTTCTTTCATTTTATTTTCTAGTTGTAAAATGGAGGCTTTGCCTCTTTAATTTCCTCCTTTGATTAGTTGTTTTATCTCCTCTCTTCTATTAATCTTAGAATTAGCTCCCTCTTGTTTTCCTTTTTAAACAAGGAAAGATTAAGGTGTAGAGAAAGGTTGAAAGTTCTAGTTTTTTCCTCTTTATAACTTTATTCTTGAGAGAAGGTTGAGTTGTGCTTCTTTTCCTCTTCTTTTATTTTAATTTTTTTTAACATGAGTTTTTGTTTTTTTTATTCTTGATTCTCTTATAAAAATCAAGATTCTTGATATAAGCCATCAAGTTAGGAGACTAGTATTGTGATAGAAGATTTTTATTTGAAGGTAAAACATCCTTATATTTAATACGGCTACATATTTATGTTGTTAATTGTGGTTTCATGTCCTTGATGTGTTCCATGATGCATATGTGTTATTTTGAATCCCTAATTTTGAGAATGTGAAATGGTTATACCTCTGGAATATGAGGCATGTTTGAGTATTTTGGTGTTAAGCACGAATTTGGTAGATCAAGCATGAATATGATGTATATTGATTATCTTCCATGAATCTATTAGATTTTAACTTTGGAATATGTATTCTTATGTGTTTTTACAACATAGGAGCATAACAAGATTAATTGGGAACGACATGTGAATTTCATTAAGTGTGAAAATGTGGTTTGGCTAATGTTTTTCCCAAACCAATCTATTGGTTGGCTAAACCCATGAATTGGTTTTGATGAATAGTTGATTGGTTTACTAGATACATTGATTGATTATTTTGTGTCTAGATTTTTTTGGCCTCAGCCTAAACATATTAACTAGTTTGGCCAAACCCATCAACTAGTTCTTATGAATAACTAATCAGTTGAACCAACTAGCTAACTAGTTTTATTGTACTATTTTTTCCATTAGTTTTTTTATCAAACAAAAATTTCCACCAACTTTTTCCATGGTTTTTTATTACTTGTTGGTCCTTCTTTGGGTAATATATTTTAACTTTTCATTAGTTTACATTAAATCATGATCTTGTTCATGAATTATTGTAATTAAGTGAAGATTAAAGTGATGAATATTATGTTGTGGCTTAGAGGCCTTGGTTTGTATTTGATGTTATCACTTAGAAACACTGAATTGGTTAGTAATGGAATTGAACTATGATTGTGATATCATATAATAATTATTAATAATAGGAATTAACATTTTGTTCAAGCTTTTTCTCCAACTCTTGAGGTAACTAACCAGCAGTTATTAGGTGGGTTACCCTAGTGGTTCATATCATTTTTTTCACTCAATACATATTTTTATTATTTTTTGGGTTGCAGTCCTTAGGGGTATGTGTATATTTATATAGGATTAATGTTGTGGTAGGACGACATGACATCGCCAATCTATATAGGTGGGTGTGGTATACTTGTACAAGCCTCCTAGCACTTTTCATGCCCATAGATTAGGTGAGTGTGATATGCCAAATCATGTTAGCTCTTTTGGTAGATACATTCAAGGTGTGGCGGGTCTTGTATCCTATAAGAAACCCGCTCGATGTATTTTAACCACATGTAGTGGGTTTAGTATCATATTTCTGTGTGTTATATAATTCAATGACTTTTATTCTTGGTATATAATTAGGTGTGGTTAATTGAATATCTTAATAATTAGAAAGTATGTGGTCACTAAATGAAGGTTAATAATATGGTTTATTTTATATGAGTTTATTGAATGATTTATATTGATGTATTTTACATGATTCGTATACGAGCATGCTTTTATAATATGATAATCATAATCTTAGAAGCTATATTTCCCAAGTATGTTTTATACCATGTTATTTTGTGACCTCATTATACAATATGAATCCTTACTTTATTTTAACTAGTTTGTTTTGCCAGTACTTAAATGTATTGATATTATATTTTTGTGGTTACTATGATGATTTAACTTTTTTTTGGTAAGAATGTAATATTATTACCAGAAAGGAAAGTACATCCATGGTTCAACAATACATCCAAACCTCAAGACATCTATACATCAATTCCCCCATTTATCAATCATGCTAAGGTATTTTTGGGCATTTGTGGTTTTGATAGTGCTAAAGCAAACAAAAAGCTCTGCTATCATGTTTCTAATGACTCTAATTGGGAGGGGCTACTTGATCTAGAAGATGACAGTGTTACAGTTGGACCAAATTTGGTATATAGTGGCTGCAAAAGAGGCCCTCCAAATTTGTCCTTTACCTCAACCTTTGCTGGTGATATTAATCATCCAAGAAAGGCAGCTATGCCAAGTAGTGAACCTGTGAGGCAACATAAGCCAATTGAGGGTTGATGTCCAAATAATGATTGCAGAAGGACAATGAATAAGGAGATGATTGATGTCCTCATCATCTTGGAGGCAGCTTGAGCATTGTGCATCATTTAGGATATTCCATTTCTTCAGCTGGGTTTTGACAATCAGTCTTTCATGGCATGCCATCCATGTTACAAGATTATTCTTGGGTAAACCAAGGTGATTCCAAACCAGGTCTACCCATGGAATAGGGGGGCATAACTTCTGATTTTATTATAAAAACTACTTATAGTGAAATTGCCTAGAGAGCTACACGTGCTGAAAAATGTAGCTCCATACTTCTGCATGTTCAGGATTTGCTTTAGAGTTCAGGAGGTGTCTTGTGGAGGTTTGATCTGCCATATTGAGCCTTCTATGATGTATTTCTCATGAACCCATTTAACCCACATGCTTTCTTTGAGTTCAATGAGTTTCCAGAAGTTTTTTGTAATGCAAGCTAGGTGCCAGGTCTCCAATCTTTTAATATTGAGTCCCCCTTCCTGTTTGGGTAGGCATATTTTGGACCATGCAATGGGTGCTTTTCTTTTTGAAGAGTCCATGTTTGACCAGAAAAATCTTCTGTAGAGAGTTTCAATATGCTGAATGACATTTTTAAGGAGAAGAAAGACCTGCAGCAAGTAGTTGGTTATACCAAAGATTACTGATTGTAGAAGCTGCAGCCGACCAACATAACTTAGAAGATTATTTGTCCAGGAATGCAGTTGAGCTGTGATCCTATCAATGAGAGGTTGGTAGAAGGAGATGGATAAAGCTGTGGAGCTTAGAGAGCACCTAGATATTTGAATGGAAAGGCACCTTCTTTAAAACCAAGCTGGGACAGGATGGATAATTTTCTTGAAGCATCAAGACCTCCAAAAAAGACTTCACTTTTGTGAGGATTGGCCACCAAACTTGAAGTTTTTCCAAAAGATTCCAGGATAGATCCAAGGTAATGGGTAGAGGCTTTATTTCCTTTGCAAAATAAGAGGAGATCATCAGCAAAGCAGAGGCTCATGATTTTTGATTTCTTTCAGTCTGGATGTGGTTTGAAGTCTTTGCATTCCCATAGGGTATGAAGCATCCTAGTAAGGTACTCCATAGCAATTATAAAAATGTATTGGGACATTGGATCTCCTTGTCTAATTCCTCTTTTCCCCCGAAAAGTATTGCATAAAGAGCCTTGAATGGAAATTAAATATCTAACAGTTGTAATGTAATGCATGATGAGATGCATAATGTGAGAAGGGAAGTTCAGGCCTAACTGGATTGCTTGAATAATGACGAAACTTTAAATGATTTATTGTGTTATGATTCATATTTCAAATGATTGGGTATGGGTTTCAACTCTACTTTTGGAGCCTTTTCTATAGAAGGTAATGGTTTGTCTATCACAATTGGCAAGTCCATATGCCTTCCAATGTTACTTAGGTGAGATCCTAACATAGAGACATCTTCCTCTATTTCCTTGTCCAATTAAATTTCTCTGTTTAACTTCTTATAAGATTGTATTTATTTTGGTTTTGTAAGAACAACTTCTAGTGGATCATCACTTGTTAATTCAAAAACCTTTTTAGATAATGTGTCAATTATATCAACCATTGAAATAAATTCACAATCAGCAGGATATCTCATGGAGTTATAAATATTAAAAAAATATATTTCCCCATCAAATCCTATAGTAATAACCCCATCATGTATGCCAATTTTAGTTCTAGAGTTTTTCAAAAGTGATCTTCCTAACAAAATAGGAGAAGAGTTAGGGGATCCATCATCTTTCATATCTAACACGTAAAAATCAGCCATAAAAACAAGATCAATTTTTTGCACTAATACATCTTTAATTACACCTTCACAATATATATTAGATCTGATAGTTAATTAGATTACAACATGATTCTCTTTTAAAAGAACTAAACTTAGAGCATTAAATATCGATAAAGGCATGACGTTTATAGAAGCTCCTAAATCTAGCATGCATTTCTCATATCTCATGTTTCCAATTTTACAAGGAATTATAAAGATACCATGGTCCTTACAATAACACCATCAAAATTCACCACTGAAAAATTTCGTTAATTAAAAAGAAAATAGCGGAAGCAAATTCATAAAATGTGAACTTTGGGAGTATTACCGCCAAACTTAGTACCAGACCGATTCACTCATACCGTTCCGGTACCAAGTGCTAAGGCTAAAAAATGAAATACAGCTTGAAAGAAATTCAACACACACAAATCAGAGTAGTGCATCAAATCGTTTACAAGAATAACATCTACCAAGGATGGTTACTTAAACAAAATTAAAACTAGGAGTTTAAAAGAGAGAAAGGAAACCCTAACGATACCGGATGACTCCTTACTCTCTTTCCCGTATCCCACTTGAGTACCACCTGAAAAGACCTGCAAGGACACTGCCCATTGAATAGGTAGGGGCCCCAAAAGGGAATCCCTTCAGTACTATGGTACTGAGTAACCCTTTAATACCGCACTTAAAGACAGGCCCGCAATGCAACACATAGTGCAACTATATACATATGTAAATTGAGGTGCATGCATAACAATCACACGTAACACAAGTTATAATCCATGATCGATATCTTTGGGCCTTAAGCCATGTCATAGTATAAAACCCATATATTCGAGCCTTAAGCCATTATTCCATCACCATTCAATCAGTATCATATTTTATATCCATGTGAGTGCGAGAACCCCACTATTATAGCCTGTGGATAAGAAAGTATACACTTAGGGCAGAACGCCTCTGACCACTATTATTTGCCCGTGGACCGGTCTGACCCCGACTCACATGGTGTTCCACTATAAATGATTAGTATTTTTCCACAACTTTATTCACATACAATACTAGTTTTATTGAGCTCGGGACCCCCACTATTATTATCGATGAACCGAAATACATATAAAATCATCATCCAGGGCACAACGCTCCTGGCCACTATTATAACCGATGGACCGGGATATATAAAGAATCATCATTCAGGACACAACGCTCCTGGCCACTATTATAACCGGTGGACCGGGATATATAAAGAATCATCATCCAGGGCACAACGCTCCTCGCCACTATTATAACCGGTGGACCGGTACTCAATATCATAATCATCTGGCCCGGCTCATTAATATTCCACTTTCAATAATAGTATATTTCCTTTATTTAATCAGCACATCAATCATATTTATTTGCCTCGAACGGAAGATCAATAACCCAGTACACAAAGGTACACCGGTCGTACCGGTGCATACAAGCTACTTAGTACCCTTTAACCACGAACCCAAGGACGTAAAGGTACCCTGGTCGTACTGGTGCATAAAGCTAACTCAGTACCCTACCGACAAGGACACCTAATCCATAAGTATGCATACCTCCTAACTAGGTCCGTAGAGCTAGAAAGAGTAAGATATAGGGTCTGGCTGGGGCACAAAGGCACACCAGCAAATACCAAAATAATCGTGGACTAAACTACGTCCTTAGGGTAGCGACCCCTAAGGAGTCACCATTCCTGATCTCAAGGTCTTTCACTTTAAGTAATAGTGTCTTAATTAAAGTGATCACGAAAAGCACAATAATCCGATGCTTATTCACTTTCGATCGTTTCGATATCATTAGTCATTTCTTATTCAGATGATTATCCAGGATATCACAGAGAAACCATTAAGGCCATACTAATTATCAAATACTCTTACTTGGCTAATCAGCATTATTGGAATCATATTATATTGTTTCACAATCATAACGACATGTTAGGTACAAATTACTCATTGACCCCTTACTTATATAATTGCTAAGTATTCCTTCCTTACTTGACAATTTACTCCATTACCCTTTAGGTTGCGTAATTACCGAATTACCCCTTGTCCAATTTAGATTACCAAATTATCTCCTATACTTTTTAGATCATCATTCACCCTTCATAATTGCTACGCTTATCATATTTCCCATTTGGTTGGTTAGATTACCAAATCGCCCTTCTCCTTTGTCATAATTACTAAATTGCCCTTGAGTTGGATAAATTACTAAATTACCCTCCTTCATTATCATGATTACTATTTTGCCCCTTTAGTTGGTTAAATAATTATCACTTTACCCTTTAATCGGCTAAATTACCAAATTGCCCCTTTAATTGGATAAATTATCAAATCGCCCCTTTAGTTGGATAAATTACCAAATTGCCCTTCTCCTCTATCATAATTACCATTTTACCCCTCTTGATTATTTTAATTGTCATTTTACCCTTTTTAATTATCATAAATCTCAAATTACCCTTCTTCCTAATTACAGTTGTTAATTTACCCTTCTTCATAATTATAATTACCAATTTTACCCTTTTCCATATTTATAATTATTAATCTACCCTTCTCCATCTTTATAATTACCATATTACCCTTCTCCATTATTAAAATTACCATAATGCCCTTTTATTGATTAATTTACCAAATTACCCTTCTCTAGTATCATACTTATCCAATTGCCCTTCTACAATCATAATTTAATCACTAAATTATCTTTCGTTGTTATCATAATTACCAAGTTACCCCTTATTCCCAAGTTTATCATAATATCCTTTTATTTACCAAATTACCCTTCTACCCCTTACTTTCAAATTACCATAATATCCTTTTATTTATAAAAATTACCACCATACCCCTTTTTATTGTAAAATTACCATAACACCCCTTTTACTTTACAAATTACTATCTTACCCTTTTACATCCAAAATTACCATTTTTATCTTTCCTTACAAAATTACCATTTTGCGCTTCTTTTCCAACATTACCATATTACCCCTTACTTATATATTACCATTTCGTCTTTCACTTATACAATTACCATATTACCAGTTATTTATGAAATTACTATTTTGCCCCTCTGCTTCCAAAATTACCATATTAACCTTTTACTCACAAAATTACCATAATACCCCTCACTTGTAAAATTTCCATGTCGCCATTCACTTATAAAATTACCATATTGCCACTTACTTATGAAATTACTATTTTTCCCCCTTGACTCCAAAATTGCCGCTTTACCCTTTTCTCCAAAAATTACTATAATACCCCTTTACTTATAAAATTATCATTTGGCCATTCAATCATAAAATTACCATATTATTCTTTTATCTTAAAAATTACCATAATACCTTTATTTCTCACAACTTACAATTTTATTCATTTACTTAAAAAATTATCATTCCACCCCTTTCTTTTGAAATGACCAAAATACCCTTTTTGCTTACAAAGTTACCAAAATACCCTTTTTTGCTTACCAAATTACGAAAATACCCTTTTTGCTTATAAAATTTCCACTCAACCCCTTTATTCACCATTTTTATGAATTTACCAACACTACATATTATAATGATATTAATACTTCATTCTTATCATTTAAGTCCACCAACTTGTCATTATTCAACATAATACTCATTAGCAACTACATACATTAGATCACATACTTCATAAGCATAATTACCAAAATACCCTTAGGCAATAATATTATTCATGCATTAGCAACATAATACATTATACACAAGCATTTAACATTTCCATCAATAATCGAACTCCTTCCTTAATTAACATACCTACGTATGGCACAAAAACAATATAAGAAACCATATACATATCATGCTAAGCACACCAAACATGCATAAAATCATACTAAACCCCTAATGTGATAACATACGTTTTTCCATGTATTTAAGGGAGGATTAATGGTTACCTTAATCACACAAAATATCAAATCTTACCGGTACCCCGGTTAAAGATTCAGGCTTTATTAGCAACTCAACACCTAAAAATAATATTAATCATTATTAGGTTAGAAGTAAGAAATTAAAGGATAAAACTTTATAAAATAAATCTATTTAATAATAACACACTTTAATTAAATATGAATATACCTCAAAATTTAACCAAATGAATTTCAAAACAAGGGGGAGCTCACGCTGCATGAGCAGCGTGAGTCTCATGCAAAATGAGGGGGAGAAAAGGGCTCAAAGAGGGTGAAGGGAGAAAAATAAGCCATTTTTGGGTTGGGGTCTTTGGGCTAGAAAAGAAGATGGTTAGGGGAGGTTCTAAGGTAAGGGAATGGTGCAGAAGTGAAGAGGGGGTGTAGGTGGAGGCTAAGGGTGGTTTCACAGCGGCATAGGGTGGCAGAGACGGCGGAGGCAAGGCGGCGAAGTTGGCTGCCTAGATGGGTCGAGGTGGAGGGGTTGTGAAAGAAGGAAAAGGAGAGGGAAAAATGGAGGGGTTCAAGGGCTGTTTTTGGCCAACTGATGCATGGCGGTGGTAGAGGGGGTTGCAGGGTGTCGAATGGTGGGTTGGGTGGCGGCAGAGGTGGCCGGATGGTGGCAGAAGTGGCGGTTGGAGGTGGCTCAGCGGTATGGGAAAAACTAGGGAGAAAAAGGAAGAGGTGGAGAAGGGAGGAAGTGTAGGCTTGAGGGGACGGCGTGGGGGTGCAGGGCAGTAGGGGGTGGTGGCAGTAGGCGGTGCAGGGCTAGGTGCGGCAGTTAGAACAGTGGTTGGTGGCAGCATGGAGAGAAAATAGAAAAAAAAAATAGGGAAGAAGGAAGGAGAGAAGAGGGAGCTCGGGGGAAGGAGAAGGGCTCAAAAATGAGGGGAATGAAGGACTGGTGAGGGTAAGAAAAAGAAGAGGGTGAGGCAAGGGAAGCGGGCGGCCGATCGGTGCTTCAGTGTGGTGGCAGGGCTACCGGTTGGCAGGGGAAAGAGAGGGAAGAAGAAGGAAAGGGAGAGAGGCACGTGAGCTGTGGTCCAGGGGCCGGTTTGGCTCGAAAAGGGAAGGAAAATGATGGGGGAAGAGAGAGAGAGAGAGGGAGCAGGTGGTGGCAGCTGGAAAAATAGGGAAATAAGGTAAATTAATTTATAAAATCATAAAATATAATATTCTTGATAAATTATTTAATTTAATAATTTAATTCATTATAATCTAATATATTAGTTTAAAAAGGATAAGGTTGGTAAAATATTAGTTTTGAAAATTATTTAAATACAATAATATGAAAATAGTAAAATATTTATTTTTAATTTATTAAATACTCTTATCCAAATTTACATACTCTAAAATCCATAAAATAATTAAAATAAATAATTTTAAAAGAAAAAATTATTTCAGATAAAATTTATTTATTAAAATATAGGGTTTCGAAATTATTTGGGGATTACACTTACAATTAGTTTGGAGCTTTCTTTGTAACATAACATATACATTATCTCTCATAATAATTTCTTATTCCCTTTTAGTTTTCTCTTATTAGCGCATAAATCTTTTAAAAACTTTGTATGCCTTAGCACTTGTTTAATAGCCCACATCAAAGGAATGTTTATTATAACACCCACAAAATTTAGAAATAAAATTTTCATTTAAGGACTTAACTATAGAAGCTAAAACAATAAAATAAAGGGTGTTATTGCAATACTTGGTACAAGTCCCATTTTTTCTACCATCTCTACATCAATTGCTAAGGCTAACAATGTTATTCCACTTAAATTAATAACACAATTATAAGAACTAGAATAAATAAAATCAAAACATAGATTGATACCATTTTAAATAATTCAGCTATTAGTGGTTACAAAATTTAGTAGAAGAAAAAAACATAAAGATATAAAAGTACAAGAACATTCAGATCAAAGGATATTAAGTAAAGCACTAGATAACCCTAATCTAGAAAGACTATCCTTTAATTGATCTCATAAGCTAATCTAAAAATACCACCTCCCATTAAATAAGCAAGGGCCCAAGAAAAGGACCATTTCAGTATAATAGTATTGAATAACCCATTATAAAAAGCTAATATGAAAGCTCACATGGAATATATAAAAGGAATCATAGCAGAACATGGTATAACATATTAAAATATTCATGCAGTGATTAAAATAAGGTAATTATATCAATAAAAAAATATTAGCAAAGACACATACTACTCATACTCTTTCATTTAGAACATAATAAAACATGCCATCCATGTATCCAAGTGATGTTATCTGACGTAATGATTAGAAGCAATCTCAACACAATAATCATAACCTTCACAATACACAAGCGCACACTCTCTCTAGAAATATCATTTACATCACAAATAGGGCTCAAAGGCATAATACCAATAAATCCATAACATCACGGGTAGGCACAAGGCTACTACCAAACTACAGGTAGGCATGGGCTACTACCAACCCATAGGTAAGCACAAAGTCTACTACCAATCCAATATAATAGTCATTTCAATCTAATAATAATCATTTTTATTTTTATTTTCTCGAGGAAAAATCATATTAAACCCGTAGACACTAAGGTACTCTAATCATACCAATGTACTAATGGAACAAAGTATCCTACTAACTATCAACCTAATGACACTAAGGTAACCTGGTCATTATAGCATATGAAGGTATCGCAATGTCCTAACAACTAGAACACCTAATCCATAAGTATGCATACCCTTTATAAGTCCACAGAGCTAAATAGAGTAACATATAGGGCATGGGTAGGGAACTAATGCAAACCAAAAATAATCCACAATCAACCTTGGACTAAACCATATATTTAGGGTATCTACTCCTAAAGATCAACCATTCTCAATTTCAAGTTCTTTTACTTTAAATATTAGTATTTTAATAGGGTGACAGAGAAATCACATATATCTAATTTTCTTACTTAACCATGTTTACTCATTTTAAATTATTTGAGACAACCATTAGTTAATTTAATACTAAAGTAAACATTAGAAAGATACTGAGGCCATACTAGGCTAAATTATTTACACTTAAACATTTTAGGTCAAAAATAACCAAAATGCCCTTGAGACCACAAGTACCACATTGTTATTCATTTTAAATATTAATTTGAATTTATTTATTAAATTGCCATTAAAATTCTAAAATGTAATAATTAAATTATATAACATGCAAATAAATTACCAGACATGTTAAATGACCATTTTACATTTATACGTGATTTTGCACGTAAAATCCTAACTTGGGTTTCTAAAACATCAAATCATATTTTTCCATACTCAATAATAAATAACCCATATTGGGCATGCTCATCATAATCATCATCATGATATGTTTAAAATAAATAAAAAAAGTATCCCTAGGATGTGTAATTAATAATACTCATGATAAAACATGTGTTTCTAAGATGTCAAATCATGTACCTCCATACTTAACAATAATTAATACATATTAGGTATTTTTATTAGGATTAAATATTACAATATTCTTATATGACCCCATTACCCATAGGGTAAAAAATAGTAATAATTATGTTAAAAATTTGCTTAAGCATGCTCGGCTTATCATATTAGACACATATAATATATATAATTTATTTCTAACATTAAATCTATTTGAACACACTTTCTTACACATAATAATTATACAATTCAACATGCTCCAATTTATAAAATTTCACGCTAACACTTTCATGAAAATAATTACACGATAACGAACATGCTTAATAAAATTTTCATATTAAAACCCTATTATGCTATCATATAACCCACATTCCTTTAGTGGAGTATAAAGTTTACCTAATTTTTGGTAAAAGTATAATTTGTAAGTAACCTACTAAAAATTATTAAGCTTTGCTAATCAAGCTTTGTACCTAAAAATAATACCATATTAACTAAATAAATAATAATTTTATTAAAATATTTATTAGATGAAAAATTATCAAAATTCCCTTAATGTTAAAAAGGGGTAACAATTTAAATGTAAACTCACACTACTTATGTAGTGTGAGTTAGGCATTGCATGAAGGGCTTTGATGGTGGCTAGTTGGCTAGGTGGAGGTAATAGCATGATGGATGACATTGGTGGTGACAAGAATGTAGTGGTATACAAGAGAAGGCTACGTTGAGACAAGGCTAGTTGGTTTCGATTGCTGGAAAGATAAGGGGGAGGTGTTGCGAGGTGGAGGAGCTAGCAGTACAAGCTAGGTAGGAGGTAATGGTAAGGGGTGATGTTATAGGGAGGAAGGAAATATCATGGTTGGTGTTGTAGAGGGTGAGCAATGGATGTGATTGGCATTGGTGGCTGGTGGAATAATGGTGAGATTCAATGATGGGTAGGGTTTGAAAATGGTTGTGTGTGGCATATGTGGAACAGAGATGTAGAGAGGTAGTGGTGGTGGCGAGGTTGAGGTCAAGGGTAAAGAAACTCGAGGTAAGGGAATGGACAAGGAGGAGGGAGAAGGGAAATTAAGAAGAAAAGGGAGGCAAGGGCTTGGGGTTGGCATGTTGGGAAACCCAAATAGGGAGTTGGAGGGGAATAGGGGCTGGTTTGAATCCAAAAAGAAGAGGATTTTGAGGGTATATGTACGTAAGTATATGTAGAGGTAGACAATGGTGGGGTATACGAGCGGTTAGGGCAGGCAGCAATAGAGGTGTAGGAGAGTTGGTGATTATAGGGCTCGGTGCATGATGGTAGAGAATGGGCATAGGAAGGGAAAGGAATAGGCATGAAAGAGGGATCAATGTAGGGGAGTTGGTAAAGGTGCTAGGTTGTTGAGGCAAACAACACAAAGGTGATGCGGGCTATCTGAGGCATGCATGGGGGCTGGATGGGAAAAGGAAAGGCATGCGAGGGAGAGGTAGGGGAGTTGTTTGGCTAGAAGAGGAAAGAAGAGAAGGCGTACATGGGGTAGGCAGAGGTGATTGAGCTTTTGTAAAGGGTGTTTGGATTATGGGTAGGTTGAGGGAGAAGGAGACAAAAGAAAGAAAAAGGAAATGATCTGGGCTAGACTGGAATAGGGTGTAGGCTAGGGGAACAAAAAAAGGAAATAGGAAGAAGGTAGGATGAGGCTCAGTCCGAAGAGGATAGAAAGAAAAAAAAGAAGAGGAAAAGGAAAAGAGGAAAAAAAAAGGAAAAAAAAAGGAAAAATTGATAAGAGAATAGAAAATAAATTTTAGGATTAGAATTAGAATTAGGTTAGGCTTAGGATTAGGATAAAATTAATTTATCTAGATTTAGGGTATCCTATCAGAAGAAAGAACCCAAGAAAAATTTATCTGTTTAGGTTAAATTTAAATAAAAATATATAAAATAATTAGGATAATAAATTTAAGGATTTATTTGGGTTTGTAGTTCAAGGGTTAACAAAAATAATTACGCTAAGATTTATGGGTTATTTTTTTGAATAAAAGGCTAAAGGCTCAAAATTAAAGTTACAAATTTTGGGGTGTTACATTTTACTCCACTTTCTTAAAGGTCTCCAAAATCTTTTTTTTCATGATCCTACATCTTACTCTTAGCTAATATGATAGGAAAGGATCAATAGGTTCATATAGATAAGCACAATTTACTTCAATTACCCTTGGAGGTTTTTCTTTGATATCTTCTTCTACGTTCGCACATTATTCTTCTTCTTCTTACTTTTTACTTTGGTCATCATGCATTTGCTTAGGGCTATCCAATTGTTTGAAACTTCTTGAAATTATGGAACTAGAATTCTCCTTTGGGTTCCTTTCTGTTTGGATGGGAAAATTTGAGGAAATCTCCATCTACAAACTACCTATAGAATTTTCCAACCGACTCACCTGACTTCCTAAGTTCGTTAGCCCATTTCTAATTTCTTGTTGAAATTAAAGAATTTTAGTAGCTAAAATTTTAACTATATCCTCTAATAAAATACCTCTATATTGTTGCGGCCAGTGGTTGAGGAGGTGGCACAAAATGACAATTTTAGTTGTTGTTGAGGAATAGAATAAAATCCAGTTGGCTAGATATGGTCTTGTTGATTTTGGTATCATGGTGGTATTTGAATCATCCCATACCTTAGGTTGGGATGATCCCTCCATTCTAGGTTATAATCTAGAGCATAGGGATCATACTTTGGGTTTCTTTGAGGTCCATATATTGCATTAACTTGTTTCTTTTCTTGCAAAGTGGGGCGTTCATCTATAACCTGACCCAAATATGAACAAATTCCACATACTCGAGCTGACACACTTCCTTTCATTACCTTTTCAACTAAAGAAGTCAAATTATTTAATTTTTCATAAGGTATATTATAATTTTATCCTTTAAATGGTGAGATGAAGAGGTAATATTTCTAGTTCCACAATAATGGGAATTAGATGTCATATTAGACATTATCCTTCTACCCTTAATTGAGATATTATATACTAATTCCATGCCACTAGCAGGATTTACCATATTATGATCCATAGATATTAAAACCCTCTTAGAAATATTATACTAATAATTATTTACTAATGTGATGGTTAGGAATAATACCACATAGTTTCTTAAATATTTCTAATATCCACGTAAAGATTCTCCTCTATCCTACTTAATACCACATATTTCTTTTATAATATTTGTGACCTTAGATGATGGAAAATACTTTTCTAAAAATATTTTTTTCATATCAAGCTAAGTATTAATAGATCCAACTAGTAAATCATATAACCACTCCTTAACAACATCATTTAAAGCAAAAGGAAAAGCTTTTAATTTAAGTTGATCCACTCTTTCCTACTAGTTTTACACTAGAGCATGTTACATGAAATTCCTTGAGAAACTTGTTCGGATAAGTAATGCAGCTTGATCTAGAAGAGCTAGTATCTTAAAAACTAGTAAAAATAGGGAGCACATGTATCAGTCTAGGTATAATCTCACACTCAACTTATTAATCATGATAGTTAATATATAGAAGATTAGGATTAAAAGTAGGAGCTACAAACTCCTTCAAAGTTTGGTTCACCATTGGTTCTTAAAGTATGTTCTCTAGATGCCCTTTTATTTCCTCCTTAGAAGATGAAGAATTATCACTTAACAGATTGGTACAAATTTACTCCAATCATTTTTTATTTATGTTTTCAATAGGATAAATCAAAGTGTTGTCCACTAGTTTTTTTACCAAATTTTTATTTTGATTACAAATGCACTTATGTGGGAATTCCTATCGGACATAAACAATAAGAGAAAAATGACTCACAATTTGAAGATGAACTAATTAAATAAAAAATAAAATGATAACAAAAATCTGAATTAAAATTTTTAATCCTTAGCAATGGAGACAAAATTTGGTGTGTTGGTATATACACTCCAAATTAAACCCTAAACACACAAACAAGTAGTAAGCATTGAGTATGAATCAATCCCACAGAGACTACAATTTAATCCTTAAATTTATATTATCAAATTCATTCCTCGATTGTCAATTTTATGAAAAACTAAATACTAATAATGGAAATAAGAATTAAGAATTAATGAAATAACCAAATAATAAAGATGAGACAATAGGGATCAAGGGATATATTCAACATACAGATATCAAATGATTGTCGAATGATATGGTCATGTAGTGTTTTTTATGTTAAATTATAGAAGCCTGTACATATCTACTTTATGGCATCCCTATATGTAAATAAACTAAGGTCCATTTATAATTTATTATCTAACTAATTAGTAACTTAGAATAAGATTATTAATTAGGGAGCATCTAACAAGAACCATAATTCCAGTCAGCTCAAATTATGTAGTTCAAAAGATTAATAAACTAGATTAAGTTAATTTCTTCCTTTAGACATTAACCAACTTATTTGCTACAAGAGTATTTGTCCATTAATAATTGTGGATTAACTATACTATCCTTGCATCCAATTGACACTTAAATTAACTAAATGATCAAGTTAGATAATAAAGTCCTAATATTAGACCAGTGATCATTAAAACCAATTTATTAATCTATCCAAAATACACATAACAATTAAGTCTAATTCATATCTCACGACTCATTATCCCCTAACCTTTAATTATCATCCTACAAGATACTAGTATAACCTAGCATATTAATAGGCTAATAAAATGTACAATCTAAACACATAAAATCCATAAATTTAATTAGAATAGATTAAAAAAATAACAAATATTGAATTAAAATACACAAAATCACATAACTCTTTTAAATAAACTAATAACAAGAATTGCATTAAAAATATAGGTACAAAATAATTAAACAAAACAAAGGAAATAAATAACTTAGGAGATTATAAAACCAAAAACATCATATGATTTCTAATCCTTCAATTACATAGCAATGAACTAACTAAATCTAAAATAAGAAATATAATGGTTTACAAGTAATAAAAATGAATTCAAAATTCTTATGGCAATGCTCTCGATGTTCTATTTGACCTAATATATGTTTTATATATATACATAATATTGTATAAAGCAAATCCAAATTTTGGAAAAAGGGTCCTTATTAGTAAATATGTGGCATCCCATATTTTCCCCCAACACTAAGCATGTGGATTGAATTAATGGAGTACGTGGAAGGGGAAACCAAGTAATAAAAGCCATATTTCCATAAATATGGGACTCTATATTTTCTCTTTCTTAATTGTTTTGTCTTTATTTTCTTCACATGACTTATCTTTTAGGGCCTTACATAATGGTACATCTAATTTTTTATGACTTCAATCTTTTCTCCTAATATTAAGGTTATCTACCTGAATTGCCTTGAATTTATATTTTCCTACAAAATTAGGCCAACAGATAAAGCTAAAAGAAAAGGGTAATATTATCATAATAAATATATAAAGTTGGGTTAAGATATATTAATTGATTCCATAAAATATGCACTTACCAATGATTCTCATCTACAATATGTTGAGGATAATAGCTTGGATCATGAGTTGGTTATTGCTTGGGAATTAAGATATATGCTTTCTTATTTATTTAAGAGTTGGGCTAATCATATTAATGTATCCCCCCTATGATGGGATGATTTTGTTTCTATCTGATTATTTAAACTCTTAATTTTGGTTCCTCTATTTGGACTTTGTACCATCTTTCCTTTCTATATTATCCTTATTTTCAATATCATTGTTATTATGTTAGTGCACGGATCTTTGTTTATTCATTCTATTTTGGATCACATTAAACATGTTAGGTGACTATTACACCTCTCCCATATTAGATGTGGTGGTAACATCTTCTCGCTTTATTTTCTTATACTTCTGCATTATCTTCAAAATAAAAATTTTTAGTCCTAAATTTAGGGGGTGTTATAGATATATTTTTGTGCAGCTTGGAGGTAAATCCAATTACTCATAAGATGGTAGAAATGTGTGTGAATGCATCATATCTTTTATTTTTGAATAGAATAATGCTAGATTTTGGTTATTGTAATTTTTGAAATTTATTTAGAAAGTAAAAAAGGATGAGAATATAATATTTTTTATGTGCAAGTTATGGAAGTGGTAATATTATATATAAGTGTGTTAGTATTTAATAATCAAATATGACTTTATTGCCTTAAAAATATGGTAATCTATAGATGTGATAATATGTTAGAACATTGCTAGATTTAACACATGTCTAAGGTTAAGGTGTCACTAGGCCTTTTACCTTTCAAAACTTTTTCCTCTCCATGACAAGTGTGACATTGTATTCCTTGCTTTTAGTAGTTAAACTTTGATTTGTTGCATGATAACATTTGAGAGTGCAATGAATTTTATATAAATTACTCTTATTCTAAGCTTTTTGTTAATTATTTAATTAATATGTGAGATTATTTAAATAATTTATAATTAGGTACCTAAATTTAATAACTTCATATATTTAATTGAAAAGGAGAAAAAATAATGAAGCTCAAATGATTTTTTTGACATTTGACCGTATTTTGGCCACAACTATCACTTAGGAGCTTAGATTTAGGTAATTCAAATGTTTGTGTAAAAATAGAAACAAGATCTATGAATTTTATTCCAAGAAAATTTTCTTCAATATGAGTATGTCATGATAAAAATTTAGCTTCAAGTTACAACTACAAATATGTTTGATTTATTTTCCAAGTTATTAGAGCCCTATTTACGACCATTTCCCCTACTATCTTGCAAACATTCTACAATAGGTTAGTAATATTAACCATGAGAAATAATTAGATTCTACACATGAGGGAAAAGGAAAAATATTAAAAAGAAAAATAGAAAAATAAAAAGTGTTTGCTTACCAAGCATCCCGGTTGAGTGAACAACATCAACAAAAGATAAGAAAGGAGAATAATGGTAAAGAGAAACTCTAGTAGATAATTGAAATAGAAAAAGATAATCTTGAATAACAAATCACAAAGTTAGATAATTGATAGTCATTTGCAAGAGAGAGAAATCATCTCCAATTGGAAGAATATAGCATCAATTATCTTGAAAGCGTGAATATCACAAAAAATCTAACAGGAGCATATCTCTTTATCAGCTATATAAATAAGAGAAACATGACATGATGGGGGAAACAAGCAATTATTGAAAGAAGATGATTTCATTGTCAAGTTGAGAAGAAATTGAATAAAAAGACTAGTGCAAAGAGGAGTATGGGTTTCTAAGGGATAGAAGCCATTAGATTCGAGTTAGGTCATGACTAATTAGAGGAAGATTTTGAATCTCAATACATTGAGTCACAATAGTTTCTAAATTTGTAAATCCATATGAATTGAATGAGTGTTTCTTACCCATATATCTATTTGTACCTGATTCTCTAAGTTTAATTAGTTTTCAATTATTCAAATTTTAGCTTGATGGTTATAATTTTGATGATTTGAGATAATTATTTCAATTATATATTTTATCCCTGAGTTCATTTTAATATTTATATATTGCTTATAATTATCATTATATGATTCATATTCTATATATAGATGGAGACGTCTTGTTGTGTTTGAATTGTGATTCTAATGTTATGTTATTCTTTAATATGTTATTGCTATAGAATTATACAAAGTTGGCAGTGACTAGTTAAAGTCTAGTTGGTTGTATGGTTAATTTGACCAGTGTATGGCCTCGTAAAATTTCATTTTGGACATCTTGAATAGTTTTTCTTAGGATTCTTTATGTCCTCTTGGTGAGTTATATGCTGACGAGGTTAGAATTCTGGCTAGTAAAAGGGGATAGAGAGAATGTTGTAGATAGGTTCTCTACAATTAACCTACTAAATTAACTTTAGTCACATAAAAACCAAACTAATTTTTTAACATATGTGCTTAATGTTTAATGTCAACTCAATTGTAAATGTAATCATTTCTATATAAATCTTCCACCCAAATCAAGTGCAGATTAAAAATGGATAATTAGTTTCACAAATGAAATCATTATGAATTAGTAATTTTAGTGTAATTGCTTACATTGTACTAAAATTTTAAAACTTTTAGCTACTTGAATTGTTTATTTGTGGATATAAATTTTTTTATAGGTAAAAATTGAGCATGTGTAATTTCTAAAAATTCAACACATAATGAGTTAAAATAGGATTTAGTATAAGGCTGGAATTATTATTTTTTAACTAAATGTAGTTGCTCCCCAAGTTTCTTATCTATGACATGCTCTAACAGCTTGAAGTTAAGATTTAGAGCTCAATCCTATGATAATTATTTACAAAGATGTGGAAATATTCCTAAAATCTAATTCCTTTTCTCCTACTACTAGATCCTCTCGGCTTCATTTCAAATTTAGTATGATAATAGACAATTAAGGGGTTTAAATATTCAAGAAAAAGAAAGAAATATATATGTGCAAGAGCATTGAACTAGGTTGTTTTTATACGTTGTTTATGAATGATTAACTTATGTTTATCTACTGTTACAATCATTTAATTTCAAATCTCATTTTTTTTCTAGTCCCAATAGCTAAATGTATGATTATAGACCTATGAAATGATGGAAAATTTATTACACTAAGTGAGAATATATTCAACTAAGTTTTGATAGGTTTTGATAGCTTGGAAAGGTATATTTCTTCATATTTTTATACTATCTTTACAACATTCTGCTGATCTAATTTTAGATATGAATTCAACTCATTTTCACTTTCTCAAAATAAGTATAAACTATTACTGAAATACCTCAAAATCCTAAATTCTGAAATTTTGGCCAAATAATGAATTATTAGGGAAATTAAGCATATAAATTTATTTACTTAAAATATAGAGAATTAATTAAGGTAAATTAAGAGGAAAATAATAAAGAGTTTAATTGAAAGAAAATTTGGGTTTTTCCTAATTAGTATGGAGTTTAAGGAAATTTATCTAAAATAATCTAAACTAAGAAATAGGGGAATTTATTTAATATTTTATAAATATTAATATTATAAACAGCCCATGAAAATTCTAAATAATTTGTGCAAAATCCAAAACCCTAAATAAACCTTTTTCTTTTTCTTTTCCTTCCTTTTCCTTTCTTTCTTTTCCTTTTTTTTCTCTTCCCCGTCGGTTGGGCCTTTCTTCCCGCGGCCCAACCTTTCTTCCTCCCTTTCTCCCTTTCCGCGGCCCAGCGTCGTCTGCTGGTCGTCGTGCGCCCAATTCGCTGTGTTTTGCCCTCAGAGCCGTCGAAACACCGCGTCACGCTAAACGACCTTATGACCGTTGCCAGCCTACGACGCGACGCTGCGTTTTCCTCCCACAACCCCCAATACACCGCGTTTGATTTACGGATTTTATATCCGTTGCCAAATCGGCCGGTTTCCCCCCTATTTTCTTTTCCTCCTGGACCGTCGGTCCAGGAGTCGTCTTCTTCCTCCCCTCCCGCGCAGGTCTGCGCCTATCGCCTGTCACCTGCCACCTGCCGTCCTGCGTCCTCCCCTGCCATTTCCGTCCCTTTCTTCCCCAATTCGACCCAGCACTCCCTCACGCGTCCTGCCACCCCTTCCTTTTCCCAAAAACAGCCAAACGTACCCTGCAAATAGTAGGGCACGAGACGCTGCCACCGCTGGTCGGCAACCTGTCGCGCCTGCCCCGCGTGCCACCTCCCTTCCCTTTGTCGTTTTCCTCCCCCCATGGCCTATAAATACCCCCTCCCGAACGGCCATAGCAAGTCCCTCCATTTGGACCTTGCTGAAACCTTGTTCCGCTGCCGCTAGAACAGACGCCATTTCCGCCACCTCCAGCCACCGCTGAAACCACCGCTACCCGCCAAACTCCTCCTTGCGCCACCTCCCACGCAATCAAACAACCACCGCTGCCCTTCCTGCCCCACACGAGCCACCAAAATTGTGCGAAGGTGCCACCCCAAAAAACGCCACTGCCGCCTTGCGCCACCCTCTGCCGCCACCTCCGCCGTAATTAACCCCCGTTCCACCTCCCAAAGTGACCAGCAGTTCCTCCCCTACCTGCCCATACCATCCTTACTCCCTGCCTCCTTCTCCACCAACCTCCACCACCCTCCTCCACTTTCGGTCGCCGCGTCTACCACCGCGCGCCGCCACCTTTCTCATGCCACCATCCTCATTCCACTCCCCTCTCCCTGTTGTCTCCTCCCCCACATCAAAGTCCCCCTTTTCTCCTCCCATCTAACCACCACCTCCATCTTTTCCTCTCTTCTCCTCCCCCATCGCCGCCGCCGGACCACCACCGAGCCTAGGTGGTCTTCCACTCATCCTAAGCCTTAAACCTTATTTCCACACAGTTACTATTAAGTTAACTAATATTAATACCATTATGCTTATTATTATTATTCCTTTATTATTATTATTATTATTATTATTATTATTATTATCACTTCTAATATTGTGACTTTTGATATTAAAGTTACCATTTTTACTATGCTAACACCCCTTGGAACCCTAACTTCTATTATACTAAACTTTAGTTTTATCTTTTTTTTTATATAAGTATTAATATTAACAACCCTATTATTATTATTATTATCTCTATAATCTTACTAAGGTTATTATTATTAGTACCTAACCATACTGGGTTATTGTTATTGTTATTATTACTACTAGAGTTATTATTGTTATTATTACTAATATTACCATCCTTAATAGTATTATTACTATTATTAGCTCTTACTATTACCACTACTATCACTATTTTGCTATAGTTAGCATAAACCCTATTACTACAAGATTAGAACTAATGGGTTTAACAATATAAGGGTAACAATTAGTATAAAAAATAAATACATTTTGACTAGTAATGGCTAATACACTAACTTTAAGATAAAAACCCTAGTTTTTGTATAATACCCACTTCAGTAATATAAACCCTAATCCTAAACTAGAATAAGGGATGACGGTACTTTGAGGGAAACTAATACTTAGCTTTTTTCCCCTTTTCATAGGTGACCCCGATCCGAACCCTAAGGAGCTAGAGGAGTGTGCTCCAAGCCCGGTGCCCAACTAGGTAAGGACGAAGCTATGGCCTTGTGCTATGTGTGATGTAATGTGTGGGTGAATGATGAGCATGCCATGTTGATGTGTATTATGCATGTGTTATGAATAACCTGTTTTGTGTAGCGCAGCGTGGATCATGAGGTATGTTATGTGTGCCTTATATTATACATGTATGACATGTTCCATGTTTGATGTTGATGTGGATGGTGTGACTTGTTATGGCCCTCTAGGACATGCATGCTAGGGTTTTGGTAGTATGAAATGATAATAAAAGAATTAAGGAAAAGTGACGTTTGGGAAGTTTGTATGGGGGGACTAGACCTTGCATGGGCATGATCCTTACGTGTGAAAAAGTTGACTTGGGTTGTAAGTAAGAGCTTGGGAGAGTCTTGGAATGATTGGAGACTTAGTATGAAAAATCGTTTGTAGGTTGGTGCATAATAGACCTTATTAGGGTTTTGTATGTAAGTGGGTGTTGGAGAGTCTGCATGGAGCGTGTAAATTATGCGTGGGAATGAATCTTACATGAGGAAAGTTGATTGAAGAATTAAATAAGATAATGTCAAAGTTACGGGTCCATTGGAGACTTGGGTGCAAAATTTCACGTGGGTCGATGTAAGGGTGTCTAAGGTACCCGATTAGGGTTTTTGGGAAGAAATGAGCAATATGAAGGGTACAAGGGTAAAAATGATCAAGGAAGGATGGAGTATGGGGTTGAGAGTGAGAACTCACTTATATAAAGGATAAGCGGGGGTTTCTAAATGAGAGAAGAGATTTTTGGGGTGTAAGAGGGAGGTTACTTGTTGAAGAAGTAAAGTGCTAGAGTTTGGTGCAGCCAACTAGGGTTGGCGTGGTCAAATAGGGTTTTGAGTGGCCAACTAGGGTTTTGTCGGTCACACGTGAACTTGGGAGATAAAGTAATATATCTGGGGAATTTCCTAACAAAATAATGAGGTGTGAGATAGAGAATAAAGTAACGTTTGGGTAAGTAAGGAAGAGTGGGGCCACATAGGTACGATTAGGGTCTCCGAGGAGGAGCCCTAGAGAGATGAGGACATATGGAGTTGATATCGTATGTGTTGGGGTGGCCTATATTCTTGGAGATTGTGCCTTACTATATGCCACTATGCTTAAGTCTGCGGGGGATGGAAGTCAGGTGTGAGAAGAGGTACGAGTCTCAAAATATGGGATGACCCTCTGGAGGGAAAAGTAGTAGGGTATTAACTGCATGCATGTCAGGGGTGTTGTGTGATTCAATAAGACATGGATAAGACACTAATAACGTAAAGTGAAAGACTGTTGAGCCGAGCCCAGTCTGGTCCACCAGCTATAATAGTGGTCAGAGGCGTTCTGCCTTGTGTGTTTCGTTCCGGTCCACCGGCTATAATAGTGGTCAGAGGCGTTCTGTCCTGTGCGTTTTGTTCTAGTCCACCGGCTATAATAGTGGTCAGAGGCGTTCTGCCCTGTGTGTTTCATTCCGGTCCACCGGCTATAATAGTGGTCAGAGGCGTTCTGCCCTGTGTGTTATTTCCGGTCCACCGGCTATAATAGTGGGGGCCTTGGCTCGATAGACCCAAATTAAATAAGTTAAACCACGGGAAAAATACTAAGTACTTACAGTGAAACACCATGTGAGGCAGGGCCAGTCCGGTCCACCGGTTAGAATAGTGGTCAGAGGCATTCTGCCCTGTGTGTTATTTCAGGTCCACCGGCTATAATAGTGGGGCTCCCGTGCTCACATGGATTATTGAAGGATGTGCGAAATGGATTTATTATCATTAATGAGAACCAATGATAAGGCATCAGGAAAGTGATCAGACCAATTCTTGCATGACATCGTATGCTATTTATGTGTTGAATGTGGACCTTGTGTGCTATGTGTTGGCCTTAGCTCATCTGTCACCTTACTCAGTACGTAGCGTACTGATCACCCGTTTCATGGGTGCTGCTCATTCCCACGAGCAGAGAGCCCTTCTGACCTTGTGCAGGTAGGAGATCTTGTTTTTGATGCCTACGACACCTACGAGGCATCGGGTGGGGCCGAGTATTGAGTCTATCCTTGTTGGGGCCGAGAGCGAGTTGGCCGGACTCTTTTACGATCCTCGCTTTCATCCATCTTAGTTTTTTTTCGTATTTATATTATGTTCGTATTTTGGAAGTGGAACTTTTAAATTGTAATTGTAACGACATTATGACAATGGTTGGTATCTTGCTTTCATGGATGCTTTATGATGACGATGCGCTCATGTTTTGATGATTCTTATTTACGATTTCCTGGTTTAGCCTTAGCACTTAGCATTGGAACGGTAGGAGTGAACCAGTCTGGTGCCAAGTGTGGCGGTAATACCCCCAAGTTCATGATTTTAATTTGTATGCTTCCGCTAAACCTTTCAATTTAAACGAAATTTTTAGTAGTGAATTTGGGGGTGTTACAATTACATTATGGAATTTTGTTTTTAGAAAGTGTGGAATTCAATTAGGTTAGTTTGGATGAGTTCTTGGGCATGTTTTTGGAGATGATTTCTGCACATTTGGGACTAAATTTGCTAAAAATGTCAAACCTGATTTCATATATGAAAATAGGTTGTTCTTACCTTGCAAACACGTTTAGAGGCCAATCATGTGGGTGGGAACTCATTATTTTAAAAATATAATCAAATGGCATAAATTTAGATATGTTTTTAGCATTTTTGAAAATAAAAGCTTTAAGTTTTGAGGTGATTTTTCCGCTCAAATCCAGGTCTGATTTTTATGTGTTAGAGGCTGTTTTTTAATATAATTTAAGGGTTAAAAATTTTCACAAGTTATTGCAAAAGCTTAGATATATATATATATATATATAGCTAAGTTAAGGTTGAGTTTGAGACTATTTGGACACCAACATTTACACTTTTACATTTAGGTTAAGGGAGATTTTTTTTAACCAACTTGACACATAAATTTGGACATTGAACCTTAGTTCAAATAAGATAGTTGTATAAGAATGACATTTAAATAACTTTTTTCTATTTCTTCTTAGTTAGATGCTAATGCGTAATTATATATGGATGAGAATCAAATATTACTTTCGAATTTAGAAATATGATATCCTCATGAGATTGACACTTATTCACCATATGTTACTTTCTAATCATATATGAGGTAAAAATTAAGCATTTGATTTGTAGCGCTTAACAACACAATACCAGCGTGAATAGGGTTAGATACATGAATATTTATTTACATGCTCTAGTGTTAGAAATGTCTTTGTGAGCTTGTGACTCGTATTTGGTGTGTAGAATAGCTTGGATTGGTGTGTGAAGTGTTTCGGAGGAATTTGGAGTAGAGCTATGAGATGTTCTAGAACGATGTGAATATTTTACCTTGAAGAAATTAGAATTTGGAAATATAATGAACATGAAAGTTGCAGATCTTTCTGTTAGCTTTCCAACGCATCAACAATAAGCTCGATCAGAGGTCAGATGAAGAAGTTGTGATCAAAATACTAAAGACTATCAAAGCTAGAAAGAAACACGGGGGGCCCGTGTTTGTGAAACATGATCCGTGTTTTATCATCAGGAAAATGTGTTATGTTTCCGTGAGAGGCCGAGAGATATAAAATAAACACGGGGTACCGTGTTTAGTAACATGGTCCGTGTTTGTAGGGTTTTTCGCTTCGCCTCGGTTTTCGCTAATGATAGTTTTGTATAGTATAAATACCATGTGATTATAATCCTAATCAAAGAGTGAACGTCGGCTTCTTCTCCTATTGAGTTCTCTTGTAATTCCTTGATGTATTGAGTGATTTAAGTGAGAATTTCTTTGATTCTTTGTAATCACAATTACTTCACATCAATAAGATCATCTGTTTCCCCAATCTGTGTTCTTGAGTGTTCTTCTCTTCTCAATTCTTGTGTGTTCTAATTGATTCTAATTAGATCTTATTTTTTCTGAATTAGTATCGATCCACAACAGTCTTTATATGTATACTTGTAAAATAGAGATCTCACACAAGAAATAAAAATAGTAGGTTAGTCCTATATGACACACAATAATCATATTCATATAGAATGATAACTAACATATATATATATATATATGTTACTTCTTTTTATTAAGCACTTATCAAGCTCTGCATCAATTGGATCATCTAGGTGTTGACTTAGGCTTGACCTTTGACTTTTACCTTTGGCAGTTGAACTAAGTGTAGGTGTTGGAAAATTTTGAAAATAAAAGGTTCAAATATGATTGAATTGAATGGATTTGGATAATTGGTTTAGGCTATGGTGTGATGCCTGACCTTAAGCCTTGATGGCATTGATTTTAAAGGCTCTTATAGTCCCTTAAATTTGATTAATGGTTTAATTTTTGTTATTATTTTGGATCTTATTAGCTTTGATTAATAATAATGAATTTTATATGACATTAATCATTTAAGATAAATACTTAAGTTTGGAAAAGGGATCTTATGACTAGGAATAGGTGTTTGAGTGCATAATTGGACCTTTAAGTTAAAAAGGTCAAGCTCTTCTCTATTGGTATGCCATACACCCTATAGAAGGTACGTGTACTTAATGATTTGGGTGTTGATATTTAGTATGGTTGATTGTTATATTATATGGATTTCTTGGCAATTTTTTCCTTAAAATTGAGTGATTTGATTTGGTAATACTTCATTTACGATCATTGTCTTATATATGAAATTTTATTCTCGTTAACATTTGATATCACCTATGATTGAAATCAATTTACAGAACCACTTTTGTACCTCTTGAATAATTAGTTAGGGCTGGTTTTAAAGAGTTGGATGTTAGTTGGAAATTTCTTGTGTTGGAGCTTTGTTAAGGCTTGTTAATTGTTATTTCATGTTGAGTTATCAAGGCATGCTTACCCTCTTATATAATGATTACATGTGATTATTTTGTTTAAAGCATGTTTTTATTTATTATATAATTATGTGCAATGTAAGCATGCCAACTCTTGTAAGATATTGTGATTTACCCAATACGAGGACATTGTATTGATATCATCACTTTTCATATGATTTTATGTGATGCATGTAATGGATGAAGGATTTTGTGGAGTGTCATACTAAGGGATATGAAGACTAGATGGTTGAGGGTCCTAGCTTTTATAATCTGTATAGTTTGAATTATGGTTTGCATATGGGTTGAGTCTAGAGGCATATCAGTGTTGTACATTTGTGTGCCCTTTATGGTTATTTTTTTAGTCTTATGTCTCTAATGTATTTTAGTTACCATTATTGTACGAAGAGTGTATTGTCCATAAACCTTTCATTATATTACTATTTATTCTTTCTGATGCTTTATATTTTGATATAACTTATCTTATCCTTAGCACTTGGCATAAAAAAAAGGTAATGATACCAAACATATGCTAAGCATGGTGGTAACAACCAATATGTGTCCTCTTTCTTTCTCTCTCTCTCTCAAGTTATCTTTATTTGATACTGATGTTTAAAATTTTCATTTTAGCCTTGCAATTAACTCATATGAAGTAATAGTTGTTGAACTTATGTTAGTTGCATTGTGGCAATAACATTCCTTATTGCTTTCTTTAGCTTTTGTAATTACAGTGAAAATTAGGGTGTGTTAGAAATAAAACTATAAAACTAATGATGTGGCATATTATTTAATGTTTTTTAAAATATTTTATGAATAATGATAATTTCTAAGATGTTCTAAGTAATATATAATAAATAATTTATAATAGTAATAAATATATATAATGATATAATATATTCTAATACACTTTTTTTAATTGTTATAGTTAAGGCAACAATTTTTTCATAAGTTAGAGTCATGGTGAGTCTTACTCACATTGATAAAGGACTTAGAGTGGGACCCATATAGCTTATGCGAGAGGGTTTACCATGAGTCCAACTAATGTAAAATTTTGTCAAAATTGAGTCCTTAATGTTGAATTTATAATAACTTCATCTTAAGGCTTTTAAAATATGTTAATTTTATGTTTGATCATGATTTAAACGTGTTTTAACATATTCAAGTGTAAGTGGTTTGGAAGTGATTTGTTTTGTTTTAGATAAGGATATCATTTATGAGGAAAACAATTGACAAGTTGATCCTCTTAGAATCCTCAAGTTTTCGGGGAAGTTTGAGTTTTTTTTCTCCCTCTAATTGTTCAAATTTTTTATGGTTTTGTTTTCTTTTTATAGATTTTTTTATTGAGTTTAGTCTTTTTATTCTCAAAGTGGATAAAGTAATTAAAGTTTTAAGCTAAAATAAGGCATTTTATGCTCTTACAGGCTTTTGTTAAGGTTGGGTTTGAAGGAAAGTCATTGTTCACCTTATTATGAGGTGAATGAGTTATATATTGTGTTCTTGGTGTGTTTTATGAGAAATATGCATGAAATTATGTGTTTAGGCATATTTTTGGTGTATATGAGCATATTTGGTTGAATATTAGAAGAATGGATAGATAAGCATGAATATAGAACTTTTTTTACATGAATTTGTTTTTTGCATGTTTGTGAGGATCAACCTCTTAGGTTTTGTAGGTTTAGAGTTTATTTTTGAGCATGTTAATAATCGATGCAAGTGTTGGCACGTTTTATATGAAGTATTTTGTATATCACAAAATGTTCAAACATGTTATAGGATTTCTAGTCTTATGACAAGATTACGAAATGATAAGCATGGTTCTTAGTGTCTTAATGGGATATAAAGAATGATTAATTATTAAGTATGATGGATACATGGTCTTAAAGTGTTGAAAAATATGTATATATGTCAATTGATGCTTGTATTGGATTAAAAATACATGGTGTATCTTTGTAATAATTGATCGACATGTTCTAGTAGAATTAGTCAATTTGTTGGGGTTAGAGCTATGCAACTGGTTTCACTAATCAAATGGTTTTGCCTAACCATTCAATTGATTAAATGAATTTTTTATTAGGTTCTATTAACAGATAACCAGTTAATCAAGACTTGATTAATCAATCAATCACATCGATCAACTAGTTAGTACCAAACCTAGTTACCTCCTTACCTTATCTTAGCCTCTTTGCTTTTCATTATGAACCTAAACCCATATAATGGCTCTATGGGACTAATCGACTAGTTTCTTGGGGTGCTCATAATATTTTCTAATTCATCCTTGGAGGTTTTACCATATCTTGGACCTCAAACTTAGGCTTTAACCTATACTATAATTTATGAATGAAGGGAAGAATATTACCTAAGTAATATCTTGGATGATTATGTTTGATTTTATCACTCAAACACTCTATATTGGAACAATTAGTGAGTATTCAATGTTATCATCTTAAAACACCCATAATGAGAATATTGAATAATATGAGATCCTTATATGATGGGATTTTGTTTCCATGTTATGTTGGCCTTTGTGTGATATGTGCTCTTGGATAATATGATACTAATTAATTAAATATAAATATGACAGGTTGAGATTATCTGGTTCTCAATTAGTTAGCGAGAATTAGTCAAAATCAACCACTTCTTATTATCATTTGCTTTGGGGATGTACCTAAGAGGTTCTAATGCCTATCCTACTCTAGATGTCAATTATGCATTATAAAGTATTGACACTAAATATTTTGGTCACCTAGGTGAGTTTTACTTAGTTTTAGCCGGATTTTATGTCCCAATGGTGATTACTTAGCTTCTACCACACTTTGCATCTTCTTAGTTATTGGGATGAATTCCTTGAGTATTGAGAGATCATGGTGGATAATTCAACTTGTTTCTAAAGATTAAAGTAAATGTGTGGATCTTGTGATCATAACCTTATAAAGATAGTAAAACAAAATTAGTCTTAGAGATGTCTTAGGTGGCTTACACTTATTATGTGTTTATTACCATATGTTATATGGTTGATGTGATTTATGATCCCTTATAAATGATATATGGTTCCAAGTATGACACTCATGTATGATTCATTCATGTTCCCCATTATGATCGCACTCTTTAACAAGAACACTACAATATGATGTACGGTATGGTAATGCATAAGTGTGTGATGTGTGGCTAGTATAGGTGTTCATAATTAGATATTTGTATCCACTTATTTGGATATCCACTCTATGTCCCTTAGATTGGATATCTGAATTTCTAAGTATCAAAAAATGTAGATCAGATATGGATCACATATTAGATATGTAATATCCTATATGTAGAAACCCTAATTTATAATTAAAAAATAGATAATCATAGAAATATTTTTAGGGTTGGATGTTCCATGATTATATGTATTATTATTTTGTGTTAATAATATAGAGTGGTAGATTAAATTTTTTCAAGAAATATTAATTGGGTATAATTTTTATATTTATTAACCTCTTAATATAAGTTGTTTATTATCTATTTATTTATTTACTTATTAAGTGTTCATTAATTTTTTCTTAACCCTTTATTATTATTATTATTATTATTATTATTATTATTATTATTATTATTATTATTATTATTATTATTACCATCATCATCATCATATTTTTTAAATCTAACTATCTAACATTACCATACTCCAACCCTCCTCTAATGTGACACATACTCTCTCTCTTCTTTGGTTGTTCTTTTGATGATCATAACTCCCAAACCAAACAAAACTAAGCCCAACCAAATGATTACTTCTGAACAAAACAACCCTTTATGTGGCATTTATTTCCCAATTTTGGTGTGCAATTGCTTACGTTGACTTTTTGTCAAAAAACCCAAACTCCTTGTCCAGCCCTAGATTCACCTAGCCAAATGCACTTAAGATTGGCCTTATCGTGCATACATACCATCATCCCCTACTTCACTTGGTGTCTTTCTTTTCTCATGCACCTACATCCTTTGCACTACAATATTCCATTGCTTAAACTTAGCCCTGCACCGAACCAAGCTACCATGAACACATGCAATCTATCTCCTCCCTTGTTCATTTTATTTTCTTCTCTCATGCATCATCGATTGATCATCAACTCTCCACTCACTTGGTTTCTTTTCTTCTCATCCACTAGATTTCCTTTGTAATTGATTTACCCTTTTCTCGGTGACTTTTTCCCTTCTACACAACCTCAAGTCAGCTAACCTACTACCCAAATCTTCTTCTCCATGGACTCTCATCCCCTATTAACTCCACATTACCCCCATCATTTTCTAGTTGCCTTTGAACACTGCCCTAAAACTCCCTCCATTCCTTTCAAGCCTTTTAGGTTTTTCTTTCTCCGTAGCCAACCTTCCTTATCTTTCCTCCTTGCAATTTCCTTGTATTCGACTGCAGTTAGAACCTTGTATCATCTCGTCCCTCCTTCTATTCTATGTGAGAAGATACAATAAGAACTATTGTAACACCCCCTAAATTTACAAACCAAAAAAAAATTATTTGTAAAAGTTAATCGCATAATCTAAAACTATAAATCATGGGATGTTACCGCCACATTTGGTACAAGTACGATTTCCTCTACCATTATGTTACCAAGTGCTAAGGCTAAAAAATTATTCCGCTTAAATTAATCACACAATTATAAATTAGATTAGCAAGAGATTTAAAGTAATTTAATAACATTTCAAATAGAACCAACAATCCATGGTTACAAAATATCAGTGAATGGAAATACATAAAGACAACAAGAATTACAGAATCTTCTAGGTCAAAAGACACCTGAAAAATATCAGATAACCCTGTACTCTCAACCCGACTAATAACTTTCAGTAGATCTTGCAAGCTAACCTGTAAAGACCACTATCCATTAAATAGGTAGAGGCCCATGAAAGGAACCCTTCATTACAACTGTACTGAGTAAACCATTATACAAAACTAATATGAAAGGTTTGCATGGAACACATAAAATGCATCACGATAATACATGAACATTTAATTATGCATAAATTAACTGAAATACGATAATCATTCATATAACCATATAATATCAATACCATATACTACCAATGTTAGTTTATCTAGAATAAACTAGAACATCTAAGAGATGCTCTTTGCAGCATAATTAAAAAAACATCATTCTCATGGTATAACCAGAGTGACAGTTCTCATTATCAATACCAACAACTCTCATAACACAGGTGGGCTTACCAACACAAACTAATAACAACACATACCATCACATGTAGGCACAACAGCTACTACCGGATCATAAGTAGGCACAAAAGTCACTACCGGACCACAGTTAGGCACAAATGCTACTACCAACCAATCGCATAATCATTTCAAATGACACAAGCCTTCAAAGATTGATGAAGATTCAAAATTAAAATAGGATCAGTGGCTGTCTAAATTAGAAGAAGGAATGAACATATTCAAGCAATATTTAAAAATAATTCAACAAGAACTCAAATAACTCAACTATGAATGTCACCTATCCAAGATTACTCCAAGTAGCCATAGAAATGATTATTTAATCACAAAGAGAGAATTAACCAAGTGAATTACATGTATTAGATTTCAATAAAACTAACCATCAACATGTTACAATGTCTATCAACATCATGTATATATAGGCATAGGACCTTGCTAACTAGCACACTAATTTAGTCACATGACATACAAATGGTTAACTAGCACATAAACTAGTATTAATAATGTATTTATATCCTACATAATACATGAATCAACAAAGACTATTACAAACAAATTAAGCTAATTAGTACATGAAAACAACTAACAAGAATTCTAATCAAAACGGTGATGTTGAATAGGCTTTCTTGATTGTAGAGTTAACTTTCATGCACAAAACCTTCCTTTGTAATAGCTTGTAACACTTGAAAATCTTATGTATCTTGACTTCTTAAATGGTTTGATCTTCTTCCTTCAAATATATTACACACCTACAAGAATAAATTAAAGTAATATCATCAAGGTTAGTCATAGTATTATTATCAAAGATATATAATGTGATCAGTTCCATAATCAAGTATGCCAAATCACCATCATCTTGAGGATCTTCTATGTATGCTCCTACATCAACAAATCAAACAATAATCATTTTCATTTTTATTTTACTCGAGGGGAGATCATAAACTTAGAGATACTAAGGTACTTTGGTCATACTAGCACACAAGGGTAGCACAATATCCTATTGATTATCAATCTAGGGATGTAAAGGTACCCTAGTCACACTGATGCACTAAGGTACACATTACCCTACTGATAAGAACACCTAATCTATAAGTATGCATACACCCTAATTAGGTCCGTAGAGCTAAATAGAGTTAGATATAGGGCTTACCTAAGGCACTAAGGCAAACCGGAAAAATCCATAAACAATTGTGGGCTAAACCACACCTATAGGTGTAACACCCCAAAATTCACTAAATTTTTTTTTCTTAAAAGCGGAAGCAATTAAATTGGAAGCACTGAAAACCTATGAATTATGGAAATGTTACCGCCACACTTAGTACCAGACCGGTTCACTCCGACCGTTCCAGTACCAAGTGCTAAGGCTAAGAAAAGAAATAATCAATACAATTCAATTTCCAAATAAGCATTAAACGGTTGTAAAACAAAATCAGAGTACGCATCAAGAAATGTAATTCATTTCCAAAAGAGAATTAAACTTACAACCGATAAAAGATTAACAAAAAGAATTAGAGTCATATAAAGACTATAATATGGCCACAACTCTCTTGAATCTCGAGCCAAACATGCTCAACACTCAGCCCCAACTGATATCTCGCCCACCTGCACAAATCAGAAGGGCATACTACTCGTGGGAATGAGCATCACCCATAAAAAGGGTGATCAGTACGCTACATACTGAGTAAGGTAACCGAGCACTAAGGCCGACACATAAGCACACAATCCATGCAGATAAAAGATCATAAACATGATAACATAATTCATGTGATCATCCAAGTAAAAGTATAAAGGCCCATATGTATATAATCCGATTCAATTACTTAGTTTATCTCTTATCAGGAATCATGCCACACCATACTTTTATTCAAGTCCATACGATTAGGGGAACCCCACTATTTTTGCCGGTAGATCGGTCGCGAGGGAAACGTTCCCTGCCACTATTTTAGCCGGTGGATCGGTCGCGAGGGTAACATACCCTGCCACTATTATAGCCGGTGGATCGGTCTGGCCCCTTCTCATACGGTGTTCCACTTTAAGTGATTAGTGTCTTCCCATATCTTTCAACATATATCGTTTTGTTTTGTTGAGCTCGGGATCCCCCACTATTATAGCCGGTGGATCGGTCGCGAGGGTACATGCCCTGCCACTATTTTAGCCGGTGGATCGGTCGCGAGGGAAATATTCCCTGCCACTATTATGCCGGTGGATCGGTCTGGGCCCGTCTCAACATCTTCCACTTTACGTGATTAATGTCTTAAGTATCTTATTCAAAGGCTTTCACCATGCACAAGCACGAATCATAAATCATAAATTCCATATCCATCATCATACTTTATTCACCAATTACACACGTGCTACCACCAAACCCTAGACATGCATATATCGCTCCCTTCACAATTATCCTCCAATTCTACTTCACTTCTCACTCTAGGGTTTTATCCCAAAACCCTAATTTAGTCTCCTTCGTACCCTTAATTTGCTCCACATACTATTTTTCATCCCAAGTGCTCAAACACCCAAACAACACTTACATTACCTTCCTTACATCCCAAATTAACTTTCCACACATAAATTTCATACCCATGCAGACATTAATCTCCCCATACTAACCTTCGAACCTTTTTCATGCAAACCCTAAATTTCCATGTGAAACCCTAATTTCAACCATGCAAACATTAACCATTATGTAAAACCCAAAACCTCATCATACCAAACCCTAAATTCAATCCACATAACCCAAAGATTCATTCATACCAAACCCTAGATTCAAACCATATACATCCCAAAGATTCATTCACACAAAACCCTAAATTCAATCCATACCAACACAAGGATTCAACTCATATAAAACCCAAAGATTTTTCCACATAATACCATTGATTAGATTCTCCCCTTTCATAACCACAAATTATATTCTCCCATACAAGACTATAAGTTAGATTCTCCCACATAAAATCATAAATTAGAATCTCCCAAGCAAAACCATAATTTGGATTAATTGGATTCCTCAAAATAAATCATAAATTAGATTCTCCCAATCAAATCATAAATTAGGTTCTCCCATATAATGTCATAAATTACATTCTCCCCAAATAACGTCTTACATTAGATTCTCCCTAACAAACCATAAATTCAATTCCCCCATATAACATCATAAATTATATTGTCTCCCGCAAAACCATACAAAACCATAAGTTAAACTTCCCCATATAAAACCATAAATTATATTCTCCATACCAAAACCTCAAAAATCATAAATCAGATTCTCACACACGAAACCCTAAAATTCCTTTACTCATGAATCAATGGAATACTTAGGTCAACTCACATCCCTTAATCAACTTCTTTCTCCATCCTCCTTTTTCATCCTTTCTCCCACATAAAAATCATATCAACATCCTCACATGCATGTCTTACAAGGTCATACACAAATAATACACATACCATACGAAAACATACTTCAACTCCACGTCATATCATCCACGTTATATCACATACAGAATGATCATAATAATACATAGGATACATAGCATGCGAAACACATAATGCCCATAAGCACATAAAATGCCTTAGCACCCCTTACCTGAAACGACACCGGTCTTGGAGCACGTTCCTACGCCTCCTTAGGGCTTTGACCAAATAATAACATATTAATAAAATAACTTTAACAAAATACTTTGCTAAAGACATAAAAATAATAGAGATATTATAACCCTTGATAATATAGGGTTAAAGATTTTACCCTAATGATAATAATGATACTAATATAATAATATCAAAGATAATAAAACTAATATCAATGAGAATAATAATAATAATAATAATAAGCTTTAAAATTTAAAGTGGGGTTTCGACCCTACTTATAACTAATAACTTACCACTTATTTAATATTAATAATAAAATTAATAACATATATAATAATATTGAAATAATAAAGATAATGATAATATTATTATTAATGGTTATAAGAACAATAGAAACAATAATACTAAAATAAATAAGTGCGAATGTTAATACAAAATTAGGGCCTAAGATTTTCCAGAATAATTAATAAAATGATAATAATAATAATTCTAATAATTATAATATTAATAATAATAATAATAAGAAGAAGAATGATAATAATCCCATAATAATTCAATTAATAACTTAAAATTCAAAACTAACAATAATATTGTTTTATTACCACTCTCCACCCTACAAGTACAATTCAGAATAAAATTTCTCATCAAATAATAATAAAACATATTAAGAATATAAATATTAAGAATAATAATAATGGTAATTATATGCAAATAATTGAAATAAATTAAATCAAGGCTTATAATAATATGGAAAATGGTTGAGAAGGTATAGGGTTCAACCTTAAGCTGGTGGTGATAGGTGGCACCGGCGGTGGTGCACGGCGGCAGCGACGGTGGCCGGAAAAACAGAAGAAAAGAGGGAAAGATGGATGTTGGGAAAAAGATAGGGAGAATTGAGGTGAGATAAAAGGTGTTTATTGTTGCCCAGGAGTATAGGGACAAAATGATGGTGGTGGTGCAGCCAAAGGTGGCGGCGCACGGCGGAGGAAGGCGGTTTAAGGCTTCGGGGTCAAAATTCCGGCGAGAACGAACATCTAACTTTGCATGGTTATTGAGGCTCGTACAAGAAGAATCGAGAGGTGTAAACAGTTTAGTTAACTAGAGGGTGTTGCAGGGAAGAATTTGGAATGCGGAGGTGGCGCTGAGGTTGGCTATCGGCGGAGGAAACGGCGTCTAAAGTCTCGACGATGGCAGCTCTCACCGAGGGTTTCGGGGAAGAAAAAACTCTAAAAACTCCTATAACAAGGCTATTTATAGATGTTGGAATGGATAATGAGGAGCTGGAGGTCGACATGGAAGTTTTAATTGCAATAATTTGGGTGGCCGGTGGCGGTAATTGATCGGCTGACGTTTGGTTGGGTTCGGGGTTTCGAGAGGTTGGGGAGGAGAAAAGGGCGAGATTTAATGTCCAATAATTATGCGAATTTATTCGTCAAGTTAAGAGGAAGACAATGAGCCAAGAAACGGCCGGTATTAATTACCGTAGCCGGAGACACCATTGATGGCAGCCAGCATTGCAGCGTCGTCGATGACGGGGAAAGGAGGAAGAAGAAGATGGGCTGGCCGGGCGGTTCGCGAAGGAAAAGAAAGAAAGAAAAGAAGGGAAACCGGGCGGTTCGGCGCGAGCGGTAAGGGTTTAAATGGAACAACGAGCTTCGACGGAAACGGAGCCAAAACGCGGCGCTGAGAAAGGAGGCTGAAGGGCGACGGCCGCGCGGGCGCGGGCTAGGCCGAGGAAGGAAGAAAAAGAAGAAGATTGGGCCGCAACTAGCCCAGTTCGGGGAAAAAGAAGAGGAAAAAGAAAAAGAAGAAAAAGAAAGGAAAAGGAAGAAAGAAAAAGAAAAAGGGAAAAAGAAAAGAGAAAAATAATTAGATTGGGGCCAATTAAATTAATCTAAATATTTAGGATATTTAAAAATAATAATATTTAAATAAAATAATATTTAAATTCCTTTTTAGGCTAAATTAGGATTTTTAAAAGATTTTCCATAAATTCCATTTTAATTAGCAAAACACCCTAATTTTCTTCCATTAATTTATTTATAAATTAACATTAATCTGAAACTATCTTCTCCTCATTATTTTAAATAAAATAATTTATTTAGTTAATTTCCAAAATACGAATCCTTAATTAGCTAAAATACCCAATTTCTCTTAATTAACATACTTATAAATTTATTCTTGATTTTCCCTAATTAATTTCCTTTTTATTTTAATTAAAATAATTAACTTAATTAATCTTTATGATAAAATCTCATTTAAATATAATATTTAAGATTATAATTTTTCGGGGCATTTCAATAGGATAGTGACCCCTAAAGAGCCACCATTTTCAATCTCAAGGTCTTTCACTTCAAATATTAATGTTTTATAATGGTGGCCACGAAAGCGCATATTAATCACATAGTCTCAATTCTCATGCTTAATCATTTTTATTCATTTTCAAACATTATGAGATAACCATAATTAATATCATTACTAATGTCAATGTTAGAAATCTACTTAGGTTGTCCTCGGTTCAATTATTTACACTTAAGCACTTTAGGTCAAAAATGACCAAAACACCCCTGAGGCTAAAATTACCATTTTAACATCATAGAAAGGATGACATACCATAATTAAATTATTCATCGTGTAATTAAATTATCAAATACACCAAATGATCATTTTTCCCTTATACACAATTCCACACGTAAAATCCTAAAATGTTCCTAGAACATCAAATACACATTCTCACATTTAACAACCAATAATAAATATTAGACATATTTATTAGAATAATCATCATGGTATACTTAAAATTACCAAAATACCCCTAGGCCATATAATAGTAATAATCATATTGAAATATGTGTTTCTAAAACAACAACATACCTATTCTCATGCTTAATAATGAATAATACATATCATCCATGTTTATTAGGATAATCATCATGGTATACTCTAAATTACCAAAATAACCCTAAGCCATACAATAGTAATAATAATACTGAAACAAGTGTTCCTAAAATAGAAAAATACCTACCATCATACTTGACACTACTAAGAACATGTTAGGCATTCTAATTTAGATTAACTATCATGGTGTGCTTAAATGACCAAATTGCCCCTAGGGCACATGAATAATAATAATCATGCTACTAGTAGATCTAAACATGCTTAATCTAACATTTTCACATGTACATATCATACAAAATCTCTTCCCATATTAGAACCATTTTAATCACACTTTATATACATGATATTATCCATAGAATAACATGCTTTCTTTTTTATTTTTCATGATACAAATAATTAGGGCATAATTATTTATAACAAATCATGCTTAACACAAATCATATGTCGAAACCCTAATGTGCTATCATACGATATCCAAACATTTTAATAGAGTATAAAGGTTACCTGATTTATAGTAAAAGCACAATTTATCCGTAACCTCCTAAAAATTATTAGGCTCCACTAATACAACTTTTGTACATAAAAATAATATCATAAATACAATATTAATATTTGATAAATAAAATAATTATTTTATTAAAAATATTTATTAAATGTAAAATTATTAAACTACCCTTAAATATTATTAATTACTAAAATAAATTAAAATATAAAAATACAACTCACGTTGCATGTGTAGCATAAGTCATACCCGTAGGGCCCCTCGGTGGCCGGTGTTGGTTCGATCGGTGGATGTAGGGCTACTGTGGGAGGTGGACATAGTAGTGGCTATAGTGGGTTGGTGTAGGAGGGGATAAGGATACGATGGGCGGTGTAGGGCTGCGGGAAGGAGGCAATGTAAAGGAGGGAAAAAGGATAAAAAGAAAGAGAGAGGAGGGGAGGGGAGGGAGGAGTTGGTGATGGGGTGGCTATGGGATGATTGTGCAAGAGTTGGTGGTGTGGTGGCCATGAGTAGGCTCAGCCGAGAGGAGCTATAGTCGAATGGAGGTGGTAGAGGTGGAGGCATGGTGGCACGATGAAAGGGTGCGAGAAGGGTGGCTGGTGGTGGTGAGGTTGTGGTTTGGTCATGTAGGGAGGTTGTAAGAGTAGAGGAGGTTGCGACTAGGTGTTGAGTGGAGGAGATGAAAATAGAAAAAAAAAATTTGTTGCCTAGGGTGTGGCTTCTATAGTGCGGCTGGTGATAAGTGCAAGGATTGATAGAAATCACCGTAGGGAAATGAGGAAGGAAAATATAGCGACAAGGGAGGAGAACAAAGAAGGGAAGAAGAGAAGAGGAAGGTGGTCGATGGTAGAGGCTAGGATGGTGGTGGTGGTCATGGTTGGACTAGCATAGTAGAGGAAAATGAGGGTTGGATAGAAGAAGGAGAAGTAAAGGAAGAAGGTCAGGGAATAAGAGGTAGCGCATGAGAAGTAGGAATATAAGAAGAAGAATAATAAGAAGAAGAGGAGGAGGTGATGGGCTGAGGCATGCGATGGGTAGGTGGAAGTTATAGGGGAAAAGGTGCAGGAAGGGTAGAAGGTGCTTGGTGTAGGGTTGATACCTGGTAGGGATGCATGTAGGGAGGCCGGTGTAGGCTGGTGAAGGTGTTGTAAGGGCAAAAAATGGAAGGAAAGGGACATGAGAAGGGAGGAGGTGCAGGTCTATTTTGGCTAGAAATAGGAAAAGCAGCACATACATGCATGATAGAGGACGCTACGCGTAGGGAAGGGCATGTTTAGGAAGCAAGGGTGTAGATTGTGCAAAGGAGAAGTAAGGGAGATGGGTCGGGTTGATAGGGCATGAGGAAAGAAAAGAAAGGGAGAAGAGAGCTAGGCCAATGTAGGAAGAGAAGGAGAAGAAAAAAGATGATGAAGGTGGCGAGTGGGTTGGGCTAGCTTGGGGAGAAGAGAAAAATGGAAGGGGAAGCTGGGTAAGGTGAAAGAAGAAAGAAAAGAAGAGGGAGAAGCAATCTAACTTGGAGAAGAAGAGAAAAAGAAAGTAGAAGAAGAAAAAAACGGGAAAAATTGTAAGCTTATGATTTGTATTTGGTGTATATAATAGCTTGGATTGGTGTGTGAAATATTTAAGAGGAATTTGGATTAGAACTATGAGCTATGCTGGAAAGATATAAATAGTTGACCATGATGAAACAAGAATTTAGAAAAGTTTGAATATGAAACATGTAGATCTTTTTGTTAGCTTTCGAAAGCATCAATAGTCAGCTCGATTAGAGGTTAAACGAAGAAGTTGTGGCCGAAATACTAAAGACCATCAAAGCTAGAAAGAAACATGAGGGCCCGTGTTTGTGACAGTCTCGTACAATATAAATACCATGCGATTAGAACCCTAATTAGTATAGTGTCGTCCTCTTCTCTCCTCTTAAGTTATTTTGTAATTCATTGATTAATTGAGTGATTTAGGTGAGGATTTCTTTGATTCTCTTTGTAATCACAATTACTTCACATCAATAAGATAATTTGTATCCCCAATCTGTGTTCTTGAGTGTTTGTCTCTTCTCAATTATTTTGTATTCTAATTGATTCCAATGAGATCTTATTTTTTTGAATTGGTATCAATCCCCCCAACAAGTGGTATCAAATCTTAGGGTTTGTGTTTGGGATGTCTATAAGATTTGATATAGAGAAGTTTGATCAGTATGTGAACTTTAGCTTATGGAAGTTGAAGATGAAGGCAATCCTGATTCAGAATGGATGGGAGAAGGCATTACTTAGGAAATCAAAGAAGTTGGTTCGATGATAAATGAGAAATTTCAAGGAGATAAATCAAAAGGCCCTTTCCACCATACAATTGTATTTATCTAGTGATGTAATGCCCGAGGTGGCTAAAGAAACAACGACATCATCCCTGTGGCTCAAGCTAGAGTCTCTATACATGACGAAGTCTGTGATGAATCAATTTTGTTGAAGAGAAACTTGTACGAGTTGAAATTGGGTAAGGGAGAATCCCTAAAATCTCATCTTGATGAATTTAACTCTATAATTATGGATTTGAGGAATATAGATGTCAAATTGGAGGATGAAGATCTTGTTGTTATATTTTTGTGTTCTTTGCCTACTAATTACAAGTATTTTTGTGAGACTATACTGTATGGGAAGAATAATGAGTTGGTTCTTGATGATGTCAAGAATACCCTGCTATAGTATAAAATGATTGAGAATTAGTTGACCGGAGGTGGTTCTAGTGACTCATATAGTGAGAGACTTGTAGCTAGTGGTAGAAATTAGGAATGAGGTTCTAGAGTTCTGGTGAGAAGAAGAAGAAGTCCAGGTCAATGTCAAGGAATATAAAATCCAAGAATATCATGTGCTATAGATGTCACAAGAAGGGCCATATCAAGAAGTTTCGTCCTATAGGAAATCTGGGGATAAATCTAGTGAATCATATTACACAAAGGATGCTGCTACTATAGCCCAATATAATAGTGATAGTGATGTGTTGAATGCCACTGATAATCAGAACAAGATTATGGACAGGTGCATCTTGGACTCTGGATGATCTTACCATATTTTTCCCAATAGGAATTGGTTCCAAACTTATAAGATGGCTCAATGTGGGGTAGTTATGATAGGTAATGATGTTGCATGCAAAGTTGCTAGGATTGGGGTAGTGAAGGAGAAGATGCATGATGGTATGGTCAGAACATTATCTAATGTTCGACATGTACCTAAGATGACCAAGAACTTGATTTCATTGAGTTCCTTATATTGTAATGAATATCTTTATGTGATCAAGGATGGCACAATGAGGATTACAAGAGGGGCTCTTATTGCAATGAAAGGTAAGAGGGTCGGGACACTATATAAGCTTGTTGGTTCCACTGTTGAGGGAGTAGTTGTGGTAACATAATTGAGTATGTCTAACTCGGATGTTACTAGACTTTGGCATATGCGACCTAGACACATGAGTGTTAAAGGCTTGACTGAACTATCTAAGAAAGGGTTGTTGGATGGTTAGAGTATAGGTATAATGAATTTCTGTGAACACTGTGTGTTTGGCAAGTAGAAACGGGTTAACTTTTTAAAGGCTAAACATAGTAGGAAAGGGCCTCTGGATTATATTCACTCTTATTTGTGGGTTCTTGTAGGGTGGTTTCCAAGGGTGGTTCATGATACCTACTGACATTTATTGATGACTTCTCTAGAAAGGTGTAGTCTTATATTATTAAGAATAAGAATGATGCCTTTGGTGTTTTCAAGTGTTGGAAGACCTCACTAGAGAAGTGGACTGGGAGACATGTAAGGTATCTCAGGATAGATAATGGTCTCGAGTTTGTGGATCATAGTTTCACTAATTATTATAAGGACCATGGTATTGCTAGGCATCACACTTGTGTTACAAGACCACAATAGAATGGTGTTGCGGAGAGGATGAATAGGACCATATTAGATAAGGCTCAATGTATGTTGTCACAGGTTAGATTAGGATAGGAGTTTTAGGCTGAGGTAGTTCACATGGCGGTGTTCCTGGTGAATAGGTCACCTAATTTTTTCATTGATTTGAATATACCTAAGGAGGTATGATGTGGCAAACCAGTTGATTATTCTAATTTGTATGTTTTTGGATGTCCCACCTATGATTATGTGAATGATTGGAAGCTCAAACCTAGATCCAAGAAGTGTATTTTTATTGGTTATACATCTAGTGTGAAGGGGTAAAGGTTATTATACTTAGTTGTATCCAAGTTATTTACTAGAAGGGATGTTACCTTTAATGAATCCATATTCCTCCAAAATACTGAGTCTTCTTTTGATAGATTATCTGAAGAGGTGGAGTAGGAAAACTTGTGTGGTGTTACGGATAAGGGGGAGGTAGAGGTTGATTTGGATTAGTTTGACTCTTCTAGTATGAGACCCATTATTTCTAAAGTGGATGGATCCAGGTAGTAGGTGGAGCAAAGGGGCATTGCTTTAGGTAGACCACCGAGTGTTGTAAAGCCGCCTATGAGATATGGCTTTGAGGAGTTAGTAATTTATACTTTGGCTAGTGCTGAGGCTATGGTTAATGTACAAAATCTAGTGTCATACGCAGATACCATTGTTAGTGATGATTCTGCTCAGTGGTGTGCTGCTATGGAGGAGAAGATGCAATCTCTATGGAAGAAGCAGACATGGAAACTTGTGAAGGCACCTAGGATGAAGAAAATTGTTGATTTCAAGAGGGTGTACAAGTTAAACAGGGAACTCCAGGTGTTGAGGGACTGAGGTATAAGGCTCATTTAGTTGCACACAGGTTCAACCAAATTTCTGGTGTAGACTATAATGTGATATTTTTCCCTATTGTTAGGTATATTTCTATTCGTACTTTTCTTGTGCTTGTGGCTATGCGAGATATGGAGCTAGAGCAACTAGATGTTAAAACATCTTTTCTACATGGTGAGATCAAGGAGGATATTTATATGTGCCAACCAAATGGTTTTGTTATTGAAGGCAAGTAGGATCATGTGTGCTTATTGAAGAAGTCATTGTATGGTCTGAAGCACTCGCTTAGATAATGGTACAAGAGCTTTGATCAGTTTATGATTGAGAATTGGTTCTCCAAGAGTGATTATGATGGATGTGTATACTGTAAGTAGGTTGGCGATGGTTCTCTAGTATTTCTTTTATTGTATGTCAATGATATACTTGCTGCAGCAAAAGATTTGTCTAAAGTTAACAAGGTAAAAACAATGCTGAAGATTGAGTTAGAGAGGAAGGATATGGGAGCTGCGAAGAAGATTCTTAGCATGGAAATCATTTGATACAGCAGACATAAGCATCCTTACTTGTCACAAGAGCAGTATATGAACAAGGTGTGGGAGAGATATCATAGATTGATGCTAAGCCGGTTAGTACTCCCTTAGCGACTCACTTCAGATTATCTACTTTGGATTGCCCTAAATTTAAAGATGAGGAGGAGTTTATGGCCATAATTCTCTACTCTAATGTTGCAGGATGCATGATGTACGCTATGGTTTGTACCAAGCCAGATATTGCTCAAGTTGTGAGTGTTGTGAGCAGATATATGACGAATCCCAAGAAGGCTCACTAGCAACCAGTGAAGTGGATTTTGATGCACTTAAAGGGTACTACATCAGCTTATTTTGATAATGGGAGGTCGACTAATACATTGACTGGGTTTGTTGACTCTGATTATGGTGGAGATATTGATAAAAGGAGATCCACTAGAGGTTATGTGTTTTGTCTAGGTGGTTCGACAATTAGCTGGAGGTCATCTTTGTAAGATGTGACTATATTTTCCACTACTGAGACTGAGTATATGGCTATAACTGAGGCTTTTTAGGAATCTTCTTAGCTTGGAGGTTTAATTCATGAGCTTGAGTTTTGATATGGTGTTCCTGTTGTCTGTAGTGATAGTTAAAGTGTTATTTATTTGGCAAAGAATCGGAATTCTTTCCATCATCAGAAAAAGCACATTGATATCAGATACCAATTCATTTGAGGTACTCTTGTTGCAGGCAAGGTTGTGTTGGAGAAGGTGGATACTATTGAGAATCAATCGGATATGCTAATGAAGCCATTAACGGTGAGCAAGTTTGAACATTTCTTGGACTTGGTTGAAGTTTGTGTACCATAAAGGCCTTTAGGGCCCCATGGGTTTTTACAAATGGTATTTTGTGTTCCTGGTGCTAGTTACTTCAAATACATCATCAAGGTGGAGAATTATGAGCTTTGACTCGTATTTGGTGTGTATAATAGCTTGGATTGGTGTGTGAAGTGTTTTGGAGGAATTTGGAGTAGAATAGTGAGTTGTGCTGGAGAAATATGAAGATTTTACATTGATGCAAATAGAATTTGGAAAAGTGTTGAACTTTCTGTTATCTTTCCAAAGCATCAAGAATCATCTCAATTGGAGGCCGAACAAAAAAGTTGTGGTTGAAATACTGAAGATTGTCAAAGTTGGAAAGAAACACGGGGGGTTGTGTTTGTGATAGTCTTGTATTATATAAATACCATATGATTAGAGCCCTAATCAGTATAGTGTTGTCCTCTTCTCTCCTCTTGTGTTCTCTTGTAATTCCTTGTTGAATTGAGAGATTTAGGTGAGGATTTATTTGATTCTCTTTATAATCACAATTACTTTACATCAATAAGATCATCTATTTCTATAATCTATGTTCTTGAGTATTCTTCTCTTCTCAATTCTTGTGTCTTCTAATTGATTCCAATTAGATCTTATTTTTTTGAATTGGTATCGATTCCCAAAAAAAAAAGAAAAAGAAGAAAAAGGAAAACAGATTTAGGGTTAGAATTTAAAATTAGATTAAATTTAGATTTTTAGTATAATATTAATTTATCCAAATTTAGGGTATCAACTTAAGAAAAAATAAATTAGGTAAAATTATTGGTTTTTAGTTGATTTAAATTAAAATGTATGATAAAAAACTATAATAATTTATTAAATAATTTATACAGATTTGTGGGTCATAGGTTAAAAAATAATAATATTAACTTTCTAAAGAGAAAAAAAGGCTAAATGTTCTAAATTAGAGTTACAAAAATTTGGGGTATTACAACCACCATCACCATACGTCTCCACCACCACTATTCATAGCTCAACCCTATACTTCCAACCTTATCTTCCCCAACCCCTGTCATTAAGTATATTCCCTTGTTAAGCTTCCTCGCTCAAGTTCTAATGATGCAACCGGATAACCCTTGGTTTTTCCAACCTTTTTTTGGTTATTTCCTTTTCCCTTCTTCTTATAAATGGTTTATTATGCTAGTTAATTATCTATATAGTATTAGTGCTAATATGTGTATTTTGAGTTTTATTTAATTAGGTGATTCTTGAGGTGCCTTGGATGAGGCATTTTTGTGGTACATTTTGTGTAATTTGGAGGTAAATCCAATCACTCGGGATGGTTGATAATTGTATGCAAGCATGATATATTTTATTAAGATAGGAATCATGTTAGAGTATGTTTAATGTAACCCTTGTGAATTTTGTGCTAGAAATGTAATACATGATAATATAATGTCTCTATGTGCAAGTGTATGTATATATATATATATATAACACACACACACACACACACACATTTATTATAATAAATAAGGAAATAAATGCTTATGAGAAAGTGTGAATATAGATAGAATAATATCCATGTCAAGGGTTTGATCTCAATCAAGGTCTCCTATTCCAAGTAATTTCCAATAAATGTTAAGCATTTTATTATATCCATTGCATGACGTAAATTACATGGATAAATTACATGATAGCACATGAGCATGATTAGTAGTATTTTTAGGCGATTCAGTAAGTCCCAATCCATGCCTTAAAATTATAATGTATATTTTAGCATGAAATAAACGATGTGGTAGAAATACACGCTTAAGTGTAAAAATGATTATTATGATTAATTCATATATAAGGATAAAATATTTTATTATCATATTTATAATTTACATACATACTTAAATATATTTAATCATTTTATTTTATCCTTTTTATGAAAAATTTAAAGGCATAATAAAATTTGGAATTAAATGCATTATTTTGAGATAACTAGGGATTCAAGGGTGTTTTGGTTATATACTACTAAAATATGCCTAAGAGTAAATAATTAATCAAGATTAGATTAGATAACCTCTAGTTGAATTTTAATTAACCTCAATATTATCCTTGAATAAGTTGGGATATATATATATTGTAATACCCCAAAATGTTATCTAATATTAATCCTAATTATTTTATATTTCAACTTAAACATTAACTATTAGCTTAATTATTTTATAAATAGTTAACCCGCATACTTAGATCAATCCTTAAATTAATTTATCTTCATTATTCTACCTTTTTCCTTTTTATTTGAATCTACCTAAATCTATAAATTTTAACTTGGATTTATTTTTCCTAATCAGGTACCCTAAACCTTGATAAATTCATTTTACTCTAATTTAAATCTAAACCTAATTCTAATTCTAATCCTAAATTTATTTTCTTTTTCCTTTTTCCTTTTTCCTTTTTCCTACTTCCTTTTTCTTCTTCTTTTTTTCCTCCTTTTCTTTTCTTCCTCCTAGTCTGCGCCCCCAACCCACCTCTCTCACTCTCTTCTTTCTTTCCTTAGCCTGCACCCTATCCTAGCTCACTTCTCTTTCTCCACCATCAAATTTCTTCTTCCTTTCCCCATTAGGCCAAACAAATCCCTTCCCAACCCCACAACCTTACCCCCTGCAACACACCCCCCAACACACTCCAAACATGCCCCATCCCATTCCCCTACACCACCCTTTCACCCCCTTCCAACCTCATTTCCTTTCCTTGCCAAAATAGCATATCCTTCCCCTCTCACCTGCCCCCTTTCCATTTCATTACTAGCCCCTACACTAACCACCCCCACTACCATTGCAACCTCCCTACCCTAATCGCCTTGTGCTACTAGCCTTACCACAATAACTCCTACCTGCTCCATGATTGCCAACCCTCCCTTTTTCTAATCTATCTAAACTAACTTCCTCACCTCCGCCTTTCCCCTACATGATCCCCTCCACATCCCTCCTTTGCCTCTACCCTTCCTGCACCTCGTCAAGCCCCCTACCATTACCAAATCCCATACAACCCTACAAATCCCAGCCAATCAACCACATCCTTCACTTCACCCTCAACCGTCTACATATATAAACCCATCCCCCTCCATTTCTATTCGACCCCTGACCTTCTCCTTCCTCCCTTCCTCTTCTTCTTCTTCTTCCTTCTACCTCTCTATATTTCTACCAGTTCCACCCTAGCGAAACAACCTTACCACCACCACCCTCTCCATTTCCCTTCCTTGCATTATCCCAGCTCCAACCACACCACCACCCCCTTTACAGCCCTTCCCTCATCCCATCTCTAACCACCAATAAAGCTCCACCATCTCACCATCACCCTTAAATGGTTTCTCTTCCATCTTCTTCCTACCATGCCATTTCTTCCTTCCTAGCTGAGTCACTAGCACCTCCATTGCCTCGCTACCTCCTACCGCCCTAATTGACACTAACATGTCACCCTCATGCACCCTCAACCATCACCTCTACCCAGCCAGCTTTTCTCTTCCCCCCCCTCCCTGAACCTTCCACCTTCGCCCAACTCATGTTGCTCATGAAGAGTGCGATTTTCATTCAAAATTTTAACCCATTATAACTTTAGGGGCATTTTAGTAATTATTATATTCAATAATTATTTTAATAAGATTCATTATTTTATTTGAAAATATTAATATTGTTAATTTGGTATTATTTTTAGGGACAAAAGTTGTATTCGCGATGCTTAATAATTTTTAGCAGGTTACACATATTTTGTGCATTTGTTAGAAATTAGGTAGCACTTATACTCTACTAAAACTTGAGATATTTTATGATAACACATTAGGGTTTTTTGTGCATAAATTATATTAAGTATGTTCTCTACATTTTAATTACATGTCTAAAAGTGTTAGAATGGACTTTAGTAAAATGGAGCATGTTAATTTATGCAAACTATTATTTGTATGAATGTTGCTTAAAATAGGTTAAATGGTAGAAATAAATTATATATGTCATGTATATCTAATATAATAGGTTGAGCATTCTTAGGCCCATTTTTAGCATAATTATTTTAAGTGTATAATGATTTTTATCTCGATAAGTGTGCCTAATATATGTTATTTATTGTTGAGTATATGAATATGTAATTTGATATTTTATGAATGCATGTTAGGATTTTACATGCAAAATCATGTATAAGAGCAAAATGGTCATTTGACATGCCTGATAATTTATTTACATGTTATGTAATTTAATTATTGTGTTTTACCCTTTTGATAACAAATTAATGAATAAAATAAAATTAGTATTTATGGATGATAACATGCTAATAATGGTCTCAAGGGAATTTTAGTCACTTTTGACCTAATACACCTAACATGAATAATCAAATATAAGATGGCCTTAGTGTACTAATAGGTTGACTTTATTGTTTTCTTTGACTCAAACTTAGACCGTTGGCTTAAAGGTTGACTTAAATAATTAGAAATAAAGGAAAAATGGTATGGAATTGGAATTATTGTACAATATGTGATGTTTTGTGATCACCTTGTTAAGATTTAATACTTAAATACCTCAAGTTTAGGAATGGTTACTCTCTAGAAGTAGATTCGTTAGAGATGAAGTAGGAACCCTTGGTTTATTTGGTTCATTAGTATTTCGTTGTTCCCTAGTGAGACCCTAGTCTACTCTATAGGTGACCAACGGGCCCTATAGGAGGTATCAATACTTATGGATTAGGTGTCTTAAATTGAGAGGGTGCTATGTCGCTATGTGCGCTAGTATGACCAAAGAGATTTTATGAATTTGGGTTGGATGGTTAAGAGGGTACCGTGATGCCTTACGTGGCATTATAATTGGTGTAATTTTATGTCTCCAAGTTATTATTGGATCCCTTCAAGTAAATAAAATTAAAAAAAATGACTATTATTAGATCAAAATAGTTATTGAATTGGTTGGTAGTGGCCTTAGGCATACCTATGGTTTGGTATGGTGCCTTTGAGCCCTACATGTGATATTATAGAGTTTTATTGGTTATGTGCCTTTGATCCCTACCTATGATATTATGGATTTTATTTGGTATTGTGTCTTTGATCCCTATCTATGGTATTATGTATATTACTGGGTTGATATTGATATATGAGATATATTATTAAGATTATGCTTATTGTGTTGAGATTTGTTCTAATCATTACTTTAGAAATAATATCTTGAATAATTGGTTGGTAAGCTTCATTATTTTCTAAATGAATGAGTATGAGCAATATGTGGTCTTGGTGATTATTGTTTGTCTGGTATGATTATTTTAAGTTATTCATCACGTGTATACTTCAATACCTTATACCATGTTTCATTGCGATGCCTTTGATGTGTTCCATGCAAGCTTTTATAATAGGTTATTAAATACCATAGTATTTATGAGTTCTATTTCATGGTTCATTACCCATGCAATGGGTAGTCTTTACATTACATGATTACATTGAGGGTAAAACCTGATGACTTCAGGTATGGGTTGAGAATTAGGATTGTCCAAGGTTCGCTTGAAAACTTCTGATTTAGGATTTTCTTAGACTCTTATATCCCCTTATATTTTTCTCTTCCTCATTAGATTGTAACTCTTTGCCTAATATTTTGGACTATCAAGACACTGTTATTATGTATTGAATTCTATGATTTTGTTTTTATGATTTCTGTTAATTTAAGCAAAGTAACTTTTAGCCTTATCACTTAATATAAGAATGGTAGATGATACCAAACTTATGCTAGGTGTGGTAATAACACCCACTATTTTTGTAACTAACGCTTTCACAAAAAAAACATTTTTAAGTAGTTAATTTTAGGGTGTTACATATATATATAAAGAATTAGAGTGGGTAAGTTGGAAATTTTTGCGCTAAGGCATGAAGCTTATCCCTTGGTCATAATGACATTATTATTGTGACTCATATGGTCCTTTGGAATAAAATTGATAATTAGGTTGATATGTTACCCTAATGGTCTTTGGTTGATTTGATTGTTGTGTTTGGACATTAGTGTCCTTTAAGGAATAATAATACTGAAATAATAAGGCATTAAGCACTTAAAGAGAAATACTTGAGTTTGGAAATGGATCTTGTGCATACATATCATTATAAGCAAAATCTAATATTTGATAAAATGAATTGTGTTGTTGGCTTTACAAGCATTCATAATACCTTGGTGTTCCTAAGTTGAATAGATGATAAGAAGATATCACTTTAGTTGGTTATATTGAGTAGTGTGATCCATGTTTGATATGAAGATACATGGGGGTGTATCTAGTGAAAACTGCTAGTTATAATGAGAATTGGGGACCATTAGTTTCATAAAACTATTACACTAGTTTCATAAACTAAAACGAGTAGTTTCCTACTTAATAAGCCCAGACAAGTAGTTTAATTAGGAATTTAGAGTATCTTCATAAGCAATAACAACTAGTTTCATAAGATGAAATAAATGGTGTTAGTAGAAACTTAGAGTAGTTTCATAAGGTGAAACAAGTTGTGTCATTAGCCTAATCGATAGTTTTATAAGCTAAAATGTGTAGTTTTATTAGAAATTTAACCAAGTTTCATAAGCTAAAATGATTAGTTTCATTAGAACCTTATAGTAGTCATATAGATCAAAATGGGCAATTTTACTATAAACTTAGAGTAGCTTTTACTGATAGAAATTAGTAGTTTCATGAGAAACATAGATTAGTTTTATAGATAGAAACTATTAGTTTCCTTATATTTATAGAGTAGTTTCATAGTTTCATAAACCTAGTGGAGTAGCTCCATTAGAAACTAGAGCAGTTTCTTTTGTAGTATAGAAAGACTAGCTTAGTTTAATAAATTGAAACTAGTAGTTTCATTATAAACCTAAAGTTGTTTCATATACTTTATATGTTATTGTATCTTAATACTTAGATCCATATTTTAACTTACTCTATCCTAAATTAATTTTTCTAGTGAAAATGTGCAAGGATGATTTGTAAGGAAAAAATAAAGAAGTACAATAAATAAATAAATAAATGCATAGATACATTAATTATATACAATCTAATTATATACATCACTAACCAACTCACTGCCTATAATACCCTGCTTATTTAAACCCTAATTTAAAATTTGATTATTATGTGTAATGAATTATATGATTATTTTAGGGTTCAGTGTTCCATTATTGTGTATTATTATTATTATTAAATTGGTGTTAATAACCTTGACTAGTAGAATTAAATTTAAAGGAATTATAATGATGATGATCATAATATATGAACTAGGTAGGATTTTTAGTATTTAATAACCTCTTAAATCTAATTTTATTATTTATTTATTTAAGCAATTAATTACTAATACCAATCTTGATCATTTTATCTCATTCTATCATTTTTATTTCTTTTATTAGCCCAATCCCCTTGGTCAGACCCAACCAGCCTTAACAAAACACCCTGCACCGTGCAACATCCCCATGAGTTGACTCACGCCTGCCAAACGTAACCTAACTCTGCAACCCAACAAGCCAGACTTCCCCAAACTAGCACCCCCACACCTTACCCCATTGTCCCGTACCATCTTCTTACTTGTTCTCCTTTCTTTCCCTTCTTCTTTTCTTTCCTCTCCTTCTTCCTCATGCAGCCTACGCGTCCTGTCCTCTACCTTGTCATCATCTTCTTCTTCTTCTTTTTCTTTCTTTCTTTCTTACCCCATTATTTCACCTCATCCCAGCCCTATCGTTGTCTTCTCCATTCTCTTTTGGCCGACTCCGACGATACTCCTCACTTCCTCTTGCTTTACTTATTTTTTTTTGTGGCACCTCGATCCCACTCCTTTCCTTGTCCTTCACCTTGCTCCATTCCCTGTGGAAGTTAAACTTGTTTTCCTTAATCACATTTTAGTTTCTGTTTATTTGCATTGATTTAGGAGCATTGAGTGTCAGTTACATGTTATTAGAAGGATGTTAGTGGTTTTTATTAATGCATGGAGTTACATGTGATTATGGCCGAAAGTAATGGTCCATAACGCACATTCTTAGGAGTTTTATTTATTGCTGAAATTAACTAAATCCACTTTTAGGTTGTATAAATATGAGGTGGAGTCGTAGAGTATTGGATATGTAATTTTGTACTGTTTCATTTGTCCTATGAATGCAGAATTAAGTTGCATTATACTCCTCTTAAAAATCCTTCCCAAAATTCTATATGTTTCTGTTTTTCTTATACTGTCATCTTAGTCATTCATCCAAGTCTTCTCAATAGAGCAATTGGTATTATTAGGCTATTAAGCCAACATCTGGTATCAGAGAACGGGGGATCAAACTCATTATACCATGTCTCATAGGGAGGGTTCAGTCACAAGCAGTGATAATGCACAGATCCAAGAGAAAGATGGATCTGTCACTCTCAAGTATTTGATGCTGACTCGAAGTAATTATGCAACCTGGGCCATCAAGATGGAGGTGTTCATGATGGCACAAGGAGTCTGGGATGCAGTGGAGTCTGAAGGGCCTGTTGAGACACGCAAGGACAAGATGGCCTTGGCAGCCATTTACCAAGGCATAAGTGAAGACACTTTGCTTCAATTAGGGGCAAAGAAAACATCCAAGGAGGCATGGAACATGCTCAAAACCATGAACCTCAGAGTGGAGAAGGTGAAAGAGGTCAGAACTCAATCACTTTGGAGAGAATTTGAAGCAATGAAGATGAATGATGGTGACAGCGTTGATGATTTTTCTGGAAAGCTCCAGATTGTTGTTAATAAGCTAAGAGGGCTAGGCAACAAGGTAGAAGAAGAGCTTGTGGTGAAGAAGTTGCTGAGATCAACTTCACCAAAGTTCTTGTAGATTACATCCACAATCGAGGAGTTTTGTGATCTGAAAACCAAGACCACAGATGAGGTTATTGGATCACTTAAAGCTCACGAAGAGAGGATACAAGGACATGGAGCAAGGAGAGATGAAACTGTGCTTCTCACTCGAGCAGAGTGGAAGGCAAGAGAAGACAGCAAATCTTAAAAGAAGTATTCCAGAGATCAAGGGAACAATAGAGGTGGAAGAATCAGAGGCCGTGGAAGAGGAAGAGGAAATGGTGGCTCTCAAAGGAAAGAAGAGGAGCCTCAACATAAGAAGAAGTTTGACAAGACAAAGATCAAGTGCTATGGCTATGGGAAGATGGGCCATTTTGCTTCTGAATGTCCATCAAAGGAGATAGAAGAGCAAGCCAACTTGACAGAAAAGGAGGAGTATGATCAGCCTGCACTGCTGATGATTGAGACTTGTGAATTGACCAAATCACACGTCTCACAGAGCAAGGAAGAGTTGTCAACTGCAAGTGGAAACACCAAGGAGGCAGGTTGGTATCTGGACACTGGTGCAAGCAACCACATGACAGGTGACAAGAGTTGCTTTACTGAGATTGATCATTCTAAAAATGGCAAGGTGAGGTTTGGGGATGGCTCTATAATTAATATACATGGGTTAGGATCAGTGTTATTTCAATGCAAAGACGGGGAGCACTTGATTTTATCCAATGTGTATTATATACCTAAACTGAGAAGTAATATCATTAGCATTGGACAACTTGATGATAGTGGGTGTCAAGTGATCATTGGAGAAGGAATCTTGAGGGTCTATGACAGCATAAATAGACTCATAATCAAGGTACAGAGGCAAAAAAACAGACTTTTCATTGCCAAGCTGTAGATTGCACAAAAGGTCTGTCTAATGGCAAGTATGATAAACAAGGCTTGGTTATGGCATGCCAGGTATGGACATCTAAACTTTCAAGCTCTGAGAAGGTTAACAAGCCATAAGATGGTGGAAGGAATGCCAGAAATTGCTCAAATAAATCAAGTATGTGATGGATGTATGGTGGGAAAGCAACACAGGACTGCATTTCCTTAGAAAGCAATTTTCAGAGCAAGACAGAAGCTTGAACTGGTTCATGGAGATCTGTGTGGACCTATCTCACCATCTACACCAGGAGGTAACAAGTATTTTATGCTTCTTGTCGATGATTATTCACGGTTCATGTGGATATTTTTGTTGAAGTGTAAGAGTGAAGCTTTTGAGGCATTCAAAAGATTCAAAAGTCTGGTTGAGAATGAGGTTGCAGATAAGATAAAGTGCTTTAGAACAGATCGAGGAGGTGAATTTAATTCCTTTGATTTTAAGAAGATTTGTGATGATGAGGGGGTAAAGAGACACCTTACTGCAGCATACTCCCCTCAACAAAATGGTGTTGTCGAGAGGAGAAACCAAACTGTGATGGAGATGGCCAGAAGTCTGATGAAAAACAAGAGTGTGCCAGCAAAGTTTTGGGGAAAAGCAGTGAAAACCTCAGTGTATATACTAAATAGAGCTCCAACAAAGAGTGTGGAGGGGATGACACCTTACCAATCATGGTATGGGAAGGCTCCAAATGTGCAACACCTACGTGTGTTTGGGTGCCTTGCTCATGCCAAAGTGGTGTCACCTCACCTCACCAAGCTAGCTAACAGAAGCATCAAAACTATTTTGCTTGGATATGAGGAAGGTTCCAAGGCTTATAGGCTCTTGGATCCAAGCGGAGAAAGAGTTGTGGTGAGCAGAGATGTGGTGTTTGAAGAAAATAAGGAGTGGTCATGGCAAGAAGGTCAGGACAAAGAGGAGACAAACTGTTGAGGGACATTCACAATCAGTATAAGTGAAGGAGAAACTAGAGAAGGTGGTGCACCATCAACACCAAGCTCTAATGAGGGAGGTGAAAGTGCATCAGCCCTGCAAACTCCTCAAAACTCTTATCTAAGCACACTAAGATCAAGCACCAGCTCAAGCTCAAGTGGAGGACCTCACAAGTTCAAATCCTTGCAAGAAACCTATGATGCAACCAGAGAAGTAGATGAGGAGGCAAGTCTGTGTTTCCTATCCATTGAAGAGCCATCGAGTTATGTGGAAGCAACAGGGAATGAAAATTGGAGGCAAGAAATGGCATTGGATATAAGTTCCATACAGAAAAATGGGACCTGGGAACTGTCAGACCTACCTAAGGATCAAAAGGCCATTGGTTTGAAATGGATCTTCAAGCTGAAAAAGGATCCAGAAGGGAAGATAATCAAGCACAAGGCCAGATTAGTTGCAAAGGGGTATGTGTAACAGTATGGAGTCGACTACAAAGAAGTGTTTTCTCCTGTAGCAAGGATGGAGACTGTGAGAACTTTATTAGCATACTCAGCACAGAGGAAGTGGAATGTCCATCACATGGATGTCAAAACATCTTTCTCAATGGAGAGATTACCGAAGAGGTGTATGTTATGCAGTCTGAAGGTTTTGTTGATAAGAACAATCCAAACAAGGTGTTAAAGCTGCATAAAGCTTTGTATGGCTTAAAACAAGCACCAAGAGCCTGGAATGAGAAGCTGGACAAGTGCTTAAAATCCCTCAAGTTCGAGAGATGCCCTTTTGAGCATGATGTGTACATGAAGAAGTCAGGAAAAGATGTCACAGTTGTGGGGGTGTATGTAGATGATCTCATCCTCACAGGCTCAAGTTCTGAACTCATCCAAAAATTCAAGCTGGAGATGATGTAGAAATTCGAGATGAGTGACTTGGGGATCCTTAGCTACCACTTGGGGATAGAGGTGAAGCAAGATGTAGAAGCTATAACTTTGTGCCAGTCCAGCTATGTAAAGAAAATCCTTGAGAAGGCAGGGATGATAGACTGCAATCAGTGTCATCTACCAATGGAGCCAAGATGCAGACTGAGTAAGCAGGATGGAGAGCCACCAGTGGATGCAACTATGTATAGGAGCATCATTGGAAGCCTAAGGTACTTGGTAAACACTCGTCCTGATCTTGCTTATTCGGTTGGTGTAGTTAGTAGATACATGGAGGCTCCAACTATTTCACACATGAGTGCTGTCAAGCAGATCCTAAGATATATGAAAGGAACGCTTAACATGGGATGTGTGTACAAAAGAAATCAATAAAATGAGGAATTGATAGGGTATAGTGACAGTGATCTTGCTGGAGATACTAATGACAGGAGAAGCACGACTGGAATCATTTTCTTTCTTGGAGATAGCCCTATCACTTGGGTGTCACAGAAGCAAAGGATAGTGGCACTTTCATCATGTGAAGCTGAGTATATTGCAGCTACAGGAGGATCATGTCAAGGGATTTGGCTCACAAGACTGATGGAAATTCTAAGAGGGGATGATCAAGTGAAGCCAACATTGAAGATTGACAACAAGTCTGCAATTACTCTAGCTAAGAATCCAGTTCATCATGAGAGAAGCAAACACATTGACATCAAGTTCCATTTCATTCGTGAATGTGCAGAGAATGGTGATGTTAAACTGGAGTATACTAAGACAGAAAATCAGTTAGCTGACATCTTAACCAAACCACTAGGGAGACAGAAGTTTAATGAGCTGAGAGACAAGATAGGTGTGAAGATCATCAAGGATAAACAAGTTTAAGGGGGTGAATGTGGAAGTTAAACTTGTTTGCCTTAATCACATTTCAGTTTCTGTTTAGTTGCATTGATTTAGGAGCATTGAGTGTCAGTTACATGTTATTAGGAGGATGTTAGTGGTTTGTATTAATGCATGGAGTTACGTGTGATTATGGCCTAAAGTAATGGTCCATAACGCACATTCTTAGGAGTTTTATTTATTGCTGAAATTAACTAAATCCACTTTCAGGTTGTATAAATATGAGGTGGAGTCATAGAGTATTGGATATGCAATTTTGTACTGTTTCATTTGTCCTATGAATGCAGAATTAAGTTGCATTATACTCCTCTTAAAAATCCTTCCCAAAATTCTATCTGTTTCTGTTTTTCTTATACTGTCATCTTAGTCATTCATCTAAGTCTTCTCAATAGAGCAATTGGTATTATTAGGCTATTAAGCCAACATTCCCTTCACCGCTCCAGCCAACTAAGCTCCTTCATGGACCACCACTGTCACCACCAGTGCCTCACCTTGCCTCGCATTCACTAGCAATATCGAGCCAGACTTCAAGCTACCTTTCAGACGCTCCACCTTACCTAACTTCCTCCTTCCCCTCTTTTACCTCAATTTTCTTTTCTATTCTCTGGTTTTCCCTCCGTTGTCGTTGCTTGGTAGCTAGTGTTCGGCCACCACCACCTCCTAGTGATCCCCTATTTGATGTCTTGCCAACAAATTCGAACCAACACCCCACCATCCAAGCTTCTTCGTCAATGCTTAACCTCCTTGTCGAGCTCTCTTGCCGTTCCCAACCACCTTCAACACCCCTCCATATTATTTCAGTTAACAATGTCACTCTTTGGTACGCTTGGTTCATTTATCTAGAATTTCTAGTCGTAGTTTCGCTGTCCCAATACATGCTTCATCTCATTTTGCTTCGCCTCATTCAAGGTATATCATTGTTGGTACACTTTTTCTTCTTGATTTTGTTTAATTTAGAGCTACTATTTGGAATCTCTGTAATCATTGATTCATTAGTGAATTTTGTTAGGTTGATAGCTACTGTATTTTTGCTGAGTTGGTTGCCGACTCTTGTTGCTAATTGCTATCATTTACTTAGGTTTTTGTTTAGAAATTCAGCAACCATGAGTGTAGAGTTTACACAAATAAACAACCAACTTATCAACAAAATTAAGCAACAAAAGCTAATGATTTCTTTTTGTTGCTATGTCATTATTGTAGTATTAAAACTTGTGGAGGAAAATTATAGGATTCCACAATAAGAATATTTTGATACATATGATTTTTCATCTGTTTCTTGTAAAGGTATTGATTTACTTCTAATCTTTAATATTAGTAATATTTGTTACTTATTTTTATTTGATAATTTATATTATCTCTTATTATTTTTATATTTTTAAAATTGTTATACTTTAGTATTACTATCAAGTATCAATAGATATTGTTTATTAATAAGAAGTGACATACACTTTAATAAAAGTATATTGTTTTTAGATTTTGATATAAGTATTAGATTAAATTAATTGCACATTTGTATTATTTTATATTTTAAGAAGTTTTAAAAAATTTAAGATATTTTAATTATGAGTTAATGTTAATTGTTGGGTATGTACCAAGTTAGATCTTTTTAGATTTATAGTTTTTTGGGGTTATATTAGATTTCTAATAAACAATCGATTGGTCGAGTTATTTCGAATTTATAATTTTTTTAACTTCTATCAAATTTTGGATAAGGTTGATCCAAATCTATTTTAATTTTATAAATTTTTAGGTTATATCGTATATTGATTTTGTGTCAGATTAAATCAGATTAAGTTTTAGATTTTTAATTATACGAGCTATATCATATTGAATTTCGGATGGATCGGGTTGGTATTTATCAGATTTTTTAAGCCGAGTCAACTTTCGCCGACTTTAATATCATGTTGTGGTTGAAATTATTTTAAATTTTAAAAAATTGAAATATGTATATTTAATGGATTAAAGTTTAAACATATTTCTTTACATTTAAAAAAATATTTATATCCTTAAATCTAAAATGTTAATGACTTCAAATATAATTTTATCCATTGGATTTGAATGCCAAGAGGAGACGAATAGTAAATAAATTGTAGATTAATCCAAGAAAAGGAATCTATTAGCGTAATGTGTCCTATTTATTCGTCGAGGTCTGCTTCCTCTCCTTATTAATGGCAAACGAACGAACCCGGTCCACTAATCCGAGTGAATATTCCGATTCCCTCACACATTATGCTCAATTGACAACTTATTAGAATCATTGATATATCTACCCCATTTTGCGACGAAATTCAGCAATAAAACTTGGAATGAGTCGTCCATCGAACTAACAATGTCAGATTTAGCCGCATCACCGTCTTCGAGGCCGAGGAGGTTCACCGTGGGCTACGGTCTAGAGCCGAAGAAAGTAGCGAGCTTTGTACAACCCTCCTTAATTAACCACGCCAGAGAACGAGGTATCGATCTTATTCCTATTGATACTACTAAATCTTTAATCTCTCAATGCCCCTTTGACTGCATTGTTCATAAATTGTACTCGGATGAATGGAAGCAAGAATTAGAAGAATTTAAATCCGCAAACCCTACGGTTGTTATTGTCGATTCCCTCGAATTCATCCAGCCCCTGCAGAATCGAATTTCCATGCTTGAGGTTGTTAATCAACTTGAAATAGGGCATTCTTCTTGCTCGAACATCACCTTTGGGGTACCCAAACAGGTTGTTGTACTAGATGTGGAATCCCTCTTAATTGCTGATCTTAAGCTTCCGGTGATTGCCAAGCCCTTGCTCGCTAACGGAACTGCGGAGTCTCATGAAATGTCGCTCGTCTTAAGTGCTGATGGTTTGATGAAAGTAAAGCCCCCGATCTTGCTTCAGGAGTTCGTCAACCATGGAGGAGTTATCTTTAAGGTTTATGTGGCCGGTGATTATGTTCAGTGTGTCAAGAGGAGGTCCTTGCCGGATGTTTCGGAGGACAAATTGGGGGCCTTGGATGGCGTCGTCTCTTTCTCCCAGATTTCCAGTTTGACCGAACAATATAATAAAACTAGCGTGGAAGAAGAAGAAGATCATACGTGCTTTCATGCGACGAGGATTGAGGAGGCGTCGTTGCCTCCCCCTGATTTCGTGAGGAATATCGCTTTTAGTTTGCAGAAGGCTATGAAGCTTCGCCTTTTCAATTTTGATATGATACGGGACGCTAGTGCCGAAAACAAGTATCTCGTCATCGATATTAATTACTTCCCGGGTTATGCCAAGATGCCAGGTTATGAGACTATATTGACAGATTTCTTCTGGGATATTTTGCATGAGAAGGATGATCTTGGCTCTTTTGGTATTGAGCAAGACCCAGGGGGCGAGAAATTAACTGCTTTCGGAGCTGACAGCCTGGATAGAAAGGCCGCGGCCACTAGCTGTTGCGGTGGTGTAGATGAAAAGGAGCCTCCAAGTTGAGGAGGGGCGCTCTGCTCAAGTTTGAGGCATGATGCTGATTAATTAAAGTCGTGCTAATTGTGATTCGTTGGAAAGATTTCATTTATCGGTTTGTAGATCGTGCTCTGGAAAAATGGTTACAGGTACAACTCCCCTTGATGCCTAACCAGTCCTTGCGTTAGCTTTTGCGGTACCAACAAAGAAATAAAATTCAATGTTTGGCTCTCTAATTTGCTTTTTTTTTTTTTTTTTTTGAGCAAGCTCCACCTTTTTGTATTATCATTATGGTTTGACACAAACTTCCTATTGTGGCATACAGATCACACGACTTTATATGATGCTTGTGTTGTGTTGAAACTTTATCTCAGAATTGTATCTATCCCTTGGATGTTGACTAATGATGCTTGTATTCAATTTTTGTGTCAGAATTGTATTTATGTTGACATGTGTGAAAAACATTGCAAACAATTTGAAGTACCCCTCCTTTTTATTGCCAAAATTGATTCTCCGAACTTCTGCATCTTCCTTGCCCTTTTGATTGTGCTGTCATCTTTTTCCTTGCATGCTGGTGCTGTGGCTTAGTAAATTCTCTTCAGGCGGGTGCTGTTCCTAGTTGCATATGTTTCTCCTGGAGATGAGCCTTTTTCAGTGGGAAAATAAGGATGGCACTACGATGATAAAGAATAGTGCTAGTTGTCACCAAACTTTGGATTCTAAAATTCTTTTCTGAGTTGTCACCCATAGGACATGTTCTGCAAGTATACAAACCCATCGGGTGCAAATCTGATTATCGGGTACCCTGGGTGCACTTGTCTTTTTTAGGGTGCCAACTGACCCGAATAGCCATTCTTTTGCATGAGTTTTGACTTTTGAATCCTACCATTCTGACGCTTTGGTGCCCAAGAGAATGGTGTGATCATCCTCCGACGAGAAAGTAACTTTAGTAGTTAATCCGACGACGATTCGATTCCCCCCCCCCCGGCGGTGCCCAAGAATATGTTTTAGTGGGTAAGTGCCCAAGAATATGTTTTAGTGGGTAAGTGAGTACTACACTTATTCTAAACATGTCCAGTTAAAAAAATTATAATTTATATAAACAAAAATATATTTATTTTTTATATAATTCACTATCTATTTAGATATATTTAGATATAGATTCGATTCAAATCCGATCCAAATTTATCAAATCTAAAAATTATAGATTCAAATCTACTAAAAATAAAATAAATCTAATAGATCTAGATCGGGTCTTAGACATATTGACATCCTTACCTCAAGAAAGAGAATTAAACCTATTAACAGCAAGAGGAGTCGGGCTATATGCACCAAAATTTTAGAAATTGATTTTGTTGTTGGTTTAATGTTTCCTAGTTGGACCTGAATTGGTTTGACCATCAATTCGTACTAGTTTAAAAAATATAATAAATGCAACCATATTTACATAATTTAAAATAAAATAAGTTAATATTAGAAAAATACAAGTTTATTTAGCCCGAGTTACCATCTTTAGGCCCAAGTGAAGTGACCAACTTAACCCCACCGTAACCAATTAATCCCTGCTATTATTGCCTTTCGACTCTTCAACCAATAAAAAGATGGCTTGAGAGCCCTACGCGCCATCTCTCCCTCCCCGTCTTTTTGTGATTGTTTTTCTTTTCCGTCCATGGTTTCTCCATCCTCTCCGACATGATGTCAACACTCAAATCTCCTATTTTCCCTACTCCCTCCGAATAGACCTTCTCTTTCACTGAATTCTGTCCAAACAATCAAGAACCAACGATCCAAAAATCTTCTCTCTCCTTCATCAAAATCCTTTCAATTTCCTATGGCTAACCTTCCAGATATTTCTATATCTGATCCGACTATGGCTGCAATTTCTGATGATTGGTAGACCAAGACTCGATTATATCCCCATTGGCTTCACTGGAACACAGAACTTGGGCGAACTCTGCATCCTTATGTAGGGATGGCAACGGGGCGGGTCGGGGACGGAGACCTCATCCCCATCCCCAAACCCGATAAGAAAAATAATACACGAACCCGACCCGATCCCCGATATTTTTTTATTGGGGATTCCCCGACCCGATTCCCGCGGGGATCAAGTCCCCATACCCGAACCGATCCCCGAAACTCAAATTTATACCCGATCCCCGATCCTCAAACAATTTTTTAATATTATATTTTTAATTTATATTCTATAAAAAAATTATATATATTATATATATATAATTATATAAATATATATATATATATATATATAAAAATTTCGGGGCGGGTTCGGGGATGGGGACCCCAAACCCGTCCTTGCCCCGTCCCCGAAAAAATCCCCGTTAAGAATCCCCGTACCCGTACCTGAACCCAATCCCCGAATTCTCTCCCCGAACCCAAACCCGAACGGGGCCCGAACCCGTGGGAAAAATTGTCATCCCTATCCTTATGCGACACTTTATTGGGTATACATCCCGGTATAGTGTATACGGAAGAGGATGATAAGGAATGGGCTGAGATCGAGAAGCAACAAGATGATGAATGTGAGGATGATTCCCCTCTACTAGATGCCGAATGGCCACAGGTGTGCCTTTTCTGCAAAAGAAAAAAGGCAGCTCCGGCAACCATATTTTCGATGCCAGATCATCAAATTACTAGGGAAGAACATTAGGTATGAGACGTTATATAATCGTCTGAGTGATTTGTGGACACTTATTGGCTAATTTGAATTGGTTGATCTTGGCCTTAGTTTCTTTATTGTGAAACTCCAGAAATGCTATGACTATGAACAGGTTCTAAATGAAGGTCCCTAGATGCTTTTCCAGAACTACCTTACGATTCAAAGATGGAAGCCTGAATTTTGTGTTTCGGATTCCATTATTACTACCACAATATCGTGGATCCGTATTCCTCAATTGCCAATTGAATATTTTAAAAATTATGATAGACTTAGGCAAATTGGGAATCTTGTTTGAAGATTCATCAAAGTGGATCACAACACCAGCGGAGCCTTTAGGGGTAAATATGCAAGAATCTCAGTTGAAATTGATCTCACCAAGCCTCTCCTTCCCAAGTTTTATCTTAGATCTAAATTATTTCATATAGAGTATGAGGGGATTCATTAAATCTGCTTCTACCGTGGAACATTCGGGCATCAAAGTGATGCCTGTCTCTCTAATCCGAAAGTTATCAAATGCCTTGAAAAGGATAAAGCAGAGGCCAAAGCCACTGTAGTAGTAGCAATGGCTCAAGCAACAGACGATGGTGATGCAGCCCCGCCAGAGATGGCAGAAGAATCACATTTTGGGCCCTAGATGCTTGCATCCAATAGGCTCAAAAACTCAGGCTCAAGATCTCGCTCCTCATTCAATGCTAATTCAGCTTCTGGAGGGCATAATTCGGCCAGTACTTTTCACGCATTTGACCATGCCATTTTTGGAAATGCCTCCATGAATGCTAGGTCAAAATCCTCCAAGATTTCTGCAAATTCTACTAGGTCGAGGTTGACTACTTGCTTTGACATCTTTAGGGACCTGCAAGACCCTACTGACGTGGCCTTCCAACCGACTGTCCAACAGCCTCAAAAGGAAAAAGTTGTTGGGGAAGCTTTGACTTCCCATGCCAGCACATCTGACTCACCTTATTTGGTGAAGACCTCCTCCCATCCTAAACCTCACGCACTTAAATCAATCTCGTTACAAAATAATATTGTGCCCATCCTTAAAAACCCAACCAATCAAGTCCATTATTGTTAATGCATCTTCCAAAAATAAAGCCATAGTTCAAAAGAATAATAACTCCCATGCAAGCAAGAATTCCTCTAAGAGATCAGTTTCCTTTTTAGCCTCATTGTCAAAGGACATACTAAGACTCCCTCTGGTTCGTCCGAGGCTGTTATGGAAGGTCATGTGCCTAGGCTTTTGCGTCGCCCATCTCCTCTTAACAATGATATCCTTCCCGACCCCAGCTTGTCAACTTCAAATCATGAGCCACATGGCTTGGCCTAATTTTCCTTCTTTAGTATGTTGATGAATTTGATTAAGTTTTTATTTTAGAACGTTCAAGGAATAGGTAGATCTACTTTCCTTAGAAATTACAAGGACTTAATTGGTCTCCATAAGCCTCTTGTGGTAATCCTAGTCGAACCACGCATTAGTGATCTCTCTGTTGAACGAGTCAATTTTTCTGGAAATGCACGATTTGAAGCTCATGGTTTCTCCGGTGGCATTTGGGTGTTATGGGACTCGGACATCATCACCTTAAATTTAATAGGGGATACTAGTCGATTGATTCAAGGTGAAGTGTGTCTTCATAATCTTTCCTCTCTCTTTTTTCATGGTCATTTATGCCCACCCGAATGAGCTAATGCGGGATGAGATTTGGGATGAAATTTTCAATATGTCTTCTCACATCTCTGCCCCTAGCTTCTAGGAGGTAAGTTCAATGATCTAATTTGCTTATTCGAAAGGAAAAGGGGTTCTAATAGAGGCATGCACAGTTGTCTTCGTTTCAGTTTCCGGGTTCAACAATGTGCTCTTATGGATTTAGGCTTCTCTAGTCCCAAGTTTACTTGGCATGGGAAGGTTTGTGGCATTCATATGAGTTCGCGTATTGACCATGCTTTTGCTAATGAGGCATGGAGAGTTATGTTTCCTAATGATTTTGTCCAACATCTCCCTCAAACTTACTCTGATCATCACCCTATTCTTCATCTAGACTCCCCTCTCGAGACTAATATCAATCGTCCATACCAGTTCAAAGCTGCTTGACTCACCCGAGAATACATTAGTGATGTTGTTGCTAATAATTGGACCTTTAAGGGTGAATTCTGCCAAACTATTGTTGCTTGCTCCGCGGCTCTCAATGATTGGAACCATTCATCTTTTAATAATATTTTTAAATGCAAAAGGAGACCTTGGCCCGTATTTCTAGCATTCAAAAAGTTATGGTTGATGTTTCCTCTTTTGGGTTCCTTTAGCTTGAGAATAAGCTTATTAAGGAGTTAAATGATACCCTTCGGTAGGAGCAAATTCTCTGGTTCCAAAAAGCTAGAGTGGATTCAATCATGCTGCAAGATAGAAACACTAGATACTTTTACCTTTCTACTCTTGCTAAGCGGCGCAAATCTCATATCACAACTCTAAAAGGTGATAATGAATATTGGTTGAGCAATCTAAGCCTTCTCAATAGCATATTTTTTCCTTCTTCAAGTCCTTATTTTCTTATGGAAATGGCTCGGGCAACTGTATTGCCATCCCCAAACCATTTCCCGACCCTCATTGATCGTGATATTGATGACCTAAGTAGACCAATTTCCTATGAGGAAGTTAGATAGGAAATCTTTTCTAGGATTCCGTACAAATGCCCGGGACTGGATGGCCTTCCTCCTGTCTTGTAACACCACCAAAATTCATTACTGAAAATTTTTGTTTTATTAAAAGATTGGCGGAAGCAAAATAACAAAATGTGAATTTCGGAGATATTACCACCACATTTAGTACTAGATTGGTTCACTCCTACCATTCTAGTACCAAGTGCTAAGGCTAAAAGTGTTAAACACAATTTATAAACCATATTTAATTCAGAGTAGCATGACAAACTATTTACAAGAATAAAGTCCACCAGTGGTGGTTACAAAAACGACAATAATATTAAAACTAGGAATTTAAAATAGAAAGGAAAACCCCTAATAATTCCGGATGATTCCTTACTCTCTCTCTCATTGCCCAGTTGAGTAGCACCTGAAAAGAACCTGCAAGGGACATTTCCCATTGAATAGGCAGGGGCTCCACGAATGGAACCCTTCAGTACTATGGTACCGAGTAACCCTTTAAAACACACTTAAAAGTAGGCCCATAATATAACACATGATACAACACTATATTCATACATGATAAGATGTGCATGTAATACCCCGTATTTTTTAAACCTAATTTTATTAAGCCTAATGATTTATTAGCCTAATTTGATGCAAATATTTAATTATTTTAATTTTGATTTGTTTTATGGATTTATCGACGATTTCGAATTCATATTTGAATTTAATTAATCGTTACATTTGCGAACCATTCTCGTTCACGACCATGATTTTATTATAATCTTATGATTTCAATTTTCGGTTAAAATATGTATTTCTGTTCTTTCTCGTATTTTGATTTTTAATATTTTAGATTTGTTTTCGATTATAACTTCGTCGTGTGATTACGACTTTATTTTGGAGTTATATTTCGTTAACGAAATAAATTATTTCAATTATGGAATTTCTGTTTAAATAGTTAAATTTATTTTAATAATTTTATCCGTAGAAAAATATTTCCGACTTTAAATTTATTCGTTTTTGGTAATCTTTAATATTTTCAAAAAGTTTTAAATTAAAAAGGTTTTTTGGAAATTATTTATGAATTTCTTTCCGGAAATCTATTTTCTCCCGTTTTTCGATTTTTGGTTTGCGGAAAAACGATTTTGGAAATTATCTAAATTTATCTCCGTTTATTCGAATTTAACTTAAATATTTTATTATATATTCTTAAATAATTTTTCGAGGTCTTATAATATATTTTCGTAAATAAAACAAATTTTTATGTTCGTTGGTAAATTTTTCTGAAGATATTTCTAAAATTCTTTATATAGTTCTTTTATTAATTTTAAGTTTTCGGAAACTTACGAAATAATTTTCGTTTAATGAATTTTAGATAAAATTTCCCAATAATAATTTTTAAATTTTTAGTAGTTTATTTTATACTTGTATTTGTAAAAAAAAAAACCAACCCGATCGGTACATCCGACCCCCCTCTTCTTTTCCTTTTCTCTTCTCTTTCTCTTCTCTTCTCTTCTCTTCTCTTATCTCCTTCCTGTGTGTTCTGTTCTCTGCGCAGAAACCCAAGCCCCAACCTCCTTCTCCCCAGCTCCTCCCTGCTCCAGTCATCCTCGCCAGCCACCGCCGACCACAATGGGTGACACAACTGACCGCCACCAACAGCGAGCAGCCGCGCATAGCAGCCGAAGAAGCCAGCAGCAACTGCGCGCTGCAGCAGCGACGAGCAGCAAATGCAGGCTGCGCCGCCATCGCGCGGTCACCGGCGAGCCTGGATGACCACCGACGAGCCTGGATGACCACCGGCGAGCAACCCCCGGCCCCCGACGAAGCTTCTCCGGCCTTCCTTTGCTTCGATTTTGTTGATTTTCGTTGGTATAAATCTTTGAAAAACCCTAATATTAATTTAATTAATTGGGTATGATTTAGCTTGTGATAAGCTAAATTAATTGTTTAATAATGAATATATGTGTTGTAAGATTGATTTGGATATGTTAATTGTATGGGTTGTGTTGGGAATTTGGAAAATTGGATTTTTGACCGGCTTATGCCCGAATTTTTTGGATTCGTCCGATTTAGCTATTTTTGATAAATTGACTATACAATATGTTTTTAAATGTATCTGATTTCATGTTGGAATTGTCAATTTGAGAAGTTTATGCAGAATTTATCGGAATTTGATTTCTAGGTCAAAATTCGTGTGTGAAAAAATTGGGTCGTATAAATGAGTCATTCCGCTCAATTGATTTTATAATATCGTTTAAAATGTATTTAATTTTATATTGGAAGTGTTGATTTGGGAAAATTGTGCGTAATCGATCGAAATTGGATTTTTAGGTCAAAACTCTTGCGAGACTAAATTGGATTGTGTAACCGGGTCGTTTTATTCAATTGACTATACAATTCATATCAGAATATATTTAATTACATTTTTGAACCGCCAATTTATATATTTTAGCAAGAATTGATCGGATTTGTTTTCCGGGCTCAAAAACCCTAATTGTGCTAAATTGGGTATTTCTTTTATTGGTTTTGATCAATTGATTATTTGATATGTTATAAAATGTGTCTAATTGCATTTCTAAACATTTAATTTGATTAAATTAATAGAATTCAACCGAATTGCATTTTCGAGCCTAAAACCCTAGATTTCAAGTGAGATTCTGAAATTGATCATGTGTATAATTGTTTTTCTAAAATTAAATTTGTAGAAATAGTTGAAATGATCCTAATTACTTTCTAATACCTTTAATTTAAATTAATTAATTTGAATTACCTAATTTTGTGTCGTGGGCTTTAAAACCCTAATTTTGAAAATGGATTGTCTGGAATTGGTTAATCGAATATTGTTTTGTTGAAATTGATTATCTGGATTTATCTAAAATTAGTTTAACTGTATTTTAAAACTATCAATTGGAGGTAATCAAAGTGATTTGGTCGATTCGTATTAAAAACCCTAATCTTCGGAGATTGTTTTATAAAATCAATTTTGCTATGCGTCTTTTATCTAATCGATTTCTATCTTTGGGTTTTAAGTAATTTAAGTTATGTTTTAAACTAATTGGCTTGGATTTGGTTCTATGCAAATGGTTGGTTTACCTATTTAGTTGTAAAACTTAATGAATAAGTGATCTTTGATAAATTATCTTATGATCGATTATCTTCCTTGGGCTTTCCAAACTAGTTTGAAATGTCATAAGTGTAATTGTATTACTTCGTTCTGATTGATATTTAATCTTAAATCTTAATAGAGCTATACTCTTAAGTCCTAAGTTTTGGATACGTTTTCCAAGAAATATCGTTTGTGTTCGTTTGCGTTTATTTAATTATAATATGTGAATTGTTAATTGATAAGATAGTTTCTAACCTAGTTCCGATTTCTATCGGCAATCTAGGAAAGATTTATTGTGGATCCTCGAACTAGTGATCTCTCTCTCCCTCTTATCTCGCTGAGCTAGGTTCGGATCCAGGTAAGTCTCTACTTACCTCCACTTATGGGTGTTTCGTAAGGGTGTGGCTAAGGTCCCTATATGTTATGTGACTTACATGCCTTGGATGCTTTGTATATATATATATATATCATGTCATGTTGTGTATCACCTGATTGTCCTTAACGTATTTTATGCGTAGCGCAGCTTGGAGTTAAGGTGTGTGGTATGTGTTTTTCTTATGATATGAATGTGATATCCATATGTGGTGATTATGATGTGTTGTGGCATGATGTAACCCTTTAGGACATGCATGCTAGGGTGATTATTATTATGACATGGATATGAAAGGATAAAAAGAAATAAATGGGAAGTGAGTTGCTAAAGAGGGGTATGAGGTTGACCAAATTGAATAAGGGGTGAGAGCTATGCATGGAAAATTCCAGGGTTTTCATGGGAACTTTGAGAGTTTACATGGGTTGGATAAAACTTGCATGAGGATGATTGTTACGTAAGAAAAGTTGTATTAAAGTGTAAATAAGCTAAGGGGAGAGTTGTGGAGTATTTGGAGACTTGGGATGAAAAATAATACGTAAGTTGGTGTAAGGGTGTATAAGGGACCTGATTAGGGTTTTGGGAGAAAGTAGAGATTGATTTGGGATTGAAATTAAATGAGATGAGGTGTTTGAAGATAAATGAATTAATGGTAGTAAGGCAAGAGGAAATTGGGCCACATAGGTCCAATTAGGGTTTCAAGGGAAACCCTAGAGAGTGATAGTGGGTGGAGTGTGGTGTCACAAGGTGTTGGGCTTCAATCCACACTCTTAAGAGTTGGCTTTCATTATGTGTAAGTGTAAAGGGGAATGGATATCAAGGTGTGATAAGGGGCGCAAGAGTCCCAAGATATGGGAGGGGCCCTCCTAGGAGGATAAGTGTGGATATAGTTAGCCATGCATGTGAAGGGTAAAATTCTTTCAAATAAGATATGTTAAGACACTAATCACTTAAAGAGAAAGATGTTGAGCCGGACCCAGATCGGTCCACCAGCGAATAATAGTGGCTAGGGCCGGGGTGCCCTATATGACCTGCCCACCGGCTATAATAGTGGCTAGGGCCGGGGTGCCTTACATGACCGGTCCACCGGCTATAATAGTGGGGGATTCCATGCTCAACAAACCGAACGTAATAACGATAAGACATTGGAAAGATACGAAGTAATTATATTGAAACATCATGTGAGTCGAAGCCAGACCGGTCCACCGGCGAATAATAGTGGCAGGGTATGTTACCCTCATGACTGGTCCACTGGCTAAAATAGTGGCAGGGCATGACCCTCATGACCATTCCACCAGCTATAATAGTGGGGTTCCCGCACTCACATGAATTGATAAAAACTATGATGTGAATCGACTATATTTACCAGAGATCTAAAGAATGAGTCTACTCGATCGGGGCTGAGCATGTCCCTAAGTAATGCTCGGGGCTGGACATGTCCCTAAGTAATGCTCGGGGCCGGACATGTCCCTAAGTAATGTCTGTGGGGCTAAATGCCCGATTGGTTGGTTTAACATTACCCATAAATGCCCGCTTGATAAATGCTCGATTCGTCTTGGTTTGGTTTGGCGTTGTCCAAAAATGCCCGGTTGGTTGGTTTAACATTATCTATAAATGCCTGGTTGGTTTATCTGAATTTCTTATCGGTTTAAGATGTTACATATGTTCCGCATGTTATTATATGTGTATGGTAGGACTTATGATGTGCGTATTGAGTAGGCATACTATTGTATCAACGTAATGCAACATGATTCAATATGCACTTGATGTTATAGTTTACGTCTTTCCCATAAGATAGGGTATTGGGATTTATTCAGTATTGGACCCGTACTGATACTACCTTGGTTGAATGGGTCCTGTGATAATCCACTGATGGTGGGGAGCAGACCTCTTGTGCAAGTTTGAGATTGGTTATTGTATTTGGGTGGAAGGCTTGACTTGAGTGAGTAGGCAATCCGGAATTTGATCCGTCGGGTTTTATCTTGTTTAACCGTATTCCTCTTTGGAAGTTACAAGTGTTGTATTTGAAATTTCAAGGGTATTGTAATTAACTTTAAATTTCTCATACTCTGATAAGCTTTTAAATTTGGATTTATTCCACAGGTTCTGCTAATTAATTCAGCGATGATTTTGTTTAGTGAATTTATTCACTTGCCATCTGCCTATGAATATCTCCTTGTGGAAGTTTATCCTCACGACATAGATGTTTGAAATTTCATTTGACAGGTTTAGCCTTGCATCTAGTATGAGATAGATGGTAGACATTTATCTTGTACTAGATGTGGCGGTAACATTCCCCAAATTCTATTCTAGCTTCCGTTTTATTCTTTCAAATTTTTTTTTCAGGAGTGAAATTTGGGGGTGTTACAGTGCATATATAACATTCACATACTTAACATTCAATCAAATATTAATACTTCGTAATGTACAATCGATACTTTCGCACCTTAAGCCATTAGTCCATCATTATTCAATCATCTCGTACATTTTATATCCATGTGAGTGTGGGAACCCCACTATTATAGCCGGTGGATCAGTCATGCAGGGAAAAATGCTCCTGGCCATTATTATTCACCGGTGGACCAGTCATGTAGGACAAAATGCTCCTGGCCACTATTATTTGCCGGTGGACTGGTCTGGCCCTGACTCACATGGTGTTCTACTATAAGTGATTAGTATTTTTTCATAACTTTATTCATATCCATGACCGATTTTTTTGAGCTCGGGATCCCCACTATTATTGCCGGTGGATCGGAATATACATCAACATCATCCAAGGCAACATGCTCCCGGGCCATTATTATATTCGGTGTATCGGTACTCATAATTATCTTCAAAGGCAACACGCTCTTGGGCCACTATTATATCCAGTGGATCGGTACTCATAATCATCTGCCAGGGCAACACGCTCCTAGGCCACTATTATAACCGGTGGATCAGTACTCAATATCGTAATTCAACTGGGCCCAGCTCATTAATCTTTCATTTTCATGATTAATGTTTTTTCTTTTTTAATCAGCACAACAATTCCATTTATTTGCCTCAGACAGGAGATCAAGAACTTGGGACACAAAGGTACACCGATCGTACTGGCGCATACAAACTACTCAGTACCCTTTAACCATCAACTTAGGGATGTAAAGGTACCCGGGTCGTACTAGTGCATAAAGTTACTCAGTACCCTACTCACAAGGACACCAAATTCATAAGTATGCATACCCCCTAAATAGGTCCGTAGAGCTAGATAGAGTAAGATATAGGGCTTGGCTGGGGCAAAAAGGCACACCAGTAAATACCAAAATAATCGTGGGCTAAATCATGTCTTTAGGGTAGCGACCCCTAAAGAGCCACCATTCCCGATCTCAAGGTCTTTTACTTTAAGTATTAGTGTCTTAATTAAAGTGATCGCAAAAAGCACAATAATCAGATACTTATTCACTTTCAATCATTATAATATCATTAGTCATTTCTTATTTAGATGGTTATCCAAGATAACACAGAGAAATCATTAAGGCCGTCATAACCTTATCTAATTCCGAATTAGGATTCGTTCTCATGATACTTACTAATTATCAAATACTCTTACGTTACTAATCAGCATTATTTAAGTCATATTATGAAATTCCACAATCACAATGACATGTTAGGTATAAATTACTCATTTACCCCTTACTTATATAATTGCCAAGTCATCCCTTCCTTACTTGACAAATTACCAAATTACCCCTTACTCGATTTAGGTTACCAAGTTATCTCCCATGCTTATTAGGTCACTAATCCCCTTCATAATTGTTACACTTAATATATTTTTCATTTGGTTTGTTAGATTACCAATTTGCCCTTTTCCTTTATTAACAAATTGCCCTTTAGTTGGTCAAATTACCAAATTACCTTTCTTCATTATCCTTATTACCAAATTACCCCCTTTAGTTGGTTAAATAATTACCAACTTACCCTTTAGTCGGTTAAATTACCAAATTACCCTTTTATTTGGATAATTTACCAAATTGCCCTTCTTCATTATCATAATTACCATTTTACCCTTCTTAATTATTATAATTTCCATTTTACCCTTTTCAGTTATCATAATTACCAACTTACCTTTTTCCATAATTATAATTATTGATTTACCCTTCTCCATAATTATAATTACCAATTTACTCTTCTCCATAATTATAATTACCAATTTACCCTTCTCTATTTTTATAATTACTATATTGCCCTTTTCCATTAATAAAAATACCACAATGCCCTTTTATTGGTTAATTTACCAAATTACTCTTCTCTATTATCATAATTATCCAATTTCCCTTCTATGATCATAATTTAATTACCAAATTATCCTTCGTCGTTATCTTAATTACCAAGTTACCCCTTACTCCCAATTTTACTATAAATATCCTTTTATTTACAAAATTACCCTTCTACCCCCTTACTTTCAAATTCCCACAATACCCTTTTACTTATAAAATCACCATAATACCCTTTTTACTTACAATTTACCATTTTCCTTTTATTTCTAAAATTATTGTTTCACCATTCTACTTATAAAATTGCCATAATACCCTTTTACTTACAAATTACTATTTTACCCTTTTACATCCAAAATTACTATTTTGATCTTTTCTTACAAAATCACCATTTTTCCCTTCTTTTCCAAAATTACCATATTACCCTTTACTCCCAAAATTACCATGATACCCCTTTACTTATAAAATTACCATTTTTCCATTTACATATAAAATTACCATTTTCCCCTTTTGCCTCCAAAATTACCACTTTAGCCCCTTTATTACACCATTTTTATTAAATTAATATTACCACATGGAATAATAATATTAACATTCCATTAATAATATTCAACTCTACCAACTATTATATTTTAATGTAATACTCATTAGCACCCACACATATTAGGCCACATTCTAGCCCAAGAATATTACTAAAATGCCCCTAGGACTCACAATAATATTATTCATGCATAAATGGACACAATAACATAAGATGACATGGATAAGTACTTAACACTTTCATTAATAATCAAACTCTTCCCTTAAGTAACATTTCCACACATGGCATATAAACTAGCACACTATCCTTTTTATCATTCAATACAAGCATATATATATATATATATATATATATATATATATATATATATATATTATTAACCACAAATATCAAGCATAATAACATATTAAAAATCTTAATGTGCTAACATACGTTTATCTATACATTTAAGTGGGGTTTAACAATTACCTTAATTCCTACAAAAATCAAACCTTATCGGTATCCCGGTTAAAGATTCAAGCTTTAAATAGCAAAATCAACACCTAAAATTAATGTCAATAATTATTATATTAGAAGTAGGAAATTAAAAGGATAAAAAGTTTATAAAAACTTAATTAATAACACACTTTATTAACTATTAATATAACTCAATAATTAAACACAAAAACTCCCAAAATAATGTGGAACTCGCGTCGCATGAGCAGTGTGAGCCACATGCAGGTTGTGATGGGGGAAAAGGGTCGAAGGTAGGGGGTAGAAGGGCGGGGTGGTCATTTTCAGGTTGAAGTTTTGAAGCTAGAAAAGAAGGAAGGTGGGGGAGGATTGGAGGCAAGGGAAGGGTGTAGGAGTAAAGGAGGTGTAGGTGGAGGTTGGGGATGGGCCGTCGGTAGCCAATTGTGGCAGCGACAAGGTTGCGAAGTGGGCTACAGGAGTGGACTGGGCTAAGAAGGAAGGATAAGAGAGTGGAAAATGGAGGGGTGAGGGGGCTTGTTTCGGCTAAACTAGATGTGGGGGTGGTAGAGGAGGTTGTAGGGAGTTGATTGGTGGTTTAGGTGGCGACAGAGGCAGTCAGATGGTAGTGAATGGTGGGGTTGTAGGGGGCTGCCGAGAAAAGGAGAAAAATGGGGAGAAAAAGAAGAGGGGAGGAAGAAGGAGCTGTGGGGGTGGCTTGGACGGTGTTGTGGTGGTGTAGGGCGGGAGTAGAAGGGTGTAGAAAGTGGTGCGGGTGGTTGGTGAGGTGGTTGAAGCGGCGGAGGGGCGGTGGCTCACAAAACAGAGGGGAAAAGATGGAGGGGAAGAAAAATGAAGGGAAGGATATCAGGGGGGAAAGGGCTCGAAAAATATGGGGTAGGAGGGCCAGTGATGAGAAGAAAAAGAAGAGGGAGGAGAGGGAAATAAGTGGCTGATTGGGGGGGCAGGGGAGGTGGTAGGGTGGCAGGGAGAGGGAAGGAAAGATGGAGAAAAGGGAGGCCATGCGCCTGTTGGGTCTAAAATTGTGAAAAAAAAGGACAAGGGAGGGAGAGAGAGAGAGAGAGAGAGAGAGGGAGAGAGAGTTGGAGGGTTGTAGTGGTGGTAGTAGGCGGTGGCAGGCATGGCGATGGGGAAAGCTCGGTCACCTCGGGTTGATCAACGAAGAAGATGAAGAAAGAAAAAGGGGGGGTGCACTAGGCTAGTTGGGGGAGAAAAGGGAGAGTTGGGTCGGCCCAGTCGCTGCTGGTGGAAAGAAAAAGAAGGGAAAGGTTGGGGCTAGGCTGATGCATATGGGGAGGTAGAGGAAGGAGAGGAGGGGAAGAAGCAGGCACCTGGCCCAACGCACAAGGAGGGAGAGGGTCTGGCTTGGCAGCTCGAAGCTAGGAGAAAAAAAGGGAAAAAAGAAAGAAAGGAGGAAACAAGAGAAAGAGGAGAAAGAAAAGAAGAAAAAAAAGGAAAAGAAAAATGGGAGAATTTGAAATAATTGAATTTATAAAATAATAGGATGTAGTACTTTTGATAATAAATTTATTTAATAATTTAATTTAATATAATTATGTATATGGGATTAAAAAGGATAATTTTAGTAAAATATTTGTTTGATTAAAATTATTTAAATAAAAAGAGTATGATAAAATGATAAAATATTTATTTTAATTTATTAAATATTCCTATCCACTTTTATATACTAAAAAATCCATAAAATAATTAAACTAAATAATTTTAAAAGCTAATTTATTTTAAATAAAATTTATTTATTAAATTATAGGTTTTCTAAAATTTTGGGGGATTACATGTCGTCTTTCGAAAGTTTTGGCATACCGTTGAGAGTTCTTTGGTCCACTTAGTGAGCAATACTTTCATTACTGCTAGTTTCCCAGAGCAGCTCAATCACTCCTATATGCATCTTATCCCTAAGGCCTATTGTCCCTCTTCCATTAGGCAATTATGCCCCATTGGTCTCTACAATGTTGCTTACAAGGTTATTACTAATTTCATTTCAATAAGAATTAAATCGGTCTTGATGACTATTATTAGTGTGAATCAAAGTAGCTTTCTCCCCGGCCAGTTTACTAGAGACAATATTATTGTTGCTCAAGAAGTTACCCCATACCATGAAGCAAATGTGAGGAAGGATTGGTTCCATGATGATTAAAATTGACTTGGAAAAGGCCTTTGATATGATCTCCTACGACTTTATTAGAGAATCCCTTGCTTGTGTTGGTTTTCTTAGTCCCTTGATCTAGCTTATTATGTACTATATTTTTTTCCTTTGATCAGGCTTCTTAGGAATGGAGAGCCAACTGAGGCCTTCCATCTGGAGCATGGCATTAGATAGGGGTTTCCCATCTCCCCCTATCTTTTTATCCTTTTCATGGAGTTTTTGGTCAACCCTATTCAAGAGAGGATTAGTAATGGAGAGTGGAAGCCTATTAAGGTCTCGAGGAATGGACCGAAGTTGTCCCACCTTTTCTTTGCAAATGATCTCCTCATTTTTAGTAAGGTTACAACCTCTCAAATGTGCTTAATTTTGGACTACCTTGATGAGTTCTCTGATGCTTTAGGCTTGAAGATCAACTTTATGAAGTTTTTTATCCATTTCTCTTATAACATTATAATTAAGGATGCCCATGCTATCTTTTCTCTTGTTGATATTGGTGTAAGAGGTTCTATTGGCTCATACCTTGGGTTTAAGATGAGTTAGGGTCGTGTCCGCTCTGACTCCTTCTCCCACTTGGTTACAAAAGTTCATAATCAGATGCAGCATTATAATGGATGTTCTTTTCTATGGCGGGCCAGGCCACCTTGGTCCAATCTGTCACTTCTTCCATTCCTTTATACTCTATGCAAACTATGAAGTTGCCTAAAGCAACTGCGCGACTCTTTGATAAGCTGAATAGGGATTTTCTTTGGGGAGATAAGGATGACAAGCATCACCTCCATATGGTTTTTTGGGACCATATATCTTATCCGAAATAAAAAGGGGGACTTGAATTGAAGAAAATGGAACTCATGAATTTTGCTTTGCTTATGAATCTTGCTTGGGAGCTTCTTCATAACTCAGCCTCTCTTTGGGTTCGTATTCTTCAGGCCAAATACTTGAAAAATGCCTCACCGTTGACTGTGAGTTGTCCCTCCCGCTATTCTACTTTGTGGCGTCATATTGATTCCTGTTTTGCTCAGTTCAGGGAAGGCGTTAAATGGATCGTGGGCTCTGGCTCTAAAGTGGCTTTTTGATTAGACTAGTGGATTAGATTAGAGCTGCTATTGAACTCGAAAATTTTGGCTATTCTCGAATGTGATCGTCTTTGATTAGTGGCTTATTATACTGACGAGTCTGGTGTATGGAAGTGGGAGTTTTTTTCTCATTTGCTTCCCCTTCACAAGATTGCTGAAATTGCTAGTGTGCAAATGTGGCCTGAGAGAATTGACTTACCCACTTGGGGTTTAGAGTCTGATGGCTTGTTTTTTGTCCTTTCAGCTTACTCTTCCCTCTCAATAGATGTTTCGCCCAGCTCCCCCAAATGGGCATTAACTTGGAAGCTCTTGGCCAGACAAAGCATTTGTTCCTTTGTTTGGTTAGCCATGCTGGATAAGTTACCGACCAACAAGGCCTTATTTGTGTTTCACATCTTTGATGATGATTCATGTTTGACATGTGGTTGGTTTGAATCCTCTCTGCATTTATTCAGGGATTGTCTTCGTTCCCGGAGACTCTAGTGTGGCTTGGGAGCTCATCACCTTTTCTCAGAATTTTTCTCTCTTGATTTAGATAGTTGGTTATGCATGAACCTACGTGAGAAATCTACTGTTCGTGCCATAACTGCATCTTGGAACATTGCTTTTGCTGTCTCGTGCCGGAAGATGTGGAGTTGGAGAAATCAATAAGAACACGGGGGTGCTTATACGTGGTCGTATAGAGCATCTAATGTTGTCCTTCAAGCTGCCTCTTTAGAATTCTCTTCTTGGCATTTGATCTTAAATATCCGCCAACCGGGGTCGAGATCTTTTGAGAGGGTCTTATCATGGACACCCCCTCCGCTGGGTAGAGTTAAGCTGAATGTTGACGGAAGTGTCCTTGGAAACCTAGGTTACATTGCTTTTAGTGGAGTTCTTTGTGACCATTATGGATAATGGCTATCTGGTTTTGTGGGTAACATGGGCTTTGGAACTATCACCGCCGCAGAGCTTTGGACAGTTTATCATGGCCTCTCTCTTCTCGCTTATCTTGGATATGATAAAGTTTTTGTTGCTTTAGATTCAAAGGGCGTGATCTCCCTTCTTTCTAGACAGTGCCCTCAATATTATCATCAGCGGCCTTTAATAAGGCTTGTCGACAGCTTATGGACTCTTTCTCTTTGTACTCGATCTCTCACTTCTTTAGGGAGATTAATAGTGTTGCTAATAGACTTGCCTATACGGGTCATTGTTCCCCTTTTAGTGTTTCTTTCCTTCACTCCCCTCCTTTAGAGGTAAAAGACTTATTGCTCTTTGATCTTGTTAATTCCTAGGCGCGTTTTGGTTGAGAATCCTTTTAGTATTTCCCGGGTAGAGCCGGCAAAAGTTGACCCGACCCGAAAAATCCGACGAATACCGACTCGATCCGCCCGAAATCCGATCCGATTTTATCCGAGTAATTAAAAGCCCGAAACCTATCCGACCCGATCCGATACATATCCGATATCCGATATAACCCGAGAAATCATAAGCCCGAAATAAACCCGACCCGACCCGCTATTCACCCGAAACCCGATATAACCCGAAAAACTATAAATCCGAAATGATCCGACCCGATCCATTATTTATTCGAAATATGATATTATTTGAAAAATTATAAATCTATAAAGATTCAATTTGGTACCACCCAAAAATTAACATTAACCCATAACTCAAAATTTTTAAAACTTCATAAAACATGAAATAATATAGATGTGCAACTAATCCATACTAGCACTTACATCAAAATCTAGAAACAATATACTTTCATAAAATTTATATCACTTATGTATATACAAACACAATATCCATTGATACCAATAGAAATAAAAGTAGAGAAAAAAAAAGAAGAAGAATAACACTACTATGCCATTTAAATATTAGTTCACTTCCATTATTCCATCTAGTGCCATAAGATAATAATAGTGCAGCCTTGAACACTATATGTTAGTATCTATACGGCCATACCTTGCAATATAGCACCTACAACATCATAGGAAAGTAAGAAAAATCTAGAGTGAGAATGTTAGTTATTCATAATAAAAATTGAAGATTAATATTTTTTATTACATCAATAGTGTTAAATAGTAAGAAGTCAATATTAGTTGGTTTTTTGTCAATAATAGTCATTATTACTTACTTTATTTAATTTTTATCTTATTTAGCTTGATATGATCTAATCAAAATATATAATAAAAAAACTAATATGTTGTTATTATTATTTTTGCCATAATTGATATTCATTGATTACTATTATTATTGTTATCATTATTTTTGTATTATTATTATTATTATATTTATTAAAATTATGTTGATATGATGTGATCAATCTCTTTTAAAAATAATATGAGAAGTACAACCTTAGAAGTCTTCATTTGTTATCAATTATCAATGACTATTATAAGTTAATATCATGTAAGGAGCGTATAAGATATAAATATAATATAAACTTAAAATAATACTAGAACTCAATATGACCAAGTTAATAATGGAGTTGAATTATAAGTTATACCTTAACATAAAAAGAAAAGTGATACGATTTGAAAACTTTTAAATTTGAAACGTTAGATACATCTCCAAAGATGAAATAATGATAAAAAATTCTAAGGCCCCAAAACAATTAATATAATAATTTAATTTTAATTGAATAAGATAAATTAAAATAAATGATCTCAAAATCATTAGCTTTTAATAATATCTTGGAATAAAAAGAAAGAAAGAAAATGACACAAGCATGACTCAAATATGAAATAACCTAAATTCAATCTAAATTCAACCCGAAAATATAATAATTGAAACTCAACCGAGCCCGATCCGAACCCGAACCGAAATTAGAACAACCCAAATTTACCCGAATCCGAGTCCATCCGATCTCAACCAGACCCGACCCGAGAACTTAGAATGATCCGAGATTATCCGATACTGAGTTGATCCGAATCAAACCCGACCCAGCCCGGCCCGACAAAATAATTCGAAATTATCCGAAACCGGTATGACCCGATTATTATGTTACCCGATCCGATAGTGACCCGACCCATCCGATTGCCAGCTCTATTCCCGGACTAACACCCTCCTTTGAATAAAAAAAAAAAAAAATTCCCTACTATTATTGCATTATCAATTCAAAACCTTTCCGAGTTCGCAGATCGTTCTCCTTCCTTTTCAATCCTCATATCCGTATCCCACACTCGACCTACGCCCAAACTCACATATTCGTATGCCCTCTTTCTCAAATTAACCTCTTCCTTTGATACCTTTTATTGCGTCTCTTCACGTTCCCTTCATCCCTTCAATTCTCTATAATTTCTCTCCATTTGTAGCTCCTTCCTCTCATTATGTACAATCGACCCAACGACCCCATCTACAAATGCCAACCCTTAGTGCCTCGTTTCCTCCCCTGGCCTGAATAATCAAATGAATCTCTCTAAAGTATTGAAGAATACAATACTACGAGAAGATGAAGATTAAGGTCTAGCAAAAATGGCGGAAAAAAAATTCACATGTACGAGAGAAAGAAGAAAATAACGAAGATGATCTTGCAAAGACAAAAATTTTATTTTTTGCCTACAGCGCACCCCACGGACTTTTCAAAGTCGAACCGGAGCTCTGCTCTTGCAGGCTGCGTAGCGAAGAACAGAGGTCCGAGGTGATTGTGCTAGAGTGATGAATGACCTCACGGTTAGGTTAGGTTAGTCTGGTTAGTAGCCAAATGTATCTAATTGAATTATTGCTTTGAATTTGAGGTTAAAATATAAAAGTTACCGGTTCTTTTGCACAACCGGCTTGATCTGCTGTCGGGACTGGTATAGACACCGGTTTATGTGGTCTAACCAATCAGTTCGGTCTAGAGATGGCAATGGGTCCAGGACCCGGCCCAGACCCGACGGACCCGACCCATTAATATAGGGTCTGGATCTGCAATTTTTAGACCCGGCGGGTCTGGATCGGGTCTGGATCTGGACCTGAATAAACGGGTCTGGATCTGGATCCTATCATTTTAGACCCAGACCCGACCCAGACCCGCCCCAGACCCGTTTAATTAATTTTTTTTTTTTTATATTTATCATTAAACCCTAATATTATTAGGTCTGGAACTGGAAGAATCCCGCCGAAGACTGAAGAGTCTCTCAAATCTCAAATTCTCAATTCTCAAAGGCAGACTCTCACTCACTCAGACACTCACTCGGCATTCTGTATTTTGCGTTGTCGCCCATCAGCCGTGACTGACGCCGTCCATACTCCATCGACTTGAGTGGTTGGCTGGCTGTCGAGACTCGAGTGTCGACCGTCGACCTCTTCAGTTCAGAGTTCCGCCGCTGCCAACTGCCAAGTGCTGCTGTGTGCGCACTGCGCAGTGCGCCTGTGTGCTGCTGAGTGCTGGCCTGCTGCGGGCTGCCAAGTGCCGACTCCCCCCAGACGGCCACGCCGCATAGCCGACTCGCCGCCAGTGCGCCACGCCCAGGCTCCTAGCTCCCACTTCTCAGGCTCCCAACCGTTCGACCGTCGCACTTCACAGGTAATGTTCTTGTAAGTTGTAAGTATTATTTCCCTTATGGCCTTATCGATTTACTCTGTATTTTTTTTCTTTGGTTTGGGGAGGGTGTTGATTCTGTTGAATACTTGAATTCCTTTACTCGATTTCCTATAATCTGTAACTGTAAGTCTGTATTTTCTTGTAAGTTGTAAGTTGTCTGTAAGTCTGTATAGAGATGTAATGTAAGTTGTAAGTTGTAAGTTGTCTGTAAGTCTGTATACAAATAGCATTCCATTCCATCTTTATCAATCCCCTTCTTCTTATGCATCCGAGCAAACATGAGAATCTATGGATAAATGATTTTGTGTCATGGTCGCCTGTTAAAGTTTCTAACATGAGAATCTATGGATAAATATTTAAATACGATTGTTTAGTAGGCATACAATAGATTTACTATTTACAGCATGAATTAATATATTTTTTAGACATAAAATGTCTGGACTCGTTAAGGACCCGTTTAGGACCCGATTACCCGCCGGACCCGTCGGGTCTGGGTCTGGGTCTGGGTCTGAAATTTTGAGACCCGTTGGGTCTGGACCGGGTCTGGATCTTCTAAAATAAACGGGTCTGGGTCTGGATCTCGATGGACCCGATCCAGACCCGACCCATTGCCATCTCTAGTTCGGTCTATTAGTTAATTCTATTTTAGGTTTATTAGATTTTTTTCTACTTAGGTTAAACATTTTTTCTTGTAAAAATTAGATCATTATTTTAAAATAACTTATTTATTTTACCATTTCCCAGTAACTAATTTAATTTTACTGCATCCTTTTTTTGTAGTTTTCCGCATCATTTATCATACTCGCAAAAAAATATATATAAATATATTAAAATGCAATATTATAAATAAATATCAATTTGGTTCAAACAAATACATTGTAGCCTAAGAAACACTATATGTTATGCACATCTTTTTTTATATATAGCAAAATATGCAGTATGTTTTATACTACATATTCGTCAAAAATATTATATATTATATATCAGTAAAGATACTATATGATATATGTTATTTGTTAAATATATTATATCCTATTTATTATATGAAACATATAACACACTTATTAAAGATAATATATAATACACATCAATCAAATATACTATACAGTATATATTACTAGTTTGTCAAAATTATTGTACATCTTCCTTAAAGATATGTTAGATACTATAAGTTGGCTAAAGATATTACATATATTAATTAAAGATATTATATATATTTATGAACGATGTTACATATTACAAGCTTATCAAAGATATTATATACATTATATTAATAATTCATCAAAGATACTATACATGTTCATTAAAAAAATATTACACATTATAAATCGTATGATGTTATGTTGAGTCTGTTGGGTTTTAACATTAAAACCCAAATTCATGATAATATTGTGCTATATTATTAATATTATAGAAAGATGAGTTAATTTGTTGAGGATAATATAAAAAGATAAAGTAAAAAAGATTTTACATTTGTATAAATGGTATAAAAAGAAAGTTAAATTTAAAATTTGATGTAATTTGTACAAAAAAATTTAAATCTAATGTTAATAGAAAAAGATAGTCAAAGCGAACTTAACTTTTAATTTACTGTTATTAATATTATGGTATGCACACCTATTAGCCTCCCAAGACACATGTTACAGCTTACACCTTGATATTAGAAGCCAAGTGAGCCAACTTCCTACATAGTTGTATGGCAAGATCATCTGTAGCGTGATCTTCTTAGTTACCTAGAACCAAGTATAGTGTCCCTCTTGAATATGACTTAACTACCATCTTAGAGATTCTCTTACACTCATTAACTTTATTCCTATCTAAATGGTCCATAACTATGTTGTAAAGGCCGAAGCAACTCCCATTTTTGCCTCAAAACTATGAATCCAACCACTCAAGTTGTCTCTTAACAATCCTCCAATACTTTTCACTCTTAACTTTCACTCCATACTACCATCTACATTAAGCTTGACCCATCTATGAAATGATATCTGCCAACACATATTAATTACTTTATAAATTTTGCCTTTATTTATAATACCTATGTGAAGTTTTTTAGATATAATCTGAGTCATAGGATCCATGTGATTATCAAGAGTGAATTAATCAAAGATAGGATATACCTCTTGTCTCTACTAGTATACACACAAACACGCTTCATTCGATATCGAGTTTGCTAGTATAGAGATACTTCTTTATCTCTCTAGTGCAGTTAAGGAAGCAATATAAAGAAAGAAGAAGCAATATTCAGTACCTGTAATCCCAATGTGGTTCTACCTTTTATAAGGGACACATTGAAAATTAAAACCTTATATGATATCATAATGGATAGATCTAACGAGCATAACTATATCAGACATATAATTCTAATTATGTTAAATTTATCTCATTCTAATGTGTGACCTTGTAGGTTCACCTAACACTGGTCATGGGCCTAAAATATCCTTTTTGGACCATAAGTCATAAGAAATCCTCTAGGAAGACAATTAGATGTATGAAGATCGAATGACCGACACAAACTCCATGATTAGTTTCTAGAGCATACTTCCAACATCCTCATTTTTTGAAGTCTGATTACCTTGGATAATTAGTCTCGTTAATCGTTCTAAAATATTCTAACCTTGATTATTCAATCCTTTCTTTCTATATATATACTATTCTTTTGTTTTGTTAAATTATGGAAAAAATCCATTTATGTAATTAAACGATTTTCTATTTTCACTCATTTAAATTCAATTAGGCTTTGAATTACTTTAAATATCAAATATTTTTATACATTTAGGTTTATAAAACTATTTTCCCCTTATTTTCATAATTTTTGGGATTTATATAATATTTTCCCATGAAATACATCTTTATTGGGCTTTCCCCCTAACTAATTTATTAAAAATTCTTATTAACAAACCTATGGCATGGGTTAACCCTAAAACTCTTCTCCTTCATCCTTATGGTCATGGTTCTCCTTTTCATTATGTCATCAACCATATTATGGGCCATAATCCAATCATATTACACATGATTATATTTTTCACCTACCCTCCTCCTTATACCAGGTCCATCAATCTTTGATCAAGTGTGTAGCAACACATTACCCTCGTTCCCCTCCCCTTCTAATGTTTGTAGGTTTTATGTGAATAAGATAAATGCCTTAGTTTAAATCTCATTCACATATTCTTTCATTCTTACATTTTTTGCACAACAGTTTCCTTGTTTTTGCTAACTTTTATTCCCTAGTTTAGTACTAGCTAAGAACCATCTTCATCTTCCCCTTATATTGTTTTATTTTGATCCAACACACATTATCCTTCCTTGTCCTCCATTTTTGATACAAAAGCATCTCATGGTCCTTTTGTTAATAAGGAATTTTCATTCTTCATAATGAAGTCATTTATCTTATATATTTTTCATAATATTTCTACCATTAATTTTAAAGACACTTTAAGATGTTCTTGCATGTATGCTACATATTTGCAAGAGAAAAAAAAACTTAATATGTCAGCCCATTTAAGCCATTTTTGTGTACAAGACATGCAGATATTCAAAGCTATAGAATATATGGAGGACAAGACAACAAGTATGCAAATACCTCATTATTTATAGCACTTGTTGCAAACCCTATAATATAATGTATAATTTATGATTTCGTAGCTTGTTATTTCATGTATGTATTATCCTATTAAAATTTTTGTATTGTTGTGTATTTAATTATTTTTTTAGAGTGTTAGAGATAATTCTAATTAATTAAAATAATTCACCTCACAGTTCTATAGTCGTTAAGTTATTAGTAATTAGTTGTAATTACTCCCGATGGGTATTATATATATACTCATTAGGCCTTTGTACACAAAATATTAGATATTAAATTGAATGAGAATTGAAACATTTGCCTCACAATTCTCTATTTTGTGATATTACTTTCTTCTTAGGAATTACTTGAAGTAAATCCTACTTAAAACTTTAATGTTGAATCTTGATGTAAGATATACACATATCAACACACCTCCTTCAATTTTGTCCCATAAATTATATTTTAATTTTCAAATTTGATTGAAGGTCTTCATAATCCTAACCAAATTGTGGATAGCTAGCGAGATCCCCATCATTTTGGTATTAAATCTTAGGTTTTCCAACATTTTCTCACTAGTTATCCATGCAAGCACGTTTCTTTTTCATGTATGCACATGCACATTGTTGCTTTTCGACATCAAGAATCAATCTTGATCGAGTCTTGATAGCAATCTTCAACCACTATTCAAGTACATCTTCATCCTCCCTTTGAATCTTCAAATTCAAAGTGTGAAGGCACTCTATTCTTCAACCATCATCACCGAGTATTCATCCAATAACATTCACGCACAAATGGGTACATAACCTTGCTCCATTTTCATGACTATGCATATCACACACAACCAAGTCGTGCCCTATTTTGCACAACTATGCCCAACATGCATAACCATACGCATACCCGTTCGCAGACCATGCATCTCTTTCTCTGCAAGTCTCTATTTGTGGTACATCCATAGTATGCCTCATATGTCTTCAAACATCCAATAACCTCTACAAAAACCTATCATCATCATCCTTTGTTTCCTAACTATCTTTGAATATAATAAACTCTATTCAAACCCCTACACATTTCTCCATCTCAAGTTTTTTAGACAACTCTTGCTTTCACAACCCATTCAGAATATGATTGAGTGCATTCCCTAAAAAAGCTTGAAATGAGGTGCCATTTTTGCAGTATAAAAGATACACTATAAGGTTTTATGATATAATCAGAATGAAATTTGCAAGCAAAAACTCAATGGGGTAACATATAAATAGACACGGTAATATAAAGAGATGCATATTCCTTCTCTCTAACCAAAATCAATCCCTGTTATTAATTATTTAAATCTTTATTTGTATATATTTTTTAATTGACTAATCTTTTCATCTCCCCATGGAGATGTACATTAGTGTATATTAATTTTGTAAATCTAATAAATGCGTACATATGGATCTTCTGCTCTTCACATGCACTCTATACATAATTGGTTTGACTTTTCATATGCATTCTCATTGTGTTTGATTAGGCAAATGTATTCTCACGAGTATAGGTCACATTAACACATTTTTTTAATACTAACAAGTTTTATTTTAATGAATATATTTATTTATATGCTCTTTAATGTGGATTGTAGTGCAAGGGAATTTAAGAAGTTGATCATGAGGGATAAATAGTTGATTTGGGCTAAAAATTTACAATGTTATTATATAACATATAGATAGAATCGTGTACACTATTAGAATGGAGCTAAATATTACGGAAATGAATGGAAAATGTGGGTCACTTAATCACACGAAGGTCTATAAATTTTCTCTTTAACTTAATTTTCCTTCTTTGAGTTATAATACTTAGAAACTTATTATTAGTATTATTTTGATAAATAGGTTTTTGATAATAATAATTTCTAATAAATTATGCATGTGTCTGCCAACTATGCTTATAAGCACCATCGCTAGCAAAAACTTGTCAGTTTTGATTTTAGCTTTTAACCTAGGAAGTATGTCATGCCTAATTGTATGAACAATGAAAACCATATATATGTAATATTCGACTACTGGATACGACATGATATGTTACATTCTGGCCAAACCAATTGGGTTTATATTTGATCATAAATCCTTGGTAGACAGCTACGTACCAATGGCTAAAGAATATTCATAATTAAGGAGTAGAACAAAAGAAGTCATGATCCTACCTTCCTTCCCTTCTTGAATACATAATTGTTAAACTCCTGATCCGGATCTTACGATTCTATGGATCAAAAGTTATTAAATGATCAACAATCTTAACTAAAATCTTAAAGTAATAGAATCATGATAGAATCTTACGATCCCATATAGGATCGGTAGAATCTTACGATTCTTTGCGTTGATTATAATTTGTTTTATCTATTTAGCTTAAAATCTATTTTTCTCCTTATTCTGACTATATTTCTTCCATGACTCTAAGCCTTCACCCTATTATTTTGTACATACTATACAATGAGTACCAATCAATGCAAAGAATGCCCAAGTGAGATAATGTAATAGCAAAATCAATTGTTGGAAAGAAAAATACATATAAAAAGTCCAAACTCTAAATGTAGAGCAAACCAAATATATAAAATTTGTGAGATTTTTTTTACTAATTTCTATTTAGTTTATAATTATTCTTTTTATTTTATTTTGTGGTATTGTTAGCTTTGTTGTATGCTTATTCCATATAATTTTTTTTGTATGCATATAATCGACCATTTAATTTGTTACAACTTAAATAGTGATCAAATAAGAGCTTAAGAATGAGATATTTAGTGTTTTTTAACCTCAATTATAGTCTTTTGTTGCATACAAGTATATCTAAGTCATATTTTTGTGATACTTGTAGGATCTTACGATTTGATTATGATAACCCTTATCGATTCTAAGTAGAATCCTAATTCTAACAAATTTGTTTGAGCATGCTACTACTTTTGCTTGGTGTGGAGTCTTTGGGGGGGGGATTATTATGGGTGCACTTCATTTTTAATTTAGGTAAAGTTATGGTGTATTTTGAATGTATTTTTATAAGAATATATTAAAAAATATATATTATAATTATACTATAGAGACAAGTAGCACACGATATTCATGTAATAACTTCTCCTTTGGAAGAGGCTAACACCGCGCAGAATATCACGATCTGATAGAGCCCTATAGCTTCACCAAGAAAGGAAATACATCCCCTCTTATTTTATGTGTCTTGATCATCTCATTTATTATGCCCATACATACTCACATTAAATGTGAATTTAGGCCTACCAAATTAATTAGCTCTCCGTTTTTAGTACGTACTTCCGTAATGATAAGTCTCATGTGAATTGCTTAAGCACCTAACCAATTTTCCATAGTATGATCGCAGTGGCTCGTAGTGTTAACTATTGATTATTGGAGTATGAAATACTATTATATTCCTGACAGTAACAAAAAAAAAAAGGAGAAGAAGAAACCCTTTTCTATTATACATATATATCACATATAAATTATTTGTTCAAGATCAAATAGCTGTTTGACTTCACACAGCCACAAGCATTTGCTCCTTTCCTTGTGTGGGTGCTAGACACGCTTTGTGAGTCTGCAATGCACCTACAAAATCAGTAGGCAAGAGTACCTTCACTTAATTTTTATTTTTTATGAGTCACGGTTCCTGATGAGATGTATTCGATTGAAAAGCATAACCTGCCTTGAGCTGCTTGGCTAAAACAAATAACAATACATAGGAAGGTGGGGATATATTTGTCAATAGCTTAATTACACAAGTTTGTTAAGCCCATGAAAACCACATGATTGAACTACCAACCCCAAATGGCAGAAATTGTCATTCCCATCTAGTTACGTATGTATTTTTAGAGAACAGAAACAAATGGTCATCAGGCCTCCAAATTGATCTAGGAGTCAAGTTAAACAGGAAATTAAAAAGGTAAGTGGGGTTGTTATACTTCTCTTCGGCTATTTGGCTACCTCCATTCCCTTTCCCTAGCTAGCCTACGAGAGAGTCTATCATGCAGTATTGGCATTTGTAAGGTATACGAAACTCTAGGAGGCTTAGAATTTTCTCAAACGAGGTTGATTGGTTTTTAACTGCCTAGGGGTATAAATTTCCACTCATGCATGTTGATTGTTTTTTACTTTATATTTTTTTTAATGGTTGCTGGCATACATATTCTTTCATGCTTTTAATTGAAAATACTTGGACGACTCTCTTATCTCTTAGGCTGGGAACCCGAATTTCCTCACTGTAGTCTGCCTTCTTTTTTTTCTTTTTTTTTTTGAAAAAAAAAATAAATACGTTTCTTTGGGTTGTCATTCAATTCGGTGCATGACCTATTGTAGCAGCCATACATTATGCTTGCAATTTGCAGCATCACATATGATTAAATTAGGCTTAACCTTAATTTTTCTTACGACCGATGGACCAAATATAGCAGTGCACTATGAATCAATGTGGACTAGAACCTTTCATTTCAAAAGAATAGTAATTTACTAGAATCCATATTATACGTGTCTTGAGCGAACTCCAGCTCATCCCTTAGGTAGCTAATCTTTTAACGTCAAAGAACCAATTCAAGAATGCACTACATGTCATGAATAATTCTGTTTGCTGTTACTCACTTCACCAACAACTCAGCCAGCTTTTAGTTGAGGGTTTCAATAATGTTTCATTTCCATAGTTACTGCTAGAAACATACATATATGTCTTCGAAAACAGGGTCACCTTGGTAGGAATGACGGCTGTGAAGTTACTGACTGGTTACTGAAAGCGATATCAAACAGTTTATAATATATGCATGGTTCAATTCCTCAGATTGGAGAGGTGGTTTGGGGAAGCTGCATGTGGCTTTCATTATTACCACCGACTGTATATAAATCTGATGATTATTTTTCTATTTTTTTTTTCTGAAAAAAAAGGAAGAAGGAGAAGAATATATATATCATTATCAATTGATACACACACACACACACACACGAGCCTAACTAGGGCATTAATTATAGAGCATTTATATACTAGTATAATTCCATCAGCTATGTTGTATGCTTAGCGTGTTTATTTTGCCATATGAAGAGCATGCCCAAAACTCCTCAACCCTTGTTCATCCTCTGCTGCAGGAAAAAAGCCTGCTGGCTGTCTGGATGTCTTAATGTGCTCCTTGAATTTTGTATGAAAAGCTATTTTAAGTGTATGCATATGATACCGAGGCAGTTGGTTGAGAAAATTTTGAAGAAAATGAGATCAGCAAAGTCTCTTCCTGGAAAAGCAATCTTCATGCTCTGCATTGCTTGCTTTCTTGCTGGATCACTGTTGACCAGGCAAACTTGGAGCGGCCAGCAGCAGGCTTTGATATCGGATGGTGATCAAAGTGGTTTAAAAACTGCTGACTCCAGGGTCGCAGGACTTGGAATCTCAAATCATGTTCATAATCCAACTCGCACATCTGACACCCACGATTCTGATCATAAGCGAGTAAGTGCATATCCTTAGTTGAGTTCTACAGGCTAGATGATCAAGCAGCTTAAGTTGATTCTTTTTTTTTGGTGCGTAGGTTGGTCAGATTGATAATTTTTCTTTAGGGAGGGGGGGGGGAGGAGGTAGAAGTAGAGGGGTATTGGCGGGTAGAATCATTGATCCTAGTTCTGTTAGAAGATATTCTTGCGAAGATCAGCAGGACATGAAAACTTAGATTCATCCGATCGGTTCATATATATATAGATACATATAGCGTCCTCCGAATATATAGTCGTTCCTGGTGCAATCAGTAGTTAGATCGTTCTTTATAGATTCAAGATCCTATTATTCCTCCTGATTAATTTTCCTCATCACTTAGTTGAATCATTTCAATTTGGGTACCACGTTTATGCTGAATAAGTAGTTAGTGTGTGTGCTTGTGCGTGTATATATATATATATATATAGTTGATGAGCCACCCAATGCAGAAATTGGTCGAAAGTTCATCAGGAACAACTATTATGGGAGAAGTTGCAAAGACCCACCAAGCAATTCAGTAAGCTGTCGATCTATACAAACCCTGCTTGGCTTAACATTTCATCTTCGCGTTTTTGTCGTTGAGTCAAATAAAAAGATTGAATGGTGTTGATCTGCATGAGTGTGTATTCCAATGTAATAAGGGTTTTGCGCAGGTCCCTTGATAAATCTATAAACTCATTGGAAATGGAATTAGCTGTTGCTCGCACTAGCCAAGGCACAAGCATTCAGCTTGAAAAAGTATCAAATCGCAATTTACGGAAGGCTTGTGTTGTCATCGGGATCAACACCGCGTTCAGTAGCAAAAAACGAAGAGACAGCATCAGAGAGACATGGATGCCTCGAGGTCCCTTAATTTTAAATAACTATTCTCTATGCATGCGTGTGTGTGTGTATGTGATTCAAAGAACAATTATGTACTTAATTAGTGTATATATTCTTGGAACTTAATCCGTCCTACCTAACATACTTAGCTAGCTACATACATTATTAATGTGTGCGCGCGCGTGTGTAGGTGCTAAGCTTCGAAGACTGGAGAAGGAAAAGGGGATTGTGATCCGGTTTGTAATAGGTCACAGTGCGACAAGAGGGGGTGTATTGGACAGAGCAATTGATGCAGAGGATGCTGAGAATAAAGACTTTCTTCGACTCAATCATGTTGAAGGCTACCATGAGCTTTCTACTAAGACCCGATTATATTTCTCTACCGTCATTGCCATTTGGGATGCCGACTTCTACGTCAAAGTGGATGATGATGTCCATCTCAACTTGGGTACGTACTTTTAATTATCTATGGCCACTTCTATGTCAAAGCGGGTACTTGGGTTCAATTATGTAGTCTGTCTTCTTTCTTTCCGGTGATAACGCATGCGTTTGATTATGCAGTAATTAAGTTGACGTCACCTTAATTAATTATGTCAGGTATGCTGGCAAGTAGACTTGCCAAGTACAGATCAAAACCTAGGGTCTATATTGGTTGCATGAAATCTGGGCCAGTCCTCTCTCAGAAGTGAGTAATGCAGCAGCAGCCCCCCCCCTTCAATTATATATAAGACTGGTTGTACTTGTACGTAATTTTCGCTAGCTTGCTTTCCATGCGCCCATTATTATCTAGCTAGCTAGTTAGTACTACTTACTACTAGCTACTAGCTAGTTTCTGCTTTTATTCTCGGAAGGGAGGGATTATTCTCGGGAGGGAGGGGGTAGCTACGTACGCTTGCTTGCGTATGCCGATAAATTGAATCCCATGCCTTTCATGCATGAATGATGAAGGGGTGTGAAGTATCATGAGCCGGAGCATTGGAAATTCGGGGAAGAAGGAAACAAATATTTCAGGCATGCGACGGGACAAATCTACGCCATCTCTAAAGACCTTGCATCGTATATCTCTATCAACGCGTGAGTACTATATATTAAGTAATTGAACTTGTCCCATATATATAATTGTGATCTTTTGGATGGAATGGAATTGAATTGGAGTACGTACTCAATACTCATTCATTCCTTGGGCGATCAAGCACAGACCTATCCTTCACAGATACGCCAATGAGGACGTTTCACTAGGGGCCTGGTTATTTGGATTAGAAGTTGAACATGTTGATGACCGTGCTATGTGTTGCGGGACGCCACCGGGTACCATTTATTTTATACTCCTATGGACTACTATATATATAATTACTTCATTCTGTTGATTTCTCGCTGCTGATTGAATGGATATTAATTCTTGGCAGACTGTGAATGGAAGACGCAAGCAGGGAATGTTTGTGCAGCGTCATTTGACTGGTCATGCAGTGGGATATGCAAATCAGTGGAGAGAATGAAAGATGTACATAATTCATGTGGAGAAGGTGATGCAGCTGTTTGGAATGTTGATGTTCGTGGTTTGTAGCCGGAGGTACACTACACATCCGGTAGACCGCTTTAATTAACTAAGCACGCGGTGCGGTGCGGTGCGGTGCGGTGCGGTTCTTGCGTGTGGCCACTTCTTCTTCTTCTTCTTCTTCTTCTTCTTCTTCTTCTCATAAGTTCCCAGCTGAAATTAAACAACATGCACGAATATTAATAACGCAACCTCTTGTATCAAGCTGGCTAACTAGCAGCCAACCTAGCTAGCACATCATACCCGTTCACCTAGCTAGCTCTCTTTCGCTGCTTGCTTTAATGTTGATATCTTTGGTCAAGGTTATTATATTAATCGTGTTTGACTGCCGCATGCTATATACTACTACAAGTATTTTGGCGTTACTCGATCTCTAGTTGTATATATTAGCTACCTAATTCATCCTCCGTATTCAAAAAGACAAAAGGTCGCTGAATCTGAGTCAATTGTCAAGGTATCTGTCACTGGGACGTAAAATTGCGAACAATCTATATATAGTTGTTTGAATTGAGTTGAATGAAATGGAGATTAAGTACAATGGAACATATATAACGCAAAAGGCTATTTAATGAATCAGGCAGTGGACTTTAAATCTTGGACTTCGGCTAGCGCCTCTTCTCACCCAACATATTTTTCACATAGACAAGGCGAAAGAGATGAGAACTTGAAACTCCATTCATCTCAATCAAATCAAATGTCCTAATGTTTTACCATAGCAATTAAAGCCGTGTCAATATAGGTACCTATGTATGTATTGTTAGACATAATTTATGGCATAAATTATAATTAAAATATATAATTCATACACATTCAAACGACAAACATGCACAATCCTAATCTATGGTACAAATATTTAAGAAGTGAAATTTAACTTTATAATACTTGTTGAATATCGTTAAGACGTATCTCCACCTATTGACATAATTAATTAAACCAAAAATATAATTTGTGATAAATGGAATCATTTTTTTTTGTGGTTCCCTTCCTTCTTTCCTCAAATCCGATGGTGCTTCCTTCTTACAAGAAATGAAAATATATACCATCTTCATATTTCTTCTTTCTCTTTGATATCACACATAAATTAATTAAAATTATACTGAAGAAGCTTTCTCCTATTTTTCTCTCTTATGGATGTATGTGTGTATGTCTAGAACCTTTATTTTCTGTAGAGAAGAACCAAAAAAATAAAAATAAAATAGCATCTCTAGTGCTCTCTATTCTTACAAGCATAAGTAAAAGGGGGGGGGGTTATTATAACCAATTCCTTACTTTTCCCTTCTCATTTTAAAAGCAGAATTTGAGATATAAATTAATTATTTAATTCTAATTCAACCATCAATAATTATATAGAGACATTAATGTTAGGCTTAATTACTAGCATATTACCATATAATATAAACTTTATGACCAAAGTCTTTATATCTAATTTAATATGGACCACACTAAGGTTGATATATACATAAAATATAAAACACTTAATTTCTAAAATAATAATAATAATAATAATTTATAAAGCAATATATATATATATGTTAACATTCTCCCACTTCATCCATATAAATTAGATTATTGTTATCGTTTCCTTGTGTTAGTATAAATTGAATGATGAAACTAATATATAGATCACGACAACAAGCTTTCAACGTTATGAGATTTATTTTTCATATATCATAATGTACTAATTCCACCTACAACTTTAACTTTATGAATAAATCCAATGTCTATTCAAGGTCCTTCACTTAATGTGTTATTTTTCAATTAACCATATGTATACAAACCAAAAGAGAAATAAACATGACTTTATTTAAAAGCATTATTATGCATCTTAACAATACAATCACATGAAGGGTTCAATACCCATATTACACATGTGATTCTTATACTTGGTTGGTGGCATGTCTTTAGGTAAATGATCGACTAGCATACAATCAGTGCCTATATGTTCAAAGACCACTTCTAAAATGCCCCAAAACCCTCATTTTAAGAATTTTAGATAATTAAGAATTTATTTTAAAAATTTATTAAATAAATTATTTTATTTAAAATAAGAGGGAGTAAATAGTACCAAATTAATAGAAATTTTATAAATAATTTAATTGGAGAAAATTAGAGTGTTTTTCTAATTAAAAAGAATTTAGGAAAAATCTTTCAAAAATCCTAAATTGGCCTAAAAAGGAAATTTAACATTATTTTATTTAAATATTATTATTTTTAAATATCCAAATTACCAAAATAATCCAAATATTCCAACCCACCTATTTTTCCTTTTTTCTTTTTCTTTCTCTCTTTTCTCTCTTTTCTCTCTTTTTCTTCCTTTTTCCTTGTTCTCCTTTCTTTTCTTCCTTCTTCCCAATCAAGGCCTGTCCGCGACCTGTTTTCCTTCCTTTCTCTTCCCCTTTGGTGTGGCCCAATGCACTGCGTTTTTCCCTCATTTCTAAACTTGTCATCTGGCCAGTTTTCCCTTTTTTTCTTTCTTTTATTTTTTTCCCGACCGCCCAGTCCACTCGCACGTCCTCCACCTTCTTTTTCTTCCTTCTTCTCTCCTCCATCAACTTGCAACTCCGCCCACCTCCCTAGTTTTTCACTGCCGATGACACCCCATTGACCAACCATTTCTCTTCTCTCTCCTTCCCCTGACTCGCCAACCACTTTGACCCAACCCACTCCCCTCTCTTCTCGCACACAACCTCCTATTTCCTGCACAACCACCCCCTGCCACGATTGAATTGCATAGGCCTTCCGTTTCCGGCCGGTGCCCTAACCTACTTGCCTAATTCTCTTATCTTCCCTTCGATCTTATCCTCTCATTTAGCTCTATAAATACCCCTTACCATCCTTGGAATCGAGTTTTGCTTCGAACCTAGAAAAATCAACCCTTTGCATCACCGCCTAGTCAGACGCCTCTTCCGTCGTTGTCGTCCAACGCCGCCTCCCAAGTCTTCCACCTAACCACTCCCTACACCACCCTTTAACTAACTACACCACCCTTCTCCCTCAATTTTCCCTATACGAGCCACCCCAGCTGTGTAAAGTAGCCTCCTCGATCAACCCTTCCTTCTACATCCACCACCCTTTGCACCACCATTAGCCACCTCAGCTGAGTTTATGCAGGTAAGAGATGCCATCTTCGATGCCTATGATACTTATGAGGCATCGGGTGGGGCTGAGAGTTGATCTTTGGACTTGGCCTTAGGATCCAAGAGGGACATTAGCCGAATTCTCTTTTACTTTAGTTTACATATGTATCGTTTTATTTTATTTTCTTTCTATCATACTGTACCCTTTTACCTTTCGTAGGAAATTTGATTATGTACTTTATTGGGATGTATAACTTTTAATGTACACTCTGTTTTCCGTGTTATGAGTATTTCATTTTTTTTCTCTGTTTTAAGTTGCTTAATATTATTATCAATTTACCCTTAGCCTTGTGGTTGGTACGAGACTGGATGGGGGTCGGGCTTGTACTGATCACGGCAGTAGCACTCGTGCTTGTGTTTTTTTTTTAATTAAACAAAATTGTCAACTATAATTTTGGGGGTGTTACATTCACATACACCCTTGATAGTAGCACGCTTCATGGATGAAAAATTCATTATTAATGTACTAGCTAAGGCCTTGTCTGAATGGATGAATTGTTCGTTGATGGCCCTTAATAAGTCATTAACATCTTGATGATGGTCAACTAAGCCTCTAATGGAAGAAGAAATCTTAGTCTTTATATACATGCAACTATGTGATTAGCTTTAATCCATTACTCATGTGCATCTTTTTCTTCATCAGTGCTTTCCTCAATTATCACAGGCTTTAGATACTCAATAGCCTCAGCTATGTCACAATAAGTAATCTTTAGGATAATTCTTTGATTCCAAACCTTATAGTTGTCCCCTTTCAAATTAGGGACCTCAATGTTAAGACCAAACATCAATAAAAATTAGGATAACTTACTGCAAAAATTTAAACATATATATATGCTCACGATCAATTGAATCCAAAACATCTATATACATGCTCTACCAATGTCTAGCATGCCAAAATGTAACTATCATGAATCAAAAGACATTAAAACTACCTATGGGCTAATTATATAATTCAAATAGACTTATGTATCTCAATATTAAAACTATTAAGTCATCTCATAACTCTCAACCCTTATGAGAAAATTAAGAATAATGACGTAATATCCTTATTCAATATACTTTGCATATGTTAATGAATGGTCCTATAGGACTACACCCATTATATATGCATAATACATTGAAACTAGTATCATGTAATCTTAATTTAATCAAGCAAACAAATAAATGTATGATGGTCCATCATTAAAATTGTTCCGGCTAAGTGCTAATCATTTTAATCATGCTAATCACATATGATACATGCTTTATTTAATCAAAACTTCTCCAAAACTAGCATTAATATGAATGGGAACACAACCATAAGCATAAGAATAAAAATCAAACACAAAAATACAGGGCACCCGTGTTTATAAAACACACTTATGTTTCCTTAGTTCCAAATATTGTAGAAATATTGAGAAAAAACATGACCTTGTTTTTTCATCAAACATCCAGGCTGAGAGTTAGAAATAAAACATGAACTTCTCGTGTTAAGATACACATACCGTGTTTCCTTTCAATGAAGAAAAGTTTCGCTATTTTTCAAAACTCAACCATATGAATCATACATATATTAAAAAATGATGATTATTCTAAATCAAATTTGTCAAGATAGAAGTTATTAAGGCTCTGATACAAAAAATTAGACATAATTTATGGCATGAATTTTAATCAATATTTAATATATACAATTCATACAAAATCCAAAGATAAACGTGTGAAACCCAAATGCACATTACAAGGATATGATATGAGGAATTTAACTCTCTATCCATTAACGAAATTAATTAAACTAGAAATATAATATATGATCACCGAAATTAAATTTTTGTGGTTCCACTCCCTATTTTCTCAAACCCAATGGTGCGTATTTCTTATAAGAAACATGAATAAGGACCTTCTTTGGATTTTTTATTCCTTTGTGATTTCACACAAAAATCAATTAAAATTATGAAGAAGAAGCCTTCCCCCATTTTTCTCTCTAATGGACATATGTGTGTATATCTAGAACCATTTTTTTTGTTGAGAACAAAAAGAAAAAAAATTCATAGCACCTCTAGTGCTCTCTATGTGCATAATTAAAAGTGGGGGGGGGGTTGGTTATTAATTAATTTATTATCTCATTTATTTCCTTATCATATAACACATACATGTTGGCATTCATGCTTATTTAATTCTACTTCTATCATCAAGAATTATATAGAGAGACTAAGATTAGGCTTAATTTGTAATACCCCAAATTTAACGGAGTGATATAAGAATTTATATGGTTACTTATATCAACATGGTATACCATCTTTTTGGTTATTCTATCCTAATAACTCCACAGTTAAGCATGCTGATCGTGGAGCTACGTTTAGGATGGGTGACCTTCTTGGGAAGTTTAAGAAATTATCTAAGTATTTCTTGAAAAGTACGTGAGTGAGGACAAAGCGTACTAAAATGACTTGTGTTGATTTATTAGGCCAACTAATCAATCTAAAAGCACTCTAGGGTAGCCTTTGCATGGTTTTATCAACTCAGGGGTTTTAAAAATAGTATTAGAGTGAAATCACAACCGTAATCTAAACTTGGATGAGCCAGTTAGTCACCTAGTAGAATAATTATTGGGTTAAAACTATATTGATACAGTTAGTAGTCAAGGCGTGACAAGAACGTTGCGTTCTTTAAGTGGGGGTGAGTATAATACCCCAAATTGAATAGAGTGTTATAAGGATTTTTATGGTTACTTATATTAACATAGCATACCATCCTTTTGGTGATTCTGTCCAAATAATTCCATAGTTAAGTGCGGTGGCTGTGGAGTAATTTTAGGATAATTGACCCACCTGAGAAGTTTTGAAAATTTTCTAAAAATATTTTGAGAAGTACAGAAGTGAGGACAAAGTGTGTTGAAAAAGCTTATTTTGATCTATGGGATTAGTTGATCAATCCAAAAGCACTATAAGGTAGCCTTTGTGTAGTTGTATCGACTCGAGGTGTTACAAATATAATATCCTCAAATTTAGGGGAATATTATAAGAGTTGATATGACTATTTATATCAATATAGTATACCATCATTTTGGTGATTTTGTCATAAGAATTTTGCAGTTGAGTATGCTGATCGTGGAGTAATTTTTAGAATGGGTGATCCTTTTGGGAAGTTTCAAAATTTTTCTAAAAATTTCTCAAGAAGTGTGTAAGTGAGAACAAAGCATGCTAAAACAACTCGTGTTCATTTGTGGGGTTAACTAATCAATCCAAAAACGCTCTAAAATAAGCTCCATATAGTCGTATCGACTCGGGGTATTACATAATCACTAACATATTACTATATAATATAAATTTTATATCCAAAGTCTTTATATCTAATTTAATATGGACTACCCCAAAGGTTAATATATACAAGAAATATAGATCACTTTATTTATAAATTAATAATAATTTATAAAGAAATATATATGTATATATATCTTTATTGTTTAGTTGGGGCTGGAAAAGTTGATGATTATATATATATATTTATATATATATGTGATGAATATGTAAATCCTTAATTTGAAAAGTCTGATCGATCGAAGCATATATTTGGCACAAATTAGGTAAGGTTAGTTGTTTTCCTTCCAGAGGTCAACACAACAGGATACCTACTAATCAAGTTAATTAGCTCAAAGTCATACGTCCTTGGACAGGAGGTTAGCTTGTAAGCTTGGGTTTCGATATGCATGTTTAAAGAGTTGCAGCTTAATCATGATTTTATTTGTCGTCACTTTCAATCCTAGCTACCTCGCCGCCTGTCAAAGATATTGAAAAATTCATTCATAATAATGCATGATATTGATACGTAAGCACATGCTGCATGTACATAATATATATAGAAAGGGTGAATCACTCGATGATCACTTGCTACTGCAATCAAAATTAAGGAAAACAGTCTCACCTAAAAGGTATGAAAAACAATTGACTTTTGTGTCAAAGAAATTAAGGAAAAAGAAGAAGAAGAAGAAGAAAGGATAGGAGGTAGGAGAGTGTATAATATGTCAAAAAGAAAATTATGTCAAAAATAAGATTAATAATAAGTTAACTGATACCAATCTGATTCAAGGATGGTCATCCATGTAAAATTAATCAAAACTAACCCGTATTAATCAACATTATATCCTCATGTGATTATCTTACATACATATATGGCTACAAATTAAAATAAGGGCCAGCCGGAGAAGAAAAAGGGAGGGAAAAATATATACAGTGAATGATGTGGTTTGTTTTGCGGCATTCTATTCTATACAGAAGATCGAAACAGCTGGTATGTATATATTCGGCACATATATGTATACATACATACATACAATATTATCATATTTTATGTAGCCCCAGAAAACGATACAAACCAATTCATGAGCAAATGGCCAATCTTTTGCGACGGAAAAAAGTAAAGCTTTATGATCCAAAGTGCCTTCCATGTATATATGACGAGATCGGCCACGATGGTGATGATGCTTGTCTACAGTAATTACATGGGAAGAATCATTAATTAAACAGGAAAAAAGTAATTAAAGCCGATCGACCTTGTTTGATGAAAATTTTGAATTAAGAGAAAACGGTATATATATATATATATATATATATATATATATATGTTGTAGCTATATAGAGGGATGTATGCGTAACTTACTGAATAATATCCTTCCAGTAAGAGTTGCTGGCTTCATCATCAATGATGTCGTTCAAAGCATCAAAAGTGGTTGCCGTTGATGAAGGATAAGAGACATCCTCATCATAATTAGTGCTTGTGTTGAATTTTCCTTCCTCCTTTTGTTCATTCATTCTCTGATCCGGCGAGGCAGGCACTAGTGAAGGCATCTGATCACGGCCATCGCAAGTGCCAAAACTAGCAGGGGTATCAGTACTGTTTGTGGGAACGGGCGTACTGGGACTGGTGCTAGTACTGTTGCGGGTTATCGGTTGGGATAGGGCGGTAGAAATTCGATGATGGTTATGGTTAGGAATCCTGCGGGCGTTTTGTTGTTGGTTGATGACGATATTGCTAGAGGAGGCAGGTGGGGGCATCATCATAATCATCGGGGGGTCGTCGACATCATGGTGGGCATTGATCACCTGTTGTGAAGCATGCGGAGGTGGTGGTTCGAAGCTGGAAAAGTTGAAATTAGGAAACCGATCATCATACACGATCTCCTGGTTTTGATGATGATGAAATGGCATATTGATGAGGCCAGTTGGGAGATTAGGACTAATCGTAGTATTAGTTAGAATGTCTGCAGGGCTGTAACTATCTTGAATAGCAGCAGCGACAGATGCGGATGGGTGGTTGTCACAACTAGCAGTACTAGCGGTGGTGTTGGTCGTGAGGACTTGCAAAATGTTACGGAGGATGTGAATCTTGGCGGCTAGCTGATGATGAGTGGCATCTGATTGTAGCGTCGAGTCATTCATATGACCATTGCTGTGTAAGGATAAAGGGGGTGGGTTCATGAGCACATTACGATCAAGCTGTACTGGAGGTGCAGTAGCAGCGGAAGCGGTAGCACTGGTTAGTAGGTTAGCAGCAAACAAGAGCTGGGGGAGGTTGGCGAGCAAGTTGAGATCAGTTCTTGGCTTGTGGGTGAGAGGATCTATTCCCATGTTGAGAAGCTTTTTCTTCAAATGGGTGTTCCAGAAGTTCTTTATTTCGTTATCTGTGCGTCCTGCTAGATGGCCGGCTATGGCTGACCACCTGCTTCAATCGATCCCCGACCCCCGGTACGCGCGAACAAAGAAAACAAGCGATTATAATTATTATTGGATGCAACGACTACTACGGGTACAAATAAAATTAATTTTAATTACCGACCGGTAGCTGCTGCAGGTAGGTATATAGCTAGCTAGTGTTACATACTTGTTGCCGAGAAGGGAATGGAGGTCGATGATGGTTTGCTCCTCATCTTCGGTAAACTTGCCTCTCTTGATGTCAGGTCTTAGGTAGTTTGTCCAACGCAGTCTACAACTCTTGCCGCACCTATTCAACCCAGCCAGTTTGGGCAGAGCCCTCCAGCTTCCATGGCCGTGTTGTTGGATGAACTCCACCAGCTTCCTGTCTTCTTCGGGAGTCCATGGCCCCTTCTTCAGCCCCTTGTCATCACAGCACGGTGATCGCCCCATCATGCATGCATCGATCAATCCCGCCGCCCGCCCGTACGCTCGCTCGCTAGTGCCCGCCAGCCGGCCACTGGCCCCCTATATATATATATATATATATATATATATCTGTACACAAAATTACAAACAGAGACGCGCGGAGGATGTTTGTCATATAACTCAAACAAACATCAAAAGCTTTTAAGTAGCTAGGTAGCTACACAATGCGTTCTCTTAATTAATGATCGACGTCGCTAGATAGGACTCCCTATAAAAAAACCAAACAGGAGGAGGCGATGCTGGGTACACTTACTTGAGAGTGGTTCGACGACGAAAGTTAGGATGTATAGTGTGATTGGATTCTGGAAATGTTAATAACTCGATCCAGCGGCATGGGCAGGCGGCTTATATAAACCCCCTCTGTAGATAGATCGATGGATGACTTGCCTGTCCCTTTGCCTAAAATAATACGTTAATTACCTTTGGAAACAAGTTAATGTCTCTTTTTTGATTTACGGGGAAGAAACTAGTAAACCTGATGTAAAATATAATATAGATACGGTTACCATAAAAATATTATAAAATTAAAAGAAAGAGAAGAAATCGAAACTTAAAACATTTGAAATTGACATTTATTATAACATCAAACTTTATCCGGTATATATTAAGTTAATTAATTTCTCTTTTAATTGTGATCGGCTTGTTGTATTATATTTTGTCCATGCATACATATATCATGCATCTCCATTCTATGTTCAGTGAACATAACTGAAAAATATATTTCCCACTTTCTAACATATTTGTACGTGCTCAATTTCCTCTAATATTTTCCATTTATTGTATAGCTAGTCATATACTCTTATGTATGTATGTACCTATGTATGTATGTATGTATGTATGTATGTATGTACATGAGAGTATTAGTTTATGGTAGCAATGGATAATTGCTTTTGACCCTATTTGGTATATACCAGTATAGAGAAATTTTACTAGTTTTGAGATATATTAGAGATTGATATGGGTATACCTTACCTCTAGTTTTAGTGTTAATATATAAAGAGTTTCGTGTATTAGATATTTGAGATATATATATCATTTTAAAAAAGACTCAAAATAAAAGCATTTTATATTAGCTTATTTATAATTAATTTTTTTAAAAGTCATTTATAATTTCAATTCACTAATAAATACTACAATAAGTAAATATTGTCAAATAATTTTATATAAATAATAAATATTATTTGTTAATCAAATCAGTTGACATAATGTGATATAAACAAACCGCGCGCTACTATAATCCGCTCCTCATTATTAGTTATTGGGTAATTGCAAAACAGAGAATCTGCGGCTAACTACTTAGATAGGGATCCATGGATATGGCATGGACAAATGTCCGACGAAGGAAATCGATCGATTGTTTGAAGTCTATGTATGCATACGTATATCTCTCTCTCTCTCTCTCTCTCTTCTTGCTTGCTTTTTTCTTCTTTCTCGTGTGACTTGTTTCAACAAAGTGTGCATGCAACTTCTTTAAGTTTGACAAGCTTGCCGGCCTTGACAACAACATATATCTACACATCAATTGCTGATTACGATTTTGCTTTGGGACTTAAATACCCTCTCTTTTTAATTAGCTGATCTTCGTAACTATTATTATTATAAAATACAAAACACATGACATAGCGCAGCTGGTATACATGAATCATTATAGTATTACAAGAGTTTCGATTTTCCATCTACCATATATATATATACACACACCCTGGGATTCATGCTTGATTATACTAGCTCCTAGGATGAAACCTTAACAATCTGTCTGCTATATACACACACAAACACATCCATACATACATACATACATACGCATACATTTCTAAAATTATATATATATATATATATATATATATATATACTCTCCCTCAATTTACCATAAACCTTAATTAATCACAGCACGCAACTTGCAATCAACTCTTTTCTTTTTGGGGCCCTACCTGGCTGACGCAAGAATTTTAGGTTACCCACTCTAGCAAGATGCTCTCTGCGGTAAAAATAAGATTAGTGATTATCATATAATATGTCGGTAATTATTATATATCATATATATAAATGAAATTATTATATATCATATATATAACTTATGTCAAAATTATAATTATAATTATTATAGTGATACTTACTATACGTTTACATATTTTAGCCAGTCATATTACAATTATAGTAATAATTATAATAATTAATTAATTAGTGATAATTGATTAGTCATGGTTGTTATTTTGTGACGAATTGACGATTGTTACATAACCACTTGATAGCCTTCCTGGTTATTATTAAATCATATAAATGAGTAGTGATTATTGTACCTACCTTGGTAATTATCCTATCGCAAAGTAGTGGTTGTTATATAATATTTTTGTGGTTATCTTATCACATAGTGGTAATTATATACTTATAATGATAGTTTGTTGTTAGCAATTGTTAGTATATGAGGTCGGTGATTATCCCATTAGTAAGTGCTAATTATATTATAATAGTTTGACAATTATTTTTTAATGGAATGACATTCATATAGTTTGTGTTGTGTTAGTGATTATCCTATTTACTTTGTGTTGGTGATTATATAATAATGCCATAATCAAAAATCTAATATGATACTATCCGGTTGTGCAAATAAATACTCAAATAAAAAGTTAAAACATCCACTTAGTTTCACCTAATCTAGATTCACTTACTAATTTAACCTTATCTAATTAACATCAATTTAGGTGATCTATTAAACATGTAATTAATGTATTTGTGTGTGTGTGTGTGTATTTAAAAAAAAAGGAGATATATAACAAGAGACAACATGATTTAAAAAAAAAAAAACATGTACTTAAGGTATGAAGGGAGAAATTTGGTTAACAACTTTTTTTGCGATAATGGAAATTATTTGAAAATTCAGAAATAAGATAGTGTTTGAGAATCTTCAAGTTTGTAGAAGATGGATGGTTATACTTATTAAATCAATGATTGGTTTCAAGATCAAGAATATAAGAAAAAAAGTTTCATTATACAATCGATGAGGTGGTTTATAATATGCTGACTTTTCTATGAGTCGGGGGTGTGGTAGGAAACTTCCTTATTAGTTTGGCCTAAATGTTGTTTTAGTTTTATTTATATTTTAATTCCTCTCAATTATAAAATATATATAACAAGAGACAACGTGATGCAAAACCCTATATATACCAATAAAGTTCTTATTGTTATTAGGGATACGAAAAATAGTTACAGAACAATACAAAATTGAGATGTGCGTAGTCCACTAACAATGAACTATCTACTTGTCGTTCATAAGTAGAGTGGAGAATGGTTTTTACTATATAACGTTGTGATTGTAGAATACATCATAATCACAATACATTAATAAGGAGTTTACAAAATGCACTCGTAAAATCTAAACAGATTTAGGTAATAGAATAGGCTCAAAAAGACCCAGTAAAATAAAATCCAATGTTGAAACTAATGTATACCATGGGCATCTTAGGTCATTCGAAGCTTATTTTGACCGACGAAATAAGTCCATCGATCATGACAGCACTTACATCACTCATTTATCCCTTATCATCGTGGATTCTCGAAAGATGTAAGCATGCTTGCCAGCAAAAATTTAAAACGACGCTACATGTTTTAATTTGTGAGAAAATTGGGAATGAAAAAGATAACATTAAATAGAAGGGAGACAGAGGTAAACAGGACATAAAGCTTGCTCAACAGCCGCTCCTAATCAAAATCCAACCAATTAAATCCAATTCTTAGCTACCTAGGCCACAAACAAAAAGATCTTATATATATATATATATATATATATATATGTGCACATAATTGTAAATTACTCCATTTTTTTTAAAAAAAAGAGAAAAGCAATTCTTTTGATTGGTATTTTTTTTATTCTTAATAAAAAAATTAGAAAAATTAAACCTTAATTTTATTTTTATTCGGAAATATTAATTATATATTTATTAACTTCTAAGAATGTGAATAAATTGTTAAAATAAAATTTGAAAGGGAGAAAGAATTAGTAGCACACTCTTCTCTCAAACATTTCAAAAATCTAAATACTAAAAATTATGTGATTGAAAATATTATATATTTATATTTAGTTTATGTACGTAAACTAGTAGAATAAGTACTAATAATTTATTTTATTATATACTTATGTGAGGAGAATATTAATTTGAGACCATTATCTCTTATATATATATATATATATATATATATAAAAGAAGTTAAAAAAATTTACTTTTAACTTTTTTACTATTTTTATACCCAACAACTTTACAAAAATAAGTGATATTTTTCTCGTCCTATCCCGTCATACCAAGTCAGTGCATAGTATTAATTACTAATTGAACTGCTGAGAAGAATATTTGAAATAATGGGAGACAGAGAACGAGTAATCTGCTAACTGCTCCTTGATGTCGTTATTACACAGTTCATCTCCCTTGCACCAAACGCATCGACCGATCCCTTCTTAAACACAATCCCACTCCTCTGGCATCTATTTTTATTTTTATTTTCTTCCCTTGTTTGCTATTCGTAATAGCGTTAATCAACTAGACAACAACCAACTTTATCGATAACATCTAATATCGTAGCACACACATGCCTCACAGCCATTATGTGTACCAGGCTGACTCAATATCAAATAACCCATTCCAATAAATAAAGATAAATATAATTCAATCAGAAAATTCATCTTGGCAATAAAAATCAAACAAGTCCAATACTCAATCTGATAACCTATATAGATATATATGTGCTTATTTAATAATATTCTACTATATATTATCCTTTATATGTGTATATATACACACAAAATTAACTAGTAGACTATTTTTTCTATTATAAAATTGGATAACATAATTTAATTTCACTAATGATACAATTTAAAAAGTGAGAATAATGGGAACATATGATCAAGATGATATTTTACAAAGATTGTTGTATGTTCTCATAAATTATATACAATTTAAATAATTACTTATATTATTAAAGTAGCTAAAGTGGCATTTCTCTTAGCCACCAACAATAAGAACATGATAGAGGCAAGCAAACAATTGCCAACACATAGGGTTATAAATGAGTCAAATCAGTTTGCGAGTTACTTGGTTTAGTTTGTTAAAAGCTTGTTTTGACTTGTTCATTAAGTTAAACAATATGAATCCAAACCTCACTTTCAGACTCGTTTATTAAATGAGCCGAGCTAAAAAAAGTTCAGCTAAACTCATTTATAACTTAGACTCGTAAGCTTGGGTTGACTTGTTAAAAGCTTGATTAAGTTAATTCGTTTAGATAAGTGAGCTAAGCTCGTAGGTATTCAGCTCAACTTGACTCATTTACAACCCTAGCACACTAGCTAGCATAAATTGTAGATAGTATAGGAAGACAATCCAAAAGGATTTTACAGATAGTAAAAACCTAATTTAGCCTAAGACAAAACACCCTCCCTTCCCCCTATTTCATAGAACAATTAATATTTTCAGCATAATCATACACATTACAACTAGGAGTGTTAAAATGGATTGTCATAGCTTAATTAAACCCATAATATCTTACTCTATGTAATTAACTTATAGATCCATGATTTATGCATGGTGGGTTAGAGTAGATGATTAATAATTTTTAACCTAATCTATCGTAACCTACAGGTTAGATGGATTGATCATGGATTACTATAGGTCAATAATCAAACAAAATTATCACCACCTCTACCACCTAACCTATGAATTTGAGATTGGGTAGGCCCAAATGGTCCGGTTGAAATAGAGTAGGCTTGGATGAAATTAGGTTAAAGTATGCCTCGAAGGAATCAGGTTAAGGTGGGGTAGGCTTAACAGAGTTGGGTTGGGATAGTGCAGCCCTAGTATAGTTAGATCAAGAAGGTGCCTAGATGGAGTGGGTTAGGTTTGGGTGGAGTCTTGTCTAGACAAGTGTGGACCTAGTAGGAGCCATATTAGGTCTAGCCTAGCTTGGGAAAAAAACAAACACTATTGAAGTTGGGTTTAAACAAGCCTTAGAAGGTCATTATGGAGTGCGGTGGGATTGGACAAATTCAGGTTGGATCATGGTGGGCATAGGCCATGTTGGGTCTTAATGGAGTGAGCCTAAGTGGAGTTGTATCAAGATGGGCTAGAGTTGAGGTGAATTCAGTTAAGATCAAATACGCCATAGCAATGCAAGTGGAGCCCTTTTAGGGTAGGACAGGATTGGATGAGGTAATATGGCATTAGTTGGGGTAGAAAAAACATGAACAAAAATGATTCATTCATGATCTAATTAAAATGGTGTTGTGGTAATTTTAGTATAGTGAAGGTAATATTCGCTAACCCACGACAACCCATGGCAACTTGTAGGTAAGTCCATACTAACCCATCTTAGTTTGTAACCCACTATGTAAACTTTTGTAAAATACTAACCCAACCCATCTAACCTATACACATGATCTCATGTATTGTGTTATATAAGTTATGGATAACCCAACCTATTTAACATCCCTAATTGAATCCTTCATTAGACCCCTACTATATTTTAAAAACGTGTTATAAAGGAGTTAAACATCTGCAGTCTTGATTTAGTAAGATCATTAACTACTATGTTCATTTTGTGGCTTTGCCAGTCAACTTGAAAATCCTCCTAATCTTTCCTCAAGCTACTAATGAGATCAAGATGGAATCCCATCTCCCATAAATCTTCTTGTAGTTTGTTGTGCCACCTGACCACGTTAAACGAATCAGATTTAATAATTAAATCGATCCAATGAATCCATTCCTTTTGTGAGCTCATAATATAAAAACAACACTTGAATTTACCATAACAATCCATTAAGACACTACTTATCACAACCTCCTTCTCAATCATGCCAACTAAGGGCATCCATATTTCATTTTAGTTTTCCATGATCAGGTGTCATCCATTGCAATACTTCCACTACTCAAGGTTGTATGAGTATTCTCTATTTCATATGATAGCCAACCAAATAACTTGGATTACATATTATTTCCTCAACTGAATGAGGAAATGATCTAAGAATTCATCCATCGCTCAACCTGAATCAAAAACATCTCTTAAGCCATCATGATCTATTTATCTTGTGTGTTGAAAATGCACGTGTTATGCTCCTTCTATATATACCACATAATCACAAAAATTCCACCTTCCATATCTTGTGTTGGAAACTACACCCTTTAAATTGATGCACTGATCTTAGTGATCCGTAAGGGTCTTTGGAAAGCACCCTACAACCACTATTAGATGTTGCCATCATATTTGAGTATCAAAAGCTACCAGGCATCCATAAGAAAAGACAATGAGCACTTTTATTCTACCATTGGCATAAAAGATATAGGATTTCATTCTCCTAAATGATTTTGCAAGCTAAAAATTTATTGGTATCTTGTCCCTTATAGTCAACCAAATGAAAATTTTGATATGATACAATATCATATTTGACCAAAGACTGGATGTAGGTATTGGTTATAATGGATAGAAACTTTCTACTATAACGTTTGACAATGACTTGACAATGAAGTGTCCCTTTTTTTAAAGCTCCATCACATAAAATCTTTAATTTTAGGGTTGATTCAAACCTTTTTAAGTACCTCCATCATTTCAATCACCATATGTAGTTCCTACATGGATAACAAAATTCCTCCGAAGAAAAGTTTCATGCCACACACCTTATTGTGAGTATCCCATGATGATCACCATACTATTTTTATTTTTTGATGTTGAGAATAGCCATGGGAATCCGAATTGTAGCATTTGGTCTTCAATCCAAACATCCAACCAAAATAGAGCATCCATGATTTTCTCTACTCTATTTCGTATACCCCCCAAATTTTGTTTCTCTATAAATGATCATCTATAGTCATGCTACACACAATTTTCCAATAGCCACCTCATTTACTAAAATTCCATACTTTTGGGCATGCTGGTAATTTTTTTTTGTTATAACTTACTACCATAAACTCCTTGTATTAAGAAATAACCTTCACACCCATTTTAAAATCATGACCCAATTTTGTGTCATAGGCTCCCTATGCCTATTCCTCCCATCATTATTGGATTCTCAAACAATTCCATGTTATCTACATGTAATTTCCTTCCATTTTCATCATTCCCAGTCCATAAATACACCTAAAAATTCTTTCTATATTATCTGCTACCCTAACTTGCATTTTAAAAAAGATGTAATATATAGGAACATTATTATTCTAAACTTGATTATTGTAGGATTATAAATAAACACCTTCCTTCTCCATCTTGACAACCTTTTCTCAATCTTTTTGATGATTGTTTGCCAAATCAAACACTTAGAGGGACAACCCCCAATAAGCATTCCCGAATAGATGAAGGCAATGACCCCTATAACACCCCAAAATCACGACTTGAAAATTTCGTTTAAATCTTGCTTTGCGGAAGAGGAAATTAAAGAACGATGGGTGTTACTGCTACACTTGACATAAGTCCGGTCTCTTCACCATCCTTATGTCAAGTGCTAAGGCTTAAAACAAGTCAAACTAACAAAAATACGAGAGAAGTACAATACATAATCAAGGGTTTTACAAAAGAAAGATTATCCATAACAAAGGAGCATTTAGATAACAAAATAGCTAACCATTTTCAGAAAATAAACAAAAGAGCACACAAAGGTGCAACAATAGTTTGCCTTACACTCATTCGGTCCATAAAAGTTACAAGGAAAAGGGAAAAAGGGGATGGGGCCCACTCACTCCCTTAATCTAACTATTCATCATGGTGATGCTCCTCAAAATTCTTCAACCATTGCATTCCAGGAACGAAATCCTCTGAAAAGTAATAGTATTAGTATGACTTCCTCGTATTGAGTAAACCACAACGCCTCTGGAGAGGTAGCATACCCACACATCAATCATCATAAAAGTAAGACATTCAAATAAAACATACGATCACATGCAAGCCATGAGTTTACAACACAAATCCACATCACAATTAATGATACTAGCTAGATCACAATCCCTAGCAAGAGCATTGAAGACATGCTTAGAAATCTTACAACCATTTTAACTTACCAACGACCATACTTGATAGCATAATAGGATGATGTAGTGACATTATAACAATCTAACCAAGGTCGAGTCACACCTAATCCAATTATTATAGAAGTATTAAAGTGGGTGTCTAATCCGGTTATATCACTATGTAACAATTCTCAAGTGGAATACAGTCCCATATCCATGACAATGATCGTCAAGGAGGTGGTACCAAAATAATTCACTCGATTCTAGGGAAAAGCTTAACAAGGAAGCCACATGACATAACAGTCGTCCATACTAAACCTTAGCACTCAAGTCCTTAAGTACGAGTACTCCCTATAGGGTGTATGGAATACCTATAGAGTAGAAGTGAACCCCTTGAACCAAAGGCCCAAACTATGCACTCGGCAGCCAAGTTTGAGGCACGAGATTCCTTTCCAACTCAAGTCTTTCTCTTTAAGTAATTAGTTTCTTATGAAATTATAGGTTATTATTTTTAGAATATCTAGGTTCATAATATTCAACTTAGCCATCAATCAAACAACCAACATCACATCTAAAAGATCATGAGGGTCGCAACCATTCCAAACCAACACAACCTAGGGGCATCATACCATAGCCTGAATAATTATTCGATTCAGTTGTTCAACCAAATTATCCAATTATTTCCAAAATTATTTTAAGGCTAACACTTAATTCAACTAGTCCAATTATTCACTTTGGAACACCTTTTTGCCTTAATGACCAAAATACCTTTCAACCTATAACTACCAAATTTTCCTTCACTTTATTATCAAGTTTACTTATATAGGATGCTTGTCATGAAAATGCTAGCATAAAATAGCTAATGATACTTTAACATACAATAATTTCTTCGGTATGACAAAAGACCATATTACTCCTAGCATGCATTTCTAATATCTCATAAATTCATATAATTTCCACAAATAAATTTTAAATACGAATCATGGTATATAAAATTTACATTTTTACCCCTAAAACATACAACGCATAATAATCACCATTTAAACACATTTATACTCTAAGTTAACATGCTATACGTTCAAAATTATCTAAATTATCCAAGGGACACATTTAATCCATTTATGGGTCTTACCACGAAACATGACAAATTTTTGGTTGGACTCTAATCCTAAACATGCACATTTCTCTTTTAGCATTGATCCATATATGTTTTCATAAGCATACACTTTCAATTTTTAGAATACTACCTAAGTATACAAATATTAGCATGGTAACATATATTAGTACCCTAAACATACTCATTTCCTTTTCTTAGCATAAATCCATATTCGTTGTCATAGGCATACACTCTTCAAATTTTAGAATACTGCTTACGCATATAAAAATTTGCATGGTAACATATATTAATTTACACATCATAATATTCACATAGAAACGAACTACAACATGCTTCCATTTCCCACAAAATACAAATCATTTGATATCCTCAACCTAGCATGAATTTTACCTTAGAAAACTAACCTATCATTCTCACATAAAATTCTACCATCTATGGATTAGTTAGATTTACCTTGAGCTAAGAAAATAATAACACCACAAAGATTCTTCCAAAAATACCTTAGGTAGGGTTGAGATTGCCTAGAAATGAATAACACCATCCAAAACTACGAGCATTAGTATTTATGCTAATTAAAATAATCAAAAGATAACCTATGTGAGCTAATACTCGAAATATGATTAGGGAAAATAAACAAGGCAGCCGGTGAATGAATTTTCTACACACCAAGCCCACCGAAATATAGAATACTTAAGTTGGGAAAATAGTGGCTGCTTGGAGAGGTGAAATACAAGGAAAATGTTGGGTTATTTTTGGGCTAAGTTTCGGTGAAGGGAAGGGGAAGTTTGGGGCTGCAAACCAAAGTTTAGTTGCTGGAATTAAGGGGAGAGAAAGAGAGGAATGCAAGTAGAAAAATAGAGGACTTAAAGGGAGAAGGAAGGAGGACCTTTTCTATAGATTGAGACTTAAGAAAATAAGGGAAAAATAGAGAGAAAAAGGGCTGCTGTAAGGGTGAGTGGGAAGGGTGCTACAGGTTGGTTTTTGGGGATGAGGGTGTCGAAGCTTGGGAGAAGGGAAAGGGGTTGGCTGGATGCGTGGGAAAGGGAGAAAATGGAGGGGTAGATGGATAGAAAACTTGGTAGGGGTGCAGGTTGAGAGGAGGGAAGATAAGAGTTGCAACTTGGTGGATGGGCTGGGGTTACGTGAGGTTTGGGGCTGTATGTGGCTGGGTGACATGATGGTTGTGGCTGCCTGTGGCTGGGCTATTTTGCTAGGATTTTGTAGGGTGGAATGGCATGGAAAAGGAGGAGAAATGGGTGCATATATGGATAGAAAGTAGAGTAGGGGTGCAGGTTGAGGGGAGGGGAGATGATGGCTGTAACTTGGTGGAAGGGGTTGGGGTTAAGAGGGGTATGGGCTGCAGGTTGCTGAGTGACGTGAGGGAGGATGAGCTGGGTTGATGGTTGCGATATGCAGGGAGATGATGGGATGTTTTTAGGGAAGAGGGAAGGCTGCAAATGAGGGGTGGTTGTAGGACAAGAAAGAGGTGCATGCATGGAGAGAAGAAAGGAGAAGATGGGTTGCATGGGGAAGGTGTTTTGCTCGACAGGTTGGGGGGGTTTGGCTGGGGTTAAAGTGGGGAAAAATGGGGATTTGGTTAGGAATTATTTAGCATAAGTATCCCAATGTATTAGGCTTTCAAGTGTATGGTTATTAAGAAAAAGAATCCTACTTAAACAAGGTTTTATTTTCACCAAAAATGTCACTACTATTATTATGATCAATATTATTATTATTTGTGTTATCATTTTCCCTCTTTTATTTTTGTAATTATTTCTAACATTATTATTCTTACAATTATTATTATCGATATTATTTTTAAGAGTGTTATTCGTAATAAGGTTATTATTATTACCATCCCTTCTATTTTGATTACTATCTACTCTCTTCTTATTATCGTTATTATTACTGTCATCAACTTTTATCTTCCTCTACTTATATATACATTAATCCGGGTTATTTTCTTAATTTCATAATTATAGACTCACTCGAAATGACGATATGATTGATTAAAAAGAATCCTATGATTTAATTCGCCTACTAATCAAACTTTAAGTCTTGCATATCTAAATTAAGGATTTATTAATACGGGGTATTATAACCCCAAACTTACACTGTATCTTTCCTTCCATGACACTTATTCAAGTTTCATGCACATTAATATTAGTTAGGGAGATCTTGATAAAAACTTCCTTCAACCTATCCTCCATGTGAAAACATATCAAGATACACTTAATGTTGCTTAAGTACTCGTATATTTCTAGCACAAGAGGATGGTATCATCAATGCCCTACAAATGTAAGATTTCCATCTCCTTCCTTTATATCAACACCCCTTTTAATAAACCTCATTGCATTACCTTCTTGAATACTAAATTCAACACTTCAACTACTATTAGAAAGAGAAACAGAAACAGTAGATCCCTTTATTGTAATTCTCTCTAAAGGTTGAACTATGTCGGATAACCCTTGACTATCACTGAGGTAAAAGGGGAATTATAACATGATCACATCAATCTTCTCCAATTTTAATGAAAAACCATATGTGTCATTACACATTTAAGAAAAATCATGTTGAATTAATCATGTGCTTTTTGGAAATCTATTTTGAAAACAATCAATCCTAATTTGGCTATCTTTCGAGAATCAGCCACCTCATAAGCAACTAAAACACTATCCATGATTTTTTTATCACAATTAAAGGTTAATTGTAATGGGCTATTAACACTTGAAAGCATTGATTTTATTCTCTCTACTGGTACCTTAGCAACCATTTTGTATAATCAATTGACCATGTTGATGAGTCGATAATCCTTAACACTATGGGGTTCTAGTAATTTATGCAAGAGAGTTATAAAGGTTATGTTAATTTTAGGGGAGAGAATTCCTAAAGCCAAAAAATCAGTGACCAATTTGATCATCTCCTTACCAATTAAATCCAATAATTATTCAAAAATAAAAAATTAAATCATTCTTAACCTAGATATTTAGATTTATCACATGCTCAAACTGCACAAATCCTTTTAGCATGATTTTTCCTTATTCATGGGCTCCCTGTAAATTTTTTCTAAAAATTTAGAAATATTTTCAGGTTGGTCACCAATCTTAAAAATTATTTTACAGAAAACATGCTTACCCGTGGAGTTCTTAGGATGGAATCCCTAAAAAGGTGGTATATCATGTTGATATAAGTAGCCACATCAATTCTTATAAAACTCTACTCAATTTAGGGGTATTATATTCACCCTCAATCAATAACACAACGTCTTCATTGCTCCTCAACCACTGGTTGTCTCATTACAATTTATCCCAATAGTCATCCTACTAGGCAACCAACTCCTCCAAGTTCAAATTACGGTCTCGATTTTTCTATAATAACATTTGTAATACTTCAAGTTGATACAACCATTTTAGAGCCACCTGATAGCACCTCGGATCCATGAGGGTTTTAGGATTACCTTAGAGAATTTTTATATTGATAGGTTGGTTCCATATATCAACACGAGTCTTTACATTGTGATTTGTCATCAGTCACGCACTCCTCAAGAATTGTTTTAGAAAATTTTCATAACTTTATAAGAGGGTCAACCATCCTAAAAATTTCTCCATATTAAATAGACTTAATCACGAAGATCTTAGGATGAAATCACCTAAAAGATAGTATATCATGTTGATATAAGTAGTCATATCAATCATTATATTACTCTGCTTGATTTGGAGGTATTACATAAACAATTCTCTTTCTATTGTTAAACCCTCCTAAACTCTAGATCTTAAAAAATATGACACTTTTGAACCTCCTCTTTATAGGAATCTTGAAAGAAACTATGTATTCCCTACTTTATAGTTTGTGGTTTATCAAGAACGACACCATCTATTTTTCTTCCTCCAATGAAGTTTCTCCTCTTCTTGGTTTTAGGTTGAATATGAAAAAACATTGTATTTTGGTCCTCTTCTTTAAGCAATTTACATTACAACCTTTGTGCCTCAAGCAACTTCGGACTTTTAATCTAAGTTTGTAACACCTTTTGCAATCTCTTTTGGTCAAGGATTTATTCTATGGTTAGGTTGAAATCATGGGTTTTCAATCCAACTCTTGAATGTAATCTTCAGTTTTTAGTCTCCTTTATCCTTACTTTCATTTCCCCAAATGCGTCTTTATTCCACTTTTTCATTGTTTCCTTCATGCAACATAAATTTTTTAAAACCTTAATATCATTTTTGATCAACCTTTAAACATTTTTGAGAATGTCATCATATGTGGAATGAGAGAGCCAACAATTCATAAATCTATATGGTTTTGAACCAATGTCATTTCTTTCCATTGTGACCTCTAACAAACAAGGATATAAGATGCCCTAATATAAAATAATGAAATTTATGTTAGATAGTATCTACATCCATTCCGGGTTAATGAAAAATCGATCCAAGCAACTTATTTAGTTACCCTTGAACTGCCTTTATTTCTCCATTGGTAGCTTGATTTCCATCACCTATATCTTGTTAATGCATACTTTAAAATCATAAATTCCTCTTTGATCTATTCTTTTGCTGCCACTATCCTTTTCTTCTAGGAATTTGTTTAATAGCTTCTTCCATCTTTGTTGCAGGAAGATACACATTGTGCTTTCCTTTCTTCCTCCCCGGTTATGTCGACTTCATTTTTCTAACTACCCAATTATGCGTGCATATCCTTTTTTATTACTAAACATTCCTTTGCCTTAGTTTCCTCCCATTTTCTCTATGTATAGCTCTTACAATATGTTCCTCCTTATAAAATAGCACAAAAGTGAATATGTACAGACGATTTCTCCTAAGCTTAATTGTTTGGGATGAAATCATACAAAATCTAGCCATGAGCAGGGAACAATCTCCTAAGGAGGGTGTTGTTGGTACCAAGAGGAAGAGAAGTTGGTAAACAATGACCCCATGGTCAATCCTTTATTATGTTTGATAGTTTGGGGAAGGGGTGATTGGTATCTTGTGGGTGGAAGGGCTTACCAGGAACATTTCTCTCTTGGAGGGATGGTTAGTATTTTATGGGTTTGTGGTTCTAAATTATATTATATTATTTGATATTAGAAAATTTTATATTTCTTAAAGATTTAACTATTATTTGAGAATTAAAATTATTAGTTGGATAAAATGTAATTTAAGACTTGTATCAAATCATTTTCACATGGTACTATCATTTTAATTTGCTATTTGGATCAAATCAACGTAAAGTAATAATATGGGTTAATTCCAAAGTATTGGAACAGATCAAAATCGGTCAAAGACTTAGTCAAAACAGTATTAAAACAAAAAGGATTAAGATTGGTCTAGAATCAGTTAGAAGTAGGTTCAATTATATGTATTTTCTGTATATTCTAATTTTCATATTGAATTAATATATGCAACTGGTTCCATCAGTGATAACATGGATTTAATTTTTAAAACTACACCCATAGCTCATTTGAACTACAGAAGAAACCATTTGACTTATTGGCATGTTATATGCATGAAACCAAATGTCCAAAACAGGAGTGTCTCACTAGCTAATTTGCATCGAATAGTATCGCTGGCAGCAGGCAGTCCACATCGCGTCTCAGTAAATTGAACAGTCAAATGCCGATCTGTCTTTTTTCTTGTAATTAAAGATTTGGCATCGATCGACAAAGTTCTTGTTTCAGAGTAACACGGCTAAGAATATGTTTGGGACTAGTCAAAGGGAGAGAGAGCTAGGGCGGGAGCTAGTTTATCTTCGTGCATTACCTCATAATAGTATCGAGTTACTTGGCCTGTTAACTAGCAATACTTAAATTTACACACCACCGTTAACGAAAACAGTACAACATCGAACATTTCTTGTGAATGTTGTTTTGCGTGAACTCAATCAACGTAGACATTCATAAAGCTAGCCAGCTTTTAAATGAGGTACGTATAGCCTAATTAGCGAGTAATTTTCCACTGCACCAAACATTTGCCTAAATCAAGTAGCTTTTAGTTAAAAGCTTGATACTGAAGGCAAAAGGACTATCAGGACCGCGATTCTGAATCTCGGATCGATCGCTAGCTACTAAAATATTACGTCTGGGTATAAGGTTAGTTAAGAAAATCTTGGCTTCAAGAATTTTCGATCATGCAATTGTTGTGATTATTTATAAGACAAGTGGCTACAGGCCGACCATATATATTGCCTTAACAACAAATTACCTAAACCTTGGTGTATAAAATTGAGAATGTCATGTGACCGGCCGGGCAAGAAGATACCTAATCCTATAAGGCTATAACTAGGTAAGTCATGGGACCGGCCATATATAATATCTTTAACTAGCAAGAATCGACCGTCAATATTTATGACAGCAACTCTTAATAGACATCACTGAAATGTATGGAGTCCAATGTATAGCCATACAAAGATCAATGGCCGTGGAGGCATGAATGGACTAAGAGCAATATATAATATGCAGGAATGTTTATACGGTCCATGAGAAAAATCAATGATTGGGGACAAATAGAAAGTCATGTATGGAAGTCCAATATGGGAAACAAAGGCATGGATTTAGATGCCTACAAAACTCTCTAGAACTCCTTTTTTGCACCAGTTACACGTATGTAAATTACTTTGTTCAATATTAGGGTCATCTCTTTTAGCTATAAGAACGATAAAAAATCAAACCGAAACTAAAATCTGTTGTGTCAAAAAAATTAAGAAAATTTCAATATTAAAATATGAGAATATGTAACTTTATGCCATGGTATTCCTCTACCCTAAAAATAAATTAAGTCTCATTATGGTGCAATCGTTCAAAGTTGTTCGCACACCAAGAGTTTACACAATGTTTCTCAAAATCGAGCACTCGATGGTGAAGGAATGGAGAGGTGCATATCAGTTACTAGGGACTAGATAATAGTGATTATGCAATGATTGGTTTCTTAGTTTTTCTTTATCCAATAATAGTCATGCACATTCATACTGTATATGCCTATTCAAAATGTAGTTGTCTATAATAAAATAAAATTTTAAAAACATACCTTCCATGAGGGTATAAATGGCGGTGTGGTTTCAAAAACCATCATCTATAGTCTCACATAGACAATGGTTTTAAACAACAATCGTCGTCCAAAGTCTCAACATTATCCTATATTGAACTAAAGACAATGGTTTTCTTCTATAACAATTTTCTATGTGTACCTATAAATGACAATTTTGTTAATCAATTGTTATAGAAAACCTTTCATGATTTTCCTACTAAGGAATATATGGCGGTGATAGTTTATAATGGACATATAGTATTTTTTTTACCATTCCTAATTTCTTGCACACAAAAACCTAGCTACATAAGTATAAGTATTGTGTATCCTATCTTAGAATTTAAATTTGGCACTACATTAACTAACCACCTCATAAGGTTTTTTTTTATAACATATATACATCAACCAGTTACTCATATAACATCAATCAATTTACATTAAAAGTATTTACATCAACTGCTTATATGAATGATAAGAATAGTTCAAACAATAGAGCTTTCAAAAAATATAGAAATAGGCATACATTTTATTACAAGGAATTCATCACAAATGAATGCCATTGTTATCTACTTGGTATTTCTAGTTATCATAGGCTTAATAAGAGCTCCACCAAATGAATTGAATATACTAAGAAAGATAACTAAGCCTTTTCTTGTGGACTCATGGGCTTAACATCTTCATCATGACCATCAAATGTCATACTTATATTAAACCATCAAAGTAATAATTAAGCATATAGTTTAACAAGGCATTGATCACAAACATATGTCATTCACAAATTTAATACATAATTTCAATAATTAAGGCGTGTTTCCAAACATTCACAACATTGGAATGTTTTATATTATATTAACGTACATCATTCATCCATGTCGCTTTATGTTGCCGTATCTACCTTCCTTATGCACAAAGTATGATTCAAATACATAAAACTCTTCTTTTTGATTATCACATGCATAAATGTCATTAGTATCATCATCAATATCAGACAAAGAAGGTTACTCAAAATATTCTTCCTCTCTATCTTATCATCTTATTTCTTTAGTGATAAGACTATGGACCATTCTTTATTAGTTGGATCAATAGCATAGAGCAATTGTTTCACTTGTTAGGCCGATATAAATTAGCCCTTTATATTGCTAAGTCTAGAAAGATCCACCCTTGTAAACCTCATTTCCTTAGTGGAAACATCATTTTGATCTTCAACCCATTTTTAGCTAAATAAAGGAACCTTCAAGGAGGTGTAATTCAAAACCCATATATGCCAGATCACCCTATTGTACGCCATGTATGTACTCATTAGGACTTTATCTCTAGCAGTTGCTACATGAAAAGCTTCATATACTATATTCACAACACTATTTTGCATGATACTATTATCATCTTGTTCTTTTGTACATAAAGTAATTTCATCAACCACATATGAGTTGTATCATAATACTTCCTAACAAGGGAGGCGATACCTAGTATAAATAAGTATTGAGATCAACATTTGTGTTGCCAACCACTCAAAAAATAAATTAATGTGTTTCTCTAATAACCATTTCTCATTTATTAATGGATTTAAAGCTCTATTCATATCCATATGTTGCTACACAAATGGTTAGACATCATCTATATTATGAAGCACAAACAAATGAGCTTGTCTCAATGTTCTAGAATCATCAGTCTTGAACACTAGCAATCCTTTACCACATTTCCCTTCATCTAATATATCAAAATTTTGGGGTTTAGGATAACCTACAATATTAGCATTGAGTAAGAACACATAAAAAAGCTTAGTCAACACTCTACTAGATAAGCCTTAGGAAGTCATCCTTCCTAGCTTATTTGGGTTCCACATATAGTATTTTAAGAATTTTATGAACCTCTCAAATAGATACATCTAATGTAAATGAAATGGCCCACATGTTCTAATATCTCTAACCAAGTGCATAGTTAAATGCATCATGATTACAAAGAAAAATGGAGGAAAGTATATCTCTAGCTGAAATCATATATTCACAATCTCTTTCTATAATATGTCCAACCTCTAAGGGTCAATAACATCATCAAATATTTCTTGTAGAAAAAAAAATCAAGTGACGACACTATGAACACGATTCTATAAAATTGAGTGTATAACCATAAACAACAAATCATGAATGAGAACATGATGATCATGTGATTTCATGCCTACTAACTTCAAATCATTCATTGAAATAAGACTATTGATGTTTGATGAATATTCTTCCGAAACCTTCACTCCATTCAAACACTCACAAAAAAAATCTTTTTTAGGAAGAGTATAACATGCTAGAGGCAAAAAGGTTATATTCCCCTCTTTCTACGAATATAATTCTACTATCATACCCTTCACAATGAGATCCAACCTAACATTAATTTTATCCTTGGTTTTCTTTAGCACATTTAGAAGTGCGTCAATTATGTTATCAAGTACATTCTTCTCATTTTGCATCACCTTAAGATAGTGTCATACATATAACTTTTTCCATTATGGAAGGTTAAAGAGTTTTGACATTTTCTTCCACCCACCTATTAGAACCAACTTTTATTTATATTTTCCAAAAGGCACATTTAGTATCCTCACTTTTTCAAATGTGTGGAGTCTTATGATTACATTTGGAGCTTTTCCCTCTTCAAATTTTCCATTAAAAGATTTTTTTTCCTATGATAATGATGATTTGTACGTATGAACTTACGATGTTGAGGATAAGTGGTCTTCCTACTCTTCGATAACTGGACAAAGTCTCTGGTATCTTCACAAATAGAGCATGTATAGTGTCCATGACACTATAACCAAAAATATTACCATATACTAGAAAATCATTTATTATGCAAAATAACATGACTCTTTTAGTTAAATGAATCTTGGACATGTACATCAAATACTTTAACTCTATGATCCCACATGTACTTTAAATCCTCAAAAAGGGGAGATAGATAAACATCAATATTATTACCTAGTTAATTTAGACCCAATATAAGCAACGATATCATCATCCATTTCCACTTTATACATAATGATAAAGGGAGATTGTATACCACCATGAGAACCAGCCATAAACTATAGTTTAGGTTCCCATTGAAAGGTTTTATTCTATCATAACAAAGTACGAGCCACAAATTTCTAGCTTCATGACTAAATTCAAAAAAATTGGTATCAATCATCTTCCTCTAAGGAGAATTTTCTTGATGCATAAGATTGATATCAAAATTTCTCTATTTTACATGCCATATAAGATTCTCCACATTTTCTCCATTACTAAGCATACATCATAATCTTGGTATGATTGGAAAGTATCACAGCACTTTGTTAGGAACCTTATCCTTATTTTTAACACCCCCCATTTTTATGACTAGAAAAAAATTCTTTTACAAGACAGTTTATGAAAGCTAAAAAGAAAATGTTTGGTCCTATCTCTGTATCCAACATAGAAGAGGTATAACTAATACCTAACATATGCCATGTGTAAGGCTAAAAAGCAAGCTTGTATCTCAAGACAAGTGTGGTTGTCACCTAACCCAAGTCTAATACAAGACTTACAAAGCTATATGAAAAATAAATATAAGATCTAATAGGGCTCATCATAAGCTAAATTGAAATAGAATGTGGGATCTCAAGGTTCAACACTCTCAAACCCTACATAAGTATAACATGATATACTTGCACAAGAACTAAAAAGGTTTTGTATTAGTGCGATGAGTGTAATGAGTAAACGCAACCTGCTACAAGTGATAATATGCCCACAAAATACACACAGTATATGTTGAGACTTAGAAATAATCATGAATCATATTTAATAGAGAAAATACTCATAAATATGATGATAATAAAGCATAGATGATTCATGTTTACACTTAATCACATAGGGCGCCTTAAAGATAACAACCTAAGGTAGAAAATAATGTAAAAATTGTTATCCACAAAGGTATATGAGGTAGAAATAAGGTATCACAAGAATTCAACTAGCATAGGGAAATCAGGCAAAGCTTATAACTCTCTTATATGCATTTCAAAATGTATCACATAAGGATATTTAGGCCAAAATGTACAATCAAATAAAATCACATTGGCCATGGGTGTATGGATTTGAACTTCAAGGCACAAGTGTGGACATTTAGTCTTACTACCATTAAAAAGAACATGTGAGGCACAACAATAGCAACAAGGTATAGAAACTAAGGTATATAAGGGCACCTCTCCTACCATAATGAACCAATTGAAAGGTAAAAATAATAAGGACATAAAAATAAAATGAGCACCCTGCTATAGTACAAATGATCATACTAACTTTAAGGGAGTTTGTACAAGGGCTATAATGTTCACTTAGCATAGAATCATAAATGCCACCACAAGTTAAATATCACGTCCACTACTAAAGGACTAGCTTAGGTATTCTGAACAAAGGCATCATAATATTTAAGTATGTATACACCCTAAAGAGTTCAAAAGATAATATAGAGTAAAAAAGACACCAAGCTACTATACAATTAGTATCCCCTATTATTTTACAAAAATAGAAAATGAAGTTCTAGAAGACCATGTTTTTATAAAGCCACCACAAAATATATTCTGTAAGTGGAAAATCATAAAGTTTATATGTTACATAATACATAACTATTTAACGTTAACACAAAACCCTAGAGATAATTAGAGATCATTCAAGTAATAAAAACCAGTTATTCAAAAGCTCACCATGGATAAAAAATCCCTCAAAATCCTTTAGGAAAACTAAAAAATAAAGACTAGAGGCTAAAGTGAAAATTCCAAAATCAAAGGTTAGAAGCTACAAGAAATACTTTTCAATGATCAAAAGATGTGCCATCTTACCAATTAAGAGTCTCAAAAACAAACTAAAAGTCAAACTTAGTTCAACAAGGTCCTACAGTCCAACATATCCTATTATTTATCTATGTAGTCAATATATGACCCAAATTCCCTTTAAAGACTTGAAATCCTATTCAAAGCACTTAAATACCTCAAAACTAGTGTAAAAACACCAAAAGCCACTTCTTGTCATTAAGACCAAACTAAAAAAATGTTGTAGATATAAATATCTAAACTACATCAAAATAAAGTCCCACACTAAATTCGAAACAATTTTCTATTTACGGATGGCAAAAAATATCATTTTATACTAATAAGATTAAAGTCAAGATCCAAAAAATATTTTATCATTGAGAATTCTATTCATAGGAATTTACTATTTGTGTTGGTTACTATTCACGAGTTTAAAGTCAATGGCCAAAGGTTAACTGTTGACCCCTAATTATGCTAAAAAAGTCATTTTGTATTAATTATTCACTTTAGTGAAACTATTGATCATAAACATGATTAATTAAAAATAAACCCTAATTAGGGTGATTAGGGAATTATCAGTCAAGAAAATTTTAAGTATTATGAAAAACTCCACGAAGAATACCTAAGATTTCAAGCTTTTGAACCAAAAATTAGAGCATCATAACATTTGCGAATTGAATCATGCTATATATGAAAACTATTATACAAATATCAACCTATAATATAGTATAATCAATTTCATAGAGAACTCAATGGATCAAAAATTCCTCAATCATACAAAACTTAAATCAAATATAAATCATGCTCAAGATCGTCAAAAGATAACATAATACATACCCAAGTTTATCCAAAAATTGTAAGCTACATCATGATAATAATGGATTAAGCAAAACATCATAGGATCATAACTATGTCCTAATGATTGAAACCATCATCTTAACCCAAACATGGCATTGTCTAACTTTAAACACAAGAATCATGCTAAACACACAAAATTTTGCTTAAGCTAATCTTCCATGAAAGGGAGAAAATTTGAAGCTTGAACAAATGATGGATTTATTCTAATCCTCAAATATTAATCCCCTTTATTTAATTAAAAATACCAAGGAACTAATCTAAGATTTAAATAAGAAGAAATGGTAAAGATTGGTGGTGGTTTGGTGGTTCTTATGGTAGTGGTGGCTGGTTGTTTTGTGGGTCCTAAGGAGAGAAAAAAGAGAATAAATAGGTTGAAGATGATCATGATGATAGATAAGATCAAATGATTAAGTAGGTAGATATTTTACGGTAAAATAGTAAAATATATTAAGAGTATTTTGGCACCTTTATAAGGTTAGACATTTTGTGGCCATTTGAGTGATAATTTTGACAACCATCATCTTATTTCATCCCTTGGATGTATGGGTTTTCACATATGCAAGGTTTGAATAGAGTTTCATAAATATTACAAGAAGGTTGAAGAAGAAAATTGAAATTGATGACATATGCACAACTAATAATATCTAACGAAGTCCAAAAATCATTGAATTAATTATAGAGCATTATTAAATGATTTTGAGTTCAATAACACTAAAATATAGTGGTATATAATTTTTTTTAATTTTATGTTGCTAAAAGGGTTGTTTTGGGGCTTAAACACTAAAATAGGGCTAATCAAGGAATAAATAGTACTTTTTCTTAGAGATCTCTGATTGAAACTTTGAAACGGCCTAGGAAACTCTAAAAACGCTAAATATTCTAGAAAAAATAGAGAATTAGGATAATATGGAATATGCTTGATAGTTAAAGTGGCTTAGATAATCCCTCAGACATAAACTCATGAGAAATAGTTGTGAAATGGAAATAAAATGTTTTAAAAATGAAATTAGGGTTTTAATTTCATCAAAGGTTGTAATAAATGTACAAGTGGGATAATTTTATTTTCATTAAAAAAATGGGATGTTACATTATTGATTCATGACATTTGATATTCAAGGCATGTATCCATTGACAGATATTCATTGTGATATAAAATGAAGTCATTAAGATAAGCATGATTGTTTTCAAAATGCAACCCAATAGAGTAAAGAATCTTCTTTATTTCATATGTCCTAGGAGAAAGCACATTGTCCTCCAAAAGCATCTTTTTCATCAATTTGAGAAGAGAAGTAAACATTTAATTACTTCATCTATTAGCCACCTTGAGAATGTATAGTCATAACATGACCAATTATTTTGTAAACTTCATACAAGGGCATTTTCAAATCATTGATTGACTTTTCAAAATTTTTAGGAGTGCCTCTGAAATATTCTTATACATTATTTTTCAAGTCTTCCATGTTAATAAAGTTACCATATTCAAAATCATCAATTTCAACATAACAAGTTTAGACATTGATGGACTCTCTATGCCATATTCAATTAGTGTAACTCATATCAAATCCATGCATAATAAGATAATCTCATATTTTTATGACCATTTTTTATTACTATTGCCACAACTGATATATGGGCAACATATCCACAAGGGATTTGTGACATATTTAACTACAAATTTTAGGAATTCATATATACTATCTATATACTCTTTAGATAATCTACTAGAGAATACCCACAATTGATTCATTATATTTTATATTGAAAATAAATTTAAGAAGAACAAGTTAGGAACAACTACAAAAATAATTTATAGATCAAATGTGCTTAAAATGTACTTAGGTTAGTATATATAAAGCTAACAAGGCAATGGTTTCTTATACAATACACTAACAAAAAAAAAACAATGATATCAAAACTACACTTCTAAAAATATATAAAAGACATCACAAAACAACAATGAAGAAGCATAATGACGTCCTATTCAGTTAAAGCATGGTAAAAATGGGTAATATATAAAATGTCAAAAATAAAGAAGAATGAAGATAGAAATTAAAATTTTTGAGGGAAGAATGATTGTAATAAGAGAAGAAGAAAAAGGAAGGATGGAGGTAGTTGTATGGTGCTTGATGGAGAAGAAGAAGGAGGAGATGAAGGAAGCAATAATGGTGGAATAAAAGGGAAATAACTAGTTCACATAATAGTTCTCTATGATTTCATGAAAATAATAGGACTGGAGGGAGGTATTCTAGGTTATAAGTTAGAAGTTGAAGAATGAAAAAGAAGAAGCAGACAAAATCCCAACACATAATACGAAAAATATCGCATGCGAAATTTTTTTCCGAAGAATACACGCGCGTGCTTTGGTAGAGAATGCTCCTACACGCATGGTTATGGTGAAGAAGAAGAAGAACAGTCCTTGACAGGTTATGGTGTCTTCTTCGGTGTAAGATTCACCCACTGATTTATCTTCTGTGATTGCTCAAACTTCTATTGACAATCAATCACTTTTGCCTTCTCCTTCTCGAAAATCTATGGATTTGCCTTACGAAGTTTTTGATCATCTAGATAAATCTCCTCCTAAGGCTTTATCGAAGGAATCGGAAAAATATTTTCACAAACCAAAACCCTTTGTTGTTTCCTAGAGTGAGATTGTTCACACTAATCGGCATCCTACTCAATTGCATACCTTGACCTATCAACCCCCTAATATGCATGATAGTGTTTTGATGGCTGAATTGAGACAATGGGACGTTGATAATTAATCCTTGTACTGGCAACATACCTTAGTTGGTATGGTCTGTATTCATCGACCTGCTTTCTCTCACATGGAATCCTTCATTAAGAATGCTCGGAATCATGTGACCCCCCTCAAATTCATCTTCATGATGCAGGCTTCTTCATGTTTTCCTTTGCTTCTGAAGAAGATTGTAATGCCACATTCGATGCAGGTGCTTGGAATTATATGAATAGACCTTTACTTCTCAAGAAATGGCATCCTAAGTTTACCTTTAACAAGGAATAATTCCAATTTATCCCACTTTGGATTAAATTTCCTAGTTTACCTTTATCTTTCTGGTCAGCTAACAATATAAGCAGGATAAGTGGCTGTATAGGTAGACCAATTGGGATGGATCTTGTTACTGCCATGAAGGGAAGGATTTCCTATGCCAAAGTTTTGATTGAAATTGACAGCCTTCGACCTTTGCCTAAGTTTTTCCATATCAAGAAACCTAATGGATCTATTCTTAAGCAAATAGTGGATTATGAATGGAAACCAACATTCTTCTCTCTTTTCCATCAACTAGGTCACCTTGTTGACTTTCTCTCTCAATTCTCTATGAATGCTAGCAAAAAAAAGAGGTGGGTTATGGTCAACGATAGAAGACCTACAAGAAATGATGATCACCCTCCTATTATAAGTAATGAAGAACTTGCATAGGTGCTTGCTAGCCCTATTATAAGCAATCATGATGATCATCCTATGTCTACTTTCTTACCTAAGCCTTCCAGCCAGGTAGCAAAGCCTATTAATAACATAAGGGGTTCTTCCATTACTACCAGAGCAAGGAGTCCTATGAGCTTACCACCTTCATCATCAAATCATCACCCAACTGATCTTAGTAATCCTCTACCATCTAAATCTAACAATGTTATACAATGGAGATTAGTGACTGGTCAACTAGGATCAAAGATGATGCACTCTTTGCCTGACTTTAATATCCATTTCTCATGACACTAGGCTGCTGGAACATTAGAGGTCTAAATGACCCCAAAAAAAAAGAAGGCAATAAGAGATTGGTGTAAACAAGGACTTTAACTCTAGTTGGATTGACTGAAACTAGGGTTAAAGACATTAATTTTAATAAAGTCACCAAAGGTCTTATGCCTCATTGGAATTGGATCAATAATTATGATTCTCATTATAATGGTCGTGTGTGGTTAGGTTGGGATAGACAAGTTTGGAACTTTATTCCTATTTCCATCCATGCCTAGGGTATCTACTGTCAAATTATGAACCTAGCAGGTGAATTCCAATTTTACCTTAGTATAGTATATGCCTCAAATATTGGAGAAACAAGAAGAGAGTTATGAAACTGGTTATTTATCCATCATCCTAAAAATTATCCTTGGCTGGTTTGTGGAGATTTTAATGTAGTGTTAAATAGAAATGAAAAAGGTCAAGGAGAGCTATATACACAAGATATGGAGGATTTTAGAAGTTGTTTAACTTACCTCTAACTCACTGATTTAAGATACAGAGGAGCATTTTTCACATGGTCTAATAGATAAATGGGAGATGATAGACTATGGTGTAGACTTGATAGAGTTCTTTGTAACCCTGACTGGATCACCTATTATGAGAGCTCCTTTGCCCATTTTCTCACTCCATTCATCTCAGATCATTCAGCTATGACCATATCTATCAGACAAACTCCTCATCAAAGAACCCATTCTTTCTACTTCTTTGATATATGGACTACACACAAGGACTTCTTACCCCTTATAAACAATGACTAACACACGACTCATACTACTACTAAGCTTCTGGGTATTGTGTCTAATCTTAAAAACTTGAAGCAACCCCTAAGATAGTTTAATAAAAGTAGATTTGGAGGCATTAGAAAAAGAGTGCAACAAGAAAAATAGGAGCCGAAATGCATTCAACTTAAGCTAAATCAGAATTTTAAGGACCATACTCTTCATCAATAGGAACAACATTTACTCCATAGATACAACCATGTGTTCAAGTGTGAGGAAATTTTCTACAAGAAAAAGGCACGTATTCAATGGCTCACTTTGGGGGATGAAAATACCATTTTTTTTATCATGGTGAAGGGGAGGAAAACGAAGAACTAGATCCATTCATTGACTGATTCTGCAAGAGTTACCTATATAAATCAGCAACAAAAATTTTCCATCTTTCAAGACTTCTACTGCAATCTTCTAGGTTCATCTTCATCAACTTCTTACCCTCTTGACAATGATACTCTCTACAGAGGGGCCAAAGTCATAGACTCACAACAATTATCATTGCTAGCTCCTATGACTTATGAAGACGTGAAGAGTGATGTGTTCTCCTTAGCTTTTGGTAAAGCCCCACGACCAGATGGTTATAACTCTCATTTTTTCAAGACTTCTTGGGATATTATTGATCCTGATATGTTTGTGGCAATATCAAATTTCTTTATCACAAGTCTTATTCCTAGAAGCCTAAATGTCACCACTCTCAATTTAATTCCAAAAATCCCAAATGCTTCTTCTCTAGGTGATTATAGGCTAATTGTATGTTGTAATTCTTTATACAAGATTATAGCAACTCTTATTACCCTCAGGCTCTAATCTATTTTACCAACTTTGATAGGAGAAGCTCAATCATCTTTTATCAAGGGTAGGTCTATTACAAATAACATTCTCCTTTCTATATAGCTCATCAAGGGTTATAATTAACAATATTTATCTCCTAGAATCATGGTCAAATTAAATATGAAGAAGGCCTATGACTCTGTTCATTGGGATTGTTTTGAAATGATCCTAATTGGAGTGCATTTCCCTCCCCACTTTTAAATACCATCATGGCTTGTGTATCTAGAGTTAGTTACTCCATTAAGTTTACTGGTGTCCTTCATCCACCTTTTCCATCCAAAAGAGGATTGAGACAGGGAGATCCTCTTTCTCCCTATCTTTTTATCCTAGTTATGGAATACCTAAATCGTGCTTTCCTCATATTATGGTCCAAGCTGTATTTCTCTCCCCATCCTAGATGTAAAAGGCTAAGAATCATTAATCTCATGTTTATTGATGACCTCCTTTTATTCTGTAAAGGTTCTCTTGATTCTGTTTCTTCAGTGCCTAACACTTTCATCCATTTCTCTCAATTCTTTGGTCTTAGCATGAATGCAGCCAAGAGTCATGTTTATTATGGAGAAGGGTGCACCCCACAGTTGAAGGATGAAAATTTTCACTCTTTTCACATACTTGAAGGGAGTTTACCTTTAAAATTCTTAGGGGTCCCCCTTTATGGAAGATACATTTCTAAACAACATTACTAGCCACTCATTAACAAATTCACCTCCAGAATGAGAGCTTGGAAAAATTCTCTTCTTAGGTATGCAGGAAGGCTTCAATTAATTCAGTATGTCCTACTCAGCCTTCAGACTTATTGGAGTATGGTCTTCCCTCTACCAATTCATGTAATCATAGAAATTAATTCTTTATGTCGTGCCTTCTTATGGTTAGGAAGCTCTCATGTTTCAAAACCTGCAGTGGTAGCCTAAGACTTAGTGTGTTTACCTAAAAATGAAGGGGGCTTAGGCCTTATTAACCTTCTATTGTGGAATAGAGCTGCAATGTGTAAACTCATATGTCATCTTTCAGCAAAAAAAGACCTACTATGGGTAAAATGGATTCATACATACTAACTCAAAGGGACATATATCTTGGAGGTTAGGGTGAGAAATTTTGCATCTTGGATTCTCAAGAAAATATTAGCTCTCAGGGATCATGCTCGTATCATCCTCCAGTAGCCTAACCTATCAAATATCATCCAACATGATAAATTTTCTATCTCAAAAGCTTATCATATTATTAAAACTGGTCATGACAAAGTTCCTTGCTTTCCTTTTATTTGGAATAATTACTCCCCGAAAAGGAATTCTTTTATCTTATGGCTTGCTATCTTGGATCAACTAAGAACTCAAGACAAACTTCAAGCCTATAGCATGCAGGTTGAAGAAAATTGTGTGCTTTGCAATGAGGTAGCTAAAAATCAAGCTCACTTATTCTTTGACTACTCATTTACTAGATCTATTTGGCTACCTCTTATATCAAAGCTAGGTTGTCACCAATAGGTCACAAATTGGCAGCATATTATTCAGTGGGCAACTACAGGTGGTCGGGGTCCAAGGATAAGAAGACATTTTATTCGTACCTTAGTACGTACCACAATTTATCATATTTAGATGGAGAGAAACCAAAGAATTTTTAGAGATGAATCAAAGTCTACTAACACCATCTAGAAGCATATTGTGTTGGAGGCAGAAAGGATGAATAGGTTCCAACAGTGCAAATCTTTCAATAGGTTGATGAATTGTATTAATAATATAGTTTAGGAGTTTCCTTTACATCTTAGTCTCTATTCTTTTGTTAACTTGTATTTTTTGGTCAAAACCTTTTTGTATGTTCTTAATTTCTCTTTATTAATGAATTTTACATTTCACCTAAAAAAATTCCAACATGTATAAATAGTGGTTATAAATCCTTAATCCTCATCTATACACCCTAGAAATTGGATTAAAAAAATCCCACTTTGTATTAGATGATGGTTTTAACTTATTATCACCATCTAAAGTTAAAAAAATGGACTCAACTTTAGACAGTAGTTGTAATATTGTAACCACTGTCTATGTTGCTAAAGATAAATCACCTTGAATCTCCCCCACTTTTCTTTTTATTAAAGAAGTTAAATATGATTGTCTTTAGTATAATAGTCATGTATGTTATGTTGTTTATTTTGATTTTTGTAGTAGTGCAAGTGCATCTAAAAAAAATCACCAAAATTGATTATGGTATCATAAAAGCACATGCAACTCAAATAATAGGGATGGGATTGTAGTGCAAAAAGAGTAATCATGTGACTTTTTCTTCACCATGAATAAGCTTCCAACACATTTTCCTCCATTAAAGGCTTAAACCCAATCTCTCTCAAATATTTAAGGACTACTTATGGGGTATAACTTGCTAAACAAAATGAATCTTGCTAAGAGTTGATGATGGAACTTGGGTTGAGCTCCAACAAAAGAGAAAATATAATAGAGAATAAGGTGGAAAAAGTATTTGATTTTCAAGGAACCCTTGAGATCAAATACTTGCAATCACCACTTAAAGTATTAACTCTTAAGATAAAGAATGTAAGATTTTAGAGATAACAACAAAGCATGTACTTGGCTCGTTGAGAAGGGGGTTGTCAAAATTTCCAACCGAATACCAAAGGTTTGCTACCATTTACAATTATCTCTTCAGTCATATAGTATAATTGTTTGAGAAAATTACAACTAACCCTTAGGTAACCATAAGGGTACAAACTTAACAAAACATTACTCTAATGTATGCTGACTATGGTAGGAAGAAAACCAACTCAAACAATCAGCATGGGAGATGATTTTTAAGCCTCCCACAACCCCTTCCTCATGTATATTAGCTGGTACATTAGTCTTACAAGCTAGAATTAGGACTTAGGAAACATAAATTACAAGAAGGAAAATAATATTACATTACTTTAACTTATGTTTAACTAAATGGAGAAAGTAACCCTTCCCCATTCTATCTTCTTTAGCCGGTTGCCATGGCTGATCAATAGGTCATCATGTCCCCTTAATTTATGCTAATTAAGGTATTGGAAATCACAATTTTTAGTCCTCAAAATCTTCTACAAAAAGATAGGCATGCATGCCTTCTTTTATTCTTGAAATTTCAAACATAAGGCTCAACATGGCTACTTGCAGGCTAGTGGCGGCTGAGTGGATTGTAGATTCTTCCAAGCCATATTCAAGCCATAATGAAGCCAATAAAAGGTGGTGATTTGATGGCTTTTATTTGGTGTTGCATGGCTTGCATGACACCTCATAATCTGGTTCATATATTAGTTCAAGTAAGGAGAGTGTTAGATTCTCCTAACTTAGAAAAATTAATGAATAGACTATTGTTATCATATGTGGGGGATGCTCCTCCATTATCTTTCCTTGACAAACATTTATGGGAGGATTTACCAAATTTCCCTCTAATTTCATATAGTCTAGGGACAACACTTATTTTAATAAATTCTTGATCACTTTAGAGAGTACGTCCATGATAATTCTTATAGCAGGTGACTAGCCTCCATGATCACATATATGAGTCCATCAAGTGTGCATTGCTTACACCACTTAAAATTCATGTCCAATCCACAATATAATTGCTAGGAAATAAACACATGAACACAAGTATAATAGGAAATAACCATATAATTTCATTTGGCCCATTGAATATGATTTACCTAATTAGGTATAATCCTATGAAATTTAACTAGATTGGGTATCCATGATAAACCTCTAAACTTGTGGAAATAACCCTATTTTGCTAGAAATTTGAGAAAATAGTTTCTTATCAATCGCAATTGTCAACTAATCTCCTAAAATTATCCTTGACCCTACATATTGAAGAGAGAAAACACTATATCTGTACAAGTTACGAGTAATAATATGTCTCATATAGATAACCGTACAATTTCCAATCTAAGCCTTGTCATGGGATATATGTGTGTGTGTGTGTGTGTGTGTGTGTAATGCTCCTATTTTTTAAACTTGAAGTGTACATTTTAATGCGTAATTTGCGTAAGCTAAAATATTAAAATTGTAGGGTGTTACCACCATACTTAACATAAGTGATGTGAATGTGGATCGAAAGATCTTCAAGTAAATGAATGGATATTCTTTATTCTTCAAACAATGGATCTTGAATGGATGTATAAAGTACTCGTACATTTGAATGACACTCAAATCCTATCATGATAGAACCCTGATACTTCACAAATATATTCATAAAAGATTTTTTTTAATGAGAACTCATAATGAATCACTCACAAAAGACAACCAAGAGAAACCACGCATAGTAATTTGTCCATGATCAAGCAATCTCACAAAGAGAAATGAAAAACTCACAAAGAGATTTTTATTACTCAAATCAACTTCACTTAATATCCCACCTATTCTCTCATATCTCTAAGTGTCGACATTACTCCATATATATATATAGGCATAAACCATGAAATTACTCACCTAACCAACCACATGACACGTTGGATTAGGGTTCAGTTACAAAAGTGACACATAAAATCATAACTATCAAAAAAACCTTAGCTTATTACAATTAACTCCTTAGTTGTCATTATCTAATTTTGATGGTTGTAGTTGACTTATTCCAGCTGCCAATTTGTCACCTTTGACTAGTCAACCAATAAACCAACTCATTAAGACCCCATTTGGTTGTGCAAAAGTCCCCTACTTGCAAGCTTCTTCAAATTAGGACCATATCTTCAAGAAAGTGTCTTTGAATTTGAAAACACTTCCAAGAGCCTCAAGAAAAATCTTAAATATATCCAAGAAGCATGTTTAGATTTATAAACATATTTTCTTTTGCGTCAACAAGTGTGATCTCCACTACCATTCTTATACTAGATGCTAAGGCTAAAATATTTCACTACTAAAATTAAAAACAATGATGAACAAGAAGTAGAAAAGTGATATTAAATTATTGGTTATCACTATTTTGATCTTACAAACGATTACATCAACCACAAAAGGAGACATAAAATTTGATGAGATATCCATATCAAAACATGTCAGAGTGTACATTAAATAGTTCTAAATTTCAATTGCAAACTCTATCCACCTATATTAGGGCCATCAAAATATTTATGGAAGGTCATTACTATCTATTGAATAGGCTAGGAACCATAAAATGGAACCCATAGGTATAATGGTATTTTGTAAACTATTATACAATACTAAGCATGTAAAGATTATATGGAGAATATAGAAGGTAACATAATGAAAGCATGGAATAAGCACATCAAATTACACATGCAATAATGAGATGTGATAAACATGCCATAACATATACATCACCAAGGTCACATTCTCATCATACCATCACACTATACTAAATCACGACCATCTCATAATTCAACATAACCATATCCAGAATAATTATAATATGGCCCATTATCATTGGGGATGTGTACTAAGGCAACTACTAACTAATTATACCAAGTCAATTCCATATACTAAAGGTAGTGCACGAAGGCAACTACCAAACCAAAAATCCAGACATACCAAAGGCCATCGTATAAAGTTACTATCCATTTCATTACTCTATGGGATGCAAGGGATAACCCAATGATATTAAGTATGTCAGTCATACTAGATCATAAGGTAACATGGTACCCTCCAACCATTCAACTCAGAGATGTATAAAGTACACCAATCATACCAGTGCACCAAGATAATGTAATACCCTTCTGTCTAGAAATCCTAACCCTTAAGTGTGTATACCATCTAAGAAGTCTGAAGGACTAATTAGAGTAGATTAGGGTTTTAGTGGGAATACCGAGGCATCTAACAACCACTAAACCAATAGAGGACTCTTGCCTTATCTTTAAGATAGCTAACCCTAAATAGAAAACCACTCTCAAGTTTTGAGGACTTTCACTTTAAATATTAATATCTTATTAGAGCGGCCACTAACTACAAAATTTAAAGGGAACCCTAAGGTCTTTAGGCCTTTCACTAGAAACATTAATATCTTATTAAACACATACGATAACCAACCCATAATTTACCATTTTTATCTATTTTTTATTATTCAAGTCAACCCTAAAGTCAATAGTTAAAGGAAAATTAAGCTCAACACTTAGATAAAAAAGAATCTACCGAGGCCAACCTAGTCTAATTATTCCCACTTAAGCACATTTATTCACAAATGGCCAAAAATTCCTTAAACCTTAATGATCTCAAATTTAACCATTTTAATACTAAAATGTGATATAATTCCATATTTCTCATGAAAATACTAAAGGGTATTAAAAATAAAACATCATCATAGAATATATAATTCTAAAATTTCTAACAATGGGTAAAATACTACTTTGTCCCTATATATAGATTAAGTTTATTAAGCGCATAAAACCTAAATATGTGTATCTACCTTATCATAAATCACATGATTTTTATACTTAACATCGGAGAACATATACTAGGCATATATGTTGAAAAATAGAAGTATGGAATGCGTAAAATGACAATTCTACCCCAGAGCATACAATATTAAATCATGCATAAATAAATCCAACATGTTCAAAACCTATCTTACTATATATAAAAATGAAGTGACTTATGAAATAAATCTAATGTAAAAATTAAAAATATAATAAGAAGATTCACCCAATACCAACAATCCTAAGCCAAATCCTATACACCACACATGCATATTTAATTCACAACATTAAATCCTATTCTAGCATGTTATCATGCATATATTAATATACATAAATTAAGCATGTTCTTGCATAAATTCACATGGTCACATACTTAGAGAGAATAATAACAATACATGGTGCATGTATATGTTTCATAAAATTATAAGGATGCATATATTACATTTAAGCATATTGTAAAAAACCATAAACATGCTATCACATGATTTTAACACATTTAGTAGGAGCATATGTATTGCCTCATTTACAAGATAATATCAAAAATAAAAGCAAGAACTACCAGGCCCTAGCCTCTAACTTATATTCCTTTTTCTCATTTAAAACAAAACCTAACAAAAACTAGAATCTAACACACAAAAAAAAATAACAAGACATTAACACCAAGTAAAAAAAAAAACAAACAAGAATAAAGAGTTATACCCAACTATGAGTGGTTCACCAAGGAGGAAGAAAAAGGAGAACAACTCATCAATTCTCTTAGATATATCAACCTTATATTTAGGAAAAATACAATAGGTGAAATCAGAATTTAATAGAAGAAAAGCAAGTGAAGATATGAAAAAACAAGAAAGGGGTGGGTTTTTGTTTATTCAACAAAGAGGACAAGAAGTGTTCTTCAACTCTTAGGAAAAATTTAAAGGGAAAAAGGAAGAGAAAGGTGAGAGATCAAAGCACAAGAGGATAAATAATGAGAGAACAACAAATGAAGGCCTAAAGGGGATGGGGGTTCTATTATCCATGAGAGAGAGAAGATTTGACATGAGGCTTAATTCTCCAACACCTAAATGAAGAGGTTGAGTCAAAGTACAAGGTATAAGAGAGTGTGTGAGAGGTAATGTTAGATGACTATAGCTAGATTCATAGTTAAAGGGAAGGATTACATGAGCAATTAGATCTAAAGTAAGGGGAGTCATGGGAAGTCCCATAAGATCAAATAAGTTGATCACAAAATTTAAAAAATATTGAAAAACTAGAAAGAAAAAAAGAGATAACTCAATCTAACATTTGGTTGATTGCCGATCATCTACCTAGACACCTTGATACCTTTATCTCTATCTTAATACTTCATTGTCTAGCCTATAAGCGTCGGTTGACTACCAAAATCCAAAACCTAATTTCTACCATTTTTAACTTAATTAATCTAATCCAATTTTACCCTAACCCAAACACACAAATAATAAAACATCCAACACACATTATTTACCTACAATTTCTAAGATTGAGTTCACATAACACATCATGTTCCACTTAAGTTCTCAAATAGAGTTTATGAAAAATGGTCTATTACAATATAGGTTATTGCTTGCGAGTCACAATGAAGAGATAATGAAGATAAAAACTTTGACTATAGAGGAATATTAGCAAGCACATTCCTCAACTAGTGAACTTCTTATCTAATGAACTCCGATGTAATAAACTCATATTCTATGAAAATATCTATTTGTGTATATTGAATTAACCACACAATGTTTGATGAGGATTTCCTTCATCTTCCTAGTATATACATTAATTTTGGTGATTTCAATAGCTACCAACATACCAAAATATAGAGAAACTAGAATAAAAAAATTTCCCTCACAATGACACCTATGTTAATATATTCTCCAATTATTATGTTCCTTGACATGCCAACTTAAGAGTAAAAAATTAACATTCCATGATGGAACATACAATACATGTGTTTGTTGAAGACTTCTAAGATATAACATATCCACCCAAAGTAAATATATAATCTATAACACTATATTTTTTAAAAAATAAAAAATAATCAATTAAAATAGATTTTGCAAAAGCCAAATATGAAAATGTAAGGCATTATGCCGCATCCAACATAGAACATATACAGTCTATACCAAACTTGTCTCAAGTGAAAAGTTAAAAGTAACTATTATCTAGAGATCAAGTGTGGGAATCACTTAATCCTAAAACTATACGCATTTACAAAATAGAGATAAGAGAACAAATACAATAGAAAATAAAGGACTAAAAGTCTTGAGAGACAAACATCCAAATAATCATATGTTAATACCAACCTAAAAAAATACTCACTGTAGGAAATCACATCAAAGGTATTAATTCATCAATCACATGTAAATCAAGGTGACCTCTACAAATAAGAATGAGCAATACTCATAAAAAAGATAGTTAGTACGCTACTTATTAAGTAAAGTGACAATTCACATCACTAGAATAAAGCATGAATAGCACAAATGACTCATATGAAAAGATAGATATTATAGCTACATATATACTCATGATGAAAGATAATTAAAGAGAAAACTAGCCTTGGGTCTAACATTAGGCGATCATAATATTCCATTTACTTAGTCATATTTAGACCAGGAACCCACTTGTATTATTTCCACTCCTCTTTCCCCGCAAATGGAAACCTCATTGATATTATATGATTAAAACTCATATTTTATCCATATATGAGAGAAAGATAATCAATCGCATTGCTACTCTCACATCCACGGGAAAACACACCTAGGTTACTAGTAAACCGCTAATTCTTTATTACACATACCACCTATAAGCTAGTGGATCGGACTGGTATAAAGTATATTAAGATCCTCTAGTTTTGGAAAAACCAAGATATTTTCATTAAAACATTTATGACTCTTGGAATCACTTGGTCCTAATTTATGTGATCTTCCACTTTAAGTATTAACTTTTTTTATTAATTCTTCAATAAACACTTAACACATATCAATGCATCCATTGACTTACTCATCGTGACATCGCTTTTACTTATACTAACATTGTCTTATCACATAGGACACTACTATCATTGTGACAGGGAATACAGATTATCACCAAATTCATACCATCTATCATCATCATCATTATTAAACATTTAGAAATACATCATGGTTAATCAAATCAAACATGTTATAATCACATGAAGCAATAATAAGCTATAAAGTAAGATAACAAACATAATAAGAGACATTACCTAAGTGAAAATACCATAGTACCCTCACAAAATCCTAATTTACAACCTTCTCACAACTTAATTCATAAAATTCACCAACTAACCAAAATTTATAAAACACTCTAACTTATCATGCTTAACAACTTATATAAAGACCAATATTTCACTCCAATGTTTTACTCATAAAATACTAAGGTTTCTCTTTTGGTTACTTAATCAAGTTTATGTTATTTTCTCATAAAATCATACCTATGGTCCTCATAATTGATCCAAACACTTCATACATCACATTTATCATATTTTATTCCAATAACATACAAAACACTTCATTTTCCATATTTAACCCAAAATAACCAATATACCCCTATGTCACCTAAACACTTCAAAACTTCTGATTAATGCAACCCACTCCATACTCAACCAAACTATATCATATTATATATCAAATTTTATTTAAAACCTCAAAAAAATGCAATGGTGCACTCAAAGTCTACAAAAACCAACTTATTTGAGCATAATTCCCTTTAACTAATCTTAACATAATTTCTCCCAAATTTTAGTCTTCACCAAACTTTACCAAAATTGTACCCTGACTCTCAAAATAATATTAGACACCAAATTATATAAATAGATTAAATTAAATTAGCCCAAACCACCCAAAATGGCCATATGATGAGACACCCATAAGGCCTAACAAGCCCAAAGTTCTAAACATACAACATATTCTTCACATAAAGTTATAGAAACACATGATACACATGAAATAATAAGATAATCATATGAATAGAAGCTTCAAGAACATAATCATGATTTCACAAAATGAGCATGAAAACATGGTAATTAAATTAAAATAACATATAGCATCAAAATCCCTATTATAAACACACACACACACACACACCCACACCCACCCACCCTTACTTAAAAGCACCGATCTTTAAAAAAAATTAAACCTAACTTGACAACTTCTTTCACCACGGGAAGCAAGGTTAAGGCTCCACATTTTCTAATTCTTTGTCTAGGTGTTAATCTAAAGAAAAATGATGAGGGAAAGAGGAAAGAAAAAGAGAAGAAAAGAAAGGAGAGATAATTAGTAGCTAGAGGAAAAGGGAAGAACAATGCACACCACAAGAATAAGAGAAAGTGTAAGATGGGAGAGTAGGAAGCAAAATGGGAAAATTAGGAAATGTACTACGTATTGAATGAAAGCTAATGACTCTAACCAATGACCCTCTCCTATTACTCAATGATTACAATGTTTCAAGCTATGTCAAGTTATATCATATAGATCCCTAGATTCAAAGTTTGGAGCAACACTCCCAATCTAACAATAGATCCCCCTTTTGATCCAAACTTGAAAAAAAAACATATATAAAAAATAGCATTGTCGAAAACTTTATTGTTAGATGAAAATAGTCTTGAACCTGATGTAGAAAAATAAAAGAAATATTTCATCCATTTGTTGACTTCCAAGGTTAATTAATGTTTCAATCCTTATTTTTATGATAAAAAACTTGTTTTAAGGGTTTAACTTTTTACTTGATGTATGCATGAGCTAATACAATCATATAGATGTCTAGCCAACCTTCAAGCATAATGTGAAAAAGGGAAACCAAGATTTTATGTCACTCAAATCATCTCTTCTCGCAACTTTAATATTTAAAAGAGCAATCAAGTTTTCAATGAACAAGAGATGATTATATCAAGATGCCTAAGGAATCAAGATCTCAAGGTATATCCTATAAGTTTTAGGTTTTCTTTTAAAATTTTATGAGCATTAACACTTTTGATTTTATCTCTTAGAATGTTTTAAAATATTTCTATAATGTATTTAATGCAAATTCTTTGTTGGTTTTAAAATTTTCCTTAGAAAAAAAAAGGAAACAAGAGTCCAAAGATATATGAATCAAAAGATGTTGAATTGGACAACACATCATCCTAACTCTCAAACCCCAAATACACTAGCCATCAAATTGAATTCACAAGTGATCCTATAAAGTCACAACTACCTATTGAATAGACAAGGGACTATAAGATTGAAGCCATTAATATATTGGTACTAAATAATCAACTATACAATACTAATCATGCAAAGGTTACATAGAGCACATAGAAGGCATTACAAGAGGAATGTGGCATATATATATATTAAATCATACACACAACAACAAAATATTTTAAACATGTCATAACATATACATTACCAAAGCACATTCTTGTCATGCCATTATACTTCAACATTTTCCATGACAATCACCTCATTTCGTATAAATATCAACCAACCATACCAAAAACTTCCAAAACACCACACATAGATAAGATAACTCAAAAACATAAAAAGTACTCTGATGGTTATACAATACCCTCCAACTAGAACACCAAATTAAATCCAATTAACTACAAAAAAGAAGTGATAACTCATATGCATATAAAGTGCTCCACTAATACTAGTAGGCAACACAATATCCTCCTAGTTAGACAACCAAATCCAATCCATATAAACCATAAGTAGGACTTGAAGGCAACTGCTGAACCAATAATCAAATACATTCCTAATAACCACATTAGGTACCTCCATTTTTATAACTTGAGGGTACATAAGAAACAACCAGGAGATATATAAAGTATTTTACTCATATTGGCACACAAAGGTAATATAATATCCTCCCAACCATATAACCCAAAGATATATAAAATGCATAGTGCATACTAAAGCATTAATGTTAGCACAATAACCTCTAACCTAGGTCATTTAATTCTTAAATATTAATACCCCTATAGGACCAATTAGACACCTATAGAGTAGAATAGAGCCTTACTTGGGCACTAAAGGACAATAGTGAAGTAATCCAAAATAAGGACTCCTACCTAATCTCTAAGACAACTATCCCTAGAGAGTAAACCATTCCCAAATATTAATGTATTCCACTATAATGATTAGTATCTTATTTGGTGAGCACAATATCACATAATGCACAAACAACTTCAATTTTCATACTTAGTTACATTTTTATTATTTCTAATTATTCAAGTGAACCTAAAATCAATGTGAACACAAAGATAAACCTAATCAATCTATTAATGTTACCTTATGTCCAATTATTCACACTTAAATGCATCAGGTCATAAATGACCAAAATGTCCTTGAAAATCAAATTACCTTAATACTATCCATTACAAATTATAATGTTATTTTAATTCACAACTTGTTATAAAAAGACTAAAATACAATAATTTAAACATTTTAGCATGTATGTAAATTACAAAACATATCAAATGACTATCTTTTCCCTACACATGATTAATCATTTAAAAATATAACATACATTCTCACATATCATAAATGACATGTTTTAATACTTAACATCATACGGTTGTAGGAGATGTCCAAAAAGGGTGAGCAACAATTGATGGACACTCCAATTGATTTGAAGAAATAAAAACAAACTAAGGGTTGTATTGTGTCGGACAAAGTACTAATTGAGGGTTGGTTGTTTACCCAGAGTTCGAATGATACATAGAATGTTAGGGCAAATACTCTAATTGGTTAATTTCAATCGAAATTTTCTACTCCAATCAAAATCAAATCGGAACATTCTATTCCGAATAATGGTGAAATCTAATTGAAATCTTCTACTCCGGACGAATAGATGAATTTGCACACACAACCAACTTGTGGGACTTGACCACTTCCACCATTTGAATAGGAAGATTTACAGATGTCCTGGAAGGATTGGTTATTTAGCAATTGTAACCAAGGCCATGTTCTTCCCCTTGTATATGTGGCTCCAATTGTCATTAATGACCCATTAGTGAAGATTGAGGAAGAGGAATAGTAGATTAAAGCGGAAAAATGGTGCTACTCCCTTGTAGGTTATGTCTTTGGTATGTCCCCCACATTCAATGAGATGGTGAATTTTGTTAAAAAAAGTAGAACCATGTAAAAATTTCAAAAATCCACCTTCATGATGAAGGTTTTTTCCTCTTCTAGTTTGAATCTCAAATGGATAGTGATAATATCAAGAATAGCCTATTTTGGAGCTTTTTCAATTTTCCATTATTACCGGAAGAATGGATAGAAGGTTTTGAATTCAAAATAGAGAGGTTTCAATTTTTCTGTACTTGGTTGAAGTTTCTTGGTGTATCATTGCCTTTGTGGTCTCATAACTCTCTTAGTCGCATTACCAGTTATGTTGGAACTCCAGTTTGTGCAGATGTTATCACTGCAACCAAGGCTCAAATCTCCTTTCCTAGATTATTAGTGGAGGTGGATGCACACAAAAAATTACCTGAAAGTATTCCCATCTAGTATCTAAATGGTAATGTCATTCATTAGAAAGTTGAATATAAATGAAAACCACAACTATGCTTGCACTGCAAGAAGTTTGGCCACATTATCAAGAATTGTGTGAAACAAAGATTAGGGGAAAAATAGGAAGCAAAGGAGGAGTGGGTTGTGGTGAAGGATCAAAGGAAGAATCAAGCTCCTAATAAGAGTGAAACTACACAGCAAATTCCTTAATGTGACAACAAAGGTAAAAGCATATAAAGTAGCACTCCAAATATGCAGTTACTACAGAAAGCCTATTAAGCAGGACATAGCTACTACTAGTAGCACCATAGTGATACATAAAGAAGTTAATCCACCCATGTCCAGGATTGACTTTTTGGAGGAGCACGCCCATAAGTTGGACCTGGAATCAATTGATGTGCAATTGCCTTGTAGCCTGGGGGTAACATTGTATATGATTCTGATATGCATTTTACCTTAAGTTGTGTTGTTGGAGCATAAGAGGTTTAAATAAACCTAAAAATAAAAAGAATTAAGATTATGGATGCAAAATAAAAAAAGTCTCACTTATGGGTATTGTTGAGACAAGAGTAAAGGAATAAAAAGCAGTAGAGATTAGTAGTAAATTAAATAGTACTTGGAAATGGTCATTTAATTACCCTTACCATGTAAATGGAAGAATTTGGTTAGGATGGGATCCTCAACAATGAGTGATTCAACACATTGGCGCATGTGATCAAGCACTCACTTGTCGAGTACAAGGCATTATCGAAACTCACAAGTTTATCTTAACTATTATTTATGGTCTGAAAAAAAAAAGCTAGTAGGAAGACACTATAGTAGTGGCTCGCTCAATCTCATCATAGAGGTGAACCATGGGTGTTATCAAGAGACTTTAATGTGGTTGCATCTTCCTTTAAGAAATCGCAAGGAGAACCACTTGACCTTGCCGACATGTCTGATTTTGTGAACTACCTTCAAAATCTATCACTCACAGATATGAACTATACAGGTTGCCATTATATATGGTCAAACAAGCAGCAAGATAGTAGTAGAAGATACTATAAACTAGATAGAATTTTGGGTAATGTGGAATGGTTCTCTTAGTACCCAAACTCACATGCTATCTTTGATACCCCATTAACCTCAGACCATTCTCCTATGACACTAATATTTGGGGATAGATAGGAAATAGGTAAAAGACCATTTCATTTCTATAGCATGTGGTCTATTGATCCTAAGTTTGACACTATTGTAAGAACTACATGGCAAAACTAGAGAAGGGGACACTAAAGACTCCCAATGAAAAGAAGTTTGGTAGCATTGACCACAAAGTCAACATAGAAAGAGCTAAAGTACAAGAAATCTAGTAGACTCTCACCATTGATCCACTGAATGCAAATATAATCTAGACCAAAAAGTATGCTCTTCGTACAGTGCATCACTATTCTATATGTGAGGATACCTTTTACAAGAAAAATTCTAGAGTGTAGTGGATTCATTTAGGTGACAAAAATATAATGTTTTTTCATGATTCATTTAAAGGAAGGCAGCAAAGGAATAAAATTCACATAATACAAGACCAAAATGGTAATATAATAACCGATCTGAAGGTTATTCAACAACAGTTTATAAATTTCTATCAAATCTTATGGGAACCTCAACCATTTCTAAAGTCCCCCTTGATGAGAAGGTGTTATGCTAGGGAGGAAAACTCAACAATGAGCAACATAGGAAATTTTTACAACCGGTTCAAAAGTATGAAGTGCAACAAATAGTGTTTGAAATGGGTAGTGAGAAAGGACCAAGACTAAATGGCTTCAATGGATTTTTCTATAAGAAGTGCTGGCCTTTACTAGGAGACCAATAATGGAGAATTTCTCAGGAATTTTTCTATTCTGGTACTTTCCATAAGAGTTTAAACATAGTTGCACTTACTTTGGATGTTAAAGGTTGAAGTAGCAACCAAAGTGGAGCAGTTCAGGCCCACAGTATACTGCAATGTACTTTATAAGATCTTATCTAAGATTTTGACAAATAGAATGCAGCTTGTGCTACCATCAATTATTGATTATTCTCGGGCACCTTTTGTAAAGGGCAAGGGTATTGGTGACAACATCTTTCTTGCTCATGTGTTGGTTAGGTAATACAACCAAAATCATGTCTCTCCTTACTACATGCTAAAGATGGACCTTAAAAATCATATGATTATGTAGAGTGGTGCTTTTTAGAGCAAATTATGCATGGTTTGGGGTTCCCTTGGAAATTTATCAAAATTGTGATGAAATGTGTAAGTACTGTGCGCAACACCATTTTTTTATGGTTCACTCTACCCATCTTTAGCTGCAAAGAAGGGCTTGAGATAGGGAGATCCCTTATCTCCCTATCTCTTTATCTTAGTAATGGAGTACTTACACAGGCTCCTACAAGGTCTATGGCTGGATAAAGAGCTCAGAGGTTATCTGAAGTGAAAAAGGGCCAAGATTATAGGATTATCTTTTGCAGATGATCTATTGTTATTTACTCATGGTGATACAACTTTAGCAGTCAAGCTTATTGAGGTTTTTAATCATTTCTCTGCTTTGTCTAGACTTACTCTTAACCTCTAAAATATTACTTGCTTTGTTAGAGGATTAAATTAGGAAGCTAAAACACAGTTGTTGGCTGCACTAAAGATGGAAGAGGGATAGTTGCTAGTAACCTACTTAGGTGTGCCTTTATCCAGTAGTAGGATAATTGTTGCTCAGTGTTCTTCACTTGTTGAGAAGATAGTGTAAGGATGGACTATTAAGATGCTCAGCTATGCTGGTTGATTACAGCTCATCAATTCAGATTTGTATGGAATTCAAGCCTATTAGTGCCAAATTTTTATCCTATAGAAGGAATTCATCAAAATGGTTGAAGCTTATTGTCGATCCTTTCTTTGGTCAGGTACATCTCACATGATTGGAGTACTGTATGCTCTCCTTATACAGAAGGGGACCTTGGCCTTACTCAGCTGCTTATTTGGAACAAGGCTACTGTGGGGAAATTATTATGGCAACTATCTATGAAGAAGGATACCTTGTGGGTGAAGTGGACACATGAATATTATTTCATACATACAAGCCTTTGGATAGCCCAACCTACTTCTCGATCTCATGGGTGATGAAGAAGATAATGAGCTTGAGGCAATACATGGAGAGCTTTATTAGAGGTATAGATCAGGTTAAAATAGCTGATGTTCAAGGAAGATATTGTATAGTAAAATGTTATTCTATTTTAAGACCTAGGGGTACTAACATCGGGTGGTACAGAACTATAAGGAGCAGAATAGCTTTACAAAGACACAAATTCATCATATGGCTTGCAACACATGAGTAGTTAGCAACTAAGGATTTGCTATAAAGGATTGGTTTCCAATTAGATCTTATCGTGTTCTATGTGAAGAAGAAGTAGAAATAATGAAGCACATATTTTTTAAATGTAGTTATGTTAAGGAAATATGGAACACCATAATACAAACTCTTAGCCTAGGTCATATAATAAGAAACTGGCAACATGAGCTACACTCGGCAACATAACACACAAGATGACCAAAAGAGAAAATGGAGGCACTCCGAACTCTTTTAGCAGCCCTGGTTTATTATGTTTGGCAGGAAAGAAATGGATGAATCTTCCAACAAAAACAACAATGAGCAACATCAATTTTGAAGTAAATGATACGAGATATTGCTGGTAGTATAGCATCACTACATAATTGTAAATTCTTTGTTTCCCTTACAAAAACAATAGACTCTCTTCATGTATAACTTGAGATGACATCCTTGGAAGGACAGTAGGATGTAATCACACCAATTTTGGTCACTAATACAATATTTGTTTACTTACCAAAAAAATACATATTCTATATGCTTATGAGAATAATCATCATGACATATCCTAAATTGTCAAAATACCCATCTACCATATAATAATAATAATAATCATGCTGAAATAGGTATGTCTAATAAAGCAAAATCCCTATTCTCATGCTTAACAACGAATAACATATATTATGCATGCTTATTAACACTCATCATGGTACACTCAAAATTACCAAAATACCACTAGACCCTATAATATTCATAATAATGTTGAAACATGTGGTTCTAAAAGAACAAAACCCCTCTTTTCATACTTAACATCAAATAATACTCATCATGAATGCTTATTAAAATAATCATCATGGTATAGTCAAAATTATCAAAATACACCTAGACCATAAAATATTGTTAATCATGTTGAAACATATTTTACTAAGACAACAATCCCTATTATCATATTTAACATCAAATAATACTTATCATGCATGTTTATTAGGATAATTAATATAGTACATTCAAAATACCAAAATACCCTTAAAGCACATGGTAGTAATAATTTTGCTACGAGTGTATCTAAATATACTTAACCTAACCTTTTTACATGTATGTATCATACAATATCACTTCTAAATATTAGAACCCTTTTAATTACACTTTCGCACACGTGACATTTTATATAGGATAACAAACCTTCTTTTTTGATTTTTTAATATAACATTAATAATTACGTAATTATTTGTAACAAGTCATGTCTAACACAAATTACATGTCAAAATCCTAATGTGTTATGATACGATATCCAAACATTTTAGTAGAGTATAAAGGTTACCTGATTTCCAACAAAACCAAACTTTACCTGTAACCGTCTAAAAATGATTAGGCTCCATTAATTAAATTTTTATACCTAAAAATAATATCACAAATACCATATTAATATTTGATCAATGAAATAATAATTTTTATTAAAAATATTTATTAAATAAAAATTTACCAAACTACCCCTAAATATTTATAGTGTGATATAATATTAGTAAGTAGCACCAGTTTTTACGGGAAAATTAAGGTTCGAGCCTTACGTGAGGCACCAGCATTAAATATTTACGGGAAAGGAAATGTCATGTTAGAAGTTCACATGAGACTTACGAGAGGTCCGAGGGAAAGGACAATAATTAATATATATTTTTAGCTTATTTTATTCGTCAATGAGAAGTTTTAGGTGATGCAATCATTATAAAGTTGACGAGATCAATGATTCATTATTTAATTTTTTAAAGTACAGTGTTTCATAAATAATTAAAATGTTAAATAATTTTTCATAACTTTATTACTTCATTATCATAGATAAATAATTATTAAAGTATCCAAAAAAATAATAATAGTGTAAACTATTTTTTCTATATCTATATTTTATCATATTATTTATTATCAAACTTTTAATAAGGTAACCATGCGTCTAAAACTCTAGCTTATCAAGATTGTAGAGAGAGTACCATGGCAAACGCAGTACAAATGTACTACATTTCACGACCATCGCGGTATATATGCTCGTACCTACCTACTGGACGATGCAGTACAGTACTATCGGCTTACAGATCAAATTCAAGGAGTACCAGACTGCCAGTACAGACCCCCCTGGGCCTTGGGCATTTCTATAAGTAACCAACCCACAAGTAATGTGGATGTGTGTACCTTATCATCAAATTAGATTCAGTCGAAGCAGGTGGGAAAGTCCTACAGGAGCGACATGAGACCACATGACATTCACAATCCTCTTTTGCTCGTGCCTTACCTTTCGTCATGTGTTCTCAGGTCGCCCCTGCAAGCCTTTCTTCCATCACACTTTCAGGAAGGAGTCTTTCGAGTTTCAACATCTGACATACCAGCGATATCAGTCTACGTGCTCAAAGCAGAGGTATGATTCAATGCCACATAGTATAAGTTAAACCTTTAATCAAATAAGTACCAAACTATAATACTGTGGTTTTGTTCGATTACTAATTAAAAATATATAATTTAGTTAATTATTTTTTAAAACGGTTTGATTAACGGTCGGGATGTCAAACTTTTGATTAATTCACCGTTAATGGTTTAAAAGTATTATATAACTCTAATATTCGTGTTATTTTTAATTGTATAGACCTAATACTTCATCCGATTAAATTAAAATTATGGTGGTCCGGTTTATGTTTTTTCTATTATTAACGGTATATAATATAATATCATATATGAGTACGCATCTGATAAAAGGATAATATTCTTTTATAATCTTTTTAATATTTTGGTTAACCATCTACGGAACCCTTAAATTACACTTCGTCGAATGATGTAATTGTACTCCAGTACTTGTCTTCATGATGGTGGTGAATGCAAGTTTCAGGAATCATGACCAGGCTGAGAGCTTTTTCAGTTTCCCATGGCCGAGTGTCTCATTCCTGATCATTTTGGAAAGAAGCAAAGTGGACTCCAATCGGCGGCTATTTCCTGTGCGGAAAGCCAGCAGAAATATCCGGATACAACAACCGAAGGAGCTCTGCTATAAGAAGATTCAGCTGCGTTCTGACCCTTTATACCTCCTTTAAGAAGTTGTATTACCCATGCATACAGCAACCAAAGAATTACTCTATAAGCTGGAACTCCCTTTCTGAAATTCATGTCTGAAGAGAGTTATAATTGTATCCATTTTCTTACGAGTATATTATTTATAGGACAACGGCGAAATTGTATGCCATCATTGAAGAATTAAAAGCCGCTGGTTGTAAGCTGTAATACTAAGAGTCTACGAAGAACTTGAAACTAGGCTGTACGCCGCAAGACAAATTGTCTGCAGCGATCTTACCCAAAAACACAGATTTTCAAACACCCCAAGCTCGGGGACGAAGGGCTTGTTCTCCTCTCGTTACTTTCGTTTATCTGATGTAAATTAAAATGTTTAATTAATTATTTTCAATATATTATTATTATTATTATTATTAATATCATAATTAATATTTTTTTCTATTAATATTATTACTACTGTTACCTTTAATATTATTAATAAATTATTATCATTCATTTTATATTTGCTTTACTATTATCAATGTTTAAAAATAAATTGAGGAAAATAAACCCTAAAAGTGTAAGACACATCCCACCAAAAAAAAACCTAAAGGGGAAGGAGTAATTATATGGAATACCCCAAATTGAACGGAGTGTTATAAAGATTGGTATGACTCACTACTAGGAAAACGGAAAATAATAACGGGACATTAATAACGGTAGTTCGATAACCATTGTCAAACGCGTGAAAATTAATGGGCAGGAGAGTTTTGATAACGGTTCTAGTTAAAAACCGTTATTAAAAGGGCAACGTTAAAATTTGGACGAATGTTTTAATAACGGTTTCACGTAAACCGTTATTAAAAGAGGATTTAATAACGGTTCATATTAGAACCGTTGTCAAAAGTCAGAAGCTTTTAATAACGGTTCTTGGAAGAACCGTTATTAAAACCCCAAAATCAAACTTATATTTCGCTCAGTTCTATTTCGTGCCAAAGTTTTCAGACTCTCTGCACCTTCCTTCTCTCGCTCTCCTTCTCCTTGCAAACCCTCGCACCACCACACCGTGCACCACCAACTCGCACCACCACACCGGCTCCTCTCAAGTAAAGGAAACCATCGCACTGCCAACTCTCCACCATGCCTCTGCCATTGTCGGCTCTGCATGTGCGTGCTGTCATTGTTCCGAAGCTAGCTAGCACTTGTGTTTGAAGCCCTTGCCTCTCTCAACATTATCACCGTTGTGTTTGTAGCTAGCTCACTTTATGTATTTGTTTGTTCTTCCTCTCATAACTTTTTATCTACTTATATATGTATATATATATATATAAATGCATGTATGTTGCTACAGGGTTTCGTTTGTTTGTTATTGAAAGATTGTGGTTTGTCGTTCGAAAATGTGTTGTTGAATGTGTTGGCTGAAAATTTTGCTGTTTGTTGTTGAATTTGTTGCGTTATTGTTATATATTTACAAATGCATGTGTTGGCCGAGACCTTTACATATATATATATATATATATATATATATGAATGTGAGTGTAGAATTATATACATTCTCACTCATAAAAACTACACACATACACACACACACATTTTCATTAATAAGTATAGGAGACTAGCAATAAGATATAGGAAATGTCATATGATGAAATACAAATATATTTTACATATGCATATGTTAATGATTGCTATTTGATGAGGATTAAATAGATATAGAGAATAAGAAATATATAAAAGTGAATAATTAAATAGAGAGAAATAATTATGTATGATAATAATAATAATAATAATAATAATAATAATAATAATAATTAATAATATGATTTATATATTATGCTTTAATTACATTTAGCTAGGTTTAGGGATTAGGTTTTTTTGTGGTTTAGGTTAGGTTTTATTATAATAAATTATGGTTAATTAGCTAGGGTTAGGGTTAGGGTTTATCATTTATTATGGTTAATTAGGGTTAGGGTTAGGGTTAGTATTAATATCTTTCTGGAAACGTGTTAGCATGATTCGTATATATATATAGAATAGCATGATACATTTGAGATTAATTCTTTCTAAGCATGGTTCGTATCGATAATATAATGGTACATTATTATGCTCAATACATAACATTCTAACATAATTTTTTTTTTGTAGAGATATAGCCAACAAAAACATTGATAGGGATAGCAGTGATGAAGAAGGGAAGAGAGGACCTACGATTATGAGATTATCATAGACATGAGGAATAGAGGAGAAGTAGTCGAGTTGGGATGGAATACTTACAATCTTCCCATCGGCCCTTACGCAGATATGTTCTTGACCTACATTTCACTTGTGACTTGTAACCGTGTTCCTATCTCCTATAATAATTGGAAGCTGGTTCCACAGGGTCATAAGGAGCATATTTGGCAGGAAATCACGGTAAATATGCTATTTTATGTAATCATTTTTGTATGTCAAATGTTATTAATTTTATTACATTAACATCAGTATACATCTACATGTCTTATTTTGCAGAGAGTGTTCAATGTCCTAGAGAGTAGGAAGAAATGGCTTCTTAGACATTGTGGGGAGCGTCTAAGAACATTTATGTCATATTTAGCCCGTAGAAAAATATACAGAAAGAATGATGGTTCTGTACGACAAAACCCACCCAAACGATACGGTTTCATCGATCAAGAAAGTTGGAACCAATTCATTGATTATCGTCTTACGGTGGATTTTAAGGTACTTGTTAGATAACAATTAAACTTTTTGTATCAATCCCAATATTGTGCTTAATATTGAAATAACCATGTCATTATGTTTTGGCTTGTCACATAGGAAAAAAGTACCCAAAATAAAGAGATTGCCAAGCAAAATAAATACCGGCATAATATGGCTCGCAAAGGCTATGCGGGCCTTGAAGAGGAGTTGGTATGCATTTTGTGATTATCTATTTACATTTAAATGTTGAATTTTATGATAATATTCTTAATTAAGAATATTTTTTGATTTGTAGCTCCTAGCCCAAGACTTGGACCCATGTACCTCGTCCATCAATATTGGTACATTATGGAAGAAGGCTAGAGCAACAAGAGATGGATATATTAATGAATATGTTGATGTTGCAGCCAAAAAAATTGTAAGTTTGTAGGTATCTAGAATCCTACTTAGTTTTATTTTACTATTATATTATACTTATTTCTATAAGTTAAATTTATAGGACGAACTTGAAACATTAGAAGGTGAGGAGGTGGACCAATATAGCATTGGCCCAGGCTACAGGAATTGTAGAACACCCTGGAAGAGACAAGGGCCTTGGATTGGGTGTTACGAGAACGAGCATATGTGGTTGATCTCGTGGTTCTCGTAGCACTAATGAGCAAGTCGCCATCCTCACCCAAAAATTGAACGTGGCATTTGAACAGATGGCAACAATGGAGCAAGATTTGTCATTTATTAAATCTCAAGGGTATAAGCCATCCAATTCAGTAGACCATGATCAGCTTTACATACCTAATGTAAATAGCGTCAGAGATAGTTGTGAAGCTGATGCATTTCTTTCTACTCTTCCCGAGGTAAGCATTACAAACTATGAATTGTTATTAAATGTATTCGGTGTAATAAATTATTAATAATTTGTAATATTTTTTTTAGGGTTTGCATAAATGTGACTTATTAGCGAATGACCTTTCAACAATTTTAGCGAAAGGAAGGGTCCACATCAGTTACAGTACCGAAACGCAGACAATCCACGGGTACAATTTAGCCCTAAATACAAGGCCGGTGAGTATTGACACTCCAATCATTGGCAGTGCACACTTGCCTTGTTATAAAGAGGGCAATGAGGCAACCATAGTACTAGAAGCTCATGGAAGCTTCGTGGCTTGGCTTGCGGATCAAATATGTCTCACTATTGAAGAGGTATTAACATTTGACATCTTCATTAGACCTTGTTTAGTAGTTACACTATATATACCTTTTTCATATATATATTTATATGCTCAATATATATTTTGTTTAATATTATCAATTAGGGAATCAAAAAAGGAATAAAAAAAGAAGACTGCTTCTACTAGTAAAACCAAGAGAGGTACTAGCAGAACGAGCATCACAAAATAGGGCGCTGCTATAGGAAAGAGAGCTAAATCTGAAAAATCAGTTGCCCCACAAAAGATTCCTTCTTCAGATCAGCAAAGCCAACCTCCACCAGCATTAGCTATATTATATTTATATGCCCAAAACTACCTCAGGGACAATTATATTTTCATTGATTGTCGTCCTGAGTATGTTGGGAGGGACGATGCTACTTACATGGTATCGACGACTGACATAAGCGACATTTATAATCAAGAATGGATGTCAACCATAAGTGTCACCGTCTATGTCACGTAAGTATTATTTCATTTTGAGATTTTAGTACTCTTATACAATTGGAATTTTTATGACCTCTTATATAAGTTATTATTTATTAACAAATATGCATTGTTTTTGTCGTCCATAGGTTGGTAGCTACTCGAGCTGCGATTGAGGGAATGCTGTCCTCTATTGTGTTTGTGTGCCCATACTACATAGCTGACGGTAGTACAATAATAGAGGGTAGGCACATAAACTATTTAGTGGATCACATTTTGATTGAGGGACACAACAAGCTCTATCTCATTCCTCACCTCGCAACTGAACATTGGGTTTTGTACGCCGTCCGACCTGATCTTAATAAAGTCTATGTGTTTGATTCCCTTCGAACCTATGACGTGCCTTTTGAAGTCGCTCGTCATGGTGGGAAGGAATTTATCGACATGTTATTATACTTTTCACTTCTTACTTCATTAGCTTATTTATATATATATTTTCCTAGCTTTCATTATTTGAGGTATATATGTGTACTAACAATATTGTGTATCCAACTCTATTTATTAGGGCAATATGGACAGCGTATCAAAGGAGAGGTGGGAATGGTGTCCCAGACCTAAAGAATGTTCAATACGAGCCTGTCATAGTAAGTAGGAAGGCAACTATTTCGTATTTTATTTTAATTAAAATTAATATCTAATAGTTAGAGAGCTAAATGAATTTATTTGACAGTGTCCACAACAGCAAAACGAAAAAGATTGTGGATTCTATGTATGTAGAGCAATGGATATGATAGTCCAAAATAGATCGGTCAACATAGATCCAAGCCATGTATGTTTTCTTTTCGATATTTTTCCATTAATGAATCATGACATATATGTTTGATACTTGACGTAAGTGCTAACTGTATATTAATCAAAACTTGAGATTTTTAGTTTTTCACCAATGATTATGTACAAGGCCAGCAATATAATGTTGAAGAAATTGATGAAGTGAGAGAGCAATGGGCCAAGCATGTGCACTCATTCATTCGGTATTAGGTAGAGATCTATATATTCTACCTGCATGTTCAGGTTTGTATTTTTTCTATGTCTTTAAGTCTTCTAAGCTAGATTTATAAACATTTTGCTTTGGCATGTAGAGATACCAAGTTGTGGTACGCCTACTAATTTTGATTCTTGAGTATATATGTCTGGTGTATTAACAAGGGATTGATTGAAATTATGGTGTGATTGGAGATTTGTTATCAATTGATGTTGTTTTACAATGCAGATTTGGTGATTATTTGAACATACAACTGTGTATGTGGGCAGGAACAAAACTTCAAAAACTAAAAAAAAACTGGAGTTTTAATAACGGTTCTTATGAAAACCGTAACCGTTATTAAAACCCTATTGTTTAACAATGGTTTTTTGAAAAACCATTATTAAACATGCATTTTATGCTCATATTGGCAGGTTTTTTTAGATTTTTGATAACGATTATGAACCGCTATTAAAGATTTAATAACAGGCGTTTTAATAACGGTTGAAGTTATTAAAACTGTAAAATAACCGTTATTAAAACTACTTTTTGGGGTAGTGACTACTTATATCAACATAGTATATTTTTATTTTTGGTGATTCCGTCCTAAAGAACTCTATAGTGAAACGTGTTGGCGGTAGAACAATTTTAGGATGGGTGACCCTCCTGAAAAGTTTCAGAATTTTCTGAAAATTTTTCGGGAAACGCGTAAGTGAGGACAAAACACGCTGAAAGGACTCGTGTTGATCTGTGGGGTCAGCTGATCAATTCGAAAGCACTCTAAGGTAGCCCCGCGTGGTTGTGTTCACTAAGGGTATTACAAATGGTATCAGAGCAAAACCGCAGCTGTGAGTTGAACGTGGATGGGCTAGTCAGTCACCTACCGGAATGATTCTTGGGATAAATTGTATTGAAACAGTTAGTGGTTGAGGCACAACAAGGAAGTTGCGTTCTTTGAGTGGGGGTGAATGTAATACCCCAAATTAAGCGGAGTTTTATAAGGATTGGTCTTGCTACTTATATTAACATGGTATACCATACTTTTGGTGATTCCGTCCTATAGAACTTCACAGTTAAACATGTTGGCCGTGGAGTAATTTTAAGATGGGTGACCCTCTTGGGAAGTTTCATAATTTTCGGAAAATTTCTTAGGAAGCGCGTGAGTGAGGACAAAGCTCGCTGAAAGGACTTATGTCATCTGTGCGGTCAGCCGATTAATTCAAAAGCACTCCAAGGTAGCCCCGTATGATCGTGTCCACTTGGGGTGTTACATTATATGTTGAACTCGAAAATCAATTTAGAACTATCATAATTAGAATCAAACTTTATAATTAATGAGAATGAGTTGATAATGAAGAATGACAATAGTTATAAATATAAATTTATATATGCTAATTATTTTAAATTAACTGAAGAGTAGATAAAAAAATCTAGTGAATATTTCCTAAGAATAACAAAGTTAGATGCTAGTAATAAAGTATTTAATGCCTACTTAGTCAACTCTGTTTTTATACAAATATGCCACCCATTCAATTCATGCCAAAGATGATTATCATTTTATTTGTGCATGTAAGTAATTAATCTAATTATATCTATAATTATTGATATTATAATTGTATAACAATAATTATAATAATTAAAATGATGAACACAAATATATCATAAGATAATCACTGGAGAGATAATCGCCATTCTTTAATACTATAACTACCAACTACACTTAAGATAATCACAATTCTATTAATGATAATTAGAAGTTTTATGATAATCACAAACTTTATTACTATTATTAGTAATAAAAAAATTATTAATATTATTATCATCATTATCATCACTACTGATTACTCAATATATAATTATAATTATAATGACTACTCTATGACAAGATCATTGCTAAGTCATTATATGATAATTGTTCTTTTATGACTAAATAATTACTAAGTTGAACACAGCTACTTATATCTGATTTTTTTTCACAATATAAAGACATTTTATACACCAAATACATTTATTAGTTGAAATGTTAAACCTTACAAATATATTAAACCATGCAATATAATCGAGCTTAATCACATTTTATATTTGAAGGTTTTATCATGTAATCAAGTATCAAAGCTTACAAGTGTTATTGTAGCTAGATTAATGTCTAAAATTAAAATATGATGATTATATTATTTAGCATGAATATTATGCTAAGAAAACATAACATATGTAATAGAAAAAGTGGACAACTAATAATAAATGGTGACTATACCTTATAGTGGCGGAGTTAGGGCATTTTTATGGTGTCTTGGAACACCATTGAAATCCAAAATAATAAAAACAAATGTATTCTTGCAACATTAATTTGTCCCAGCCTGATGGTTAGTGCACCCATTGGTTTTTGGTAAAAGTATTGGGTTCGATACTCCAACATTACAATTTCAATTTATGGAGAGTGTTGCACCCTTTTTCTCTTTACTTTTCTTTACCTTTTTTAATTTATTAGTTCTTTTTTGTCGGTAATACATCTACATTTGTTTTCCTTTTGGCTTTCTTTATTTTTTGTTTGTGTGACAATAAATTTATATTTTCTATAGTTAGGTATTTGTTCCATAATTTTTTTAATAGGTTTTATACTTATTTCTTAATTATTTTTAAAGGTTTACAATTATTAATATTTTTATCAACATTTAAAATAAACTGCTATCAAAATAAATAAATCATTATTTAAGTACCGAAAAATATTATTTTATTTTAATATTTATTTTAGTATATTATTTATTGAACTAATATAGTAGTGACACTATGGATTCAAAACTCTGGCTCCGCTATTGATACCTTATATATATATAATAATTATATACTATGTCCATAATAATTAGATCTTACATATAATAACAATAACGTTTAATTTTGCATGCCAGTAGCACGTGTCTACGTGCTTTATGTGCTCCGGAATTTATGACAGTTATATCAAAGAGTCCAACATGTTACTATGTTAGTTGTAGCACCAATTTGTTACGGGAGATCTTTTTATCTTTGCAACAAGCTAGGAACATTTTTTTAGTGGATAAGTTTTACCTTCGTGATAGGGTGAGGGCATACAAAGTTCTAACTATCACCCTTCTAAATCCAACCTATAGGAACCGAGGTTCTCAAGTTTCAATCATATAAATAACTTCCCTCAAAAGGTTCTATTGGGGAATTTGGATTCTCTTCTATGTGGTAAAGTCCATTTTTTAATCAATGTTATTTTTTTTTTCATTTTTATTAATAAACTAACTTTGGGAAGGCTTAACATCAACTAAAATTTTGATGTTAGAAGGTGAGTAAATGTGAAAAATATTGAGATTTGAATCTCGTAAGTGAGAGAGAAAAATACAAAAATTATGTCATTATTCTCTTAAGCACACGTTTAATTAATTCAAATATCAGAAGTCGTTCATCATTGTATCTTATTGATTTTTAGATACAAGCTTCCCAAGACACTAATATTGATTACGAATGTGGAGATTCGATTTTAAGCTCTCCAGATAAGCTCTTAGTTGGTATTTTAGTGGGCATTTTTGTTTATATCAAATTCAAATCAGTTTTTGTTTTTCTTCAATTAAGTAGTCTATTATGCTCAATTTTTGCTAAAAATTTGTGAGGCTCCTATTAACATCTTGTTGTTGGTTTCGATAAAAGTTATCACTATTTTGTGGTGAATAGATTGACCTTTGGATGTGTTTATCGTGGATATTTTTTAGGATTACAAACTCTTCTCTTTGAGTATTACAATTGTTGTTTAATTATTTTATTTTGGGTTAATGATTATAAAATCCAGTTAACACTTGAATACTAGACTTTGTATCTTAGATTTTTCATAGCAAAATTTTCTAAGTGGGTTGAAATGTAATGTGGTCATTTCCCTTTCACATTAGAAAGGTTTTTTCACATAAATCCTATGTCATTCATTTGTTATTGTTTTCATTTTGTAGTTGGTGTTATTAACCATTCTTCCTTATGTCCATTAAAGTGGTATTAAAGCATAAGATGGAGGATATTACAAGTAAGATGGCTTCTTTCAATAGATATAAGTACCATAGACAAAAGGATAAAATGAAGGATCTCTTGTATATGAAAAGTTTGCATCTATCAATATTTGCTAAGGATAAACCATAGATAAAACTCATGAATATTGTCAATTTGATCAAGAACAAGTTTGTGGTTTTATTAGGAAATGGATAGAGGACATTGTTTGCAACCACATTGTGAATGAGACAAATGCAAATATACTATAGGATAAGCTAGAAAATTTGTATGCCTCAAATACTAGGAACAATAAATTGTATCTCTTGAAACAATTGATGAATTTGAGATATATAAAGATGGTTCTTGGATTGATAATCTTTTAAATGACTTCCAAGGTGTTTTAGATAAGTTTTTAGGTATGGGCATAATGTTTTAAGATGATGTTCAAGGATTGTGGCTCCTTAATACTCTATCGGATTCTTAGTAGACATTTTTGGTCTCACTTACTAATTCTACCTCAAATGTTGAGGTGATCATGGAGCTTTTCAATAGTGGTTTTCTATATGAGGTGATGAGAGGAAAAACTCAAGGGACATCCTCATAGTAAGATGTTTTGTTTACTGAAAATAGGGGAGAAGTAAGGGTGAAATTTAGATGACTCGAGATAAGAGTCGTGGTAAGTCAAGAGGAAAGTAAGAGAATCTTGAATGCTATTATTGTAGAAAAATAGGGTATATCAAGAGAGAATGTTGTGAATCTCGTGAATCATGAGACAAATTGGGTTATTGATAGTGACACTTCACAACATATCACCTTTAGGAAGGAATTCTTCACTTCTTACACTCTTGGTGAGTTTGGAGTTTTGAAGATGGTTAATGATGGCTTCTCTTAGGTAATTATCATAAGAGATGTATGCTTGGAAACTAAGTTTTTTCTCAAGGATGTTTGACATGCACCAGATGTTAGCTTAGATTTGATTTCAAGTGACAAAGTTGATGATGAGGGTTTTTGCAACAACTTTGGTTTAGGCCAATGGAATCTCACCAAAGGTAATGTAGTTGTGGCCTGAGGTTATAAATGTGCTAATTTATATTTTTTACAAGCTTAAATTTCTGGTGATCATGTGAATGTAGTGGAAAAAAAGGATATATTTGAGTTGTGGCATAGGAGGCTTAGCCACATAAGTGAGAAAGGAATTAACTGCTTAGCAAAAAGAATTTGCTCTCTAATTTGCAATGTGTCAAATTGGAGAATTGTTCTCACTATATGGAGGGTAAACATTGCATGGTTTCTTCCCTCAAGGACCCTCCTTCAAGAAAAGATAAGATTCTTTAATTGGCACATTTAGATATTTGTGGTCCTATTAAGGTAAAATTCTTGGTTGTGCGCTTTAATTTGGCACTTTTTTTTGCTAAGTAAGAAGATTTATTACTTTCAAAATGGAAAATTACAATCAAGAAGAACATTCAATACAATCAAGAAGCGATAACTACCTAGCATATTTAGCATGAAGACTATGGTGAACTATTCTCCTAGAAACATTCATAATGATGATTCTTAAGATCATAGAATTTTGCCTAACCTTATTCTAAAACTAGTGAAGGTTCCTTTCATGCCAAATAGTAGCAAGATAAGAAATAAACAAAGCTCCTAAAATGTGTTTTTTCCTAGAGACCTGTCGAGATCTTGTAGTTAAAGCCTTGACTTTATGATCACCACCAATAATCGTGTCACTTCTTCCACCAGCCTTCCTGATTTGCTGCCAAAAAATGGAAGTAAAAGGGCAAAACAGAAACAAATGATCCCTAGTCTCCACATGTTGCTGACAAAAAACACACATTTGCTCCACATCCATACCTAGCTCCCTCATCCTTTCCCTAGTTATTAATCTATTCCTGAATGCAAGCCATGCTGTAAACCTTAATCTTGGGGCTGTCAAAGGTCTCTACACTAAGCTTGCCCATTTCTACTTATCTTGTTTAGCACAAAGGAAATGGTAATATGTGTGAATGCTAAACTCAGGTAGATTCCTTGCCACACAACTCTGGATAGACCCCTGTAATAAAGGTCTTATATGCAGTACCCTGTGAAGAAACCAAGAAGTATAAGTGGATGGATTAAAATCCCACACAGACCCCTGCCTAAGGTAGATGGAGTGCACCCATTTTACCCATAAAGTATCCTTCTTTGTTGCAATATTCAAAAGAAGCTTACCCAAAGCACAATAGTTCCATAACTCTAGATTTAGTAATCCAAGACCTCCTTCATTAGTTGGGGAGCAAAGCTTGGCCCAAGATATAAGGGTAGTCTTCCTTACATTCAACTTTCCTAAACAAAGGAAACTCCTGCACATGCTAATAAAACAGTGAAACACTTTCGTGGGAAGCAAGATTATTTGACTAAAATAGAGCTGGACACTAAACAAAACAGATTTGATTAGTTTCAAATGACCAGCATAAGATAGCAAGAAATTTTTCTAATGCCTCAATCTAGCAGTAATTTTATCCAGTAGAGGTTGTATGTGGCTTGTAGAAATCCTAGCTGAAGTTAAAGGAAGCCCCAAATAGGTTATAGGAAAAGCACCTACAGGGAACCTGAGATAGGATAGGATAGCTGTGTGGGTATGGGTCTAAACACCCCTAAAAAACACACTACACTTCAAAGGATTAATAGATAGACCTAATAGTGCAGAGAGCTGAGATAACACCTATTAAAGACAAATGACACTCTACAAATCACCCTTGCAAAAAAGCAGCAAATCATCTACAAAATTGAGATTGATGAGCCTTAGGGCTTTACATCTAGGGTGAGCATGAAATCTTGGATCAACCCATAACTTCTTCAAGCACCTGCTGAAATAATCCATCACCAACACAAACAAGTAAGGAGAAAGAGGATCTCCTTGTCTTAAACCGCTTCTCCCAGGAAAAGGAGCAGCAAGTACCCCATAAAAGCTAACCAAGAAAGAAATAGTGGTAACACATGCCATAATCAACTTTACAAAATGGGGAGGAAAGCCATATAAAAGAAGGAAATTCTACAGAAAAGTCTAATTCACCATGTCATATGCTTTTTGAAGATCAGTCTTAAGCATACACCTAGGTGAAATACCTTTAATAGAATATTTCCTGACTAATTCATGAGCCAAGAGTATTTCTCCAATACTTCTACCCTTGATGAAAGCATTCTAAGAATAATCAATAATAGTGGGCATAATACTCTTCAATCTCTACACAAAAAATATGGAAATAATTTTATACAACACATTACAGCAGGCTATGGGTCTAAATTCAGTCACCCTATTTGCATTTGGCTTCTATAGAACAAGAGTTAAAAACTGTGATATTTAGTTTACTAGGCATGAAACTAGAAGAAAACAAATTCTCTTACAACTCATAGTACCTCATCAGCAATAATAGGCTAGCTTGCCTTGAAAAAACCTGCAGAGTATCCATCAACCCCAGGTGCTTTATTATCTCTCATAGAGAAAATAGCCTCTTTGATTTCAGCTTTAGATACAGGAGTAGTGAGCCTAGCTTGTTGAGAATGAGACAAAGGAGAATCAATAACAGAAGGATCCAATGCTCCCAACATGCTATGTTCAGTTCCCAAGAGATGTTTATAGTAATCAATGAAAGCAACTTGAATATTGGTTACCCCTCTAATTTCCGTATTTTCTAAGTCCGACAACATAACCACTAATTTCCTCTATTGTCTTTCCTTTACCTTAGCACAAAAAAATTTATGATTTGAATTCCCATAATTGAGCCATTGAATAGAAGCTTTCTATTTAAAAAATATTTCCTCACAATACAATAAATGATGGTAATGTTTCTCCTTCAACCGAAGCTGGGTTCTTTGATCACCAGCACCAGGGTTAGAATAGAGAAATTTTTGCAGGGAATCCACCTCCTCCCTAGCAGCCTACAATTTGTAGGAGATAGAACCATACTTGTCTTTGTTGAGTTTCTTCAAATCCTGTTTCAAAAGCACTAATATCCTGGAAACTCTGAGAAAAAAATTCCCTCCCAAATTTATACTCCATACTCTCTGGACAAGAGGTAGAAAATCCTCAAATTCAGCCCATAACTGAAAAAACTTAAAAGGTTTTTACCCTACAAGATAGGGAATAGGCAAATTGATAACCACAAGACTATGATATGAAATTAAAGGGCTCAAAATTTTTTCCATAGATTGAGGAAAAGACTCCAACCAGGCCAAATTCACTAGTGCTATATCCAACTTACAACAGACCTCCTCCTCACCAGCACTATGGCTTGCCAAGTAAACAAGCACCCTTGACTTTGGAGATCAAATATTCCCAAATCCTGACAATAATCCCTAAAGTCTTGGACATCAGAGACATTAGGAATCCTGGCCTAGAATTTGTCATTAGCATTCAGGATTACATTAAAATCACCTAACACAATCCAAGGAACATTACCTGGTGAATGAACCTTCAACCACTGCCATAAACCTCTTCGATCAACACCACTATTATGAGCATAGACAAAAGTCACAAAGAAACTTGCAGTAGTTTGCAAATTTGAAAACTGACATAAAATTGTCTGGTCATATATAGAGTAGGACCCCAACACCCAAACATTAGGATCCTAAAGAACCCAAATCCTGCCATTTGGATGATGGGAATAATTAGTAAGAGCAATCAAACCCTTTTGGATATTTTTAAAAACAACAGAAAATTTTTGTTCTTTTACTCTAGTTTCAAGTAGACTAATCAAAGACAGCTTGTGCCTAGCAAAAAACCTCATGACTTCCTTATATTTGAAAGCCTTATTCAAACCTTGAACATTCCAAGCACTAAGCATGTCCACTAGGATCAAGGATCAAGGAATGAAGAACCCTATCCTCCCCCATCAAATATGTCTTCTTTATCCACTACTGACCCATGTCCTCCAATAGGACCCTTTTGAGGCTCAGAAAGGAGAGCCCTATCTCTAGTCATCCTTGGTTCAGTATAAGTAGGGGAGGGTCTCTGAAAAACTTGTGTAAACATATCCTTCTTCCCCCCTGCAGTAGAGGAAGACCCAGGAAGTGATGGGCCAAAAATAAGCAATATATGATCCTCCCCAGTTGCAGGTATAGGGTGATCATACTTCCCTGGGTGATGGTCATCTTCAGAAGCAAGAACCTTGCCTTTTTGAGGATAATGTTGATCTTCCACAAATGCAGGCCTAGTATGATCATTCAAATCCCCTGGATGGTGAATATCTTTAGAAGTAGGAGCCTTTCCCTTCCTAAGATCCCTCACCATTCTCCACTCTCCTCCTTTTTCCTGACCCTCTTTAACAGCCTGCTGAGAAGACTTACATCTCCTAACATCACGACCAAAACAATCATAGAGTGGACAATACAAAGGGTTCCAGTCATATTCCATTCTTTGCTCCACTTCCATCCCCTCAGGATCCAGAATAATAAAAGACTCCAAAAGAGGTTTTAAAAATTCCACTTAGAAAGAGGTGAATTAAGATTAAAAAAATAAATTAAATGAAATTTATACCCTTATATTAAATATATAACTTCTATTGTGGGATATTTTGGTCCTATCAAGTCAAAAAGTTACTGATTCTTTCACATTCACCTTGGTTACCCCCGAAATCAGAGGTTAATCAAAATGAGGTTAATTAAGGTGAAAGGAGGTAAAACATTAACCTCAATTCACGTAGGTAAAATTATTAACCTGGTACCCAAACGGGGTGAATCAATTGATTCACATGCATTAACCTCATTTCACCCCAATCCAAACGTAGGGTAAAGGTAAGAGAGATTTAATTAATAATTGGGTTTACAAGTTGAAGCCAGAGGAGTATTCTTTAGTCCCATGGTATAAAGCTAGGTTGGTGGTTTAAGGCTTTAAGTAAAAGAAAGGTGTTGATTTTAGAGAAAAGTGTTCTCTTTTTGTAAAATATCTTCGATATGAGTTGTACTAGGCTTGGCTGCTAATATTGAAATGCCCAAAATTTTCTAATTTTAAAAATTATAGTTAGATAATATTATATTAGAAAAATTAATTAATTTAATTATTTTTATTAAAATAAAAGGAAATTAATTATGGCAAATCAAGAAGAAATTTATAAGTATTTTAATTAGGAGCAATTTGGGTATTTTGGCTAATTAAGGATTTTATTTTGGGAATTAATTAAATAAATTATTTTATTTAAAATAAGAAGGATAAAATAGTTCCAAATTAATAGTAATTTTATAAATAATTTAATTGGAGAAAATTAGAGTGATTAGTTAATTAAAATGGAATTTATGAAAAATCTTTCAAAAACCCTAAATTAGCCTAAAAAGGGATTTAAATATTATTTTTTAAATATTATTATTTTTAAATATCCCAAATATTCAAATAATTTAATTAACCTAACCCGCTATTTTTCTTTTTCCCTTTTTCCTTTTTTCCTTTTCTTTCTTCCTTTTTCCTTTCTTTTTCTTTCTTTTCTTTTCTTTTCTCCCTCTCCTCCCTTACCTGGACCAGCCCGCCACCCATCCCTTTACCTCCTTCTTTTCCTTTAGCATGACCCAACCCGTGCGACTGACCCCTTCCCTTCCCCTCTTTCACGACACTTTCCTTCATTTGCTATTGAAACACATCATTTGATTTAAAACAAAATTAAACTGTCGCCCGGCCGGTCTTCCTCTTCTTTTCCTTCTTTCTTTTCTTCCCCGAACAACTGGTCTAGCCCCCCATCTTCTTCTTCCTCCCCAGCTCGTCGACTACCTACAACTCCGTCGATTGCAACCTCCAAAAATGATGACGCTGATCTTGCCGTTTGACCGGCCATTTCCCCTCTATTTTTCCTACCGATCCATTGACCCCATCGTCCAACCACTTCTCCCCCTCTTCTCCCGCAATCTCCATTCTCTCTCTTATGCACATCTTCGGCTGCTTGAATTTTTCATTGGTCAACCATTACCGGCCGATGCCCTCTCCCCATTTCCCTATATTCCCGACACTTCTCTGACTTTATCCACTTCATTTTCTCTATAAATACCACCCATAATCAACAAGGGTCAGGCTTTTGATCCCTACCCATAAATTCTCAACCTTGCCATGGCGGCCACTTTAGACGCTCATACCGCCGCCATCGCCTAACTTCGCCACCTTCTCTAACTACCTAAGTCTTCCCTACACCACCTTCTAACTAACTATGTCTCCTATATCCCTCGATTCTCCCTGCACAAGCCACCTCGACTGTGCAAAGTTTGCTTCCCAACAAGCCCTTCCTTCCACCTCTGTCGCCCTTCGCATCACCCTTAGCCACTAATTTCACCGCTGCCGCCACTCCTTTCACCTTCCAAACTATACTGCAGACCACCCTCTACCTTCCCCTACCTTTATTTTCCTCTTCCTCCCTCTCCTCCTCCCTTTCTCTTCTTCTTCTCCATTTTGCCACCACCACTGCTATCGTGCACCGCCACCATTGGTTGCGCTGCCACCCTCATTCAACTCCTCTCCCTATAGGCAGCCTTAAACACCCCAACCCCACCTTCATTCTCCTTATCTTTTTCTAGCATTACTCTTTTCCCTTTTTCTTCTCTTTTTCCTGACACCACCACCACCGCCGTGCACCACCGTCGGTGCCGCCCGTCACCACCAACCCAAGGTAGAACCCTAGACCTTCTCAACCCTTTTTCCATATTTATTCAAGCCTTAATCTATTTTATTTCATTTATTCAAAATATATTACTATTATTATTATTATTATTATTATTATTACTATTATTGTTATTATTATTATTGTTGTTGTTGTTGTTGTTGTTATTATTATTATTACTATTATTATTTTTATTATTATTGTTGTTGTTGTTGTTAATGTTTTTATTATTATTTCGATTAAGGGTCGAAGCCCTATTATATTTTTATTTCAATTTTATTATTATTATTCTTATTGTTTCTATTATTACTATTATTAATATGTCATTATTATTATTATTATTATTATTATTATTACTATTTCAAAATTATTATTATTATTAGTGTTATGCAATTATTATTATTATTATTATTATTATTATTATTATTATTATTATTATTATTATTATTATTATTATTTTCAAAGTTAGCATTATTATTCTATATAGGGGTGAAACCCTATTTGTGCCTATTTTGAATTGTAGTAGTAGTATTATAAATATAAAGTCTTATTATTATTAATATTATTAATATTTTTACCATTAGCATTTATTATTCTTATTAGTGTTATCATCATCATCATCTTCATCATCATCATCATCATCATTATTATTATTATTATTATTATTATTATTTAATAAGTTTATTATTATTTAATGTAGGGTCAAAACCCTACTTCATTTTATCTTCAATTATTATCATTATTATTATCACCATTATAATAATATTTTTTTAATATTATTATGGTTTTTATTATCATTATTATTATTACCATTTCATTATTGTTATTACCAAATTTTGGTTATTTATTTTACTAATGTTATTATTGGTATCATTTCGGTAAAAGGGCTGAAGCCCTTATTTCACTATGTTTTTGAGTGATGCTCTTTTTATTATTATTGTTACCATTATTATTATTCTTGTTAATATTAACATTGATATTATTTTTAGTGTTTTTGCTATTATTATTTTGTTATTTTATCAAAAACCTAGTCATAGAATAAATTAATAAGCAGTAATATTTTTGGTAGGAGGGAATCTAATTTTAGTTCTTCCCTCATATAGGTAAGGCCATTCAAAGCGCTAAGGAGGCGTAGGAGCGTGCTCCAAGACCGGTGTCGTTTTAGGTAAGGGTGTTACTAAGGCCTATTATGTGTTGATGTGCATTATATGCTTTGTATGTTATGCATCCTATGTTTATCATTATATTGATTTCACGTGTGGTATGGCAAGTGTGTTCATGTAATGTTATATGGCATGTGTACTATGTGTATGTGATGAAATATTATGGTATGTGATGATATGTGTTGTGACCCTGTAAGACTTACATGTGAGGATGTTAATATGGTTTATGTGGGGGAAAGGATGAAAAAGGAGAATGGGGAAATATTATTATTTTGCATGGGAGAATCTAATGTATGGTTTTGTATGAGAGAACCTAATTTATGGTTTCATATGGGAGTATATAATTTGTAGTTTTATATGGGAGAATTTAATCTATGGTGTAATATGGGATAATCTAATCTATGGTGTAATATAGGAGAATCTAATCTATGATTTGTATGGATTGAATTTAGGGTTTTGTATGGAGAAATCTTAGGTTTTGTGTGGATTGAATTTAGGGTTTGTATGAAGGAATCTTGGGTTTTGCATAAAAGAATTTAGGGTTTTGTATGGATGGACTTAAGATTTTGTATGACAGATTTTATAGTGTTACATGGGAGAATCTAAAATAGGGTTTGGTATGGATGAATCTTGGGTTATGCATGGAGGAATCTAAGGTTTTGTATGGATGAATCTAGGGTTTGCATGGGTGATTCTAAGGTTTTTACGTGGGAGTTTTAGGGTTTGCATGGAAAAGTTTGAAGGTTTGCATGGGGAGGTTAATATCTGCATGGGAGTAAAGTTTACATATGAAAAGTTTATTTGGGGTGCGAGGAAGGTAATGTAAGTGTTGTTTGGGTGTTTGAACACTTAGGATGAAAAATAGTACGTGGAGCAATATAAGGGTACGTAGGAGACCGAGATAGGGTTTGTGTGGACAATTAGAGTTTGGTGTGGCTGCTTAGGGTTTTTATGGTATCATGTGTATTTGGTGATTAAAGTGTAGTTATGAGGATGGAATTTATGAGTTGTGGTGTGTGGAATATTAAAAATGATTTGGGTTGTATGTGGTGGAGTAAGATAGGCCACATAAGCCTAAATTAGGGTTTTCGGGGAAAAAACCCTAGAGTAAAGGAATAAGTATGGGCCTTGACCCACATATTTTGGTGTTGGAGTTCTAGTGTGAGTTTGAGTATAGAGGAAAGGTTGTTGGACAAGTTAGGAGATGCAGAGTTTTCATGATATGATGCGGGTCAGTTGGAGAAAAAGTGTAAAGGGAGTGATTCATGCATGTCTAGGGTGAAAGTTTCTGAATAAGATACCGTAATACATTCATCATATTAAGTGAAAGATTGTTGAGCCGGGCACAGACCGTTCCACCGGTGAATAATAGTGGTTAGGGCTTAATGTCCTATATGTGACCGGTCCACTAGTAATAGTAGTGGTCAGGCTTGTACCTATGCATTTTTGGTCCATCGACTATAATAGTGGGAGATTCCATGCTGAACAAAACCAAACATATTTATGCCGAGACATGGAAAAGACACTAAGTACTTCCAGTGGAACACCGTGCGAGAAGGGGTTAAACTGATCCACTGGCGAATAATAGTGGTTAGGAGCTTTATGCCCTGTGTGGTTCAGGTCTACCGGCTAGAATAGTGGGTTCCTGTACTCGCATAGATCTGATAAAAAGCACGATGTGAATCGATTTCTGATTAGAAATTAATTAAGTAATTAATCCGGACTATAAATGGGCCTTTATGTATCTTACCCAAATGATTGTATGATATTATATTATCATGATGGATTATGCTTTTTTATTTCTTCTGCATTATTTGTATGATTTTATGTATTGGCCTTAGTACACTGTTACCTTACTCAGTACGTAGAATACTGATCCCTCTTTTCATGGGTTGCTCATTCCCATGAGTAGTAAGCCCTTCTGACTTTGTGCAGGTGGGCGAGACATCCGACGGAGCTGAGTGTTGAGCATATTTTTTAGCTCTAAGTTCGAGAGTAGTGTGGCCGGATTCACTCTTCTTGTTATTTTATCTCCTTCTACTATTTCTTTTGTATTAGATTTACCCTCTTATGATTTATTACTTATATTGCGTATTTTAAATGAAAATTTTATCTGTTGTAAGCTTATTTCTCTTTTGGAAATGAATTACAATTCTTTACGCGTACTCTGATCTTTGGTGTTATGATCTTTCTAGTTCTTTCATAAACTCTTTATTTAAGTTTAATGTTAATCTTTTATCAGTCTTAACACTTGGTACTGAAACGGTCGGAGAGAACTGGTTTGGTACTAAGTGTGGCGGTAACATCCCTAGAATTCACTGGTTTTGAATTCTAAATTCTTCCGCTTTAAAAAAAATTAGCGAATTTTGGGGTATTACAAATATTGATTTAAAGGTTGAATAGATGAATATAGATATCTCTTTCTTGCAAGGTGAGTTAGAAGAAGATATTTACATGGAGCAACCATAGGATTCACAGGTGAAATGCAAGGAAGACCATATCTGTAAGCTTAAAAAGAGTTTGTATGGATTGAAATAGGAACCAAGGTTGTGGCACAGGAAGTTTGAGTGTAACCCCCTAAAATTTTGAACTAAAAAATTTCATTTTGAAGACAGTGCAAAAGAATTTGAAAAGAAAAATCGATGAATGTCATCAACCATAAGAGAGGTGTAATCATCACCTAACCTATACCTAATGTAAGGTAAAATGAAACAACAAACAAAAACATTCATGCTCATAATAATATTCAACAATAATAATCATAACAACGATGAGAGAAATAATATATATAGGAAATAGAATAAGAGTTTACAAATCTAAATACAAGAATCAAACTAAGAGTTTAAAAAACCAGAATAACAAAAACTTCCCAACATAGTGGGTATAATGCCTCTAGCTAGTTAGCCTAACTCTTAAGCACAAAAATAAATTTCTAACTCCAAGAAATGGCCAGCTACTACCCTACATCATCATCAGCAGCAGAGTCTAATTAAGAATCATACCCTTGTAAAACGTCATCTGCTCCTTAGACCAAGAGTTAACTCATCTTAGTGACCACACAAGTACAGTATCAATATGATGAAGTACTGGTAAAGAAGACTATCTAAAACATGGTAAGGCTCATGCAACACATCGAATTCATATATTAGCATGGTGATAAACATACCAATATAAATTAGCACTTCAACTTATGGTAGTAATCCAATGAGGCATGCTTGCATGGAGATCATGGAAGAATAGTAATACAGTAAATACATCATAACCACATAATGTAAACCATATTATAAATCTTCCTTTAGTGATCATATAATTTTCATTTATTAAGATAATTTGTATGACCACACCCAATTGTCCACCATAAATAAAAGTCATGGCAGCAACACAAGGGCACATAAGTCCCTATCATGGGCATAACCTCTAAAGTGAAGCACTAATCCTAATATGAGTGTTTAGGTGATGACACCAAATGAAACATGGGCACAGCCTCCAATACTGGAGCACCGATCCCAAAATGGGTGTTCAGGTGATGACACCAAATGTAAACATGGGCATACCCTCCAAAGTGGAGCACCAATCCTAATATGGGTGTTTAAGCAATGGCACCAAATGCGAATGAGGTAATCTAAAGTTCCCATTGGGTTTTTAGGTGATAAACCCACCCATCATGAGGTACCCTCTACACAAGCACCAATTCTAAGATGGTCGGCCATAGTATTATTCCTACTCATACATACAGATCAAAACCTGATAGGACAGGAAAGATACGGAGTGAAAGGAGATGAAACTCTGCCAATCATGGTGTACCCTCTATACAAGAACTAACACCACGACAGTCTACCACATTATTATTTCTACTCTCACATATAGTTCAAAACCTCATAATACGGGAAATATACTGAGTGAAATAAAAGCAAATATCACAAAGTAGAAAAGCCACCACTTGGGTGTTTAGAGACGACACCAAAATTAACTAATTCAAATTTCAAATGCCATCATTATGATTCTTATTAATTTTAGGGTAAATATGGTTGTAATCATAATTTAAATGTTTAAATTATAAGGAGTTATTAACATAAAAGGCCCAAAGAAAAACAAAAATTAACAAAGATTTTGGCGAAATATAGCCAGACCAGTCGATTGGTCCCTAATACTAATAGACTAGTCTAGTTTGTACCAGACTTGAACAAAATAACACCACTAGACTAGTCGACTGGTTAGTCTCAGTAATTGACTATTCATAGGAAACCACTCGATGGGTTTGGTCTAACCAGTCAATGGGTCTAAGTAGAGACTAGGCCACTTTGGTCACAGGGTCGTTGGTCGATGGATTTTGCAAACTGATGATTATTCATAGAAACCAATCAATTAATCTCACAACCAGTCGATCAAAATTTCCAAACCAAGCGATTGTTCACACAACCTGTCGATGGGTTCAATGAATCGATTGAATAGCCTAGATAAAACAACACTCGGACTTGCAATACACACACCAAAATTTAACAAACTTTACCATATTAATCCTAGCATGAAGTTATGCCATAAAACATAGACATGCTGCACACATGTAATCACATGGATACATGGTAATGTAGGAATTTAAATGAAATCATACTTAAACTGCCCAATCATGCATAAAATCATAGAAAATAACAATACTTAAATTGTAGGAAGAAACTGTACCACATGCTCAAATTATAGAATACACATAAACATTCCCAAGACAAAAAAAAACACCAAGAACATGGGACATCAATAAGGAACAAAAACCTCATTCATATTAAAGATAAGAATGACTTACTTTGAAGCAACTCTTCTAGCATAAAACCCCTGACTTGATGGCTATTTAGAAAGACCTCAGTTCCTAAGAGAATCAAATTAAAAACCATTAAACTCCATTAAAACTAAATAAAATTAGTTGAAGTAGAAGAAAAAAAACACAACTCAACCTTTTCTCAAAAACACAATTCTAAGGAAAATGAATATACAATCTTCAATCCTTCTCCAACCTTAATCCTTCCTTACTTAAGATAAACAAGAGATAACTAAATAAAATATTATAAGAAGAAAAGAGAGATAATAAATTGTCCAAAAAGGGAATAAAATAAGAGAAAATCTCTATTTTTCTTTGCATAGAGGAAAAAGGAAGAAAAAAAAGGGAGAACTCAACACTTGCAAATTTCATCAAGGGAAAGGAAGAAGAGAGCAAGAAAATTAGGTAAGAAGTGAAAATGAATCAGGGATGAAGTATATAGGAGATACTTCTGGTTGAAATCCACAAGAGGTAAAGAGACCAGACTTGTATGGTAGTCTGGGCAACTAAGCTGTATGAGAATACATGATGGTGTGAAGGAGGTTGAGTGTAGTTAGGGAGCACTACCATGGAAAAGGGTTTTAATAGCAGTTATTTTATAGTTTTAATAATGGTTTTCAACCGTTATTGAATCGCCCGTTATTAAATCTTTAATAAGGTTCATAACCGTCATGAAAAATACACAAAAACCCGCGAATATGTGCGTAAACTTCATATTTAATATTGGTTTTTACTCCAGTTTTTAATTACGTAGGTTTTAATAACAGTTCTTATGAAAAGTTTTTAAAAAACTGGAGTTTTAATAACGGTTTTTATAAGAACCGTTATTAGAACTCCAGTTTTTTTTTAGTTTTTGCAATTTTGTTCCTGCCCACATACACAGTTGTATGTTCAAACAATTACCAAATCTGTAATGTAAAACAACATCAATTCATACCAAATCTGCAATCACACCATAATTTCAATCAATCTATAATTGGTATGCATGTCTCAATACACTAACTATACTTAGGAATAAAAATTAGTGGGCATACCACAACTTGGTAGCTCTACACCCCAAAGAAAAGAGTTCACAGATCTAGGCTGGAAGACCGAAAGATGTAGACGGAATACAAACCTGAAAATGCATGTAGAATATATAGATTGCTACCTAATACCGAATGAATGAGTGCACGTGCTTGACCCATTGGTCTCTAACTTCATCAATTTCATCAACATTATATTGCTGGCCTCGTGCATAGTTATCGGTGAAAAACTACAACACCCATGTTTCAATTAATATAAAGTTAGCCATTAGGTAAAAAATATATATGTCATGATTCATTAATAGAAAAATATGGAAAAGAAAACATACATGGACTATAAGATCCATTGCTCGTCTTCTTCACTTGAACCCTTAAAAACTTCAATTTCATCATCATCATCTAAGTTCCTTTGTCTTGAAGATCTGGTTCCAGCAGCTCGTTGGAGGTACCTAAAGCTCTTATCTCATCCATAATTACACAGAATTGGCATAATTACAGTGAGAACTAAGAAGTCGGATCCATAAATACAAACCTGAATATGTTACACTATCCTGCCTCAATATCTTAGTAACCATGAAAACAAAAGAAAGTAATAGCCAATGAGGCTATTACAACCCTCACTAGCTAAGACATGGTAAGATACCCAATGAGGCTAAATAGATGGATGGTTGTATGAAGAGATAAACAATAGAGGAAAAACAATTCTGATAAAAGTAAAAACTAAAATAACTGAAAACATGTATTACCCTACATACAAAATAATATAAGGGGGTAGATATATAATGGTTGTTTGTAGAATAAATTCTATATAAAAAATACAAAGGTTTTCAAGATAGTCTAAATTAAAGGTTCAATTTGTAAAAAAAAAAGGCCCTAAAAATATACCCTCAAGGTTGTATCACTTGTATGTTAGTTAGGAATGTTAGCTATGTAGCAAAATATGAAAAATAACAAAAAAAAACCTCAATTTAGAGGCCAAAATGGCCTTTTTTGGGCTCCGAGATTGCCCAAACCGGCTCCAAAGTTATGACCCTCCAAAGTTTACAATAATAATGTCTTATCTTTTGTTTATTACTTACTAATATGTTGAATGGTGTTAATGTTAGTGATTTTATTTCTCTAAATATATTGTATTTCTGATCCATAGTACCCAAATTTATTTCCCAATGGCCATTATTCAACAATAATGTTGAATCTATATTCCCCATACAAACAAATACAACAATAATATGTAAAGGTCTCAGCCAACACATGCATTTGTTAATATATAACAATAACGCAACAAATTCAACAACAAACAGCAAAATTTTCAGCCAACACATTCAATAACAAACACATTTTCGAACGACAAACCACAATCTTTCAATAACAAACAAACGAAAACCTATAGCAACATGCATGCATTTATATATAAATACATATATAAGTAGATAAAAAGTTACGAGAGAAAGAACAAACACATACATAAAGTGAGCTAGCTACAAACACGACGGTGAGAATGTTGAGAGAGGCAAGGGCTTCAAACACGACGAAGGATGAAGGTGCAAGTTCTAGCTAGCTTCGGAACAATGACAGCACGCACATGCAGAGTCGACAATGATAGAGGCGTGGTGGAGAGTTGGCGGTGCGAGGGTTTCCTTTACTTGAGAGGAGCCGGTGTGGTGGTGCGAGGGTTTGCAAGGAGAAGGAGAGAAAGAGAACAAAAGTGTAGAGAGTCTGAAAACTTTGGCACGAGAACCGAGCAAAATAAAAGTTTGATTTTGGGGTTTTAATAACGGTTCCTGAGAGAACCGTTATTAAAACATCTTTTTAATAACGGTTCTTCCAGGAACCGTCATTAAAAGCTTCTGACTTTTGACAACGGTTCTAATATGAACCATTATTAAATCCTCTTTTAATAACGGTTTACATAAAATCGTTATTAAAAAATACGTCCAAATTTTAACGTTGACCTTTTAATAGCGGTTTTTAACTAGAACCGTTATCAAAACTTCCCGCCCATTAATTTTCACACGTTTGACAACGGTTTTTGAATTACCGTTATTAATGTCCCGTTATTATTTCCCGTTTTCGTAGTAGTGGAGGGAACAATTGTAGAATGTTGGTAAGTTAAGAAAGATGTGTAATAAGTCAAACATGAAGCCCAACTTCCAAAACAAAGAGAGGAAAGTGAAGGAGAACAGAGAGGGTGAGGTATGCCTCAAAAATTACTTTTGCAACAAATTTAACTGATTAAAATCAAAAAATGATCTAACTAATGTAAAAATAATCCTAATACACCAAAATATTCTCATTATCACAAATAGATTATAATTAAAAGTTTTCGAAAACATGAGAAAGAGATATGAATCAAAATTAGAAAGACATATGAAGTTATAGGATAACCAATCAATCAATTAGGCAAACTAGTCAATTGATATGCCTAAAATTCACATCTTTATTAGAATTTAAAGCCCTTTTCAAAAATATAACTAATTTATCTTATATAAAAATAATTTTAAACTTATTTTGAATGATATAATATAGGTTATTACATTGAGTTTATCATCAAACCAAATTTCTATAAGAAGACTACTTCAGATCACTATGTTTTTATGCAAAATTTTGCTGATGATGGTGATTTCATTATTTTATTACTCTATGTCGATGATATGATCATTATTAGAAAGAACACTTCTAGGATTGAGAAGTTGAAACAAGAGATAAGCAAGTATTTTTCCTTGAAAGACTTGGGTCCAGCAAAGTAAATTCTTAGAGTTAGAATCATTCGAGATAGAGGAGCTAAGAAGTTGTGGATATCTCAATAAAAATACATAAATGAGATACTTCAGAGATTCGGGATAGACAATGAAAAAGTCATAGGCACTTCACTCACTTCTCACTTGAATTTGAGCTCTAAGAAATGTCCCACATATGATATAGAGAAGAAATAGATGATGAGCATTCCTTATCCATCCTCCATGGGTAGTTTGATGTATATTAAGGAGTGTTCGAGACCTGATATTGCTCATGCAATTAGAGATGTTAGCAGGTTCCTTTCTAACTCAGGTAGAGAGCATTAGAATTTAGTGAACTAGATATTTATATATCTTTGTGACATTTCTAGTTTGAGACTTTGTCTTAGAAGTGATGAGCTAGTGATTATGGGTTACACTGATTCAGATATATTTGGGGATGTTGGCTTAAGGAAATCTACTTCAGCTTATTTGATCACTTTTACAAAGTTAGTAGTGTCATGCTAGTGAAGACTTCATAAATATGTTTCTTTGTTAACTACTGAAGTAGAATTCACTACTATGAATGAGGCTAGTAAGGAGTTACTATAGTTAAAGAAAATTTTTCAAGAAATTGGTTTTTTTTAGGAAAGATATGTGCTTCTTTGTGACAACCAAAACACTATACATCTTTGTAAGAATACTACCTTCAATTCTAGATCAGAACACATTGGTATACAATATCATTGGATATATGATGTTTTGGTTGCTAAGTTGCTATAAGTTGAGAAAGTACACACTAATGATAATGGGGATGATTTGTTGACAAAATTCTTACTAAGATGGAAGTTTGAGGTTTGTTGTGTAGTCATTGGGATGGAAATTACCTTCACACAATCACGGGGTTGATAATTTGTTAGGGCATTTGGGCTCCCTCCTATGTGGTAAAGCCCATTTTTTAAACCAATGTTATTTTTTTCATTTTTATTAATGACCTAAGTTTGGAAAGGTTAAACATTAGATGAAAATTTGATGTGGGAAAGTGAGTAAATTTGATAAATATTAAGATTTGAATCTCAAAGGTGAGAGATAGAAAAACACAAAAATTATGCCATTATTCTCTTTAATAGAGATTAAATCAATTCAAATATTAGAAGTCGTTCACCATTAGATCTTGCTTGTTTTTATATAAGATTCCTAGGACACTAATCTTAATTTTGAACTGTGGAGATTTGATGTCAAGCTCTCAAGATTAAGTTTTCGTTGGTATTTCAGTGGGTATTTTTGTTTAGGTAAATTTCAAATAAGTTTTGATTTTGGCATCAATTGAGTGGCCTTTTATGCTCTGTTTTAGCAAAAAAATTGTAAGGTTGATATTAACATTTTTTTATCAATATAAAAGGTATTATTGTTTTGTGGATTGTAGATAGACCTTTGGATGTGTTTACAGTAGCTATATTTTAGAGTTTCAAACTCTTATTTGGGCATTGTAATTATTGTTTAGTTGTGCTATCTTTGATTGATGATTATAACATCCCACTTGAATACTTGACTTTATATCTCATATTTATCATAGTGAAAGTTTTATAAGTGAACTGAAGTGTCATGTGGTTGTTTTCCTTTTGCATTGGAAGAATTTTTCCACGTAAACTATGTCACTCATTTTTTATTGTTCCTATTTTGTGGTTAATATTGTTGACCCATTCTCCCTTAGCCTCATCTAGTTCAAAATTACTTCTGGTTCCCTCTGGAGAATTTCATTGATTATAGCAACTCCAATAATGCCTCCATGGCATCGGTACTTAAGTTGATCTAAAATTTCTTTGTCGTGCCCACTGCCTTCATTATCAACTCCAATAATGCATATACCTCCTATGAAGAGCAAAATAAACATAACTGTACAAGTCTTTCCAAATTCTTATTACTCTACTTTGAAATACCCAAAAATCATAGAGTAAATCACATAGGTTAAAAACCATAGGGTAAATTTACACTCACGTACTTATTTTGTTATAAGTTTTAATTTGGTTCTTAGAAGAAAATAAAAAGGGGGAAACTAGAAAAACTCATGTGCATCAACTAGTGCCAAAGACATTACTTGCTTTAGTAACAAAACTACTCAATATATAGCATTATGCATTCTAACAAGAAAAATGTGTAAGGTTGGTCTAAAAATCTTCATTGACTTACTTGATAACAACCAATTCTATCAAGCATTGCTAGCATTTACTCTAACTCTACTTCCTCATTCCTTAGTTCCACCCTATGGGAGATAAAAACTGATAAGAGTCATTATACTTCTCATAAACCCAAACCATCAATAAATAAATAGAATTAAAAAAAAGGTAACCCAAAAAGAAAAATGAGGGTATGGTGCCAATCATAGAGAATTACCATTGGAATCAGGTGTTATAATACAAGAAATTCTAAATTGATTCAACAAGAATATAATAAATTACAACATAAGATCTCATGAGATGAAATTCACCTTAAGGATGAGTCTTGTTTCTAAATTTGAATAATTGTTGTCATCTCTTTCTATGACAACTGGTAAACATCCTCTAGTTCTCTAATATGATATTTGTAACCACCCACGAAGAAACAATGCTTCCAAGTGAAACTAACTCTTGTTTCTACTAAATTAGAATGTAAAAAATTTAGATGAAAATGAAAAATAAATTCAAGATGTTTAATATGCTATGGAGAGATATAAACTAGATGAGAAGAGAGAAGGGTGACTCTAATAGTGTCCAATTCATCCTAGGCTCCCCAATTAGCCACAACACTAATTTGTATCCATTTCATTGATTAGAGAGAGTGGATTCCTTCTTAATTTGTAGTAGATACTCCATTGGAGGAAATGATTCACACACTGACTACATAGAAACCAACAAACTCTAAACCTTCAGTCTTCAGTTACAAAAAAAAGTATTATGCGGATTTGTCTGACTATGAACTAGAAAATTTAAACTGTAAGGTTTTAGCTATAAAATAAAAATAAAATGACAACAATAGTTAAGGCCAATCAAATAACTCACAAAGCAAATCAGAATGAATAAATTAAAGAACTATTAATTGTAAAAATAGAAGTAATCATCTTAAAATAGAAGGATTACAACTTATTTGTGTAGAAACTGCATTGAAAAAACACAATATCAGTAGTAAATGACAAATAGATGTAGAAAGTAAAGATTTACAACTAATTGTGCACAAAGAATTAAACGTAGAACTGAAAAATATAAGAAAATGAAGCAAAGAGCTGCAAAAATAGAAGATTTGCCACTATTTGTGCACAAATAGCCTTAAATGGAAATAAAACAAGCAGTACACAACAAACTACAACACCAACAAGCACTAATGATGACCAATTTAACTGAATTAAGATGCATAAACACACTCTAATGATAAAAAGGGAAGAATTGAACTAAGTCCTAATAATAATAAAAAAATCAACAGCTTTACAACTCAAATAGTAGAGTGAGAACTTCAAAATAGGGAAGAAGAATGAGTGCCTAACTCAAGAAAATAAAAAATAGTATGTCACTACACTGGGTGGATTGGACAAGCTGAGTGCTCTTCATAGTTGATTATGAAGATTAGACAGAAAGAATAGAGAATGAGAGTAAGAGGCAGAATATAGATAAGGAAAAGAGTGGAGAAGGGGAGGATAGTTATTACATTTTGTAAAGATCCATTTGTATCCTATGAGTTTGAGATATACAGCTCAACCAACAATTTGGTTCTGAATTACTACGACTAACATCTAGAAGCTAAGAAATTGTAACCAACAATGTTGGAGACTAAGGAAAAACAGTAATGCTCTTTACTTGAGTTGGATTAACTGCTTATGCTCCTTACTTGAGCTTGATGGACTATTGCATGTATTCATAGGCATATAAAGCATCAATAGATCGATTCAATGTTTCATGGGCGAGATCTAGGTGTAAATGGAGCTTGAGCCATAAAATCACCCCATCATGCATAAGATTTTTTCCACAAGGATCAAATTCCAAAAAAGCAACAAAAGAGCAGTAAGAGAGGTGTAATCCTCCCAAAATTGCACTATTAGGTCCCAAGTCAACAAATTCCATAGGTAACCACACGACACCATGATTTATGTGCTTGATAATGTGTTTATCAAGTATTTTAAGGGAAGCAATGTAACCTTCTAGACTAAGGGAGAGAAATTAAGTAGAAATGGAAGATGAACACTCAAAGCTAAATAGAATTTGTAATTCTTAAGTTATAGAACATTGCCCATATTTTAATGTCAATATACAATATGCCCACATTAATCATATTAATCCACTTTCCTAACAATCTTATTAGATTAAATTAATATTCAGATTAGTCCTCGGTAGAGCATAATCAAATTTAGTAGATAGCATGCAAAGTTCATAAACTAAATTAGAATTCAAATAACCATAAAATATATGTAATCTTATTCAGCATGATGTTAAAGACTTAATGCAACATAGAAATTTCAATATTCTGAATCAAATTCAATAGCTGCATCTATCACTTATATATTGTGTGTGTGTGTGTGTGTACAGACACATATATACATATACATATATCTTCCCAATGATTAAATTACAAGTGTATCTAATAGTATTATATTTGGATAGATTAGAGTAAAATTGAAATCTTTTTGTACCATGCAAATATTAAAAACAAATTAACTAGTTTGAAATATGCATATGTTAGTACAGATTCCAAATACCATATTGTTTGTGCCAGGAGGAGTGTATCTTAACTCCATGCCTATAAAGGTATTTATGTGAATAGGATGAGGATGTGATAGCATCCAAAACCAAACTCACTCTCTAGGCATCCATTATTAACAACAAAGTTATGGGAAACGTGAAAACTTTATTCTCATGTTCATACATTTCTACTAATACACCCCATTATTATCTTATAATATAAAAGGATCAAAGACCCAAGTTTGGTTAGGTATTGGATAGATTCAATGAACTTGAAATATATCTACCATAATCTAGTAAATTCACTCAACAAATGCAATAAACCTAAAACGACTTTTGGCCAATAAATTATAAATGAACGTTTGCAAGACATTATGATTATCCAAGTTGTGCAAGGTTAGAATCTTGACATAACCTTACAATCTGCAAAATATTTCATTCTTTTATAGGCCTTCGGTAATCAATGTGGTATAATTTTATTCATGGTATATATTTCTCAAAAAAATTGCTGACCTACTCAAAAATTTGAGTCATGAGTTGAATTCCAACAAACCTCAGGAAGGATTGTAAGTTTTGACCATGAAGAACATTTGAAGGTGTGGTTTTGATAGTAGAGTAGTAGGAAGTACTATACTACCAAGCTGATAAAGAAACCGCTATGCCAATTGTTTGGGAAACTATAATGTTATGCACCTTACATGAAAATCCAAGATATGGTGAAGAAATTAAAAGATAAGATCATGAATTCCCATTTCTATTGCATTTCCCTCTATTAGGAGGTCAAATGTGTGTTAATTCCCTTATAGTACTAGAAAAATGTGTTATCAAGCACAATAATCAAGTTGTCACCCAACTACTAATAGAATTGGTTAACTTGGGACCTAGTAGTGTGACTAGGAGGATCATACTTCTCACACTGTTCAGCTTTTAAATTTGATCCCTAAGGATGAGATCTTTTACAATAGGAAGCAATGTTATATGGCTTATGAGTCAAAAGCTCTAACGTTGGATTTAGGTCCAGCCTGGGCCACATTTGATGCACATGCATAAATCAAGCTTCGTTAGGGAGCATCTACAATTAACCTAACTCAGCTAGGAAATATAACTACTTTTGGTGCCAAAGTTTCCTTTTGTCAAACATTGTTGCAGTTTGTTAGTAGTCAATTATTCAATTTCAAATTACAAGTTGAGCTTCATATTCAACACTAGTGGGATGCAAATGAATTACAAGAAAAATACAATACCTCCACATTTCCTTTCTATGTATTTCCTCTTTATTCATCCCATTCTCCATTCTTTGTCATTTTTAACTTCCATAGTCACCTGTCATGAGCAATCCATCGATCCAATCCATCTAATGTAGTGACACGTGAAATCAAAATAGAGATCTCATGCTTATCAAAATGGCCCAATCAAAGCATAACATGGCAACTACCACACACCAAATACAGATATTAAAATCAAAATCTAGAGAAATCAAAGAATCAATAAAACATGAGTAAGATCATAGATTTACTACAAGCATGTGATAAAGGGAAGCAAGAAGTAATGGATGAATCAATAACACCTACGACCCTTACTTCTCCATTTTTGTCTAAAACGCTAACAAAATTATCTTTTATAACCCTTAATTTTAAATTGTTATTAGTGATCGAATTGTACACCATGGGTACTCTCTCTATAATATGAAAATAGCATTCCCAAACCCTAATGGCAATCATCTTGTAGTTATGCCATGAAAAAAATTAATCTAGCATCTCTACAGTTGATTGGAATGGTTAAACATTGGTTTCAAAGCAACATAATTCTCTGATTTTTTATCATGAGATGCCTTTTGCCAAGCTAAGCCATATGTATCCAAATAAGTGATTTGATTATGGTCAGGTAATTAATGAATCTAATAAATTCAAATGAATTCAAGACAAAGAATGCTATAGCAACTTTGAAAATCTAAAAAGTCTTATGCTCATTTGCAACCCATATCTCTTAAAGGATTATTTTGTATATATTTCCTCTTTGGCTTGAATTATGAACTCTAGCATGATATTTAGATGTTTTGACCTACTATCTTGTGTTAACTAAGTGTAAGGAGCTTTCTCTTACTTTACATGGTAGAAGTGTTACTAAACCTTCTTCTTTACAACTCCACATTATTTGTATACCCTAAAAACATTTAGCTCACAACCTAATCCCAAACCCACATAATTGATGAAGCTAAGAAGGATAAAAGGTCTTTACTATAAATGTAGTGATAGTTATACCATTAAATCCTAGCCATTGGAGCAAGAGTAAGCTCACTATAGAGAAATGTAGTAAACCTTGTAAGGATTTGGAGGATGTAATCTCCAAAACTGTAAAGGTTGATGAGATGGTCATGTCGTTATAGACCACAAACAAAGGTAATGGTCATACAAACATACATATTAAATGATAAGCAAATGGAACATCAATCACTATTCTTAATACCCATAGCTTCGTTGATCCTTCCATAATACACAACTCTTTCTATGAAGTGCATTATATCATGTGCAAAGGCTTCATGTAAAGACATTTCATAACAGACTTAAGAATGTTTCCTCATATGCAAGTGGCATTATGTTAGTATGGATTAGATAAATGAATTGAACGCTATCATATTTGATTTTCACAATATGATGATGCCTTTTAAGTAGGGTGGTGATCAAATTATTCTCAATGGATCTTCTGAAGCAAGCAATTGCAACATAACCTTTAGGTAAGAACTAGGTAGGTACTACAACATGGTTGAAGTAAGTGGTAGCTTCTTCATGATCTTTGTCATTCACACTTCCAAAATGCACATGCCTAAACATATTCCTTCCTTTTTACTGCCTCTTGTTTAGGATTTGATGATGTATTATGAGTCTTCCAAGAACCAAGTAGTCTTTTTCCACAAAGAACCCCTGATCATAAACCTAAAGCCTTACCATTTCTCTTACTTATTCTCAATGCCTAATTAGTAAACCTGAGGCCTTACCATTTCTTTTATTATCAAAAACCATAGGTAGAATGGAAAATCAGAGTCATGTTCTGAAATTCTATCAATTAAACAAGTCAAAGCCCCATTTCTTCCCTATTTGCTAGTTAAGCATAGATTATAGGTAGCATAACTACCTCACTATAATAAGCACATGCCAATACCCATTGTTGATGAATTCTATAGCTCCAATATTTTCAAGACCTGAACTAAGGTTACAAAACTACCTACCATATCCATCAAGGTTGCTATGAGTTAATGCTACCTTTTTGTCTTACCAATGCCTTTGAGCCTTCCAGTGTACCTATACTCAGGCTATTGCTCGAAGAAGTTCATCTTGTTCTTCTTAGGCAAAAACATTGTAAATGATTTATACTCAAACCTTAAAAACTACTTTTGAACTCTTTTAGATTTATCAATTATATGCCAAAAGAAGAAGTGAGTACTTGTAACACTACATTTCAAGTGAGGGAGTACAAACTAATCCTACCAAGGTTCTTAAATCTAAGTCTTAATGTCTCTTAGAGTTTTTTGAAGGTTGATTGGATATTATAGAAAGTTTTTCCAACTTTATGCCATCATCAAAAAGCCCTTAGTAACATGTTGAAAGAGGGAAATTTTCATTGGATCCCTTAAGAATCCTTAGCTCTAGAATCCATGAAAATAATAGAATAACATTCATGCCCTTGCTCTTCACATTGAGCTGCTATTCATCATCAAGATATTATATGTGCTTTATTGGTGCATTCTTCTCCCAACAACATAGGCCAATTGCTTACATGAGTAAAGCACTCAAAGCTAGGCACCAAGATCTTTCAATTAATAAGAATGATTTCCTAGCTATTTTTTTAGTGGTAGTGGACAAATGGAGACACTATCGTAAAGTTGGAGAATTTATCATCAAAATAAACCATCAGAATTTAACATATATGCTAGAGAAATAGTTAACCTTCCACATCTAGAAGAGGGGTTGGTGAAGATTTTAGGCATCACACACTTTTCACCCTTAAAGGAAAGTAGAACTAATATGGATATTCTACCATTCATTCAAACTCATATGAAATCAAAGTGAAAAGATGGATTCGAATAGGATTTTTAAAAATAATGAATACCAAAAAAAAAAAATTTACAAGGGGATATGGATGAAGATACTCACAATATTAGGAACTTGATCATATGAAGAATATACAAAGAATCTTCAAATGGCTTAACAACTTTGAAAAGATAAAGATATTTGAACTAGGGAGAAAACACTCACATTGAGTTCTTATTCATTATGAACTCAAATCTAAGTTTTACATGGCATGTGGCCTATTTATTGGCAACATACACATGCCTAGTGTCCTAGGAACCAAACCCAAGCCAACTTTAGTTTGTCACAAAATTCGTAGGTCATATTAGGACCACTTGTAACAACCACCAAATAACCCTAATTAAAACCAATGACCATGCAACAACTTACCACATGTCACAACTAATTAATGAATCTTTAATTCTAGCTAATTACACTTGTAATTAAGCTAACTAACATACCATTAGAAAACCAATTATAATTGAATTCTAGGGTTATATAAAATGAACATAAAATAACATAAAACCCTAATTTAAAATCCCTTAGGGTTTTAACTTGAGTTTTCATGTGTCATGGGTGACATGGACCCTCCTTACTGCCGCATAATTATGTCTAACACATTATCATCATTAGCACACCCTTAAGGATCTATTGGGATCTTTTTAATGTAAGAAAATTCCTTCTTTTATGTCAAAACTTCAATAAGTTGTTGTAAATAGAAGAAACACATTCAATAATCTCAAGAACATGATTACATACATCTAAGAAATAGCTTTGGATGGTAAAATAAGGACGATCCTACATCAAGAGAGCCATGTCGTTGGTGCCTAATCTGACCTATCTCACAAGGTAATTCTTGTATCCAGTTGTTTTATTAATGATCCCAACAACCCAAGCTAGAGTTCTGAGATAGAATAAAGCCAAAATATGATGAATAGGCTAATACAAATCAGATCAAGTTAGGAAAGGGTTATCAATGGGGGAGAGCTAAGAAAAGAGTTTAATATGATTGTTTTTTACTCCTTGAATCATATACTAATAAGAACCACCTAAGGTTACAACACTTGGATAAATGTTGTGATATTTTTGGACTACATACTTTAAACTCATACACTAGAGTAGAAGGATATAGTTTTCTACAAAGAGAAAATAATAGAAAAGTTTTGAGTTTTTTCCTTTCTGAATATTCTAACACTTATAAGAGGGTGTTGGAAATATTTAGTTTCAAACTAACTCGCACAAAAATAAAAAGGGATTGTTTTCATTGAATTCAAACTATTAGTTACTAGCTAAAAACTATATAACTAGTTTAAGTTTTAACCATGACAAGATTAGCCATCATAAATTTTATGAAAAAAAAACAACCAAGGGGTTGCTACTATACCCTTACATCTAACCAACCCAATCCCATAAGCTAAAAACATCATTAAAAGTACAAAGTAAGGCTAAAAATTAAAATCAATAGTAAACCTTACAGAATATTACAATCAGATCCTTTTAAAACTTTACTTTCTTTTGAAATTAGATAAAAAAACTTAATTTTCTTATATAATAAGTTATTGTACTATTTTGGTTGTCCCTTAGATTTTTAACTTTTATTTTTTTCCCCAAAAGTAATCTAAAAAAATAGGATAGAAGTGTTGGTAACTGTTTCCCTTTGACAATGTCCTTATTAGTTATGGTTGATTTAATCTCCTTGGCTAAAATTGAGCCATATTTATGAGCACCTAAGTATTTCAAAAAGGGTGGATTGAAATGCTTGAGTTTTAAGTACATTAAATAATCCGTATGAGAAGATAAATCAATATGTTCTTACATCGTCCTCTTATCCATTTCATTAAATTTCCCACATTATCTTGCATCGTCCTCTTAACCATTTCATTTAAGTACATCATCCTTATCTTCAAAAGGCTAGGGAAGTAAATCTCCCACATTAAATGTATTTGAGATATTATCCATTTCAAGCAGTAGCTTAAGCCTATAAGAGTTATTTCCAATTTTCTTAATTATCTTGCATAAACCATCATTGATTTCCATAAGTTTTCTCTTCCTCTTAGTAGGAAATCTTTCTTTCCTAAAGGGAAGACAAACTAAATCCCTAAATTCATAAAGTTTTTGTGTTTTTATGCTTGTTTTCCCTATTCTTTTTTAGCTCATTCACCCATTCAATCATGGGCCTCACTTGCTCATGTAACTTCTTCATTACCTTAACCCTCTCTTCTGTGTGCTTTATAGGGAGAGTTAAGAAGTTAATGGGAATAGTGGGATTCACCCCATACACTACTTTAAATGGTTAGTGGTCAGTGGCATATATAGGCAAGTAGTTACATGTATACTTGTCCCAATCATTGAGGGATTTGTGAACCAAACTTTAAAAGAGAATTTTGGATGTTCTATTTGTTAACTCAGTTTGTATATTGGTTAATGGATAATAGATGGTACTAAATAGAAATTTTTTACCAACTAACCTTTTGAAAGTCTTCTAAAAATAACTAAGGAACTTGGTATCCTTATCTAAGATAATGGATTTGGGAATACTATGTAGCTTAACTAATTTTTTTAAAGAAAGGATATAAGAGGCATCATCCATTTTATGATAAGTAATGAAATAAGTTATCATAGAGAACTGATTTACAACCACAATTATAACATTATTTTTCCTTTTAGTTCTCTGAATGCCATAATAAAATCCATGGTAACATGGTTGGTGAGGGATGGATAAAGGGGTATACAATCCTTTATGGAAATACCTTTTATACTTTTGGTAAGTAGCACATATCACCACTAAACCTTGTACATCCCCTACCATTCTTAGACAAAATAAGTGTTCTTGAAGCACATCCATGGTCTAGTTGGTGCTGAAATGCCCTGCAAGGCCACCTACATGCATTTCCATTACAATCTTAGAAATACATAACTTGTTATTCTTAAAAAGGAATATGTCTTGAATCACAGCCCTTGAACTTGTCTTGATTCTTGAACTAATCAATAAAGTATTCATCTTCATAGTATAGTTCTTTGAGGCATCTAAAACCTAGGACTCTACTTCTAACAAATAAAACATGCAATATCACCTAGATAGGGCATCATCTACTACATTATTTTTGTGACTCTTATGTTTAGCTAAAAATGAGAAAGATTGTAAAAACTTTACCCACCTAGCAAGCATAGGGTTAAACTTATGTTTCCCATTTATGTACTTTGGTGACTCGTGAACTATGTGCAATACAAATTATTAAATCCTACGATAATGTAATTAATGATATAAAGCCCCAACTAATGCATTGATTCTTTATTATAAATACTATAGTTTACCATGGACCTGTTAAGATTTTCACTAAATAAGGCAATCAGCTTTCCTTCTTGTAGTAACACAAATCCTATAGCCATGCTACTTGCATCATATTCCACTTTAAATAATTCTTAAAAGTTAGGTATAGCTAGAATAGGTACCTCACTAAGCTTTATCTTAACCACTTTGAAGGCCTCTTGAGTTGGTCTTATCCACTTGAACTCCCCTCTCTTAATAAACTTAGTGATGGAGCCAAAAGAGTGCTAAATCACTTGGTGAACTGCCTATAGAAGGATGAGAGGCCATGGAATGATCTCACTTGTGTTAGGTTTGTGGGTGATGACCAAGTATTGATTGCTTCCACCTTGATTTCATCCATTACTTTTCCATTTTTTAACAAAAAAAAATCTAAGAATGTAATAATAGGTACAAAGCATTCACACTTTTTTAGCTTAACATATAACTTGTTATTCCTAAGTGGTAGAAATAAAGGTTTAATATGCTTTACATGTTCTTCTTCATTAGAAATTATGCAAGTATAACATCAAAGTAAACTATTAAAAATTTGCCAATGAATGACCTAATCACTTAATTTATAAGTTTCGTGAAAGGGCTAAGGACATAAAATTCCACTCATACAACCCTCTCTTAGTCTTCAATGTGGTCTTATATTCATCACCCTCTATTATTCGAATCAAGTGATAGCCACTTCTAAAGTCTACCTTTAAAACAAACAAGCACTATGCAATCAATATAGTAAATCATCAAATCTAGGTATATGATACCAATACTTGATGATGATGTTTTTTTATAGCTCTACTATCAACACACATCCTCATAGAACTATCTTTCATAGGCACAAGAAGTGTTGGTACTACATAAGGGCTAAGGGAGTCTCTAGTAAGGACTTTATAATACAACTCATCCACCTACTTTCACCTACTTTTGCATTTCCAAGGCCTCCTTTAGTTTGTTCCTATATGTTTCTTTGTTGGGGAGAGTAGCACCCTCTACCAAGTCAATATGGTTCTCTATGCCTCTAATGAGAGGTAATTCATGTGGTAGACCAGTGGAGAAAATTTCCTTAAATTTTGCCAATAGTTCCCTAATCTAGAGGTTTGTACTATGGTATCCTTCATTCCAATTTTAGCACTACATACAAAAATTTTCCTCTCCCTATAGCCTTATCAACCTGCCTTTCATCAATAAATAGAGAATTTTTTTGGCATGCCATCATTTACCATTACTGGTTGAAAGACCCAAGGAATCGCCATTGTACTTTTTTTTTGTAAATTTTAGGCAATAAATGTCCCCCCCCATTATGCAAAACACTCCTATCAAATTGCAAAGGCCTACTTAATAAAAAGTGAGAAGCATCAATAGGTATAACATCACATAAAACTTCATCATGATATGTTTTACCAATGGAAAAAAAGGATTAGCACCTCTTTAGTTGCCTCTAGCATATTATCATTATTAAGTCGTTTCAACTTTTGTGGCCCGATATGCTTTATAGTGGGAAGATTAAACTTTTCCACCAAGGTACTTGAAGCAACATTTACACAAATTCCACCATCCATAATAAGAGAATATACCTTAAAAAGTATGGTGCACTTGATTTGGAATATATTCTCTCTTTGTGGCCCATCCTCCTTAGCTTCCCTTGAATGGAGGACCCTTATAATCATCAATAACTCCTCAACATCAGGTGGTGCCTCCTCTTCTCCCCCACTAGATGAAGCTATCTCTTCTTCCTCTTCCTCGGGTATTAGTTCATTTACCTCAACATGTGTTATAACTCTTTTGTTTGGAAACTCATTTGGTGGTGTCCAACTCCTTGGCACTTGGAGCACCTAACAATTCTTGTTCTAGCATATTTGTATATGCCTTCTTTCGAATTCCTTTCAAATCAAACTTGATAGGTGTAAAAGGAGGTTTTGAAGGTGTTGGAACATCCTTTAAAGTGTTTGCACTGGGTTTGTTGTGACCAAATCGAGGGACCATATTTTATTTCTTATGCTTTTATACTCTAATGGATAGGTGAAATAGCTCATCTAAATTGTAGTGCCTTTACATCCCCACCTTTCTTGCAATTTCTTGCCTTAATCCTTAAAAAATTGAGACATTGTGTGCTCTCCACTTTATTCAAGGCCTAGCTTCAATATAAGTTTCTTAAACTCTCTAATGTACTCTTCCACACTCATTGGACCATGTCATAAAGAAGATATATTATTATATATGTCTTAAGTACAACAAGAAGTTATAAATATCTCCTTCTTGAGCTTCATAATTTTAACCCATGAATTCTCTTTATATTTTCCTTTTCTCTTCTCTGATAGGTGAGATTCTCCAAATGAAGGGAGGCCTAGCCTTTAATTTTTTTTGACACTACCTTAAAATTCTTTTCATCTTTGTACCCCTTCGCTTCAAAAAGCCTAGCACACCTCAATTCCCATTCAAGGAATACTTTCAAAATATGATTACCTTCAAACTCAAGATTTATGCTCTTAAATATTCAAATGCATCCCTTTTTGCATGCCTCCTTCTTAGATCGTGTGAGGATTAGCTAGAGGATGAATCAAACTTACATGACTCTTTTTCAACATCACAGGCATCTTCATCTTCATGGTGTGTTGGAGCTCTTCTTCTAGGAAGCATTTAGGGGGAACTGCTACATCATTACACAAATTTGCCTTATCTTCTCTTATATGTTTTCCATGGATTTCTCAAGTCTCCATATGTTTTTTTGTAAGGTTTCAATGGAAATATAATTCAAATCTAAAAACACTTAAGAACATATGCCATATTAGAGTTGAACCTTCTAGTTTCCTGAACTTGGTTAACTAACTGAATTGAATTAAATTTGGAGATGAGAATGATTCAAATTACCCTTTTGTTCCAAATTATGATTGATTCAAACATGAATTTTATTTATGTTTTAGAAAGGGCAAATTACGTCACATCTCTACTAATATCCACAGATAACAAATTTAGATCACCACAAGATGCATGCTAACATCAACGGGAACTTGTTCTCTATTCATGGAGAGCTAGGCTTGACGGCAAGAAAGCTCACACACCACAAAAAACAAAGGAGGGAGTAATGATATTTATAATAAAATCCTAACCTAGTTTTTATATTAAAACCTTATCCCATGCAATTAGATTAGACTTGGACTTTAATCATATTAAAACCACTTTCTTCTAATAGATATTAAATGTATTAAGACTTCCTTTTACCTAGTTTTAAAGTTCACATTTTAATCCAATTTGATTGTTGTATGACCTTGTTTACAAAACGATGGTAGTGGATCAAAACTCTTTGCGGGTCCACAAATCATAAGAAGACTCAAGCAAGATGTTATGGATACCGATATTACATAAATGTCATATGCTTGACACAACCTATTAATAACATATATATTTTTCCTTTTGTCACACGATATTTATATTAAATACAAGACATTGAGCATGTCATCCTTGCTTTATTCAACTACACTCTTTCTCGATCACCAATTAAGACTAAGACTTGAAAAAACGACACCTTGTTTGTGCATGACCATCCTAACATTATTCATACTTATCGAAGGGCCCAAAGATATATCTCTTAGGTCATGAGATGAACAAGTCCTATCTTGATCAACTACATGTCTATAAATGATTCACACCATGTTTGATAAGTAACTTTATGATCACCCATTAATATGCATAACGTTTGGAAAAGTTAAGACATAACAATTATCATACTAACACGTATAAATATCTCAGATCAAAGGATAATATATTATTTGGAGAACAATTATAACACTTCACACAATATCTAGTACAGTGCCCTTCTATGGGTTGGTCCAATAGCATGATCCATAACATGTATCTATGTTATTAGTTTGATATCATATATTAATTACTAATGGAACATAATCATCAAATAATCAATATACTAATCAACATAATCTTTTGATTCTACGGACCTCGAACCAATTTTGTGTAGAATCCCGATTATGAAAATATTATTTATAGCTAACAAATCATTTAAGGAGCAAGTGAGTTTATGTAAAAAAATCAAAAACCATTTTCCTAATTGAGTACCCTAAACCAAAATAAATTAATTTTACTCTAATATAAATCTAAATGTAATTATAATTCTAAACCTAAATTTATTTTCTTTCTTCTTTTCCCTTTTTTCTCCTTTTTCTTTTATCTTTCTTTCCCCTTTTTCCCATTTTCTTTTTTCCCCTCCTTTATTCCTTCTCATTCCCTCCCATCCATGCTAACCTAACCCAACCATCCCCTTATTTTATTTTCTTTCCCCGTCTGAACCTTAACCTTATCCATTTTCTTTTCCTCCTTCTCCTTATCCTTCTCCCCCACTCAAACTCACCGAAATACCATCCCAAACACAACCAAGAGCCCTCCTTCAGTGCCCTTCACATGATTACTCCCTCCTTTCCTTTTCTAGCCAAAACAACCCTACCTTCTCCTTCAAGCATGCCCATCTTCCCTTCCTTATCCTCTTATGTACCTCCTCTTCGTGCCATGATATGCCAACCCCCGTCAACCTATCCCTCTATTTGACCATGCCCTTATTTTCTCTATATTGTGCCTCCCTTACCAACATCACATGCTTCCCATAACCCTTCCTTACATCTAGCCAACAACCACACCACCATTCCCTCTATAGCCTTTCCCTCGTCTCAGCTCTAACCACCAGTCTCTTCTTGCTCCTTGCAATATCCAACAACCCATCACCAATGAAGTTGCACCATCTCACCACCTACCACCCTTGTCACCGCTAGCACCACCACGAAGCATGCAACATGAGATCTAAAATATATTTTACCCATTTTCTCAACTAAAAGAATTTTATTTAATAAGTGTTCTCAACTAAAGATCTAAAATATAATTTTCTATTTATTGGTCAAATATAAATATGGTAACTGTGGTTTATTCTTAGGTATTAAAGTGTTCTTAGTGGTGTATAATAAATTTTATTAGGTTACCCATATTTGTACTTTTGTTGAAAATTAGGTAATCTCTATACTCTACTAAAATTTAATATATTGTATGATAGCATATTAGGATTTTTGATTTACAAAATTTATTAAGCATGTTAGTCACATTGAAGTTATTTTTCTAATAACACTGGTACAAACATTAGTAAAATTGAGCATGGTAATTGTGTAAATTTGATGTGTATGAAAGCATGTTAAAATATATTTTAAAGTCAGAAATAAAGTATATATGCCATGTATGTCTATTATGATAGGTTGAGTATTCTTAAGCACATTTTAAACATAATTATTACCATTGTATGTCTTAGAGAAAATTTGGTCATTTAAATGTATCATAATATTTGTTCTAGTAAGAATGCCTACATGTCAAAATTATTGTTAAGTAAGGAGATACTTGATTTGATGATTTAGAAACACATAATTTTGCATTATTATTATTATTATCATATGTACTAGGGGTATTTTGGTCATTTTCAGTGTATCATGACATCTATCCTAATAAGTGTTCCTAATATCTGTTATTTATTATTGCATATGAGAATATGAGATTTGATATTCTAGAAATGCATGTTAGGATTTTACGTATAAAATTATGTATAAGGGGAAAATGATAATTTGTCATGTTTGGTTATTTATTTTACATTTCATGTAATTTAATTATTTTGTTTTTGACTTTTTCATGAAAAATTATTAAAAAAATAAAATTTGTATTTAAAACATGATAATGTGATACCAATGGTATTAAGGGAATTTTGGTCACTTTTGACTTAATACGCCTAATATGAATAATTAGACATAAGATTACCTTATTATATTGATAAGTTGACCTTAGTGCTAATTTTAACTCTTACTTGGACTGTTGACCTTAGGGTTAACTTGAATAATAAAAAATAAAGGAAAAATAGTTAAGTATGGAATTAGAGTCATTGAGCAATATGTGATATTTTCTTATTCTCTTTTTAAAATATTAATACTTAATGTGAAAGACTTAGAGTTTGGGAATTGTTGAGCACTACAGGTAGCTACCCTAGAGACGAGATTGGACCCCTCTATTTGATTGGTTTACTAAAGCGCCATTATGTAATACCCAAAAATTTTAAAAACCTATAATTTAATATATACCTTTTATTTGGGAAAATTATCTTTAAAATTTATTCAATTTAATTATTTTATAAATTTTTGAGTATTTAAAATTGGATATGATTATTTAATAAATTAAAATAATTTTTTTGCTATTTCATCATACTCATTTTATTTAAATAATTTTCCAAACCAATATTTTTCTAAAATTAACCTTTTTAAACCAATATATTAAATTATAGTAAATTAAACTATTAAATTAATTTACCTATCAAAAATATTAAATTCTATTATTTCAAAAATTATTTTATTTTATTTTCTCCCCATTTTCCTTTTTTCTTTTTCCCTTTTCCTTTTTCTTTCTACTTTTCCTTATTTTTCTTCTTTTCTTTTCTTTTTTCCTTTTCTTCTTTTTTCTCTTCTATGGGTCATCCGGCCTACTTGCCTTCCCCCCTCGCGCTCTGGGCCACTGACCCATATCCTTCCCTTCTCCCTCTCCCATGCCAACTGCCCAGCCCATCCCGTCTTTCTTTTCTTCCCTTCCTTTTCCCCCTGTTTGGGCCAGCCCAGTCTTCTTTTTTCTTTCTCCCCTTCCCTTCGTGCGTAGGCCGGCCCGCTCCCCTTCTTTCCTTTCCTTGCTCGACTAACCTGCAACCCCTCTTCCCTTCTTCTTCCTTTCTCCTTCCTTCTTCAAATGTCGTCCATGGCTAGCCTCCTACAGCTCCTCCCTACCACCACCTATCTCCCTACAACTCTGGTCTCTCTCCCTCTCTCTCCCCTGCCTTTTTCTTCCCATTTTTGGACCAACCCAACCCATACAAATCCTCCCCACATGCCTTTTTTTTCTCTTATTTCCCTTCCCTCTCTTTGCAACCCCGACACCCCTACCACCTACAAACTACCTTGATCGGCCACACCTACCTCCCCTATTTTTCCTCTTCTTTTTCTTCTTCCCCTCATGCTTCATCCTACCCCATTCGAGCTCTTCTTTCCCTCTCCCAACCCTTTTTTCTCCATTCCTTCTTCTTTCATTTCCCTTACACTATTTTTTCTCTGTCACCTCGACCACCACTGCCACCGCCCTACCAACCACTTACACTGCCTTCTGCCACCTCATACTACCACCCTACACCACCAAGCCACCCCCTCAAGCTCCTTGCAGCCCCTTCTTCTTCTTCTCTTCTTTTTCTCCCTTCTCATCTTCCACCCTGCTCCTCCACCGTCCACCACCATTCCGCCATCTCTCGAGCCACTGACCCACTCCCTGCAACCTCCCCTACCACCACTTATCTCCTTTGGCCGAAACCCAGCCCTACAACCTATCCTTTTCCTCCTCCCTTTCCCTTCCTTCTTCTCCTTTGCCACTCCTACGACCCACTTCAGAGCCCTACATCCACCACCCTTGACCACCTATCACCCATCCCCGACCACCACCTATACCCCCACTCCACCCTTGCACCCATCCTTTGCCCTAATTCTCCTCCACCTTCCCTCTTCCTAGCCCCCAAAACCCCAACCCAAACCAACACCCCTCCCTTTTCCTTTTGTCTCATTCGACCTCTTCCTACCTTACGTTGCATGCAGTTCATGTTGCATGAGCAGCGTGAGTCTTGCCCCAACTTTAGCTCAAACTTAATTAATTTTAAGGTATAGAAATAGTTGGTGAATTATATATTAATTAATCTTTTGATATAAAAATTATTCCTTTGATTTTTCTACTTTTATTATGCTAATTTTGATATTATTTTTAGGGACTGATTTTTACTAATCAAAGCTTGAATCTTTAACCAGAGTACCAGTACGGTTCAATTTTTGTGGGAAATAAGGTAACTGTTAAACCTTACTTAAACGTATGGATATACGTATGCTAGCACATTAGAATTTTTCATGTGTTTATATGCATGATATGCGTTGTTAAGTATAATGTATTTAGTTGCTTGTATTGATTGATAAAAAGGAAAGCATGCTAATTTATATATCATATGTAGAAATAATGCTTAAGGAAGGAGATTTGCTATTAATAAAAAGGTTAAGTGACTATCTATGATATGTTATGTTAATGTGGCCATTATTGTATAAATATTGTTATTATGGGCCCTAGGGGCATTTTAGTAATATTTCTTATGTAAGAGTGTGGCCTAAATAAGTGTGGATGCTAATGAGTATTATGATAAATAATAATAGTTGGTGGAGTTGGATGATAGTATGAAGCATTAATATTAATATTTTATGTAGTGATAGTATTTTAGTAAAGTGGTGTAATAAGGGCAAAATGGTAAATTATAAGAGTAAAGGGGGGAAATAGCAAATGGACAAGTAAGAAAAGGCATTTTAGTAATTTTACATGCAGAGATGATAACTTAGAAAAATTTGGTTGTAGGAAAGTGTTTTGGTGAATTAAATATAAAAGGAATGGCATTTTGGTAATTTAATAAATTAGAAGGGTAAAATGGCCATTTAATAAAGTAGAAGGGTAAAATGGTAATTTGGTGCAAAGGAAGGGCATTTTGGTAATTTAATGAAGTAAAAGGGTAATTTGGTAAGTATATTAATGGAGAAGGACAATTTGGTAATTATAATAATAAAGAAGGGTAATTTGGTAATTTAACTAACTACAAGGGGTAATTTGGTAATTATAATAATGGAGAAGGACAATTTGATAATTATAATAATGGAGAAGGGCAATTTGGTAATCTAACCAAACAAATGGAAAATCTGACAAGTATAACAAATAGGAAGGATGATTAGTGATTTAATAAGTATGGAAGATAACTTGGTAACCTAACACGAGGGATGACTTAATAATTATACAAGAAAGGGGTAATTCGGTAATTTGTGGAGAGATGAAAGGGATAAATCAGTAACTTGTATCTAACATATTAATAGGCTAACGGAGTTTCATAATAAGATTCAAGTAACATTGAATAGCAAGATAAGGGTATGACAAATAAGTAAGTATCACAAGAACATGGAATAAACTATTATTGGATGGATAATTAAGGTTGTGGTATGGTGTTATCCTTATATTCAGGAAGGAGGTGTCGTAATCATCAATCACGCATGGTATCGGGTGCTGGGTCTGAATTAAGGGCATGTTAGGGTTATGTGTGACATGATCCTTTGATGTGATCTAACTATACTCTAAGACTGTAATATGAATATGATATGGTAACCTTTATGGCATGTGAAAAAAATGGAAACAAATCCTTAATCGGAATTAGATGAGATAATGATGGCCTTAGTGATTTCTCTAGGTTATCTTGGATAATTGTATGAATAAAGATTACCTAATGATATTGGAAACAATTAAAAGTGAATAAGTATCTGGTTGTTGTGCTTTTCATGATCACCTTAATTAAGACACTAATAATTAAAGTGGAAGACCTCGAGATCGAGAATGGTGGCTCTTTAGGGATCGCTACCCTGAAGACATGGTTTAGCCCACGATTACTCTAGTATATGCTAGTGTGCCTTAGTGCCCTAGCTAGGCCTATTTTAAGTGGTCTATCTAACTCTACAGATCTATTTTAAGTGGTATGCATACTTATAGATTAGGTGTCCATTTCAGTAGGGTACTGTGTATCATGTATGCACCAGTACGACCAAGGTACCTTTGCCTGCCTAGGTTGATGCTTGAAGGGTATTGAGTAGCTGATATACACCCATATGATCGGTGTACCTTTGTGTCTCCAGGATCTTGATCTCCCCTTTGAGGCAAATAAATGGAATTGTTGTAATAATTAAAGGGGAAAATCACTAATTATGAAAGTGAAAGACGAATGAGTCGGGCCCATATGGACTATATTATGAGCACTGATCTACCAGATATAAGAGTGGCACATGAGTGCTTTACCTTGGAAGATGTATATATGTATTTTAGTCCACCAGCTATAATAGTGGGGGTTCTGAGCTCAATAAACCAAATCTTGGATGTAAATAAATCATGAAAAATACTAATCACTTATAGTGGAACACCATGTGAGTGAGGGTCAGACCAATCCACCGGCGATAATAGTGGCTAAGAGCCTTTTGCCCTGGAGACCAATCCACCAGCAAATAATAGTGGTAAGGAGCATTCTGCCCTATATGTTTTAGGTCCACCGGCTATAATAGTGGGGTTTCTATACTCACATAGATATAACTTGAGAGATGATGATTGAATAATAATTGATTAATAACTTAAAGCCCAAAAGTATTGATTTCACATTATGATCCATTAATATGACATGAGTTAGGCTTCGGTGCTTGTGCCTACTTGGGGGTGATGAATTTGCTCAGTATCTAGTTTTGTGTAATGCATTTTCTTGTTGTATGAGATGTGCCCTATGTATTGGCCCGTAAGTTATCTTTCTATATAGTTTTGCATCATGTGTGTAATACCTCGTATCTTAAAATTTAATTTTATTAAGCTTAATTATTTTATTACCATAATTTGATGTAAACATTTAATTATTTTAGTTATGATTTATTTTATGGATTTATCGACGATTTTGACTTCATATTTGAATTTAATTAATCGTTGTCGTTGTAGATAATCCTAGATATATTCGTTCACGACCATGATTTTATTATATTCATATGATTTTGATTTTTAGTTAAAAATATGTATTTCCATTCTTTCTCATATTTTAATTTTTAACATTTTAGAATTGTTTTTTATTATAATTTTGTCGTGTGATTACGACTTTGTTGTGGTGTTATATTTCATTAATGAAGTATATTATTTAAATTATAAAAATTTTGTTTTAAATAGTCAACTTCATTTTAATAATTTTATCCGTATAAAATATTTGTGACTTTGAATTTATTCGTTTCCAAAGTCGTTAAGATCTTCAAAAAGTTTTAAATTAAAAATATTTTCATAGCTTATTTATGGATTTCTTTCTGAAATTAATTTCCTTCAATTTTACCCTTTATAGTTGCGGATGACCTGTTTCATAAATTATTTAAATTAGTATTGGTTTATTAGAATTTGATTTAATATTTTCTTATATGCTTTTAAATATTTTTTCGAGGGCTTATAATGTATTTTTGTAAATAATATAATTTTTTACGTTCGTTGGTAAATTCTTCTGAAAATACTTATGAAATTCTTATATAGCTCTTATATCAACTTTAAGCCTTCAGATCCTTTCAAAATAAATTTTTGTTAAATAAATTTTAGATAAATTTTCCAACAATATTTTTTAGATGTTTAGTATTTATATATACGTGTATTTGCACACAAAAAAAAAAAACAAACCCACCGGTACCCGACCCTCCTCTTCCTTTTTCCTTTTCTCTCCTCTTCTCTTCCATTTTATCTTTCCCTTTCCCATTTGTCCCTGTTCTGTACCTTAGCCCCAAACCTCAGCCACGATTGGTTGCCACTATTAATGTTCTCCGCCACCGCAACAAGCAGTAGTGAACAACAATAAGGGTAGCGACGAGCAACAATGTAGGTTGTGCCGCCGTCTAGCCACAGGGAGAAGCCCTCAACCTCCAACGCATCTTCTCAGGCCTTTACCCATCCCAATTTGTTGGTTTTGTTTGACATAAATTTTCGAAAACCCTAACCCTTATTTTGATTAATTGAGTATGAATTAGCTTATGATAAGCTATATTGATTGTTTGATTATGTATATATATGTTGTATGATTGATTTAGAGTGGTTAATTATAGTGTATTTGGTTGATTTGTGAAAATCGGATTTTTCGGCTAGGTTATGCCCGAATTTTTTGAATTCACTCAATTGAGCTATTTTGGGTAAATTGATTTTACAATATGCTATAAAATGTATATAATTTCATATCGGAATCGTCAATTTGAGAAATTTATGCAGAATTTATCGGAATTGACTTTCTAGATCAAAATTCATGTGTAATGAAATTCGGTTGCATAATTCAGTTGTTTTACCCAATTGATTTTATAATGTCCTTTGAAATGTATTTAATTTCATATCGAAAGTGTTGATTTGGGAAAATTGTGTGAAATTGATTAGAATTGGATATTTAGGTAAAACGTCTTGTGGGTCTAAATTAAATAGTGTAATTGAGTTATTTTATTCAATAGATTATATAATTTACATCAGAATATATTTAATTTCAATTCCGAACCGTTAATTTATATGTTTTAGCAAGAACTGATCGGATTTGTGTTCCGAGCTCAAAAACGCTAATTATTCTAACTTGGGTATTTCTTTTATTGGTTTTGAGCAATTGATTATATTATATGTTATGAAATATGTCTACTTATATTTCTAAACATTCAATTTAAATAAATTAATAAAATTTAACACAATTGCATTTTCGGGCCTAAAACCCTAGATATAAAGTGAAATTATGAAATTGGTCATTTGTATAGTTATTTTTCTTAAACTGAATTTATAGAAATAGTTGAAATGATCATAATTGCATTCTAATACCTTCAATTGGAATTAATTGATTTGAATTATCTGAGTTTGTATCTTGAGCTTTGAAACCTTAGTTTCGAAAATTGATAGTCTTGAATTGGCTAGTGAGAAGATTGTTTTTGTTGAAATTGAATATATACATTTATCTAAAATTAGTTTAATTATGTTTTAAAGCTATCAATTTGGAATAATCGAAGTGAATTAGTCGGTTCGTAGTTCGGGCATTAAACATCCTAATTTTTGGAGATAGTTTTATAAAAATGATTTGCTTATGTTTCCCTAACCTAGTAGATTTCTAATTTTGATTTAAAATCATGTGAATTTTTGTAATACCCCGTATTTTTAAAATCCAAATTATTAAGTTTAATGATTTGATTGACGTAATTTGATGTAAATGTTTAATTATCTTAATTTTGATTCATTTTATGGATTTATCGACGATTTCGAGTTCATATTTGAATTTAATTAATCGTTGTCGTTGCGAACCATTCTAGATAAATTCGTTAACGACAATGATTTTATTATATTCCTATGAGTTCGAGTCTCGGTTAAAAATATATATTCCAGTTCTTTCTCGTATTTTATTTTTAATATTTTAGATTTATTTTCGATTATAACTTTGTCATATGATTATGACGTTATTTTGAAGTTATATTTTGTTGACGAAATGTATCATTTAAATTATGGAATTTCTGTTTAAATAGTTAAATTTATTTTAATAATTTTATCCGTAGGAAAATATTTCCGACTTTAAATTTATTCATTTCAGTAATTTTTAATATTTTCGGGAAGTTTTAATTTAAAAATATTTTCGGAAATTATTTATAAATTTCTTTTCGGAATTAATTTTCGTCTGTTTTATGCTTTTTGATTTACGGAAAACCAATTTCGGAAATTATTTAAATTAGTCTCGGTTTATTCAAATTTGACTTAAATGTTTTATTATATGCTTCTAAATGATTTTTCGAGACCTTATAATATATTTCCGTAAATAACACAAATTTTTATGTTCGTTGGTAAATTTTTCCGAAAATGTTTTCGGAATTCTTTATATAGCCTTTTTATTAATTTTAAGCTTTCGGAACCTTATGAAATAAATTTTCGTTAAATAAATTTTATATAAAATCTTCTAATAATATTTTTATATTCTTAGTATTTTATTTTATGGGTATTTGTTAAAAAAAAAAAAAAAAAAAAAAAAAAAAAAAAAACCGCACCCCTCACCCGTCGGGCCACCTCTCCCTTTTCCTTTTTTCCCCCTTCTTCTTCCCTTTATTTTCTTCCCCTGTTGCTCCCGACCCCCTGCCCTCTGCACAGCCCCAAACCCTAGCCAGCCGCCACCTCTCCCCAGCTCCTCCTCTCCTCCTTCGTCGACTGTCGGCAGCTATAGCCGGCTGCCACCAACCACCAGCAGCAGTGCGCAAGAGCAGCGACCACCACCAGCAGCGCGCGGAGCAGCAGCAGCAGCGACCATAGCAGGGACGAGCCGCACAGCTCGCGCCGCCGCGCGGTCACCGGCGAGCCTCGCTGACCACCAGCGAGCAACCCTCGGCCTCCGACGAAGCTCCTCCGGCCCTTCCCTGTCCCGATTCGTTGATTTTCGTTTGGTATAATTTTCTGAAAAACCCTAATACGGATTTGATTAATTGAATGTGATTTAGCTTATGAAAAGCTAAATTGATTGTTGTATTATGTATATATGTGTTGTAAGATTTATTTGGATATATTAATTGTATGGTTTGTGTTGAAAATTTGGGAAATTGAATTTTAGGCCGGGTTATGCCCAAATTTTTCGGATCCGTCCAATTTGGCGATTTTGGATAAATTGATTATACAATATGTTTTTAAATGTGTTTAATTTCATGTCGGAACCGTCAATTTGAGAAATTTATGCGGAATCAATCGGAATTTGATTTCTAGGTCAAAATTCTTGTGTAATGAAATTGGGTTGCATAATTGAGTCGTTTCGCTCAATTGATTTTACCATACCATTTGAAATGTATTTAATTTCATATCGGAAGTGTTGATTTGGGAAAATTATGCGTAATTAATCGGAATTGGATTTTTAGGTCAAAACTCTTGCGGGTCTAAATTGGGTTATGTAACCAGGTCGTTTTATTCAATTGAATATACAATTTATATTAGGATATATTTAATTACATTTCCGAACCGTCAATTTATATATTTTAGCAAGAATTGATCGGATTTGCGTTCCGGGTCCAAAAACCCTAATTATGCTGAATTGGGTATTCCTTTTATTGGTTTTGATAAATTGATTATCTAATATGTTATAAAATATGTTTAATTGCATATCTAAATATTCAATTTGATTAAATTCATAGAATTCAACTGAATTGTATTTTCGGGCCTAAAACCCTAATCTTCGGGGAGTGTTTTATAAATTGATTTTTTGTTGTGCGTCTTTTATTTAATCGATTTCTGTCTTTGGGTTTTAAATCATTTAAATTATGTTTTAATCTAATCGGTTTGGATCTAGTTCTATATAAATTGTCGGTTTACCTATTTAGTTATAAAACCTAATGAATAAGTCATTTTCGATAAATTAATTTATAATCGATTATTCTTTCTTGAGCTTTCCAAATTAATTTGCAATGTCCTAAGTGGTATTTGTATTAATCCATTTGGATTCATTTTTAATTTCAAATCTTAATAGAGCTATGCTTTTAAGTCCTAAGTTTTGGACAAATTTTCTAAGAAAGATCATTTGTGTTGTTTGTGTTTATTTAATTAGAATATGTGAATTATTGATTGATAGAATAGTTTCTAATTTAGTTTTCGATTTCTATCGGATCTAGGACAGCTTTCTCGTGGATCCACGAGCTAGTGACCTCTCTCCCTCTTATCTCGCTTAGCTAGCTTCGGATCCAGGTAAGTTTCTACTTACCTCCACTTATGGGTGTTTCGTAAGGATGTGGCTAAGGTTCTTACGTGTTATGTGACTTGTATGCCTTGGGTGCCTTGTATATATATCATGCCCTGATGTGTATCACATGATTATCCTTAACGTGTTTTGTACATAGCGCAGCTTGGAGTTAAGGTACGTGGTATGTGTTTTCTCATGACATGAATGTGATATCCATACATGGTGATTATGATGTGCTGTGGCATGAATTAACCCTCTAGGACATGCATGTTAGGGTAATTATTATTATGACATGGAGATGAAAAGATAAAAGAAATAAATGGGAAGTGAACTGCTAAAGGGGGTATGAGGTTGACCAAAGGGAATAAGAGATGAGAACCATGCATGGAAATTTTAGGGTTTGCATGGGAACTTCGAGAGTTGCATGGGTTGGATAAAGCTTGCATGGGGATAATCGTTACGTGAGAAAAGTTTCATTAAGGTGTAAATAAGCTAAAGGGAGAGTGGTGGAGTGTTTCGAGACTTGAAAAAAAAAATAATACATAGGTTGCTGTGAGGGTGTATAAGGGACCCGATTTGAGTTTTGGGAGAAAGTAGTAATCTGGGAAATGTAGAAGTAAAAATGATTAAGGGAGAGTGGAGTATGGGTTAAGAGTGGGAATTGTTGTATAAGGGGTGATTATGGGTGTCATGGGAGAGAAGATATATTGGGTGAAAAAGAGAGGGGTTACTTGTGGGAGAAGAAAGGTGCTAGGGTTGAAGTGGCAACTAGGATTTTTCGGTCACGTGTGAAGTCAAGGGGTAAAGCGATATGATTTGGGATTTGATCTAAATGAGATGAGGAGTAGGACAATAGATGGAGTAATGGTAGTGTAAGTGAGAGAAAGTCGGGCCACATAGGTCCAATTAGGGTTTCCAAAGGAAAACCCTAGAGGGAGATAGCATGTGGAGTGGATGTTATGAGGTGTTGGGCCTTAACCCACGCCATTAAGAGTTGGTCTTTATTAGGTGTAAGAGAGAAAAAAAAAGAGTGGATAATGAGGTGTGATAAGGGGCGCAAGTGTCCCAAGATATGGGACGGGCCCTCCTGGGAGGATAAGTGTGGATAAAGTTAGCCATGCATGTCAAGGGTAAAATACTTTCAAATAAGATATGTTAAGACACTAATTACTTAAAGAGGAAGATGTTGAGCCGGACCCAGACCGGTCCACCGGCGAATAATAGTGGTTAGGGCCGGGGTGCCTTACATGACCGGTCCACCGGCTATAATAGTGGCCAGGCGCGTTTTGCCCTGCATGATTTCCGGTCCACCGGCTATAATAGTGGGGGATTCCGTGCTCAACAAACCGAACGTAATAACGATAAGACATGAGAAATACACAAAGTAATTACAGCGAAACATCATGTGAGTCGGGGCCAGACCGGTCCACCGGCGAATAATAGTGGCCAGGAGCGTTCTGCCCTGCATGACCGGTCCACCGGCTATAATAGTGGCCAGGCGCGTTTTGCCCTGCATGATTCCCGGTCCACCGGCTATAATAGTGGGGTCCTCGCACTCACATGAATTGATAAAGACTATGATGTGAATTGATTATATTTACCAGAGATCTAGAGAATGACTGAATGAGTCTAACCGGACCATAGCCGGCTTTTATTATCTGTATTACTACATGCTGCTCATTTCCACGAGCAGAGGACTCGATTCGGCTTGGTTGGTTTGGCGTTGTCCGAAAATGTCCGATTGGTTGGTTTAATATTGTCCATGAATGCTCGGTTAGTTTACCTGAATGTCTTACTGGTTTAAGATGTTTGCTGCCACACTTACATGTTTAAATAAATGTTATATATGTTTTGCATGTTATTATATATGTATGGTAGGACTTATGATGTGGGTTTTGAGTATGCATAATATTATATCAACGTAAATGTACCATGATTCAATATGCACTTGATTTTATAGTTTACGTCTCTCCCATAAGATAGGGTAGTGGGATTTACTCAGTATTGGACCCGTACTGATACTACCTTGGTTGACTGGGTCCTGTGATGATCCACCGATGGTGGGGAGCAGACCTCTTGTGCAGGTTAAGATCGGATACTGTTTTGGGGTGGAAGGCTTGACCGAGTGAGTAGGCGGTCCGGATATTTACCCTTCGGGATTTATTTTGTTTAATTGTTTTCACATTTGGAAGTTGCAAGTATTGTATTTAGATTTCTAAAGGTTTTGTAATTGACTTTAAATTTCTCGTACTCTATTAAGTGTTTACTATTCGGATTTATTTGGTCGACAGGTTTTAGCCTTGCATCTAACATGAGATAGATGGTTGACATTTATCTTGTGTTAGATGTGGCGGTAACATTTTTCAAATTCGCTCCTAACTTCCGCTTTAATCTTTCAAAAAAAAATTTTTTTCCGGAGTGAAATTTGGGGGTGTTACAATTTTATTCTTATGTTATCGGGTTGAATTGGTATTCCAAAAATAGTTGGTTTGCCTCTTTAGTTGTAAAACCTAATGAGTAAGTCATTTTCGATAAAATTAACTTATAATCTACTATTCTTTCCCCAGCATTCCAAATAAATTTGAAATACCCCAAGTCATATGTGTTAAACCTGATTTGATTAATATTTAACCTTAAATCTTAATATAGCGATGCTCGCAAGTCCTAGGGTTTGGACACGTTTTCTAAGAAAGATTGTTTGTGTCCATTTGTGTTTATTTTATTATAATATTTGAATTATTGATTGATAAAATAGTTTCTAACCTAGTTCCAATTTCCATTGGTGATCTAGGAAAACTATTACGTGGATTGTCGAGCTCTTGATAGCTCTTTCTCTTTCTCAATTTGCTTAACTAGCTTCGGATTTAGGTAAGTCATTACTTACCTTTACTTATTACGAAATCTCGATGTATATCTGCTTGGAGGGGAAGGTGATGAGTATACTTATCGATTATTTTATCATGTCAAGCATATGTTGTGTTTTGTGTGATAATGGTATGAATGTATGAACTTATAGCCTCAATGCAAATGCATGCTAGTATAACACTTGAATATGGTATATGGGTGAGTACGTGAAGAGATGAGTATGGATTAAAATTGCATGATACCTTATGTTGTATTTTAGGCCATGGAATTATTCGGCTTTAATGCCACATGAATTGGATCAGCTTTAATGCCCCTGGAATCGATCGACTTTAATTCCACTTGAATTGGTTCAAATTTAATGCCCTAGGAATCGATCGGCTTTAATGCCACTTGGGTTCGTTCAGCTTTAATGCCACTTGGACTAGATCAACATTAATGCTGCTTGAAATATATCGGCTTTAATGTGCTTGGCTTTAATACCACTTGAAATTGATATAATAATGGAAATTCATTGTGTTGATGGAAGTGAGCTAAGTGCTATCATGTGGACCTAATTTATGATTGGTTAAATCCTTGAATAAAATATTAATCACTTAAAGTGAAAGATCTTGAGTTGGGACTTGTATCACTCGAGGTAGCTATCCGAGTTAGGTTTGGTATTCACTTGGTATAGTTTTAGTGTTTTTCTATTTTGTGGTCCACGATCTCTTTGAGTCTCCGTCCTCAAGATAAAATAAACAAATGGTGGTGATCATAATGAAGGAAAAGAATAATGAATATTCTTGCTCACTCATGGGCTTTATATTTATTTTTCCTATACATGTCTCGTGGTTGTCTTCTTTACATTAGTGATACTATATGACATATGTTCGTACCCAATTATCATATAATCTATTATTAAAATCACATGTGGGTCTTATGTGCAGAATGATACCTTCTAGGGTGGTGTGTGTTACTTAGCATGTGATCATGATTTTCCTATACACTTGTACCTTGTGTATTGTCATGTCTAGTCATGTATTATGAGCATGAGTTTGTGACCCCATGTTCTATTGTATGTATCATATCTATAATCGAGCATGAGTTATTATATGAGAAAAATAGTGTATGTACCACATGTATAAATCGAGCATGAGTTATTGTACGAGTAGAATGGTATATGTATCGCATGTGTAACTGAGCATGAGTTATTATATTAGTGGAATGGAATATGTATCACATGTATAATTAAGCATGAGTATTGTAAGCTAAAGATTGTTAGATCTTATGTGCGTCTTGTTTCCTTCCATGAGTAAGGTAGTCATGATTTACTCAGTGCTGGACCCGTACTGATACTACATTGGTTGAATGGGTCCTACAACAATCCACTGATGGTGGGGAGCAGACCTCTTGTGCAGGTACGTGATCAGATTTTGTTGTTGGGTTGAAGTCTTGGCTTAAAGAAGTAAGCAATCCGGAGTTTGATCCCTTAGAATTTGTCCATATTTATCTGTATTCATTTTTGGAAGTTTTCAAGTGTTGTATTAAAATTCAAGGGAGTTGTAATTGAATTTTAATTTCCCATTACTTTGATAAGCTTTTAAAATCAAAGATTATTTCACTGGTTTCTACCAGTTTATTCAGCGATGATTTTATTTATTGAAATTGTTCACTTGCCATCTGCTTGTGGATATTTCCTTTTGGGAGTTTATCCTCAAGGCATAGATGTTGGTTGAATTTTATTGGATAGGTTTTAGCCTTGCATCTAACATGAGATAGATGGTAGACATTTATCTTATGTTAGGTGTGGCGGTAACATCCCCCAAATTACATTTTAGCTTCTGCATTATTTTTTTTTAACAAAATTTTTCAAGAATGAAATTTTGGGGTGTTACAATGTATTGCATCGTGGGCCTGCTTTTCAGTGTGGTTTAAAGGGTTACTTAGTACAATAACACTAAAGGGTTCCATTCATGGGGCCATTGCCTATTCAATGGGTAGTGTCCCTTATAGGTATTATTCAAGTGGTTAATGGGAAAAAGCGTAAGGATTATCCAGAAACTTTTAGGGTTTCACTTCTTTTTCTTTTTAATTCCTTGTTTAAATGTAATCTTTACTCTTTTAACCACCATTGGTGGATTCCATTATTGTAAAATGTTTATTGTGCTACTCTAATTTAAATATGGTTTGGGTTTCAAGTAAATTATATTTTATTCTTTTAGCCTTAGCATTTGGTACGGGAACGGTAGGAGTAAACCAGTCTAGTACTAAGTGTGGTGGTAATATCCCCGAAATTCATAATTTATTTTCTTTACTTCCCCTATTTCTTTTAATAATTTTTTTTTCAATATTAAATTTTGGGGGTGTTACATGTTGTGCCTTAATAAATCTCTACTCTACTCTATAGCTAACTTACGAGCCCTATAGAGGGTATCTATACTTAAAGTGTCCTAGGATGGGCGGATATTATGTTACCTTGTTGCATCGGTATTACCAAAGTACTTTTATTTCCCTTGGTTATAATTTAGGAGGATACTGTGTTGCATTAGTGTTCTAGTATGGCTAGTGTAATTTGATGTCATCGAGTTATAATTATATCTCCTGAAGTAAATAAAAATAGAAATTATCATTATTGGATCGAATAGTTATTATATATATCAGTAGTAGATTTCATGCTTACCTATTTTTGGTATGGTGCCTTTGAGCCCTTCCTGTAATATTATAGAGTCCTATTGGTAATGTGCATTTGAGTCCTACTTATGAAATTATGGATTTTATTTGGTATTGTGCATTTGATTCCTACTTTCGGTATTACGAATATTAATTCTTTGATATTGAGATATTAAATATATTCTAAAGGTCATGCTTATTGTGTTGAGATTGTTTATAATCAGTACTTCTGGAAGCATCTCTTGTATGATTGTTCAATAAGCTTCATTATAGTCTAAATGAATGAGTATAAGTAGTATATGGTTTTGGCGATTATAATATGTTGTTCATTGCTTGTATATTTCAATATTTTTATACCATTGTTTTGATGTTATGCCTTTTATATGTTCCATGTGGAATTTTCATATTACTTATGTATAATGGGTTACTCAATATGTAATCCCCCGAATTTTTAAAAGCCTATATTTTAATAAATAAATTTTGTTTTGGATAAATTAGCTTTTAAATATTTTTAATTTAATTATTTTAGGGATTTTGAGCTTATAAAATTTATTATAAATATTTAATAAGTTAAAATAAATATTTTGTTATTTTATTATACTCTTATTATTTAAATAAATTTTCAAACCTTTATTTTACTAAAATTATCCTTTTAAACCCTTATATTTTAATTAAATTGTTAATAAATTTATTACCCAAAATATTGTAATCTATTATTTATAAACTAAATTAGTTTAATTAAAACCAATTTTCCTTTTTCTTTTTTTCCCTTTTTCCTTCTTTTCCCTTTTCTTTCTTTTTCTCTTTCCTTCCTTGGGCCGCCGGCTAGCTGGCCTACTTCTCCTCCCTTCCTGCGTTGGGCCACTCTCCCATCCTCTCCTCTCCTCCCTCTCCTTCTCCCCGGCGCCTGGGCCTGACCCATTTTCTTCTTTTTTCTCCCGTGCGTCGAGCCCGGCCACCCCTTTCTTTTCTTTTCCTTCTTCCTCGACCGGTCCGGCCGGTTTCGGCCAGTCTGCTCGCTCGTCCAGCCCCCGACTCTTCTTTCTCCTTCTTTCTTCTTCTTTCTTCTTTTCCTTTCTTTCACCAGCGAGATTTTTGACCCTTGCCACTCTCTGCAACTCCCTCTCCCCTATTGACCTCCCTAACTCTTTCTCTCTCTCTCTCTCTCTCCCGCCATTCCTTGCCCTATACCGAGGCCTTCCCCACTCCTGGCCATCATCAATCCTTCCCCCTCTCCCTGCAACCGCCCATTTCCCTACCAATCTACAGCCACCCCTCGAGCCCCTATCCCTTCCCTTCTCTTCCTCTTCTATTTCTCCCTACTTCCCTGCCCGTTCTGCATTTTTTTCCCAAGCCCCTCCATGCACCCCAACTCTCTCTTTTCCTTCCTTTCTTCTCCTTCCCTCACCCTCTCTATTTCAACTTTGCCGCCTAGCTCCTCCGCTGCCTCCGCCTCAACCACCTCCTGCCACCCTCTACCTCACCCTAAGCCACCACAACCCCCATCAAGATGCCCCGCAACCCCATTCCTCCTCCTCCCTTCTTTTTCTCTTCTTTACCCCCTTATCGACAACCGCCATGCACCGCCTCATTCCGCCGCCGTCCCACCGCTTCTGCTGCCACTTGAGCCACCTTATTACTCCCTACAACCCCCTCTACCACCTCCAATCCTCATTCAGCCAAAACCATCCTCCGCAGGCCCTTGTTTTTCCCCTCTCTTTTCCTTCCTCACCAGCCCCATCTCGACCTCCCTCCTCAGCTCCCACCTTTGCGGCTTCGCTGCTGCAGCCGCCGCCGCCCTTAGCTGCCATCAACCCATCCCCGACCACCACCTACACCCCCTATCCACCTCTGTACCCTTCCCTTGCCCTAAATCCTCCCCCAACTACCTTATTTTCTAGCCCCAAACCACCAACCCGAAACTGCACATTCCTCCTATTTTCACCCTTCCTTCGAGCCCCTCCTCCCCATTTATTTTCATGCAGCTCATAATGCATTAGCAGCATGAGTTTCTGGGTTCCTGATCTATTTGTTTACTAATTTTAAGGTATAATTATATTTTTAATTTAATTATTTGATTAATTAAGCATTATAAAGTTTTATGCCTTGATTTTATTATTTCTAATGTAATAAATCTTTATATTATTTTTAGGTATTGGCTTTTATAATCAAAGCTTGGACCTTTCACCGAAATACTAGTAAGGTTCGTTTTTGTGAAAACCAAAGTAATCGTTAAATCCCGCTTAAGTGCATGGATTAACGCATGTTAGCACATTAGGCATTTTTAATGTGTATTATGCTTGATATATGTTTTTTAGTATATTATATGTGGTTATTGTGTTGGTTGATAAAAGGAAGTATGATAGGTTATATGATATATATGGAAATAATATTTAAGGTAATAATTTGGTTGTTAAGTAAAATGTTAAGTATTATCCATATTGTTTTATGCTAGTGTAATATTTAATACATGTTTAATATTTTTTGAGCCTTAGGAGATTTTATTAATGTACATGGTACAAGAATGTGGCCTAATCTATATATTGGTGTTAATGAGTATTGTATTAACTGTAAAAGTTGTGGATGATGCATTAATATTAATATTTTGTGTAGTAATAATAATAATTTCATATAAGTGGTGTACTAAGGGCAAAAAAGGTAATTCTTAATTAAAAAGGGTATTATGATAATTTTGGAGGCAAGGGTAAAATAGTAAATTTATTAATAAAAGGATAAAATGGTAATTTCGGAAGTAAGGGGGTTAAAATGGTAATTTGTAATAAAAGGGCAATTTTATAATTTTGTAATAAAAGGGCGAAGTTGGTAATATGTAATAAAAGGGCAATTTTGTAATTTTGTAATAAAAGGTGGCAAGTTGGTAATTTGTAATAAAAGGACAATTTGGTAATTTGTAATAAAAGAATAATTTGGTAATTTTGAAAATAAAGGGTAAAATTGTAATTTTATAATTAGAGGGTAAAATAGTAATTTTGTGATTAACGGGCAAAATAGTAATTTGGAAGTTAAAAGAGATAGGATAGTAATTTCATAATTAAGGATAAATGGAAATTTTATAAGTAAAAGGGCAATATGGTAATTTTTGGGAGTTAAGGGTAAAATGGTAAATTTGAGGGTAAAGGGGTAAAATGGTAATTTGCAAATCAAAGGGGTAAAAGTGGAAATTGGAAGGGAGTAAATTAGCAATTATAATAATTAAGAAGGGTAAAATAATAATTTAAATAACTAAAGGGTAATCTGATAATTTAATAATGAAGAAGGGTAAAATGGTAAATATGATAAATGTGAGGGGTAATTTAGTAATTTAACCGACTAAAGGGTATTTTGGTAATTTTAATAATGGAGTAGGGTAGGTTGGTAATCATAACAATTAAGAAGGGCAATTTGGTAATTGAAATAACCAAGGGGTAAATTGGTAAATTTGATGAAGGAGAAGGGTAGTTGGTAATTATGATCATATAAAAGTGTAATTTGGCAATTTAACCAACCAAGGGTAAGTTGGTAATTTTGATAATGGAGAAGGGTGGTTGGTCATTGATAATGGAGGACGGTAATTGGGTAATTAACTAAATAAAGGGTTAATTTGATAATTAGGATAATGAGGAAGGGTAATTTGGTAATTTGACCAACTCAAGGATAATTTATTAATTATAATAAAGGAGAAAGAGCAAAGTGGTAATCTAACCAACTAAATGGAAAGTATATTAAGTGTAATAATTATTAAGGGGGTTTGATGACCTAATAAGTATGATAAAGAATTTAGTAACCTAAATTGAGTAAGAAATAACTTGGTAATTTTGTATCAAAGAGGGCAATATGATAATTTATCAAATAATGAAGGGATGACTTAGTGATTTTATAAGTAAGGGGTAAATGAGTAGTTTGTATCTAATATATCATTGTGATTGTGGAATTCGTAATATGACTCTAATAATGCTGATTAACGAGGTAGGAGTAGTTGATAATTAGTAAGCATCACGAGTACGAATGCTAATTCAAAATTAGATGAGTTAGGATGGCCCTAATGATTCATCTGTGTTACCTTGGACAACCATTTGAATAAGAAATTTATGATGATATCTGAACGATTAAAAGTGGCTAATTATCTGATTGTTGTCCTTTTGTGATCACCTTTAAATAAGACACTAATACTTAAAGTGAAAGACCTTGAGATCGGGAATGGTGGCTCTTTAGGGGTCACTACCCTAAAGAAGTGGTTTAGCCCATGATTATTTGGTATTTTCTAGTGTGCCTTTGTGCCTCAGCAAGGCCCTATATCTACTCTATCTAGCTCTACGGACCTAGTTAGGGGGTATGCATACTTAAGGATTAGGTGTCCTTGTCGGTAGGGTACTGAGTTAGCTTTATGCACCAGTACGACCAGGGTACCTTTGCGTCCCTGGGTTACTAGTTGAAGGGTACTGAGTTGCTTTTATGCACCAGTGCGACCGGTGTACCTTTGTGTCCCAGGTTCTTGATCTCCCTATCGAAGCAAATAAATGGAATTGTTGTGTTGAATAAAAAGGGAAAATACTAATTATTAAAGTGAAAGATTAATGAGCCGGGCCACCAGATATAATGGTGGCCCAGGATGTTTTTACCCTGGATGATATATATATATATATATTCCGATCTGCCGGCCAGAATAGTGGGGGTCCCGAGCTCAATTAAATTTGATTTGGATGTAAATAAATTATGGGAAATACTAATCATTGAGATGATTAATTAATGATGGACTAATGGCCTCAAGGCCCGAAAAAGTATCGATTACTCATTATGGCCTATTGATATTGGTTGGCTTGTTAAGTAAGCGAATATATGAAAGTGAATGTTACATATACGCTATTAATATGTGATTGAATTATTGGATGTGCAAATAAATGGATCTGAATATCATTTTTATACCTATGGTTATATATATGAATGCATTAGTATTTCATGTGTTACATTGTGTGCCTGTTTTTAAGTTCGTTTTTAAAGGGTTACTCAGTACCGTAGTACTGAAGGGTTCCCTTCGTGGGGCCCCTGCCTATTCAATAGGCAGTACCCCTTGCAGGTTGTATTCAGGTGCTATTCATGTGGGCTCTCGGGAAAGAGCGTAAGGTACTGTCCGAAAATTTTAGGGTTTTAATTTGTCTCTTTTAAATTCAATGTATTTGTTATTTTGTGACCACCATTGTTGAAATTTTCTCTTGTAAAGTGTTTACTGCGCTTCTCTAATTTTTAAATGCTTAAGTTCTCGTAAAATGGTATTTTACTCTTTTAGCCTTAGCACTTGGTACTGGAACGGTATGAGTGAACCGGTCTGGTACTAAGTGTGGCGGTAATACTCCCAAAGTTCACGGTTCATTAATTTACTTCCCCTAATTTCCTTTTAATTAACGAAATTTTTCAGTAGTTAATTTTGGGGGTGTTACACAATACCACAATACTGGCAAATTCCATTTTATGGTCCTCCTACCTATTCAATGTTCAGTCTTTACCTTGTAGGAGTACTTTGAAGGTTCAACCTAACAAAATCTAGTAGGGGTTGTCAGATAGGGTTATCAGAGGTTTGTGCGACATCTTTTGATTAGAATTTTCCTTGAACTCTAATGTGCCCTTCTATGTTTCTTTTTCTCTTTAGATTGTAACTCTTTGCCTAATTTTAATATCATGTTTTCTCAAATCATAATTACAATATGTGATTGGTAGTAAGATGTCTTAAAAAAATACATATATTATATTATCAAGTCCCATTTCATTCGTGTTAATTTTTAAACATTTCGTTGATTACTTCTCTCATTTGTGGAAAACACATTTCACTACCACGGAAAGGGGTTTTAATAACGGTTATTTTATAGTTTTAATAACGGTTTTCAACCGTTATTGAATCGCCCGTTATTAAATCTTTAATAACGGTTCATAACCGTCATGAAAAATACACAAAAACCCGCGAATATGCGCGTAAACTTCATATTTAATAACGGTTTTTACTTAAAAACCGTTATTAAAACTCCAGTTTTTAATAACGGTTCTGATGAAAACCGTTATTAAAACGTAGGTTTTCATAACGGTTCTTATGAAAATCGTTATTAAAAACTGGAGTTTTAATAACGGTTTTAGAAGAACCGTTATTAAAACAAGGTTTTAATAACGGTTTTTATAAGAACCGTTATTAAAACTCCACTTTTTTTTGCAGTTTTGTTCCTGCCCACATACACAGTTACCAAATCTATATGTTAAAACAATTACCAAATCTGCAATGTAAAACAACATCAATTCATACCAAATCTGCAATCACACCATAATTTCAATCAATCTATAATTGGTATGCATGTCTCAATACACCAACTATACTTGCAATAAAATTAGTGGGCATACCACAACTTGGTAGCTCTACACCCCAAAGTAAAGAGTTCACATATCTAGGCTGGTAGACGAAATACAAACCTAAAAATGAATGTAGAATATATAGATCGCTACCGAATGAATGAGTGCAGGTGCTTGGCCTCTAACTTCATCAATTTGATCAACATTATATTGCTGGCCACGTGCATAGTCATCGGTGAAAAACTACAACACCCATGTTTCAATTAATATACAGTTAGCCATTAGGTATGTCATGATTCATTAATAGAAAAATATGGAAAAGCAAACATACATGGTTTGGATCTATGTTGACCAATCTATTCTAGACTATAAGATCCATTGCTCGTCTTCTTCACTTGAACCCTTAAAAACTTCAATTTCATCATCATCATCTAAGTTCCTTTGTCTCGAAGATCTTCAATTTTGGAGGTACCTAAAGCTCTTATCTCATCCATAATTACAATAAAGAGATAAACAATAGAGGAAAAACAATTCTGATAAAAGTAAAAACTAAAATAAATGAAAACATGTATTACCCTACATACAAAATAATACAAAGGTAGGCAACATATGTTACCACTATAATCAAGAGGTTATATAACACCATCATACCCTAAATTAAAGGTTCAATTTGTAAAAAAATGCCCTAAAAAAGGTTGTATCACAAAAAAACCTAAATTTAGAGGCCAAAACGGCCTTTTTTGGGCTCCGATATTGCCCAAACCGGCTTCGCCGATTGCCACGTTGTAGATCTCGAAAAAATACCCAAAATAGCCTCCTAGATCACCTAAATCCGAGGTCGCACGAAAAAGTTATGACCCTCCAAAGTTTACAGTTGAATCTAGCTCTAAATAATGTTGAATCTATATTCTCCATACAAACAAATACAACAATAATATCTAAAGCTCTCGGCCAACACATGCATTTGTTAATATATAACAATAACGCAACAAATTCAACAACAAACAACAAAATTTTCAGCCAACACATTCAACAACACATTTTCGAACGAAACCCTGGCGACAGACATGCATTTATATAAGTAGATAAAAATTTACGAGAGGAAGAACAAACACATACATAAAGTGAGCTAGCTACAAACACGACGATCAGAATGTTGAGAGAGGCAAGGGCTTCAAACACGACGGAGGATGAAGGTGTAAGTGCCAGCTAGCTTCGGAACAATGGCAGAGGTGTGGCGGTGCGAGGGTTTCCTTTACTTGAGAGGAGCCTGGTGGTGCGAGTTGGCGGTGCGAGGGTTTGCAAGGAGAAGGAAGGAGAGCAAGAGAGCGAAAGTGCAGAGAGTCTGAAAATTTTGGCACGAAATAGAACCGAGCGAGAAATAAAAGTTTGATTTTGGGGTTTTAATAACGGTTCCTGAGAGAACCGTTATTAAAACATCTTTTAATAACGGTTCCTGAGAGAACCGTTATTAAAACATCTTTTAATAACGGTTCCTGGAAGAATCTTCATTAAAAGCTTCTGACTTTTGACAACGGTTCTAATATGAACCGTTATTAAATCCTCTTTTAATAACGATTTATATAAAACCGTTATTAAAACATCCGTCCAAATTTTAACGTTGCCCTTTTAATAACGGTTTTTAACTAGAACCGTTATCAAAACTTCCCGCCGATTAATTTTCACGCGTTTGACAACGGTTTTCGAACTACCGTTATTAATGTCCCGTTATTATTTCCCGTATTTGTAGTAGTGTTTATTGCAATTATTTCAATTCTTTTGTGTTTCACTCTTTTTAACCCCTTCAAAATGTGTGGACTGATCTAAATATATTTTTGAGTTCATTCATCCATTCTATTCATTCATGTTTCACCATTTCCTTCCAAATTGTTAAATCATAGAAGATTTCATTTTCACAATTTGATAATTTTAGCTGTTTTTTCTATTTTTAATCCGTTGGTCATCAAATGAGTTCCGAGACCAAATATTTTTATATATTTGGTTTTATAAAAACATTATGTATTAGTCTGTGATAATTTGAAACCCCTGTTATTCATTTTATGCATTTGTAGAAAAACATGTTTTGCGACTTATCTGTTTTTTCCATTTTTACTTGTTTTCCATTCTTCTAGCTTTAATCCAACTCTGATATTCAATATTTTTCTATATTTTAGTTTCTAAGATTATTTGAACATTTTCATAAATTTTTATGATTTTTAGTTTTCTCAATAACTACCCATTATTGGACTTCCTTCCAATTTAATTAATAAAAATAAATTGTAACCAATCATCTAACTAATATTTCAATCCTAACTAGTCTCCTAATCAAGCGAAATCAGATTTGTAACTTGGTTACCTTTCTCAAAACAAAAAAGTACTACTAGTACCATATTCATGATTTTATGACATTTCTCTTACACACTTAACAATAATCCAACATCTTTCTTATGCCCCTAATCCTAGCACTCAAGTGAGGCTAAATTCAAACCAAAAACTCAATCCACACTCCTCTATATTTCACTCTATTTTTTCCAAATAGCGCGTTCTAATTTCAAAACATATATAAAATTATGAATTTCAACATAGTGCAAAGTTGATTACTTTCCAACTTGCATCAACTCTTTCTCTCTCCCTGATTGTCCTATTCCTTTATTTATTTTTTTGTTTCTTTGGAAAAGACTCCATATAATTTACATCCCTGAAGTCGAGCTTCTTTGAGCTTATTCATAACCAATCTTTTGCTTCCTGACCAGCTTCACAAAATCAATAAATCTAACTTTTTTGTGACTTCTAGCAGCTACCACGCCTCGACCTTGCCTTCTTTACCATAAATTGTTATTTTTTATTATTCCTTACAAGTTATAATTCATCAAGGAACCCTTTTATCCAAGAAATTGTGCCCCTACCCTCTTCTTTTTCCTCTTATATGTGCCTTGCTGAGCAATGCTGGAATTTTTACTGCAATTGTTTTGTGTGTTGTAGCAAAGATTTTATGACTTTCTTCTCTTATGTTCTCCTTGCTTTCCTTCCCATTAATCCTCCAAAACCTTGATCTATCATTTCTTAGTGGTTGTTGTTTTTGTGCTGGTTTTTAAACCGCCATATTCAAGAGTAATCTTTTCCATTTCACTTCTTCCATTTCAATTCCTTTATTTCCCATTTTTCTATTTATTAATCTTGGTTTATCTAACTCTTTTACCTTTTTACTCTTGAAGGTGAAAATTTTTTTTAGAGAAGGAATTTCTTGATTCCTTATTTTAGCTTTGCTAAGGAGCTTAGGAATTTTGGTAACTAAACTAAACTTTAGAAATAAGATTTTGTATTAGGTGTATTATATGTTCTTTTATGCATGACTATCTTTATTTTAATTATAAGCATGAAATAATATCTTAAATAATATTGTATAACATGTGTATGTTTCTATCTTATGTGTATAAGCATTAAAATCTAATGATAAGATGGTTTGTGTGATTTTTACATGTTCTTATTTCTGCTGGAAAGGTGATGAATATTTAGTGAAGTAGATATGAATGATTGGTACAGTCATGCTGAACTTCCAAAATAGTCGTGATGACTAGGCCTAGATCTGAGTAATTTAACTCTCATCCTTGTTATTTTGTGTGATTTTTGGATGTTTTAAATTTATATAAGTATTCCATTAAATGTATAACAGTGTATAGAAGCTAGGTTATGAGTTTTAGATCATTTATAGTAGAAATGAATTTTTTTAAGGTTTAGACATATTCAACCATGGGTACAATGGGAAAAACAAATTGCTTTTGAAAGTTTTGAGTGCACCATTGTCTTCATTGGGTCTTTTAAATAAACTTTGGTATTTGATATGTAAGGGTTTGATGTTGTTAAGAGTAAGTTGTGAATTTTAGAAGTTTAATGAAAATTTAGGTGAAGAAGGACATTTTGACCATTATATGTAAATTGTGAAAACTTTGAGATCTAAGTGGATATTATATTAATAAAATAAGTTAAATGGATAAGTTTTATACTTAGGTGACATTTGATGAGTAGACCTAGAGATATTAATTAAAATAATTGATTAACCAAGAAAAAGAAAAAGAGAAATGTGCACTTGGGTACATTGAGTAATCTTAGAATTTTATCTTGTGTCCTATTTATATTTTATCCTAAGAAAATAATTGGTAAAGTATAATTCTTTTAGCATGAAATATTCATCTCTTAATATTAAGGTAAATTAGTTGGTGTTAAAGATACTTTAATCAATTTATGTGCCTTTAGAGTAGTTATTTGATTTGGCCTTATATGTGAACCTTTGGTTGACTTAGATGTTGGTTATTGAACCTTATCTCGAATAATTGGAGTTAATGTATATTGATATCAAATTTTATTAGGCCTTTCATGGCATGTAACTTGAACTTTAATGCCTCAACAATCTTATTTGGGCTTTAATACCTCAATAATCTTCATTGGGCTTTAATGCTTCATATATTCAACTAGATCTTAATGGCATGTTAATGGGTCTTTGTGCTCTAAATGGTTTAGCCTTGATTCCTCTATGGACCAAGTGTATGGATAATATCAGAAATTACTAAAATAATTGGCTTATGTTTATATATATGATTAAATGATATTATATGGGCCTTTGTTCTAGTTTGATCTAAATCTTGGATAAGACATTAATCACTTAAAGTGAAATATCTTGAGTTGGGACTTATACCACTCAAGGTAGCTATCTGAGTTAGGTTTGGTATTCACTTGGTACCATTCCAATGTTTTCTATTATGTGATTCCAGGGTACCTTATGAGGTTTGGGAGGCCCTATTCTATTCTATAGGTGTCTCAATATATTTTATCCCTATATGGAGTGTGCATACTTAAGTGATTAGGTGTCCCGTTATTTGGTGGTCTGGCTATGTTTTTAGGTGAGCCAACTAAGGCTAGTAACATTTGAGTATTAGATTAGTTGTTATGATTTCATTGAGTCTCTGTCGTCAAGTTAATATAATGTATTGGTTGTGATCATGATAATAAAATATAATAATCAATGAATCCCATCTATCCATACATTTGTAACACATTATTTTATGCTTGATGGTTGAGTTTTCTTCTTCTTAATTGACATTTATGTGTAAGCATGTTATCATATTGTTATAGCATACTCTATTGATTTCTTTGCATGTTCTATTTCTTTATTTGCATGTTCTATTGCTTTATTTGCATGGGCCTTGTACATAATACTATCTCTTTAGGGTAGTTGTATTACTCAGTACAAGATGCGTATTGATACTACACATTGGTAGGCATTGTGTCACGGATATATGATGATGATCCTTCTCACTTTAAGGACGTTCCTCAGGTGGAGTGATGAGGGTTTATACCCTGGGGTTAGGGTATAGAGTTATTTCTACCCAAGGTTGTATATGTTATGTGCCCAAGATTCTAGATATCGCTTTTGGACTCATTATCTCTTTTATCCCCATTATCTCTTTTTATATATTATATTATATGGAGCATGGACTATGTACTATGTTATTACATTTTAATTATCAAAGTCTTTTACTATTTATATATATTTTTCGTAAGTTTTGATTTATTTGATATAAATTTTTTTCCTTGCACATAGTACAAGAAAAGTATGGACTAAACTAGTGCTATGTGTGGTGGTAACACTTGCTATATTATATTAATGCTTCCGCTTAAAAATAAAAATTTTTAGTAGTAAATTTTGCTGTGTTGCGCTAATGTTTTGGACTATCAGGACAATGTTATTCTGTATGGAAATTTATGTTTGTATATTTTAACGGTTGTTGTTTATTTAAACGAAGTAACTTTTAGCCTTAGAACATTGTATAAGATTTGTAGATGATGGCTGACTTATGCCAAGTGAGGTGGTAACACCCACTATTTTTGTAGCTGACACTTCTATAAAATAGATTTTTTAACTAATAAATTGGGGGGGGGGACTATAATCTAAACCAACCAGGGGTTCACATACAAGGCCAAATCAAATAACTAGTATAGAGGCATATACGATGTCTAAAATATCTTTAAGGTCAACTAAATTAACTTAAGATTAAGAGAGATTTATTTCATGATAAAAGGATTATACTTAAATAATTTCTGTCTTATGATAAAATATAAATATGGACCCTCAATATAAAATATAAAGATTACTCAATGTACCCAAAGTGTCTTTTTCTCTTTCTTTTTTTTTTCTTACTTAATTAATCATTTAATTTAAGTTCTCTATTTCTACTCATCAAATGTAACCTAAGTGTCAAACTTATCTATTTAAACTTATTTTATTAACATAATATTCACTTAGGTCTCAAATTTTTTTAAATTTAAGTGTAATGGCCAAAATGCCCTTATTCATCTAAAATTGCCTTAAACTTTTAAAATTCATAACTTACTCTGAAAAAAAATACCTAACATAAAATATACCAATCTTTATGTAAAAGACCCAAGGAAGGTAATGGTGGACATAAAAACTTTCAGAAACAATCTTTAATGCCCAATATACCCATGGTTAACTATGTCCAAAACCTTAAAAAAAATCATTTCAACTCCAAATGCTCTAAAATTCATAACCTTGCTTCGATACCCTATTATGTATACAATGTCATATTTAGATAAATTTAAAACCACCAAAACTTACATAAAATAACAAAGAAGAGAGCTAAACTACTCAAATCTACATACATTAATCATGACCCTATTTCAAATTTAGCATTACTATGTTTCCCAATCATCAAAATTACATTAAATATTCATCACATTTCCAGCAGACATAAAAGCATGTAAAAACCATACAAATTATTCTATCATCAAATTTTTATGCTTATCACATAAAATATAAACAAGCACATGTCATAAATTATTTTCCAAGATATTATTTCATACTTATAATCAAAATAAATTTAATCATGCATAAAATAACATATAATACACCTAGCGCAAAATCCTATTTCTAAATGTTAATTTACTTACAAAATTTCCTTAGCTTCTAAGTAATAAAAATAGATCAACTAAACAACACCTAATGAGCTCCTTGATAAACTTAAAAAAAATTGAACATATATAATATTACAATGGAAATCAACAATATGAAGAAAAAAATTAAGGAAAAGAAGATAAATAAAAAACAACCTTTGCCTTGCAATGCAGTGGGTTTCAAGTAAGGAAAATAAGGAGAAAATGTGAGGGTAAGGAAGGGTGAATGTTGGATATTGAATGTGTAATACCCCCAAATTCAGAAGAGTGTTATAAGGATTGATATGACTACTTATATCAACATGGTATACCATCTTTTTGGTGATTACGTTCTTAGAACTCTACCATTAAGCATGTTGGATGTGGAGCAGTTTTAGGTTGGGGGACTTGTAACACCCCAAAATTCACTACTTTTTTTTATAAAAAAAAATGGAAGAATTTAAAATTGAAAACCTGTTAATTCTGGGGTTGTTACCACCCCACTTAGTACCAAACCGGTTATCTCCAACCGATTCAGTACCAAGTGCTAAGGCTAAAAAAAATATTAATATTAAACTTAAACTAATTGTGCTCTGATGAATATATTTAATTATTTTAATTTTGATTCATTTTATTAATTTATCGATAAATTCTGCTTCATATTTGAATTTAATTTATCGTTGTCATTACTGATCATTCTAGATAAATTCGTTTAATACCATGAGTTTATTATATTCATTTTATTTCAATTTTCATTTAAATATATAGATTTCCGTTCTTTCTCGTATTTTTATTTTTAATATTTTAGATTTTTTTATTATAATTTCATTATATGATTATGACTTTGTTTTGGAATTATATTCCGTTAACAAAATATATTATTTAAAATTATAAAGTTTCCTTTTAAAATAGTAAAATTAGTTTAATAATTTTATCTATAGAAAATATTTCGGACTTTAAATTTATCTATTTTTTGAGGTCATTAAGATCTTTGAAAAAATTTAAATTAAAAGATATTTTTTGTAACTTATTTATGGATTTCCTTTCGAAATTAATTTTCTTCCATTTTAACTTTTTGGTTTGTGGAGGATCATTTTTGAAAATTATTTAAATTTGTCTGAGTCTCTTAGAATTTGATTTAAATATTTGATGATATGGTTTTAAATATTTTTTGAGGTCTTATAATGTATTTTCATAAAAATATGGATCTTTGAATTTGTTGGTATTCTCTTCCAAAAACTTTTCCGAAATTCTTTATATAGCTATTATATTGATTTTATACCTTCGGATCCTCATGAAATAATTTTTGTTAAATGATTTTTAGATAAAATCATCTATGATTTTTAGATTTAATTATGTATTTGTATTTGCACAAAAAAAGAAAGAAAGATAGAACCCCGATCAGCCCCGCTCTTTTTCCCTTGTCTCTCTTCTTCCCTTCCTCTTTTCTTTCCCCTCTCTCTTCTTTCCCATTCCTCCTGCTACGTGAAACCCCAGCCCCTGACATCCTTCTTCCTTCTCCTCCGCCAACTTCGCCAACCCGCCACGACTGGCTCCACCACCATGACAACTCCATCGCTGCAACTCCCTCTATTTCTATGCCGCCACTCACCGCACAAGTAGTGCAACAGTAGGCGAGCAACAGGGACGAGCATTCAAGGGTCAAGCCGCCACATCCGGCTACAGTGAGCCCAACTGATATCCGGCAAGCGATGGTTGACCTCTGACGAAGCTTCTCGAGTCTTCACTCTCTCCGATTTGTAACTCTTTGTTTGGTATAAGTCTTCAGAAACCCTAACTTTTTTTTATTAATTTGGTATGATTTAGCTTATGATAAGCCAAATTGGTTGCTTAATTATGTATATACATGTTGTATGATTAATTTAGAGTGGTTAATTGTGGCGTACGTGGTTAATTTGTGAAAAAAAAAATTTTAACCCGATTATATCTAGATTTTGCAAATTCATCTCATTAAACTATTTTTGATAAAGTGATTATACAATATGTTGTAAATTTTATATAATTTCATATTAGAATTGTCAATTTGAGAAATTTATGCAAAATTAAATATAAATCGATTTCTAGGTCAAAATTTGTGTGTGATGAAATTGGATTGCATAATTTGGTTGTTCCACTCAATTGATTTTACAATATACTTTGAAATATATTTAATATTATGTTGGAAGTGTCAATTTGAAAAAATTGTGTGAAATTGATCAAAATTAGATTTTTAGGCCAAAACTCTTGTAGATCTAAATTGGATTGTGCAATCGAGTTATTTTATTCAATGAATTATATAATTTAAATAATAATACATTTAATTACAATTTTGAACAATCAATTTAAATATTTTAGCAAGAATTGACCGGAATCTTATTTTGGACTCCAAAAATACTAATCGTGCTAAATTGGGTATTTCTTTTATTAGTTTTCAGAAATTGCTTATATAATATGTTATAAAATATGTCTAATTGCATTTCTAAACATTCAATTTAAATAAAATAATAAAATTTAATCGAATTAAATATTTGGGCCTAAAACCTTAGAATTCAAATAAAACTATGAAATTGGACCTGTATATAGTTTTTTTTTCTAAAATTAAATTTATAGAAATAGTTGAAATGACCCTAATTGCATTCTAACACTTTCAATTGGAATTAATTGATTTGAATTATCCAAGTGGTGTCTTGGGCTCTAAAACCCTAATTTTAGAAAATGATTATCTTAAAATGGCTACTCGTAATATTATTTTGTTGAAATTGATTATCTACATTTATTTATAATTATTTTATTATAATCTTAAGCTATCAATTTAAGATAATCAAATTTAATTAACTGGGTTGCAGTATGGGCTTAAAAACCCTAATTTTTGGAGATTGTGTTTATATAAATAATTTGTTTATGCTTCTTGCACCTAGTAGATTACTAGTTTTGATTTAAAATTATTTGAATTGTATTTTTATATTATCGGGTTGGATTGATTCCCTACAAAAATGGTTGATTTGTCTCTTTGGTCGTAAAATCTAGTTAGTAAGTCATTTTTGATAAAATTAACTTATAATCTATCATCATTTCCCTAGCTTTCTAAATCAATTTGAAATGCCCTAAGTGATATGTGTTGAACCTTATTTGGTTAATATATAATTCTAAATCTTAATAGAGCTACACTCGCAAGTCTTAGGTTTTTGAAACATTTTCTAAGAAATATCGTTTGTATCTCCTTGTATTGATTTAATTATAATATTTGAATTATTGATCGATAAGGTAGTTTCTAACCTAATTTTTCAATTTCTATCAACGATCTAGGAAAACTTTCTTGTGGATTGTCCGACTCTCGATAACTCTCTCTCTCTCTTTCTTAATTTGCTTAGCTACCTTCGGATGGAGGTAAGTCATTAGTTACCTTTACTCATGTCAAAATCTAAAATATATGTCTTCTTGAATGGAAGGTGATGAGTATGCTTATTGATTATTTAATTATGTCAAGCCTATACTATATCCTTGTGTAGTATTTGTATGTATGTACAAGTTTATAGATTCAATGCAAACTCATGTTAGTACGCCTCTTGAATATTATAAATGATTGAATATGTGAAGGGTTGAGTATGATTAGGTGGTTAACATGTCCAGCTAATTATAAAATACTTGGTGATTTTAGAGTATGTTTTAATGTGTCTAAATTGTAATAGGTTTAGAAAACCTTAGTTATGGTTGAGTATGGATTGAAATTGTATGAAACCTTATACTATATTTTTATATCATGGAATTATTCAGCGCGGACACTACCTAAAATTATTTGGCCTTAGTGCCACATGAATTGGATTAGCTTTAATGCTTTAGGAATCAATTGGCTTTAATGCCACTTAAACTGGATCGACTTTAATGCCACTTGAAATTAATCGGCTTTAATGCCACTTATAATGAATATAATAATGGAAATTCATTATGTTGATGGAAGTGATTTAAGTGCTATTATGTAGGCCTGAATTATGCTTGGTTGAATGTTTAAATAAAACATTAATCACTTAACGTGAAAGATTTTGATTCGGGACTTATACTACTCAGGATAACTATTCGAGTTAGGTTTGGTATTTGCTTGGTGCCATTCCAGTGTTTTGCTCTCCTATGATCCCGAGTGTCTTACGAGGTCTAGAGAGGTCATCTTCTACTCTATAGATGTCTCAATATATTTCGGTCCTATTGGGGGTATGCATATTTAAGTAATTAGGTGTCTTATTTGTTGGTGGTCTGGTTACGTTTCTGGGTGGACTGATTAGGATTAGTACCATTCAAATCCTAGATTAGTCGTTACAATCTATTGAGTCTCTATCATCAAGATAATATAATCAAATGGTTGTAATCACCATAACGAAATATAATAATGAATTATTCTCGTTCACTCATGGACTTTATATTTTATTTTTCTATGCATGTCTCTTGGTTGTCTCCCTTATAACGTATGATCATACTCTGTTATCACATGATCTATTATTCAAATCGCACATAGGTCTTACCCTATGTGTACACTTATATTCTTGTACCCTATGTGTTGTCATGTCTAGTCATATATTCATAAACATGAATCCCTGACTACATGTTTTATTGTATGTAACACATGTATAAATGAACATGAGTTATTGTATGAGTGGAATGGTGTATTTATCATATGTATAATTGAGCATTAGTATTGTAAGCTAGAGATTACCATATATTATGTGTATCATGTTTCCCATGATGGTGGGGAGCATACCTCTTATGCAGGCTTAAGATCGGATGTTATTATTGGGTTAAAGGCTTGGATTTGGGAGAGTAGGCAACCCAGATTCATATCCCTAGGGATTTTTCTTTATTTATATGAATTTATTTTTGGAATTTTTCAAGTGTTGTATAAAAATTTAAAAGCTGTTGTAATTGAATTTTAATTTCTCATTACTTTGATAAGCTTTTAAAATCTAGGGTTATCTTATAGGTTTTCGTCGATTTATTCAGTGATGATTTTGTTTAGTAAAATTGTTCACTTGCCATATACCTATTGATATGTCCTTATGGGAGTTTATTCTCACGACATAGATGTTGTTTGAATTTTTATTGGACAGATTTTAGCTGCGCATCTAGCATGAGATAGATGGTAAACATTTATCTTATGTTAGGTGTGTCGGTAACATTCCCCATTTTCTATTTTAGCTTATGAATTATTCCCCATTTTCTATTTTAGCTTGTGCATTATTCCCTTGAATGAAAATTTTTAGGAGTGAATTTTGGGGGTGTTACAATGTCAACATGGTATACCATCTTTTTGCGATCCTATCCTAATAACTCCATAGTTAAGTGTGCTAGTCGTAGAGTAAATTTAGGATGGGTAACCTTCTTGGAAAGTTTGGAAAATTCTCTTAAAATTTCTTTGGAAGCACATGAGTGAGGGTAATGCATACTAAAAGGACTCGTGTTGATGTGTGAGGTTGGATGATCAATCCAAAATTACTCTAAGGTATCTCCAAACAAAGAACAAATAAAAAGGAGGATGAATGTTGATTGATGGTAGATGCAGTATATGTTTCAGGATAGAAAACCCAACAAGAAACAAGTTGAGAAAACACATAACCAAGTCATGGTAGGTGGATAAATTTGGCAAAAAAATCAACCCGATAAGTTGAAGGCTGGTCACGAGTCAAAGTTGGGCATTCAAACATCACCTAAATGCCCACAAAATTTAAAAAGGATGGGGTTTTGATAAATTACGCTTTTTAAGGTTTATAAATACAAAATATAGGAAGAGGACGAAGGTTCAAATAGAAAGATTTGCATAAATTTGGAAAAATATCATGTACGGAAACAGATGTTGAGTTGCTAAAATCATGCCTTTGAGAAAATTTGAAATGAAAAAATAATTTATGATGTGTGGATGGGTTAGGTTTGATTTTTAGGTGATTGGGGAGGAGTGTGGAGTAGGTTTTTGGTTTGATGTTATTCTAACTTGAGTGTTATGCATAAGTAGACTTAACACTATGGTTGAGTATGTTGCAAAATTATTATAATGGTACTTGGTGCACTTTTTGGTTGGATGAAAAATAAATAAGTTACAAATATGATTTGGCTTGGTTAAAAGACTAGTTAGGTTTAAAATAATGGTTAGCAAATTTGTTACAATTTATTTTGATAAATTAAATTGCAAGAAAGTCTAATAGTAGGAACTTGTTGGGAAAAATTATCAATTGATTTCTAAAAATCACATAAATGTATGAAATGTGTGAAATAATTTTATAACTCAAATATATAAAAATATTGTGTATCAAAATTCATTTGAAGCTCAATGGATGAAAAACGAGCGAAAAAGATAAAAACTAAAACTTGGCGAAATATATTTTGCTACAAATGCACAAAACTAATAAGGGGGTAGTTTCAAACAGCATTGGATTCATGCAAAATATTTTTAGAAAACCAGATATATATAAATGATCTCAAAACTCATTTAATGACCAACAAATTAAAAATGATAAAAACGACTAAAATTGTCTAATTGCATAAACGATTTTTTCCAAAACTAAACGAGCCTAAAATAATGTTTAGGCTCAGCTCATTTAACTAAACGAATGAGCCGAACCGAACTTTTAACGAGCCGAGCGAAGCTCACAAGCCAAAGCCAAAAAATGAACTAAGCCAAGATTTTTTGAGTTCGAACTTGGCTTTTTTAATAAACGAGCTTAAAAGTGAGGCTCGGGCTCGGCTCATTTAACTAAATGAACGAGCTAAATCGAGCTTTTAACGAGCCGAATACCGAATTGGCTCAACTCATTTATAGCCCTATCAACAACCATGATTTTACATTATCCCTATTACTTTTAGCGATCATTATTTTATGTCATCACTATTACTTTTAGTGATGTGTTGCAGTTATTTACTTTTAGTGACTAACATATAAGTTCTCGCTATTACTTTTAATGATCATTATTGTATGCCATCATTATTTTTATTAGTGACCAATATTATACGCGATCGCCAATGCATTAGCAACAAAATAAGAAAATTTATCACAAAAGCCTTTAGTGAGGGAACAATAGCAACAAATTGTGATAACCTTATTTTTTTGGTCGGTCGCTATTAGCATTAACCACCAAAAATTATTCATCAGCAACCAACAAAAAGTTGGTCGGTAAATACCTCATTTGTTGCAGTGGAAGCTCGCCACCTCAAGCTAAGAGGCCCGGTGATAAGTAGCGATACTTAAGCTGCGTGGTATGCCATTCTTTGTTTCAAAATCATATATTAGCCAGCGTAATTGCTGGGACTATTAGTGAAAAACATGTTTTTGATGTCTTGGCAGTTTTAGAAAACCCGAAGAATAATGACCGAAGATAGTTGATTTTGAAGCTGAAACAAACTGAAAGCCTTGAGGAATGTTGAATGGAAACGTGATGGACAAATTAAATATTGGAGAAAAGCAAAAGGGTTGTCGGGCCAAAGTAGGGGCTGGATTGTACCGGCTATGGCAGGACGAGTCACATATCCTATGGCAATAAAGCTTTTGCTAGCTTTTGTTGGTATTTATTCATTTTTTTCGCCCCTTCTTTTAACTCTATGGATTTCCTGGCAGTTGACGATGCAATTAAAGATAAGAGGTTTCCTACTGTGCATGTGCAGGAGATTCATAAACGAGGCAGTTGACTAATTGGGAGGCATCTTTATTGTTCCATCTACCCCCTATTGCACGTACAAGAGATTGATAGCAACCTTGCGCAAGCAGGAAATTCTTAAGCTTTCCATATTATATATATATATATATATTGTTTTATGGTATGCTTACATTCTTGATACTTAATTGCAGGATGTAGAACATCAAGGCTTCCTACCACCAACTATAACCCAACTTCTATTATATTAACATTATATGTCCGGTTAGATCTATCATAATATTCCATTTATTTCATAATATTGATCATTTTTCACTTTTGTAAATGACTGATATCTTTTCATAAGTATTGACAAAAATATATATGAGCTTGGAGTATTCTTTAAATACTTTTAAATATGAATATAAGCATTATATTCGTATATTATAATTTATTATACTTTAAAAGGAAAAACATTGTCAAATTTTGATATCAAAGTTTGTAAGTGGCCTATTTTGTATACTTTTTGTAATACCTCCAAATTAGTGGTAGATAGTAGGGGGCTAATTTGGAGGTTTAAATGATTGATAAAACTGCCTATATCGACAAAGCATACATTCATTTTAAAAACTTATCCTTAAAGAAATTTATAATTAAGCATGTTTGACTTGAATCAATTTAAGGTTAGGTGACTGCTCTAAAATTTTTCTCTAGAAATGTGTGAGCAAAGACAAAATACACTAAAAAAGACTTGTGTTGATTGGTGGGACTGATTATCAATCATTAATAGCGTTCTAAATGACTACCTATGTCCTTCGTTAGCCCAGGGCATAGAAATGGTATCAAAGTGAAATTGAGACCGCGAGTTAAACTTAGATGAGCCACTTAGTTGTCTAATGAGATGATTCTTAGGATAGACTATAACGAGACAAGCAAGTGGTCGAAGCACAACGAGGACATTACGTTTTTGAATAGGTTTGTATATAATACCTCTACATTAATGGCGGATAGTTTAGACTTAAAAAAATTGATAAAGCCACTTATATAAACAATAAATACCAAAGCACACTCAAAAAGATTTATATTTATCTATGGGATCAATTAATCATCAACCCATGTAACTATCGATGAATTTAGTGAGACCAGGGTTTTACACTTTTCAAAGAGTGTAATGACAATGTTAATAAAAATAATTCATCAATGAATAATTCATCTAAGGAAGTGTTGAAAAGATTTGATCACATCACTATAATGTTATTTGGTCTATAATTCATTGTAGATTATTTACATGTACTTTATTCTTTTTAAATTATTATATAATAATAGTTTTTATTAAATACTTTAATTACTACAAAAATACCCTTAACAATATTATAAACACTTCCGTGCAATACACAGGTATATATATTAAGCCCATATATGATTTAATCTTTAATCTTTTAATGTTCAATCTTTTATGGATTTGGCTTATATGCACGGGTATAAGATTTAGTCTTCCGTACAATATTCTAGTTCTTAACTATAAGTTTATATATGATTAGATGTTTTATCTTTTATGGATTTGGCTCACACTCGCTATCAAATTTAACAATTTTACATAAGAAGAAGAAGCTAAAAACAGACATAATGTGAGTATAGACGAGCTGATGTATTGCCCCGCCGCCGGAGAGGGGGGGGGATATATGTTACAATAAGTCATATATATATATATATAGCTGCTTACTATGCCCCTAACAAGTGAACAGAGGAGAGGAAACGATTAATGGGTGGGGTAGATAGGTAGCTAGCAGAGCCTGCCTATGGTGCAGCGAAGTGCACCAGATCTTCTTGTCATTAAACCAACATCTGCAGCGGGTCTCGCGCTTAAGCTTGAGGCCCTGGCGTAGGCGGGTGCTAATTGACTCCCTGATCGAGTAAAGAAGGCCCCATTCACCATCAAATCTCCTTGAGACCTCCAGTTCCATTTGCTCCACTCACTTTTTGAGACAACCTCCCGTTTTGTGACCTGCATGCATCACCAGTTGTTGAATGATAGTTAGTATTGATTAACCCAGTGAGTGGTACTAGTGCTTAATGATTTCGCCACAAACATATGTATACGAATTAAATTTCAAGCAACTGTATACACACACACACACAAACACACCTACTCGTATTCAGAACATGAATGTAATAAAATTATCTGGGGAAAAAAAAAAAGCAGAGTGTGGGTTTTTTTATTAGGCGCGGATGAATGTAGTTAATTAATGCTATTCTATGCCAATCACCTCTTTGGTGTACCGGCTATCGGCAGCAACAAATCTATTTCCTTGGCTGTTGATAGTCGGGGCCGCACTCCCACCGATAGCATACATAAGCCAATGCGTATAGTGATTGTTTACTATGTGAAAATATCCATGCCTGCACCTGCGGTAAATATTTTGAAAATTCAAGTACATTAATACTAGCTAGTAACTAGCTGCTAGTTGAAGTATATATATTATAACCACTTTTCCTTTTCTACAGATATAGGCAAACAAAAAAAAAACAAAAATCTACTGATATATATATATATTAATGCAAGCGTTAATTATACCTCGGCATTCTTTGTACAAGGCCCTCGCCGAAGCGATTGAAGGCAACGGTAACCCTCATGTTCTTGTCTTGTGTGTGGCTGTCATGGGCCCCCAACAACATGACCTTATTATGGTGTGTCATGTAGTTGTTGGAAATAGTGATGGCCGTGGATCCTCGGATGGCATCGATTAACCCATCGGTACAGCTTGAGAAAGAGCAGTGATCGATCCAAACATGGCTACCTCCCAAGATGGAGACGCCATCGCCGTCCGATTTAGTCCTCCATCCATAGTGGGTAGGGGAGCTCCTGACGTAAGCATTCCCACCTCTCTTGCAATCATGAATACTAATGCCGTGTATTATAATGTTGGTGACGTACTGTATGGTGATGCATGGACCGCCCGCAATGTGCACGTTGGCCCCCCTACCGTCGATCGTCTTGAAGGAGTTCATGAGCAGCTCTTGCTTCAGCTTGATCACCATGTCCCGCTTGAACACTACCCACAATGGACGGTCCTGGATGACAGCATGCCTGAGTGTGCCTGGCTTAGGGTTGAGGGGATCGTCGCTCGGGTCATTCACCACATAGTAATACCCATCCCTGCCACCTATGGCGTTCTTTCCAAACCCGATTGCACAGTCGGCTAGGCGCCGCCGGTTTCTGTTCCAGTTCGGGTCGCATCTCCAGCAATCGTCGATCGGGTTCCCGGTTCTACAAGAAGACCCTAAGATCCTCCTCCTAACGGTAGTAGCATTGTTTATGCTCCTGCATGTTCGGTCGATCGTGTGGCATGAAATATATAATTGAGTGATTAGAGCTCATAAATAAACTATGGACAGCCCTTATTAATTTAATGCATGAAGAAGGTCATCATTTGATACGTATATGTATGTATGTATATATTAAAAAAGCAAGCGAGCTCCTAAATAACATTACAAAATAAATAAAGAAAGAAGGACTCCCATGCAGTAACTATTCATTTTTCAATAAATTTTGTTTCTTACTAGTTTTATATGCCAAATATACCCCGCCCAAGTCCGAATCGTTCCCTCAGCTAGTTCATTCAGTAGAATGAATGAATAAGCTCCTTAATCATGACCGGACTATAGAACCTCACCGGTTAATTAACTAGCTACATGATTGATAATCATAAGTGAAATTATGTAGTAATTATTAATCTCATGTCGCCGTACGTATTATATATAATCACATGCTTATTAACTATATAGAGACACACATGATTGACGTTCAATATTAATTAATTTGTATGAATGTGATTGTGGGGTACTAATTAAACTTACTCGTTTACTTCCTGCGCAATGAGCTCAGGATCTTGTTGATCGGCCAGATCAGACGAGTGAATGAAAGTAGTTGATCCAGCAAGGAGGGGCAACAAAAAAAGAAGAAGAATGCGACATCGAAAAGGCTTCATCACGCCCTACCTCCTTATATTTAAACTGAGAGAGATCGATAGACTGAGCGATAGAGCTGCGCTAGCTAGATCCTTAGAGAGAGAGATCGTGAGGACTGAAGTTGTAGGAGATATATGAGAAGCGAGCCAGATGAGGGTTTATATACTGCACATTTTTTCATGCTTGTATTAGTATTAGGCCAGGTCAACGTACGGAGCAAATAATTTGAAGGGCCGGCCCGCAGGCCGGGATAACACTAACATGCATGTGATGGGAATGTGATGATATAAGCTAGCTTGGATCTGGGTTCCTTACTACTTTATCAAGCAAGTTGTTCGGAAATCTCTCTGCCGGCCAATATTCATATTCCAACCCTCCATTGACCGACAATATACTATATATATAATACATGTTATTAAGTGGGCTAGTTAGCTTAAGTATATTAATTATCTCCATCAAGTTTTGATAATATTACTTAATTACGTACCAACTGCTGCGTAAAATTTTTGCCTACAGCGTAACATATAAGAAATCAGAAAGAAAAACTACAGGGGGGTGGGTTCATGAACAAATTAAAGTTGGATCCCCAAAACACTCAACCTCTCACATGACGTGATGAGAACATTAAGCGGATATCAATCCTTATTTTATACCCCCGTGTACGTAGTACTCACATACAGACGGCGTTCCCTTCATTTATGTTTAACTAATCACTTTTTTTTTTTTTTTGGATAAGCCTGTTTAATCACACAATTGGTTAACGGATATTTCGTTGTGATTATAAGAATAAGAAAACGTAAGAAAAATCAAAGAATCGCTTTCTTCATGATTGGTTAATACCATTTCTTTTCTTTTCTTTTCTTTTGCTTCAAATGTCGTATTCTCGAAGCCCGATTATTCACGTTGAACCCGAAACCAGAAACCACTCGAGCTAAAATAAAAAATAAAAAACATAGTTATAATTGGATTACAATAAATTAAAGCCTATGAAATAAAATATAGTAAAATAATTCTTTCTATACATTAGTATTACATACAAACTTTCAAAAGAAACATATTACTGGTATATATTTTACGTCCAAAGAATTTTCATCAGTATTCAAGCGTACCAATTAATTAATTGCAGTAAAGAATCTAATGCTAATCATGAATTAAGAGTTAGTTATATATATATATATATATATATATATATATATATTGGTGCATGCAGCTATATATGATACCAACATGTACGTATATGTACCATCAATTATTGACTTGGTGGATGTATAACCATGAATATTATACGTGCGTACATGATGATATATATAGTACATGTACTAGTATATCTTTGCTGTTGCGTCTATTAATTAGTAGTAGTATCAATTAAGCTCCTTATCACACAACCCGATTAATTGGGATATGTAGTTGCCGAACGATGAGGGCCGGATCGACACATGGGCAATAAACAAGAAGAGACAGTTCGGCTAACAATCCGAAGGAAATACTAAATAGCAGCTGAAACAAAATTAATAACAACACGGCCGCCACTTGCCAATATTGAAGCGGAACACAATGTGAATATCTTCTTCTGTGATGGCAATACCACTGTCGATCGGCCTCGAAAGTGGGAAACAATTAATGTTGCACACCATCATGCTATGTCGATCTCCCCTTATGAGAGAGATCCCGTTGGATCATATATCATTCTTTTAGTCCCCTACTCCTTTCTTGTTGCCACGACCCTTTGAAGCGGCTCCCATCTTTCAAGAGGAATGTCATAAAAGGCCGTAAATAAGATGAGGTGTCCACGGTTTGAGCTCGACTTATTTAAATTTTTTAAAACTTACATTCAACTCGTTTATGTTATGTAGAGCACGAGTTCGACTCATTTATTTAATAAGTCTCCTATACAAAGTTTGAACTCAGCTCGTCTAAGTTTCGTAGCTCAACTCAACCCATTTGGTTCATTTAAGACAAACAAGTCAATTTCACTTGTTTAGATTTGAGCCCGACTCGGCTTACTCATAAAATACTTTTTAACAAGACCAATTTAGCCTATTTAAAAATTATTCAATTACATTCTCAATTATAATAACTCGTCTAAAGACTCAATTAATATGTGTGAATAAATCCAAAAGTGCTAAGTTTTATTTAATTAGATCCCAAAATATATATGATTTTATGATATAAACATGTTAGCAAACCTATCAATGAGTCGGTTTGCGAGCCTATAAAATGAGTCGAGTCAATTTTGCCTCAAGTTTGACTCATTTAGTAAACAATCCTAAAAATAAAAATTGGGTTAGACTATTTTAATTAAATAAATGAGTCAAAACAAATCTTTCTTTAATCAAGTATTCATATATAAGAGATGATATAGCTACTTGAATAGGGTATCATTTTTTGTTGATATATAAAGGATCCTAGATCACATGTGGTATATAATGCATACCATGCAACAGCACAAAACGATGAATGTATTCATTGTACCATTTTTTATGTATGTTAGGTCTTTAGAATTAATTGAATTTAACTAAAGAAAAATATCAAGCCAATTTCAAATATAGTTTGCTTCTAAATTAATATATTAAGACAAAATCTATGTATATATTTTAATTAATACAAGAATTTGACAAGATGAAGTTTGGCTTAGTGGTAAATATCAACTTCTAGGTACCAAAGGTCCCAAATTAAAATTGTAACGTCCCCAAATTTTACTCCTAAAAAAAATTTTTGTTTACAAGAAAAAATATGTAGAAGCCAAATAGAAAATGGGGAAATGTTAGAGTCACACCTAACATACGATAGACACACATTATGCATCTATCATCTGCTAGAGATAAGGTTAAAATATGTCCAACTAAAACTTAAACATCATCTATACCGAGAGGATAAACTCCGACAAAGAGATATCCCATGGGAGATGGAAAGTGAACAATTTCATAGAACAGAACTACCATTGATCAAATCAGTAAAAAATATGTAAAATAACTCTAGATTTTAAAAGCTTAGCAAGGTAAAGGAAAAATAAAATTTAGTTACAACAACATTAAAATTTCAATACAATGATTGAAATTTTCCAAAAATAGGTATAAACAAATAAAGAAAAATCCTTGAGGGATAAAAACTCCTGGTGACCTACTCTCAAAGTCCAAGTCTTGAGCTAAACAATCGTAACTGATCTGAAGCCTATACAAGAAGTTTGATCCCCATCATTAGAGAATAGTCACATGATCCATTTTTTTTTTTTGATCAAGGTAAAAAAAAGTGTGATATATATGAAACATGTATATGTACAGAAACCCCTGGTAGTCCAAGGCCAAAAACTGACCTAAAGTGACCTAGGATACCCCTCATACAACAAAAACGTGAGGGGGTCATCCTGCCAGAACAAAACATCAGCTAGATAGGGAAGAAGGGAACAGGAGCTAAGGACTGAAGCTAGAAATTTACAGAGGCTCGATCTTTCCTGTTGTTTAATATCCCATAGACGTCTAGCTTAATCTTGAAGACTAAGGCATCAACTTCTGTTGTTACATCTTCAAAAAGGGCCATATTCCTAGCCTTCCAAACATGCTAAACCGTGGCTGCAAGAGCTAGCATCCTGGCTTGCTTGTGTTGTGGGGTTCTTCTCTTACATTTTCTGAGTGTCCTCAGAGTGCTATCCAGGGTGGTGCATCTTCTTGCAATTCCTAGCCATCTTCTAACATGCAACCAAATATTGTGGGTGGTGCTGCATTGGAAAAAGAGATGGGCATGTGTCTCATTGCCCTGGTTGCAGAGTGAGCATATCTGTGGTATGTCCATGCAGGTGAGTCTATCTTTGGTTTTGAGTTTCCCATAGCCGCAAGCCATAGGATAAAGACCTGCTTCTGTATGTGTAGATTATTCCAAATGATAGAGCTAGTCCTCATTTTCTCCCTTTTCGGTCTGAAGTGTTCATATGCCCTATTAGTGCAAAACTTCCCTGCCTCCACACAGCCATGTAACATTTCTTTTGCTTCAGTGACTGTACCAGCTTGACAAATCAACATATCCCTAATCTTGCAGATTGATTTCATGAGTGGTGAAGTTCTCTGCCCCATTGTAAAAGCCCACATGATCCATTCAACTAACCCGACCTAAACAATCAAACCTAAAACCTGATTTAAACCCAAAAAATTAAACCCAATCTCAACCCGAAAATCTAAAACAACCCTAATTAATCCGAACCAACCCAAATTTAACCCGATGGTGACTCGTATAAGAAATGATCCAAAACAAAATTACCCAACTCGAACCCAACCCTTACCCAAATAGAAATCCAATAATAACCTAACCCATACTTACTCAATCTGAAATGACACGACTCAAATCTGATCCATATCTGGACATAATTTTAGACTTAATCTAAACTAAAGTCAAATTTCATCAACAAAGGTAATATTTTATCTTATATAAATTGATACATAAATACCAATAAACCATCTTGTTATAAAATGTTATGTAAACAAAAATATACAACCCATATAACAATAAATGAAACAAACTAGTAAGACTATGCTCTTCTCATTTTATTATAATATCATATTAGCATTAATCATATTAGGTCATAAAAATTTTTTTTTTATTATTATTATTATTATTATTATTATTATTATTATTATTATTATTTATTATTATTACATCTCGTACAAGTAAACAATGTTACACTAGATGCTAATGCTAAAACTTAAAATTAAAACAAAAAAAAATCCACATATAATAGGACACCATAATAAAGTTAAATAACAATGTCGAAAGTACTTAACGACATATGATTAAATTAAATAACTCTACTCTATTTAAAACCCACTAAAATTGAAACACCATAAAAAAAAATAGAACTCCAGAAGCCAAACTACTCTCTTAACTCATCCCACAAGTATGCATCCATCATCAAGTATGGTCAAAATTTACCTACACAAGACTATCTACTCACTATATATATCATAGATCATTGCAAACTAATTTAAAACAACAATAAGTTATTTAGGGGAATAGCTAATTAACCCATTAATTAGAAGGAAAATATCATAATTTATAGAATCAATATAATACATCAAACACAACCGCATATGAGTCAAATAATAAGGAAATATTAGTTCACTTGTTATAAAATCCTATTAAATTAGTAACCACATAACCACACAGTTAAAATTTATTTATTTAGTGGAAAAAATCCAACTAGGAGGGTCACTTGGAAAATAAGTCTAAAGACATCTAATAACAACCAAAACCAACCATAGGAGATTCACCTCTTGGGTAATCCCAGTGGTCATAGCACCAAAGGAAAAAATCTAACATCGGTTATCTAGCCCCTAAGTGTGCATTTTAACACCCCCAAAATTCATTACTAAAAAAATTCGTTTATTTTTAGAATTAGCGGAAGAAAAATAACAAAACTGTGAATTCTAGGGACATTACTGCCACACTTAGTACCAGACCAGTTCACTCCTACCGTTCTAATACCAAGTGCTAAGGCTAAAGAGGATTATTGTCAAACACAAGTTAATACTAAAAAAAATTCATAACAGAACTAGAAAGTTGATAATATGGAAATCAAAGTATACAGAAAAGAGTTTACAAACTAGAGTACATAATTAAAATTCCTTGAAATAAATTTGGATTACAATACAATAAAAATCAAGTCTGAGAAAACTGATACAAAGTAAAAGAACATGAAAAGTAAATCTGGCCACAACGCTCTCGAATCCCCACGCCAACTCTATGCTCAGCACTCAGTCCCACCCAATGCCTCGTAAGCATTGAAGGCATCAAATACAGCATCACCAACCTGCACAAACTCAAAGGGGCCTTATGCTAGTGGGAATGAGTAGCACTACAAAAAACTGGTGCATTAACAACCAATTTAGCGACCAAAATTTTTTTTAGTTGCTATTGATATATTAGTAACGACCACTATTAAAAGTCGTCGTTATTGGTATATCTATTTTAACCAGTATAAATTTTGGTTGTTAATCGTCAATTTTTTTGGTCGCTAAAGGCATTTAAGTCTCATATATATTTATATATTTTTTACACTGGAAAAAGTTTAATAATTTTTATCTGTAGAAAATATTTATGTCTATGAATTTTTTTAGGAGGTCGATAATATCTTCACAAATTTTATATTTAAAATTTCTACAACTTATTTATGATTTTTTTTTATGTTTTTCCCATTTTTATTTACGGATGAAATTTTTATAAACATGTTAAATTATTATTAGTTAATTAAACTTGTATAAAAAGAAATTTTATTTCTTAGATCTTTATCCAAATGGTTTTTATTAAATAAATTTCAGATAAAATTATTTGTTATCATATTTTAGATACTTAAAAAAACACAATCTGTGACCAGCCCCGCCCTCCTTTTCTTTCCTTCTCCCTCTTCCTTTCCCATTGGTTTTTTCTACGCTGAGGCCCGACCCCCTGCTTCCCTTCTCCCTTCCCTTTCCTGCTCCTTTGTGTGCATTCTTCAACCACCACCACACCACCTCACCACTGCAGCACAACCACCGGACGACGGCAGCACGAGAGCGAGGCAGCAGTAGCTGTGGTCGGATGAGCAGCACTAGCAAGGCAGCAAAGTGGGTCGCTCGACCCTACTCCAACGCCATTTCCACGACACCGCCGCAATGCCACCACCGGCCACCTCCAGTGACGTCCACCATCGGCGAACATTCCTCAACCTTTGACGCAGCTCTAGTGCCCTTTATCTGCCCTATTTTGGCTGATATTACTTGGTATAAATTATCCTAAACCCTAACTTTTTTTTATTAAATTTCTATGAATTAGCTTTAATTATGCTAAATTATTTGCTAAATTGAGTATGTATGTGTTATATGATTGATTTGGATGGGTTAATTATGTGGTATATGCTTGATTTCTGAAATTTGGGAATTGGGACCCGGTTATGTGAGGATTGTTCGAAATGTTCGAAATTTGGGAATTTGGATGGGTTAATTATTTGGTAATGGCCTTTCATATATATGTATATATATATATATATATATATATAATATTGTTTAATATCAGTTTATTCAGAGTATATCTTAGTGAAGAGACACTATTAGTTTTTGGTAGCAAAGAACTAATATCATTAGGCTGTTAGATCCATCTACCAATGTTTGTAGACCCTCTTTTATTGAACTGCCTTTTCTTCCATGAAATTTATAAATTTTTCATCCAAAATTTTCTACTAGAACCGAAGATAAATATGTTTTGTTAGTTGTAACATCCAAATATTGCTTAATATTATGAAAATAATATGCTATGAGCTTAACTTGGTGTTTTTCTTTTATAGTAATTATGGCTTGGACCTTTATCCTGTATGGTTTCTGATGGATGAAAGTTTTACAGTGAATTTGCCTAGAGAAATGATTAACCATGATTTCAATGTGGTGGAAATGGTTTGTGATGAGAAGGACAAATCTTTCCTTATTTTTAATAAAATTACTAATTTATCAAAAAAAAATATTTGTATTTAACTATTGTTTGGTTATTGTCTTAAAGTAATCTTTAGATGTAACATATATTTATATATATTCTCACATTTAGGTTTCAGGTGTAATTGAAAATTAGTTTGTAAATGATCATGAAATATGTTTCATTAAGCTTATGTTATAGTATAGAATAGTTAACTATATTTTAGAGTGGTTAAACCCTATATATGATTATCAGTTTTCTATTAATGAGTAGTTGTTTTCCCTATAATATTTTTTCATCAATGAGACATTGGTGTTTATTTTTAATAAAAGGTTTTACAATTAATGTATAATTGATTTTTTTTAACTGTTTTTACAATATTTTTCTATCTCTAATATATATGAAAATTCGTACACTTCTCATCTTTGATGTCAATAAATAATTTGATCTCATCTTTTGAGTTACTATGCTATAACATGTCAAATTGCTACACTTCTCCCATTAATGTAAAGTTAAGTTAAGGTTGGGATTTTGCTACATTAATCACATTGTAACTCTAAGAGCATTATATAGATACATGACAAATCTAAACCCATATTAAATAGAAGAACCCATATATAAACAATTCTGTCGAAAGCTTCCAACCAAAAACTAAGAAGGATGAATCAAATGCTTTCATTACCACCACCTCTGATAGAAAGCTGGGTGTCAGTATTTTGGATTTTGATATCGAAACATTATGATTTTGTTTGTTTCTTATGAGGATCAAATAATTCATTTTTCTTTCTGAATTTTCAATGCATATTATTTCTCTATTATGGAGAGGGGGTGTGGAAATGATTGCAATTGTAGTGGGTCTTAGGAAGAGTTTTGTTGTTCGGAATCTAAAGAACTGTAACTGTCTTTGCATTTTGATTTGTTCTATATATGTTTCTGTTCAAGCAGCTCGAATCTGACTATGTTAATTGGTTGAGTAGTGGCTATGCCTTCTCATTCCTTTGTGGAGTTTGGTGAACTTTGATGGTTAGAATTCTATAATAATCGAGACATAGAAAATAAAAGGTTAAAAAAGTAGCATCTCCATGATTCACTATAACAGTTTGGTCTTGGAAAACGAAAGATTTTATGTGTAGTGCTACTTTGACAATATTAGGTCTGAAGTGTTTTGAGCCAACCATATAGATACATGACAATACTATCTAGTTTGGTCTTATCAACATTAGATAGAAGAACCCATATTCCAGAATGTGTAATAGAAAAAACAATTTTGTGAATGTAGGATATCAATCTAAACCTTTTAATCAATTAGACAAAATAAAATTAAATAGTCATTTCATTAATATACCTGTACATGTATTACTTCAAGTCATACAATATAAGATTGATTAAATTTGTTAACAGATAACTCCTTTCTTGGCTTTGAAGAGTTTCATAGCCACAAGTTTCCATATAACACTTGCAACTATGAAGATATATAAACACATCATCATATCAGCACTATATAAAATGATAGATAACAAATGTACCAATGAAAAATGCAAGCGAAAAGGCTCACTTTTATTGTTTGGTGTGGTTTTTCTTTTTTCTTTTGATATGATATGTCATGGTTAATTTGATACTTAGATTAATTATTGTTTTCATATTTCTATTGTTGCAGATCTAATTCATTTTGACAAGCTGACTTAGTCTATTAGGTTCGGTGAATAGAACAATTAATTTTTAGGTGGCTGCTTATCATAATTTTTGTATAATGCAATGGCATCCTGTAGCTCTTTTGTAATATATTTATATTTGATCAAATATTTTGTTGTACCAGATATATAATACAAACTATTTCTATGAATATTTTGTTGAATGTTTGTAGGCAGGTATGTAACACCCCCAAAATTCACTACTGAAAAATTTTGTTTTATTTAAAACAAATAGCGGAAGCAAAATATAAAACGGCGAATTTCGAGGATATTACCGCCACACTTAGTACCAGACCGGTTCACTCATACCGTTCCAGTACCAAGTGCTAAGGCTAAAGGAATGAGGTACACTTTGCTAGATTTCCAAAACATGTTTAAATCAGAGTAGCGCAATACACTTTACAAAATTAGAATCCACCAGTGGTGGTTACAAAAACAAGGAATACATTAAAACCAGAAAGTTAAAGCAAAGGGGGAACCCTAAAATCCGGATGATTCCTTACTCTCTTTCCCGTTGCCCACTTGAGTAGCACCTGAAAAGACCTACAAGGGACACTACCCATTGAATAGGCAGGGGCCCCACCAATGGAACCCTTTAGTACTACGGTACTGAGTAACCCTTTAAAGTCACACTTAAAAGCAGGCCCATAACGTCACACATAATACAAAACTACATGCATATATAACAAGATGTGTATATATAACATTCACATAATTAACAATCACATCAGATATCAATAGGTAGTTATGAACAATTGATACTTTTGGCCTTAAGCCATGTCATAGTGCAAAATCAATACATTTAGGCCTTAAGCCATTATTCCATCATTATTCAATCAACCTCATATTTTATATCCATGTGAGTCGAGAACCCCACTATTATAGCCGGTGGATCGGTCATTTATAGGGCAAAACACACCTAACCACTATTATATGCCGGTGGATCGGTCTCCAGGGCAAAACGCCCCTGGCCACTATTATTCGCCGGTAGACTGGTCTGGCCCTGACTCACATGGTGTTCCACTATAAGTGATTAGTATTTTTCCATAGCTTTATTCACTTACATAACTGATTTTATTGAGCTCGCGACCCCCACTATTTTTGCCGGTGGACCGGAATATATATATATAAACATCATCCAGGGCAACACGCTCCTGGGCCACTATTATATCCGGTGGATTGGTACTCATAATCACTTGCCAGGACAACACGCTCCTGGGCCACTATTATAACCGGTGGATCGGTAATCAATATCATAATTCAACTGGGCCCAGCTCATAATCTTTCACTTTCATGATTAGTATTTTTCCTTTCTTTAATAAGCACAACAAATCCAATTATTTGCCTCGGATGGGAGATCAAGAACCCGGGACACAAAGGTACACCGGTCGTACTGGTGCATACAAGCTACTCAGTACCCTTCAACCATGAACCCAAGGACACAAAGGTACCCTAGTCGTACTGGTGCATAAAGCTACTCAGTACCCTACCGACAAGGACACCTAATCCATAAGTATGCATACCCCCTAAATAGGTCCGTAGAGCTAGATAGAGTAAGATATAGGGCCTGGCTGGGGCACAAAGGCACACCAGCAAATACCAGAATAATCGTGGACTAAACCACGTATTTAGGGTAGCGACCCCTAAAGAGTGACTATTCCCGATCTCGAGGTCTTTCACTTCAAGTATTAGTGTCTTAATCAAAGTGATCACGAAAAGCACAATAATCAAATACTTATTCACTTTCAATCGTTCGGATATCATTAGTCGTTTCTTATTCAGGCGATTATTCAAAATAACACAGAGAAATCATTAAGGCCATCATAATCTCATATAATTCCGAATTAAGATTCGTGCTCGTAATACTTACTAATTATCAAATACTCTAAACTTACTAATCAGCGTTATTTGAGTCATATTATAAAATTCCACAATCACAACGGCATGCTAGGCACAAATTACCATATTACCCTTCAAGTTGCATATTTACCAAATTACCCCTTCCTCAGTTTAGGTTACGAAGTTATTTCCTACACTCTTTAGATGACCATTCACCCTTCATAATTGTTACACTTGTCATATTTTCCATTTGATTGATTAGATTAACAAATTGCCCATTTCCTTTGTTATAATTACTAAATTGCCCATGAGTTGGATAAATTACCAAATTACCCTCCTTCATTATCAGGATTACTATTTTGCCCCTTTAGTTGGTTAAGTAATTACCACTTTACCCTTTAATCGATTAAATTACCAAATTGCCCCTTTATTTGGATAAATTACCGAATTACCCTTCCTCTTTATCATAATTACCATTTTACCCCTCTCAATTATTATAATTGCCATTTTACCCTTTTCCATTATTATAAATCCCAAATTACCCTTCTTCATAATTACAATCATTAATTTACCCTTCTCCATATTTATAATTGATAATTTACCCTTCTCCATTATTAAAATTACCATAATGCCCTTTTATTGATTAATTTACCAAAGTACCCTTCATAATTGTCCAATTACCCTTTTATAATCATAATTTAATTACCAATTTTTCATTCGTCGTTATCATTATTACCAAGTTACCCCTTACTCTCATGATTGCCATAAATATCCTTACAAGATTACCCTTTCTACCCCTTACTTCCAAATTACCATAATATCCTTTTATTTACAAAATTACCACAATACCCTTTTACTTATAAAATTACTAAAACACCCCTTTTACTTTACAAATTACTATTTTACCCTTTTACATCCAAAATTACCATTTTTATCTTTCCTTACAAAATTACCATTTTGACCTTCTTTTCCAAAATTACCATATTACCATTTACTCCCAAAATTCCCATTTACTTATAAAATTAACATTTTGCCATTTGCTTATAAAATTACCATATTGCCATTTACTTATAAAATTACTATTTTTCCCCTCTACCTCCAAAATTACCATAATGCCCCTTTACTTGAAAAATTACCGTCTTTCCCTTTACTCATAAAATTACCATAATACCCCTAACTTCCATAATTACCACAATACCCCTTTTCACTTGTAAAATTACCATATTGCCCTTTTCCTTCAAAATTGCCACTTTACCCCCTTTATTACCCCACTTTTATTAAATTAACGTTTCCACATGGAATAATAATACTAACACTCCACTAACAATATCTAACTCCACCAACTATTATATTTTAATATAATACAAATTAGCACCCACAAATATTAGGCCATAATCTAACATAAGGAATATTACAAAAATGCCCCTAGGGCTCACAATAACATTATTCATGCATGAAGGTTCACAATAACATAAAATAACAAGGATAGGTACTTAATGCTTCCATTAATAGCCAAACTCTTTCCTTAAGCAACATTTGCACACATAGCACATAAAGGGCATAATTTCCTTTTTATTAAACAATACAAGCCAACATATAAATTATGCTAACAACCAAATATCAAATATAATAACATATTAAAATCCCTAATGTGTAAACATACGTTTATCATGCGGTTAAGTGGGGTTTAACGATTACCTTAATTTCTCGCAAAATTGAATCTTACCGGTATTCCGATTAAAGATTCAATCTTTAAATAGAAAAATCAATACCTAAAAATAATATCAACAATTATTATATTAGAAATAAGGAAATCAAAGTATAAGGCCTTGTAAAATTTACTTAATAATATAATTAACTTAAATATTATTTTACCTCAAAAATTTTAATAAAAATGGTCCAATAATTGCAGCAACTTGTACTCCATATGCAGCATGAGCTGCATGCAAAAATAATTAGGGGAGGCTCGAAGGGGAGGGTGGAGGAAGAAAAATTGGTTATTTTCGGGTTGGGGTCTTTAGGTTAGAAAAGAAGATGGATGGGGGAGGTTTGGAGGCAAGGGGATGGTGCAAGAGTGAAGAGGGGGTGTAGGTGGATGTTGGGGATAGGTTGCTGGCGGCCAAGGGCGGCTGAGGTGGCGGCGGTGAGGTGGCGAAGGTGGCTGCTAAAGTGGGTCGAGGTGGAAGGGCTGAGAAGGAAGGAAAAGTGGTGGAAAAAATGGAGGGGTGCAAGGGATGTTTTCGACCAACTAAGGCATGGTGATGGTAGAGGGGATTGCAGGGTCTTGAATGGTGGCTTGGGTGGCAGAAGAGGCGGCCGGAAGGCGGTGATCAGCGGCGTTACAGGTGGGTTGTCGAGAAGGGTGAAAAATAGGGAGAAAAAGAAGAGGGGAGGAAGAGGGCTGCGGAATGGCTCAGGAGGGACGTTGTGGTGGCGCAAGGCTGAGGTGGAGGGTGGCAGGGAGCGGTGCAGGGGGTTGGTGAGGCGGCAGGAGCGGCGGACGGTGGTGGCGACGCAAAAACTGGGTGGAAATGGGAGACGAAGAAAATGAGAGAGAAGGGAGGATCGGGGGTAAGGAGCTCGAAATGATGGCAAAAAATGGATGAAGGGGAGAAGAAAAAGAAGAGGGAGAAGAGAGGGGGCAGGGACTGATCGGCGGCAATGTCTAGGGTGGCAGGGTGTCGTAGGGTGGCAGGGGGAGGTTGACGAAGAGGGGTAAGGGGAGCCATGCGGGACGGGGTGCATGGCTGCCTTATTCCAATTTGGTGAAAAACTACAGGGGAGAGAGAGAGAGAGAGAGGGAGAGTGTGTTACATGTGGTGGCAGTGGTTGCAGGGGCGGTGGCCGGCGTCTCGGTGGTCGGGCATGGCGGCAGTTCTGGTGATGAGGACTGGTCGGGGTCTCAGGGTGATCGAAGAAGAAAGAAAGAAGGGAGGGGGAGGGAGACCGGACCGGTCCAGCGCAGGGAAAAGAAAAAAAGCTGTCGAGGGTGAAAGGAAGAAAGGAAAAAAAAAGGAAGAGGGGGTCTGGGCTGTGTGTGGCTGGGGTGAGGGGAAGAATGGGTCGCTGGCCCAGGTGCAAGGAGGAGAAGGTAGCCTGGCAGCCCGAACCAGGAAAAGAAGAAAAAAAAAAGAAAGGAAGGAGGAAAAGGAGAAAAGGAGAAGGAAAAGAAAAGGAAAGAGAGGGAAAAGGGAAAATAGGAGGAAATAGTTTAATTTAATTTATAAAATAATAAAATATAATATTTTTGATAAATTTTTAATTTAATAATTTAATTCAATATAATTTGATATATGGGTTCAAAAAGGCTAATTTTGGTAAAATATTAGTTTGAAAAATTATTTAAATAAAAATAATATGATAAAATAACAAAATATTTATTTTTAATTTATTAAATACTCCTATCCAAATTTACATACTCAAAAATCCGTAAAATAATTAAACTAAATAACTTTAAAAACTAATTTATTTTAAATAAAAGCTATTTATTATATTAATAGTTTCCTAAAATTTTGGGGGATTACAAGGTACTTAGAAAATTATATCCACGTGTTAAAAGGGATATATATGGATACAGGTACAAGGGTTGAGAGGATTGAAATATATATATATATATATATATAGGTGTAGAGTTTGAGAAAAATGTTGAAATACCAATTATATTTTTGAATATATAATTATGGCATTTGCGACCAATAAATTATGTCGCTAATAATAAATGAATTTTAGTAGTGACGGAAAAATTAGTCGGTATTGGTGTGATAATTTTTTATTTATTTAATTCCAAAAAAATTGATCGTTAATATAATTTACGATGATGTATTTTTTTCGTCACTATTGTTTATAACGACCAACATTATACGTTGTCACTATTTCTTATAGCAACCAACATTATAAGCTGTTGCTATTGCTTTAGCAACCAACGTTATATGCCGTCATTATTGCTTTAGCGAACAAAAAATTTCTGTTGTTCGTTAAAGCCTTTAGCGAGGGAGCAATAACGACCACCGACGACCAACAATTTGTTTGGATGTTATTGACATTAGTGACCAAATTTTGGCCATTAACGACGAAATTTGTTGGTCGTTAAAATCCTAGTTTCCTGTAGTGTAGCACCCATAAAAAGGGAGGTCAATACACTGCGTACTGAGCAAGGTAATCATGCAGCTAAGACAAAGCATATAAAAACATGTAACACGAGTACAATCACATAAACGACATACAATCATTATAGATGAATTAATGCCAAGTTCTAGTCCGAATCAATTGATTCTTTAACTCTTTGATCAATACTCATTTCACACCATGCTTATTATCATTCCATGCGAGTGTCGGAGCCCCACTATTATAGCCGGTGGACCAAAAAACATACAGGGAATAATGCTTCTAACCATTATTATTGCCAGTGGATCAGTCCCTAGGGCAAGATGCTCCTGGCCACTATTATTTGCCAGTGGATTGGTCTAGCCCCAACTCTCATGGTGTTTTACTGTAAGTACTTAGTATTTTCTCCATTTCTTAGCACAATTATGTTAGGTTTGTTGAGCACGGAATCCTCCACTATTATATCCGGTGGACCGGAAACGTACAGGACATAATGCTCTTGACCACTATTATTTGTCGGTGGATCGGTTTCTAAGGCACCTCAACTCCTAGCCACTATTATTCGCAGGTGGACCAGTCTGGGCCCAGCTCAATAGTCTTTCTCTTTAAATGATTAATATCTTACTCTATTTTATTCAATAAGTTTCACCCTAGACATGCATGTCACACTCCTTCTACACTTATCCTCCTAAGAGGACATGTCCCATTGCTTGAGACTCTGTCCCTTTTATCACACCCCAACATCCTTTCCTTCCTCCACTTATTCACACCAGAGGCCCACTCCTATGTGTGTGGGTCAAGGCCCACTACCTAACACCTCCAAGTCCACTCACTCCCTTCTTCTAGGGTTCCTCTAAAAACCTTAACGTGGGCCTATGTGGTCCATCCTTCTCCGCCTCACACAACCAAGGCTGTTCAACACCCCACACCACTGTCTTAGATTTACCCCTCATCATTTCACTTTACTCCCTCGAGTACACGTGTGACCACAAAACCCTAGGTGACTACACCAAACCCTAGTTGGCCACACCAAACCCTAGCATCATTCTTTCCACCTGTCACCTCTCCATTTCTCACCTTCCACCCTTGTTTTTCCCATGATATTCATACTCACCTTACACTTGACATTCCTCCATCCTCATCCCATACACCATTCCCCTCCATTTATTCTTACTTTCACCACCATCTCAAATTAGGGTTTTCCGCCCAAATCCTAGCCAGGTCTCCTGTGCACCCATATAGTTGCCCATGTACTATTTTTCACCCAAAGCCTCTAATCACTCAAATGAATCTTTCTTTACCTTACTTACATCCCAATACAACTTTTCACACGTAAAATTCATCCCCATGCGGACTCCATGCACTCCATGCAAACCCTCCAAGTTTTCATGCAAAACCCTAGATTCTCCCCTTTAAGGTTCACCCACTCTTTTCTTTTATTTAAAGCCCCCCTTTTTATTCTTCCACTCATGGATCACGGGATATTTAGGTCAATCCCACACTCCTTGGTCAACTCACTTCCCCTGGTCAACTTACTTTCCTTTGGTGAACATATTTTCCCATCTTTCTTTTTCATCTTTCCACCCCATATTACCATATTAAATATCCTAGTATGTATGTCCTAAAGGGCCACATCACATCATATCACAATTCACAGAATAAACATATTAAATAGATGCCATAAGAAAGCACATGAGCATACCTCAACTCCAAGCTGCACTATACATAAAAATAGTCATAATAATAAACATAAGATGCATAACATATCATGATATGTGGCATACAAGGCATATAAGGCACATAGCACACATAAGGCCTTGGCCACATCCTTACCTAAAACGTCATCGGTCTTGGAGTATGCTCCTACGCGTCCTTAAGGTTTTGATTGGTTTCACCTATAAGAGGGAAAAACTAAGGATTAGTTTCCCTCCTACCAAAATACTATTATTTTCTATTTTACTCTAAGATTAGGGTTACTATTATTAAAAGAAACTCTATAAGTGAAAATAGGGTTTTTAATTCTCAAGTTAGCCTACTAGAGTATTAGTAGTCAAAATAGGTTTATGTTAATATTTATAGCCATATTTATATTATTTAATATAGTAGCTTTATTTCTTCTAATTATAGTACTAACACTAGTTATAGCAAAAATAGTGATATTAATAATAATAGTACTAATACTAGTTGTAGTAAAATAGCGATATTAATAATAATAGTAATACTAATACTCATAGTAATAGAAACTCCAGTATTTTTAAGGCTAAGGCTAATAATAGGATTAGGGATAAAATAATAATATAATAATAGTAATACTAACCAAATATTAATATTGTTAAGGATAATGATATTAATAATAATATTTGAAATAATGATGATAAAAAGGGTTCAAATAGTTTTACCATAATAATGATAGTAATAATAATGATAATAATAATGATAATAGTAATAAGAACAACAACAACAACAAAAATAATAATAATAATAATAATAATAATAATAATATTCAAAATAATAGTAAAATAGGGTTTTGACCCCTTATTAATAATAATGTATCTCGATGCTGAAAATAATAATAAACATGATAAATAATAATAATAATAATAATAATAATAATAATATATAATACGTAATAATAATAATAATAATAATAATAATAATAATAATAATAATCAAAATAATAGTAAAATAGCGTTTGACCCCTTAATAATAATAATAACAATATTTCGAGGTTGTAAATAATAATAAATATGAAAAATAATAATAATAATAATAATAATAATAATAATAATAATAATAATAATAATGCATAATACATAATACATAATAACAATATAAATACAAGTAAAATGGATAAGGCTTGCATAATAAGGGTTTAAGGGTTGAGAGGGGTTAGGGTACCATCTAGGGTTGGTGGTGATTGGCGGCACTGGCGGCGGCACACCACTGCGGCTGGGAAAGAGAGAGAAAAGGGGAATAGTTGAGTGTTAGGAATAGGAGAGGGGGAATGAGGGTGGAAGTTGGGGTGGTTGAGGTTGCCTAAGTTGAGAGGGTTGGAATGGGAGTGGTGGCGTGATGCAAGCAACGACGTTGTGGTGGCCGAGAGTGGTGGAGATGGAGGAAGAAAGGAGGAGAGGGAGGAAGGGAAAATGGAGGGTAGGGAAAGATTGAGAAAGGTCTGCAGGTGATTTTGGAAGGTGCAAGGGATGGTGGTTGCGGCGGGAGTGGCGGTGGACCAAGGCGCAAGGGCAGCGGTAGCCGGGGGTGTGGCTGATCGGGAAAGGGCAATTTGCACGGACGGGTGGCTCATACAAGGCAAATCGAGGGTGGGGGTGGGTGTTGCTTTGTGGAGGGTGATGCAGGGAGTGGTTTGGGTTGTGGCTCGGGCGACAACGTTGGACGACGATGGAGAAATAGGCTGCGAAATAGGTGGTTGCGATAAGAAGGCAGAATTTCTGGGTTGAGAGAAAAAAAAAGATTGAATGAGGGGTGGTAGGGGTATTTATAGGCTAAGATTGAGGGGGAAGGTGAAAGGGGGAAGAGGAAGGGTCGGTGGGAGGCGTGCGGTTGCCAGCCAAAGGCCAATGGCCGAAGAAGGCCTACGAAATTCTACAGGTTGGCTGCTCAGGAAGGGAGAAAAGGGAGGAGAGAGAGTCATGCTTAAGGAGAGAGAGAGAGGCTGGGATTGGGTGGAGGAGAGAGAGGGAGTGTCAGGGGAGAGGGTAGGGTTGGTGGCCTGGCGTACGGTGGCGCAGGGGTTACGTGCCTGCGCTAGGAAGTGGGAGAGTCTGGAATTGGAAGATAGAGAGGTAGTCGGGGGAGAAGAAGAAGGGGGAGGGGCATTGGACCGACGGTCTAGGAAAAAGAAGAGAAGGAGGGGGAGATCTGGACTAGGCGAGGGGGAAAGGAGGTGCAGCGCGGTGGGGAAAAATAAATTAATTTCCCTTTCTAGGCTAATTTAGGATTGTTGAAAGATTTTTCCTAAATTTCATTTTAATTAGCAAAACACCCTAATTTTCTCCAATTAAATTATTTATAAATTTCCTATTGATGTTTTCCTAATTACTTCCTCTTATTTTAACAAAATTATTTATTTAATTAATTTCCCTAATAAATCCATGATTAGCTATAATTTCTTAAAATAGGATTTATGGGGTATTTCATGCATACTCTCTAAGAGGTCCAAAGATCCTAATAGAGTAGACATGGAGCTTTACTAACTCTTGGCCAAGTAAATAATCCAAGTGACTACACATCACTATAATCTAAGGAAAGGTTATTGCCGATGTAATATCCCAAATTGAGCGGGGTGCTATAAGGATTGACATAGCTACATATATCAACATGTTATACTATTATTTTGGTGATTATGTCCTAAGAACTGCAAATTTAAGCGTGCTGGCTGTGGAGAAATTTTTAGGATGGGTGACCCTCCTGGAAAGTTTTAGAAATTTTCTACAAATTTCTTGGAAAGCACGTGAGTGAGGAAAAAGCATGTTGAAAGGACTCATGTTGATCTATGAGGCTAGCCGATCGATCCGAAAGCACTTCAAGGTCACCCCCCGTGTGGTCGTATCGACTCGGGGTGTTACAAATGGTATCAGAACGAGACGACGACTATAAGTTGAACTTGCATGAGCTAGCCAGCCACCTAGTGGGATGGTTATTAGGATAAACTGTATTAAGACACTTAGTGGTTGAGGCGCAACGATGATGTTGCGTTCATTGAGTGGGGGTGAATATAATACCCCAAATTGAGCAAAGTGCTATAAGGATTGATATAACTACTTATATCAACATAGTATACCATTCTTTTGGTGATTTTGTCCTAAGAACTCCAAATTTAAGCATGCTACCATGGAAAAATTTTGAGGATGGATGACCCTCTTTGGAAGTTGTAGAAATTTTTTGAAATTTTCTCAAGAAGCTATTAAGTGAGGAAAAACCATGTTGAAAGGACTCATGTTGATCTGTAGGACCGACTGATCTATCCTAAAGCACTCCAAGGTAGCCCCCGTGTGGTCGTATTGACTCGGGGTGTTACAGCTAATCTCCAACTTTAGGAGTTCAACTCCAGAAGACCCCACCCCACTATCATCTTCCTTTTAGTTTCTTATTCAAAGTGACTATATAACACATCTAAAACATAGAACCATATCTATTCCTTAAATATCCACCTTTCTGAATCTAGGTACCTTCCATATTTGGTACTTTCCAAAAATAGCAACTTCCATAAATAACATTTTCCATAATTAACATGTCCCATAAATAATACTTTTATAAATAATTTTTTTATTAAATAAGGCTTTCCACAATACCATTTTCCAATTTGAATAGTTTCCATAAAGATTTAAGCACTTAGGTCAGAATCCAAGCAACCATCATTGTGATTCATTGCCAATTAGGAAAACAAAGATCATATATCCATAATAATATCAAATTACTACATGTACCATAAATTTCATACAATCACCAACAATATATAAAATCACATAAGTACGCTACATACGTTCTAAATAAATTAGCAAAAGAAATTTACAAAAATACATATGAATAAACTTATATTTATAAAACTCATATTGTTACAAAAAATTATGAACAAGAATGAAGAAACATAAAGGTTTGTAAAATAAGGGTTACCTCATATATAAAATTTAAAATGACTTAAATCATATAGCACAAAAATATTATCACATATATCAAAATATAGTTAGTAATTAACCTACTAGTCACTAGAAAAGTAAGTGGGTTATCTAAAATGCGACCCGATCACCGAAGGATTACTAGTCAACTAATCCTAAAATTAACAATAATATATTATTAATGCTAGGTTAAATATATTAAATAAACGTATTAAATTATCTTGGGCTCAACTTATCAAAATCCTTAAATTTAATAATCTTTGAGTCTATCACCTAATATTTATATATAAGCCCTTAATTCTAGAATAATTAAGGGGGCATATAATTACTCTAATAAATAAAGTGTTATGTGACCATTTCCCTAATTATTTGCCTCCAAATAAAAATTATGAATTTAAACTGGTAAAAAAAACTGAATATTTGCTACTTAGTCGTAACTACTATTTGGAAACTAAAATTGATATGATAGCATCGTTGGAGGCTATTATTACATAAATCATTCAAATTAAAATTCTCAAAACTAAATCCAAAGGCCAATACTTCATCTTTATAATTGCTTACTACTATATGGCATCATTAATGCAATTGTTGCTCTCTTTTTTTCTTTATAAATTCATCCATTTGTCTTTATATATAACTTCTGCTATCTGCTACTCTGACTAATGACATGCGTCATAATTAGATGAGTAGAAATTATAACTTGTTGACTTAAGATTGTAAATTAAAAATGCAAATACTGCTTAGAAAATACAAAAAGGAGAGGTGCGTGCACAACACCATTTGATTTCCTCCATATATTTTTATATTCCAATAAACATTAAAAATCTATTATTAATTATATCTACGAAAGCTGTCTGACTAATTACAAACTTAGTTCATTAATAAGGATAACATCATACGCTCCTATATAGTTATTCTATATTAAAATAATAATAAAAGGATAGTATGATATAAACATATATGCTTTAAAGTATCAATTAAATACTTATGAATATTATGTAGCATTATAATTCTCACACAGTAAACCTTCCTCCTTGATCTAAGTACAATGGTACTGGCACATATAGTTTATTTTTCTTGGGATATGCGGCTACTAAACTAATTATAGAGATTTAGTAGGCTATTTATAATAGCTAAAGGCGGTAGAAGTACAGAAAAATAGGCTTAATAAAGCATACTTACTTATTTATTAGAAGCCAATTGGTTACTAAATATAATTTGAAATGGTCAAGGCTCTATTCATTGTTAAAATCTCTTTACAACGTAAATTACTTGATAACTACTTATTTCATCCATATCTTTCTCTAGCTAGATTACAATTCTACTTTGTTTATGTAACACCACCATTTTTTTACTGCTAAAAATTTTCCTTTTGCGGAAGCGTTAATTACAAAATCAATGTGTGTTACCGCCACACTCAGTATAAGTCTGGCATCCTCTACCATTCTTATACTAAGTGCTAATGCTAAAATATTACTTTACTTAAATAACATTAAAACAAAGTTAGGATAGAATTTCTTTACAAATTTTATTGTCCTAATAAATACAAAAAGATTAGGCAAAGAGTTGCAATATAACAAAATGAAATAGTAGGGGATTTAAAAGTTCATGGAATATCCGGATCAAAAGAAGTCTGGGTGAACACCAGATAGTCCTAACTCTCAACCCTCTATTTGAAGTCGTCAGACCCTACCCTCAAAGTGATCCTGCAAGGTAAAGACTGCCCGTTGAATAGGCAGGGGACCATAAAATGGAACCCGTCAGTATTACGGTACTGAATAACCCTGTATACCAAACTAATATGAAAAACTAGTATGGAACACATGCAAGGCATACAACTAACATGTACATGACATTTAAGTATTCATACGATAATTGATATACATTAATCATTTAGACAGTTGAATTCTATTAAAGCCACATACTACTCATTCTAATTTGTCTAAAACAACCGAAAGCTTACCAGACTAACATGCCAGAGACGCTCTCAGAAGTAATAATTATAACCCAAACTCCAGCATAACAATTATAACATCCACAACATGACTCATATCTCAGCATAACTCCCAACCAAATTTATAACATCACAGGTAAGCTATAACAAAAATCCACAACATCAAATGCATACTTACAAGTAGAATATGATAAAATACATAACATCACATCTGTACTTACAAATACAGGATAATAAAATCCATAATCTCACAGGTACACTTATAGGTACAGTAAATTAAAATACATAACATCAACAACATACTTACAGATATAGTATAATAATATATATAACGTCACAAGCATACTTACAAACATAATACCCACACAGGTAGTGTAACACCCCGAGTCAACACGACCACACGGAGGCTACCTTGGAGCGCTTTCGGATTGATCGGCTGGCCCCACAGATCAACACGAGTCCTTTTAGCACGCTTTGTCCTCACTCACGCACTTCCCGAGAAATTTTCAGAAAAATTCCGAAACTTCCCAGGAGGTCACCCATCCTAAAATTACTCCACGATCAGCACGCTTAACTATGGAGTTCTTAGGACGGAATCACCAAAAAGATGATATACCATGTTGATATAAGTAGCCAAATCAATCCTTATAACACTCCGCTCAATTTGGGGTATTACATTAACCCCCACTCAAAGAACGCAACGTCCTCGTTGCGCCTCAACCAATGACTGTCTCAATACAGTTCATCCCAAGAATCGTCCCGCTAGGTGACTGATTGGCTCATTCAAGTTCAGCTCACGGTCGCGGTTTCGCTCTGATACCATTTGTAACACCCCGAGTCAACACGACCACACGGGGGCTACCTTGGAGCGCTTTCGGATTGATCGGCTGGCCCCACAGATCAACACGAGTCCTTTTAGCACGCTTTGTCCTTACTCACGCACTTCCCGAGAAATTTTCAGAAAAATTCCAAAACTTCCCAGGAGGTCACCCATCCTAAAATTACTCCACGATCAGCACGCTTAACTATGGAGTTCTTAGGACGGAATCACCAAAAAGATGGTATACCATGTTGATATAAGTAGCCAAATCAATCCTTATAACACTCCGCTCAATTTGGGGTATTACAGGTAGGCCCGAAGGCTACCACCTAAACCATTGGTAGGCGCAACAGCTACTACCCAAAACCACAGGTAGGCACAACAGCCACTACCAAACCAATCCAGTATCCAATAATAATCATTCCAATCAAATCATATTATTTTTATTTTTATTTACTCGAGGGGGATACAATAATAACCCGGAGACATAACAGTACACCAGTCATACCGGCGCACAAGGCATCACGGTACCCTCCAACCATCCAACCCAGAGGCATAACAACACTCTGGTCATACTGATGCACAAGGCACACAGTACCCTCCTCACCTCGGACACCTAATCCTTAAGTATCGATACCCCCTATAGGGTCCGTAGGTCACCTATAGAGTAGACTAGGGCCTTACTGGGGCACAACCGGCAAACCAGAAACCCAAACAAATTGAGGACTCCTACCTCGTCTCTAGGGTAGCTACCCCTAGAGAGAAACATTCCCAAACTCGAGGTCTTCCACTTTATGTATTAGTATTTTTATAAAGTGATCACAGATAACACACATTACACATTTATTCTCATTTCCATACTTATTCATTTTTTCTTTATTTCCAATTATCCAAGTCAACCCTACAGTCAACGGTATAAAATAAAGTCCAAGTCAATACTAATGTCAACCTACCAAAAGTCTAAGGCCATCCTATGTCCAATTATTCACATTTGGGCGCACTAGGATGAAAATGACCAAAATGCCCCTGAGGCCAATAGTTATCAAATTATCATTCATTTAAATACTAAATCTATTTTATTTATTAATTTATCATGAAAAGGCTAAAACAAAATAATCTAACTATTTATTATATAATTTAAATTATCGATTATGTCAAAAAACCATTTTCCTTTACACAAGTTCCTGCATACAAAACCCTATTATATACTTTTGGAACGTACAAAACACATAATCACAAAATCAACAACAGATAATACATGTTAAGCATGATTTTCAGGATAAATATCATAATACACAAAAATGACTAAATTGCCCCTAGGGCACACATTCCTAATAGTTATTCCACAATTATATCTAAACATGTTAAACTAATAATTATATACATAATTATCATACCAAATACTTTCATGTCATTAGAATCATTTTTAAATCATACTTTTGTACCCAAAATATTTTATGTCAAATAACATGCTTGTTTTATCCGTTTTCATAATACTAATAATTAATACATAATTATATCGAAATAAATCATGCTTAATATATTCCATAGACCAAAAATCCTAATGTGATATCACACAATATTTATCATTTTAGTAGAGTATAACGGTTACCTGAATTCCAGCAAAAATGTAAAATTAGCGGTATCCACTAAATTTTATTAGGTCCTTCTAATTAAACTTTTGTACCTAAAAATAATACCACAAATACCAAACTAATATCTATCATATAAAATAATAATAATAATAGTATAAAAGTATTTATTTTTCTAAAATTGCCAAAATACCCTTACATTTAATATTGGTACCCAATTTTCTTAAAATACCATGCAACTCACGTTGCATGCAGCGTGAGTCACGCACGAAAGGAAGGGGGCATGGCTGCTGGCTAAGCAAGGGTTAGCCGGGCAAGGCAGGGAAAGAAAAGGGTGGCAGCTGATGGGGTGGAGACCGGTGGCTAGCCGGCGATGGTGGAGGCTTTTAGGCGGCTGGTTGGTTGCAGGAAGGCTGGGTTGCGACACAGGGAGAGGATATGGAGCTGCAGGAGGCACAGGGTGGAGATGGTGGGATGGCACGGTGGTGGATGCAAGGCTAGTAGAGGCGTAGGGGCTCGGTTGGTGGTCGGTGATGGCAGGCAAGGGTCGCAGTGACGGTGTGGCTGGCGGCTGCGAAGTGATAGAGTTGTGGTTGGGCTGGCTTCGGGGAGCTGAGCGACAGGTTGCTGTGGGCTGAGGTGGCTACGAGGTTAGGCACATGGGATGAAGAAATGCAGAGGGGAGGTGGTGTTGCGTGAGGTCGGGGGCTGGTGGTGGTGCTGAGTGATGGTGCGGTGGCTGAGGTTGGTTGATTCGGTGGTGGTGCTGGTCGAGGACGAGGCTATAAGGAGGTGATGGGGGTCGGCGGTTGCCGTGGGATGGAGCATGCAGAGGGCTGGTAGGATGGTGATGGGATGGGTGCCTACATGGGGCTATTTGGTTGGGAAAACCGGGCAAAGAGAAGAGAGGGGGGAGGATGGGAAGGGCTAGGAAATGGACGTAGGGGAGAAGGTGGTTGGGAAGGCCAAACAAAAACAGAGGGAGGGACGAGGGTGAGTGTTGCTCGAGGGGGTTAGCCGAGAGAAAATAGGAGGGGGCTGGGAGGAATAGTGGGTTGGGCTGTGTATAAGTGTGCGTCATGTGTATGTATACATGGCTTGTTTTGTTAGGGCTTGGGGAAGGGCGTTGAAAGTAGCAGGGGGGCGCTGGGATGAATAGTGAGTTGAGGTATGATTAGAGTGTGGCGTGTATCTATGTGTATAAATGCAGAGATGAGTCGACGGTTGAGTAAAGTAAAAAAACGAGGGAGACAAAGGAGAGTATTTACGGAGAAGGGACAGTAAATGGCAAAGGGAGAGAGAGAAGAAAAAAATTATATATATATATATATATATATATATATATATATATACACACACATTTTATTTTAAATTTAGTTGGTATAAATTAAAATATCAGATAGAAAAATAATTCGAAAAAAATATAATCCGATCTAAGATAGGTTTAAATAAAACGAAAAAGATAAAAATAATCAAGAATAAATTTTAGAAATTTATTTCGAGTTACGAGTCACGGTTATTAATAAAATAATTCAAATAAATTTACAGATAAAAACTATGATTAAAATAAATAGTCGGTTTCTATCAACTTTTTAGCCTAATTATTTTTATATCTAAACCTCCGTAATAATAATAAGAAGAAGAACAACAACAACAACAACAACAACAATACGTTTAATACTAAACCTCATAAAATAATAATTATAACTAATCACACATAATTATTAGTTTTATATTAGGGTTCCTAAAAACGGGGTATTTCAGTTTATCACTTTAATACTTTATAAAGTGTGAGAATTCTTTTGTAATCACATACAACTAATTACTTGTATAATTAAATAAATAGACATGTGTGTAGACCCTTATCCTCATATTGTTGTTGTTGTTGTTGTTGTTGTTGTTGTTGTTGTTATTGCTGTTGTTGTTGTTTATGGGTATTAATTATTATAAATATAAAAATTATAATTGTAAATATAATAATTATAATATATAATATTATAATAACAATACTAATATTTATATTTGTATTTCTACTAATAATAATTATTATTATATTTCTAAATATAACAACAACAATAAAAATAACAATAATTATTATAATTAACATGATACTTATAATTATTATAACAATCATTACTATATAATTATATTTATAACAATAATTATAATAATAATACTAATAATGATAATAATTTATTATTATTATTACATATTTTATGATAACAGTTCGTTATATCATTACATATATTATGATAAAAATTACTATGATAATCATAATAATAATAATAAATCACAAAATTCAATTTATTAATTATATTTAATTGATAACAATCAATGTCAATACAAATTCTAAATTGAATTAACTTGGTCCAAATCCAATCCGACCTAGAGTTTGTACGCCTGAATCGAACCCGAACCCAAAGAAACCTAATGGGTTAGATTCAAACCCGACCTGATATTCTCCTAACACGAAATAACCCAACCCAATACATATTTGACCTGAATCACAGTTACCCGAATTAGACACGAACCCAAAAGACATCTGAACACAAACTAAACCCAATTGCATAGTAATATAATTTTAACCCAACCCAAATTGATCCCATATGACCCATTTTCCACCTCTATCACTACGGGTGCAGTACAGAATAATCTAAGTGGAATTAAAGCCAATCATTTTTAAGTGGCATTAAAGACAATCATTTTCAATTGGTGTTGAAGACGATTAATTCCAAGTGGCATTAAAGCAAATCATAAGGCACCATACAATATCAATCCATAATTAACCAATTATACAATTATCCAAAACCAATTGTAATTAAAACACCTTAGAGCGTACTAACATATATTTGTATTAAAAATTATAATATCATAGATACATAAAAGTATCATACAAGACTTGATATGCATGAAATACGTAAATCATATAAAGCATACCTATCACCTTCAACCTCAAGATGACACGCATTATGATTCTACCATAAGTAAGGGTAAATAGAGACTTATCTAAGTTCGAATCTAGCTAATTAAAATAAGATCTAGAGAGAGAGAGAGAGAGAGATTGACAATCCATGATAATGTTTTCCTATATAATGGCGATGAAAATCGTAGGATGAGTTAGAAAACTACCTTACTGACTAATAATTCGAGTATTATAAGTTAATCAACAAATAAAAGCACAAACAAAATTTCCTGTAAAAATTTTCCAAAACCTAAGGCTCAAGAGCATATATTAAGATTCAAAATTAAGTATTAACCAAATCGAGTTCAATCACTTAGGGTATTTCAAATTAATTTGGAAAATCAAAGAAAAGGACAATAGAGGATAAGTTAATTTTATCGAAATAACTTACTAATTTAGTTTTTCAACCAAAAAGACAAGCCAACTAATTTTAAAGAACTAATCCACACCGATAAGGTAAAAATACAATTCAAATAATTTTAAATCAAAGTTAGTAATCTAGTAGGTAAAAGTAGCAAATCATTTTCATAAAACTATCTTCAAAAATTAAGGTTTTTAGGCCCAAACTATGAAACAACCAATTCACTTCTATTACCTCAAATTGATAATTTAGAAACACAATTAAACTTATTTTAGATAAATCTAGAAAATAAATTTTAGCAAAAGCAATCTTACGAATAACCAATTTAAGATAACATCTTTCAAAAATAAAGGTTTTAAAGCCCAAGATACAAATTTTGATAATTCAAAATAAAATTATTCAAATTGAAGATGTTAGAATGCATTTAAGGTCATTTCAAATATTTCTAAATTTTAAAAGGAACAACTATACAAATGACAATTTTCATAATTTCATTTAAAAGCTAGGGTGTAGACTCGAAAATGCAATTCAATTGAATTATATAATTTTATTTAAATTAAATGTTTAGAAATGTAATTAGACTTATTTTATAACATATTATATAATCAATTGATCAAAAATAATTAAGAAAAAGACTAATTTAATAAGATAAGGGTTTTTGAGCTTGAAAAACATATATAAATTAATGATTTAGAATTAAAATTAAACATATGCAAGTATGAATTATATAAAAAATTGAATAAAATAACTTAATTATACATATCAACTTAAATCTGCAAGTGTTTTTACCAAAAAATACAACTTTGATAGATTGCACACAATTTTTTCCAAATTGACACTTCCAACATGAAATTAAATGTATTTCAAAGTATATTATTATATTAATGGAATAAAAAACTAAATTATGCAATTCAATTTCAATACACAAGAAACCTAGAAATCTAATTTTGATTCTAAAAAAGTTTCTCAAATGATAGTTCCAACATAAAATTAGATACATTTTAAAGCATGTTATAAAATCAATTTATCCAAAATAGCTTAAATGGACAAATTTGAGAAATCCGAACATAACTAGGTCGAAATTCTAATTTTCATTAATCAGCCACTAATACTACAACAATTAACCACTCCAAATCAATCATACAACACACACACACACATACACACACCCACACACATACATAAGTAAACAACTAATTTAGTTTAATTAAACCCAACTTATACAAAATCAATCAAAATTAAATTTAGGGTTTAGGGAAAATTATACCAAATGAAACATTACAATATGGAGATGATGAAGATCAAGGAAGCTACACCAGAGGTTGAAGACCACTAACCGGAGACCAGCGATGCTGGATGTGGTCGTGATTGGTGGCGTGACTTGCATTCACTACCCGTCAAAAACGCTTAACTAAATTATATTATAAAGTTGAAACCATTGATAAAATTATAAAACAAATTGAAATTAAAATAATTAAATATTTTCATCAAATGATGCTAATAAAATAATTAATATTAAAAAAATTAAATTTCAAAAATACAAGGTATTGCACAAATCCCCCTCGCTTATCTTGATATGGTAATACTTTTATGATGACACGACTTATATGGTATCTTGTGCTTACTTTCACAACCCCCTGTGAATAAAAAAACATATATGAGAATTTGAAATGAGGAGTAAGACAAAGGTTATTTTCCCATGTCAACTTCAAACTAGATCAAAACATTCAACACGAATCATAAATGCTGGAGCTCAACTTTTTTTTCTCTTATTTCATTTATAAGGACCCTATAAAGACCCGTATAGTTAACCCCAACACTTTTAGAACCAAAATTTTTTATTTTGAAGGCAATGCAAAAGCATAATAAAATAAAGCTGAGGGATGTCATCGCCACATCAACTATGAAAAAGGTATGATCATTACCTAACACATGCTTGATGCAAGATAAAACATAATGGATGAAAAATAGATGTATGCACTGACAATATAACAACAATGAATATGCAAATAATATAGAAGGGAAAGAGATACAAATTGTAACACCCCTAATTTACAGCTTAAAATTTACATTTTGTGGAAACATTAATTATAAAAACAGTGAGTGTTACCGCCACACTTAGCATAAGTCTATCACCCTCTACCATTATTATACTAAGTGCTAAGGCTAAAATGTTACTTTATTTAAATGAATAACAAGCATAAGAAATATATATATATATATATATATTTCAATAAAAAATAATATTGTCCTAGTAGTATAAAAGATCAGATAAAGAGTTACAATTTGATAAGAGAGAGAAATATAGAAAGGAACATAATAATCTAAGAAATATCTAGATCAAAAGGTGTCGAGAAAATACCAAATAGTCCTAACTCTCAACCCTTAATAGAATTCATCAATATGAACCCTTAAATTACTATTACAAGGTAAAGATTGCCTATTAAATAGGTAATGGACCATGAAATAGAATATGTCAGTGCAACGGTTTGAGTAAACCACTACACAATACTAACATGCAAAGGTCACATGAGGCACATAGAACGTAACACAAATTATCATGGCATAACATGTTAAATAGTACATCAGAAAATACTCTAAAATCACAAGCATTTCATGATTAGCTTAACATGTTAACCACATAATCATACCTAACCATTCATATGCTCGAACACATGTAATAATTAAGAGGCATTGCTAACATGTGTTCGCATTTAAGTTATAAGGTCATAGATACATAGAATTACCATATAAAATATAGCATATGCTTGACGTACTTAGATAACATAAAGCATACTCATCATATTCCACTTTAAGGTGACATACATCTGATGATTCCACCATAAGCAAAGGTAAGTAATGACTTACCTAAATCCAAAGCTAGCTAAGCAAATTGAGAAAGAGAGAGAGATATCGAGAGGTTGAAAATCTAGGAGAATGTTTTCCTAGATCACCAATAGAAATAGTAGGAATAGATTAGAAGTTGCCTTATCGATCAATAATTAAAGTATTACAATTTAATCGGCAAAGAGAATGGCTTTTCTTAGAAAACATATCCAAAACCTAAAACTCAAGAGTGTAGCTCTATTAAGATTTAAGATTAAGTATTAACCAAATCTATTTAAACACATATCATGTAGGAAATTTCAAATTTATTTGGAAAACCAAGGAAAGAATAGTAGAGAATTAGTTAATTTTATCGAAATGACTCACTAGTCTAGTTTTACAACCAAAAAGATAAACCAACCAATTTTAAAGAACTAATCCACACTGATAAGATAAAAATACAATTTAAATTATTTTAAATAAAATCTATTAGTGATACCCCAATTTGAGCTAAGTGTTATAAGGATTGATATAGATATTTATATTAACATGGTATACAATCATTTTGATGATTTTATTCTAAGAACACCATAGTTAAGCATGCTGGCCATAGAGCAATTTTTAGGATGAGTGACCCTCCTAGGAAGTTTTGGAGATTTTTTTTTTAAATTTTTTTGGAAATCATGTGAATGAAGACAAAGCGCACGGAAGAGGCTTTCATTAATCTATAGGGTCGGCTGATCAATCCAAAAGCACTATAAGGTAGCTCCCACGTGGTCATATCGACTCGAAGTGTTACAAATAGTAGTGAAATCTCAATCACAATCTAAACTTAGAAGAGCCACTCAGTCGCCTAGTGGGATGATTCTTAGGATAGACTATATTAACATAGTTAGTAGTCGAGGCAAAGGAGGAAATTGATTTCTTTTAGTGGGGGTAAATGTAATGCACTAAATTGAGCAAAATATTATAAGGATTGATATGACACTAATCATATCAAGTTTGAAAATTTAAGCAAGGAAAACTATAGTACCCCTAAATTGAGCAAAGTTTTATAAAAACTTATATAGATACTTATATCAAGATGGTATATTGTCCTAGCAAGTCCATAGTTAAGCATGCTGGCCATGGAACCGATCAATCTAAAATCCCTTTAGGGTAGCCCCTACATAGTCGTATTGACTCTAGGGTATTACACTAATAATATGCTAGGTGAAAGAAGCATAAGCAAATCATTTTCATAAAATAATCTTTGAAAATTAGTGTTTCTAAGCCCAAATTGCAAACTAACCAATTAACTTCAATTAGCTCACATTGATAGCTTAAAAATACAATTGAATTAGTTTTAGATAAATCTAGATAATTAATTTCAAAAAACAATCTTACCATTAGCATATTTAAGATAATAATTTCCTAAAAAAATTAGGGTTTTAAAGCCTAAGACATAAAATCAGACAATTTAAATCAATTAATCAAAATTAAAGTTGTTATATTGTAATTGAGTTCATTTCCAATATTTCTATAAATTTAATTTCAGAAAAAAAAACTATACAAATGACCCATTTTATAATTTCATTTGAAATATAAGGTTTTAGACCCAAAATGCAATTCAATAGAATTATATTAATTTATTTAAATTGAATATGTAGAAATGTAAATAGACCTATTTTATAATCAGATGATCAAAAACAATAAAGAAAACGCCTAATTTATCAAAATTAGGGTTTTTTATGTTCGTAATGTTAATCTGATCAATTCTCGTCAAAATATTTAAATTGATGATTCGCAATTGGAATTAAATATATTCTAATGTAAAATATATGATCAATTGATTAAAATAATTCAACTATACAATATAATTTAGATATGCAAGAGTTTTGACCTAAAATTTTAATTTCAATAGATTCTACACAAATTTTCCAAATTGACAATTCCGATATAAAATTCAATACATTTTAAAGCATATTGTAAAATCAGTTTATCCAAAATAATTTAATCCAATGAATCAGTGCAACCAAAACATATCCAAGTGAAAATCTCAAAATATAGTACTTAATCACATATATCACAATTGACCCATCCAATTTGTTCATATAACATATACCTACATAATTAAGAAACTAATTTAACTTAATTAAGCCTAATTTATCTAAAATTAGTTAAAATCAAAGTTAGAGTTTTGAGTAAAATTATAGCCAACAAAATATGAAAATCAAAGTTGGTGAAGGATAGGGAGGCTCTGTCGAAGGTCAATATCACTTGTTGGTGACTAGCTTAGCTCACGATGGCCAGACAGTGATAGCGCAACATGATCCCATGTTGCCAACTATGCTCCTTGGTGATGCGGTGTGTCGTTGTGCCTACTTATCGGTGAGAGGGAAAAGGGGTGGTAGAGGTGTGGTGGTGGTGTCGGCATTGTAGAGAAACAAAATGGAGAGGAGGAAAAGGTCAGAGTGTCGGGTTTCGTTTCTATGGAAGGATAATGGGAAAAAAAGAGAGAAAAAGATAAGAGGGAGAGAAGAAGAGGAAAAATTGGGGGGGGGGGAGAGTTCGATCGAGGCTTTTTTCCACAAATACACATATACATAAGAGGTTATAAAATACCTAAAATATATTTATGGATAATTTTATTTGAAACTCATTTAAATAAAATCCTTTTGTAAGGATCCGTAGGTATAAAGTCAATATCAATGTTATTTAAAGGATTTCAAAAAAGCTTTTAGAATAAAATACCAACAAATGAAAAGATTTATATTCTTTGTGAAAAATACTAAAATCTATCTAGAAAATATTTAAATAAAATTCTAAGAGACTAAGATTAATTTAAATAATTTCTAAAAGGTCATACGCAAACCAAAAAGGTAAATTCGAAGAAAATTAATATCAGAAAGAAAAAAAAAATAAGTTATGAAAATCTTCTTAATTTAAAACTTTCCAAAGATTTTCATGACTTCGTAAAAAAAATTCAAAAATAGAAATTTTTTCTATGAGTAAAATTAATTCAAATAATTTACTATTTTAAAGGAAATTTTATAATTTAAATAACTTATTTCATTAATGAAATATAATTTCAAAACAAAGTCATAATTACGTAACAAAATTATAATAAAAGAACGAATCTAATATATTAAAAGTAAAATACTAGAAATAATAGAAATATATATTTATATATGAAAATCAAAATCATATGAATATAATAAAATCATGGTCGTGAATGAACTTATCTAGAATGATCTGTAAGAACAATAATAAATTAAATTCTAATTTGAATTCAAAATCATTGATAAAACAATTAAATAAATCAAAATTAAAATAATTAAATATATTCATCAAATTATGCTAATAATATCATTAAGCTTAATAAAATTAAATTCTAAGAGTACGAGGTATTACAATGTTTGCGCCTCATGCTATATTTCCACCTCTGTTACAGTATGCAATGATAATCACGAAATACTTAACATGGTATAGACATAACATCTTAACAAGGTCACATACCCCCAAGAAACCCTAAAAAAAGCATATGTTAACCTTTTTATATATCTATCACATGCATATATCTCATATTAATAATAGGATTAACATATGATTAATTACTTAATATCATATTTTTATTGTTCACATCACTTCATAACACTGGCTTTTATCAAAATTCCACATGCATAAAACATAAATAAATAAAAAATCATAAAAAAACTATATGTATCCATATGGCTTCACATTTTAGTAGAAGCATATGGTAACCTTTTATCAAAGCAAGATTCACCCAACTAGTCTCTACTCAACCTCTTTGAACTCCTTATATCATGACAACCAAACATGTTAGCAAATAATCCATAACCACAAAATAAATCACAACAATCAAGCATACTAAGTTATGCGAGGTACCTTTTCACCAAGGTAGAGAAGGCACAGACTTATGCAAGGAGAGGGAGGGCAATGATAGGATTTACACATGGGATAGACATAGTTGTGTGAGGAGGGGCAGAGTATGCATGAAAAATAACACATGGGTGTGTAAGGAGGGCACAACTAAGGTGTGTGCTAATCGAGGGAAAAATGATGCACAGGGTGGAAGCAAGGAACTAGCTATATGTGCAAGGGACGCACAACTGTGCTAGGTTTACACGGGTCTGGTATGCCTCAAAAAAATTCTAATGGGGTGGATTAGGAAGAGGAAAAAAGGGTGTGGTCTAGGGTGGTGATGTTTGGGTAACGAAGAGGAAGGTTGATGGGCATGAAGTGGTGATGGATGGGCAAGAAGGTGCTAGTGCTTGGTGGTGGGTAGTGGTAAGTGGTGTGGTGTCAGTGTCCACAAAATATGGTAGGGAAAAGGAAAAGAAAAGGAGAAGGCATCAGTTGGATAGTTTTTTGACAAGTGAAAGAAGAGGAAGGAGGATAAGCGAGAAGACAGAGAAGAGGTGGTATTTATACGGTGAGAGGAGGTGAGGGGGTGGAGTTGTCGACAGATAGGAGCTCAACATGCAAGGGGGTAGGTGAGGGAGCAGTAGAGTATCAAGCTATGCAAACAAGTAAGGGGTTATATAAGGGTGTGGGGGGGAAGTTGACGTGCATGGCCGGGAAATAGAAGGATAAGGGTGACATAGGTACACGGGGGTTGGGCATGTTTGGTTTGAAAGGGGAAAGGAGGAAAGGTTGTGTATGGGTTAGGGGAGGGGAAGAAAGAAAAGAAAGAAAAAAGGGAAAGGGAAGAAAAGGTAAAAGAAGGAAGGAAATAAATTTAAGGTTAGGATTAGAATTAGGTTAAAATATAAAATTAATTAGAATTAAAATTATGCAAATCAAAATATAGGAACTAAAGCTAAGACTTCAAGTCATCAAAAAAAAACAAAATAATCTAAACATAGTGGGTAAAAAAAATCTATACTAATTAGCCTAATCTTTAACTAAATAAAGTGTAAATCTCAATCCCAAGCAATAACCAGCTACTAGCCCTCATTAAGACTCATAAAGTGTAAATCCTCGGTACACTCCAATTGAGACTCATACCCCTATAAGTCATCCTCTGCTCATTGGAACAGATGTTGAATCATCACGGTGACCATATAAATTTAGTATGAGTATGGTGAAGTATTGGTAAAACAAACTAACTACAACATAGTAACGACTCATGTTGCACATTGGAGTTATATAATAACATGGTATGTGACATGCTTGTAAAACATAACATGTAAGATCATGGCTAATAGATATGTTATAATAAAATTTGTAAACCAAATATAGCCATGAATCCATGTATCCCTATAACAAGTGTAACACCCCCATTTTAGGGCTCGAAAAATTTTGTTTAAAGAGTTAAGCATGAAAGCTAAAATAATAAAAATGAAGGGTGTTACAGCCACATTTGGTACAAGTTCAGTTTTCTCTACCATTTTAATTAATAACACAATCCTAAGATTCATATTAGAGAGAACAAATAGATATACATCGTTTTAGTAATAAACTAATTGGTGTTTACAAAACTCAAATAGAGAAAATACAAGAGGACATAAAAGTCCAAAAACAACCAGAATTAAAAATGTTAAAAAAGGACTCCAGATAGTCACAAGCTCTTAACCCAAATACAAGCTCGCAACTAAACTCATAAGCTAATTGACAAAAACCACTATCCATTGAATAGATAGGGGCCTAAAAAAAGAACCCTTCAGCACAATAGTATTGAGTAACCTATTATACCAAACCAATATGAAGAACCATCATGGAACACATACAAGGCATTAATGTAACACCCCAAAATTTACTACAAAAAACAAATTTAGTTTTACAGCGAAAGCATAATTAAAATAATCGGGTGTTACTGTTGTAATTAACATAATTCGGGCTTACCATCCCAAACTTATGTCAATCACAAGGCTAAATAACTTAAAATGCTCAACAAGATAAAACTAAAAATAAGAGAAGTTTCATAACACCAAATACGAGTTTGGAGATTAACTCCGGATTATAATAACAAAATACTACAAAAGTGATACCGTGGATCAAAGAGTCCAAAAAGAGTATCCAGGTAAAAACATCATCTGAATAACATGACTCTTCGCCCAAACACCTAGTACAGATAAATGTCACTCTTCCCCACACACTACGTCAAAGGCAGCAAAATCATCAACTAGGTCCTCAAAGACCTGCACAAAACCATCAGGGTCATCTACTCATGGGAAGGAGTAGCACCTATGAAAAGGTTAATCAATACGCTACGTACTAAATAAGGTGACAATATAGTTAAAGCCGGGAAAACATATCATTACACACATTCACAATGGGAAGCAATACATATGCGAGATACAGAAATCAACACAAGGTAACTCTAGTCCAAATTCATATTATTAGAATATATCAGCATCCATTCTTTTAATTACATTGAGTTCAGATACCCCACTATTCTCAATCAGTGGAACAATTATCCCACCCTAGGGTAAAACGCTTTTGACCACTATTCTTACCGGTGGAACGGTTAATAATATACAATTTTGGGAAACACATCCGGCCATTATTCTTACTAGTGGAATGGTTAATAATATACATTCTCAAGGAATAACGCTCCCGGATAATAGTCTCATCTAGTGGAAGATACATATACAACCGGACTTGACTCACGTAGTATTCCACTTTACGTGATTAGTATCTTATCAATGATTATAATCGCTATTGGTATTTATTTTAAATTGAGTTCAGGGACCCCACTATTCTCAATCAGTGGAATGGTTATTCCACCCCAGGACAAAATGCTCATGGCCACTATTCTTACCAGTGGAACGGTTAATAATATACAATCCTAGAGAAAAACGCGCCCGACTAATGCTCTCGTCCGGTGGAACGGACATATACAACCGGTTCTAACTCATGTGAACTTTCACTTTAAATGATTAATATCTTATTCATTATTGATTTATGAGTAAAACATAATTAAGGTAAGAAAAGGCATCAACATATAGATAACAAGACCGTTCTCAAAGATTAACATGCTTATTTCCCCTAAAAACCCTAAATTCACAATTTAAGCATAACTTCCCCCATATTGTTCATTTATCCACCAAAACTAGTATATGTTCCTCAAATAATATTATAATTAACATAACCAAAATTAAATTTCTAACTCCCACGTCTTACACATACGATAATAGCCCTATCTCAAAAGTTACTATTTATAAGGCTCCCAAAACCCTAATTTCACAGGTAAGCCATAACTTCTCCCATAAGACTCATATAATTAATGAATTAAATATAAATAATCAAAATACCCATATTAAAAACATATCCAAAATTCGTGGCCTTACTCTAACATTTTACACATGTGATAATAACATTACCGTTTTAACGCTACTATTCCCAAATTTGGCTATTTTCTCATCTAAAGAACTTATAACCTTCATAATCACTCCCAAACACTTTATGTGACATTATTATCATATCTTAATCCATATAATACATTAAAATACTAAATTTCCCATATTAACCCATATTGACAAAAATGCCCTTAAAGATAGCCAATAGCCCTTATTTTACGAAAATCTCATATCCTCAATATCTTTTTTTTCAATCCTCCTTTTATAAAAATACGTCTTAAATATAATTATTTCCCACTTATCATAATTTATTAATCCCATACTACTCTCCCATAATTTATACTCATCCACAAAAATATGACTTAGCGCAATATCATCGTATCAGCACATCCTTTTGTCATTCTTACTCTTTTTCTAGCATATAAACCAATTTATCATAAAATATCATTAAAAGCATGCATTTTAATAGTATAATAACAATAACATAATAACACACATAATCATATAATCATTTAACACAAAATCCGAAACATCGACTAATATCCTTACAAATAAAGGCTCCGGTCTCTAAGCATGCTTATCCTAATCCGCTTCTTCCGAAACATCCAAAATATCACCCAACAATAATTAAAAAACATAATTAAAATTAATTATATATTTAATAAATTTTTAAGGTAATAGAAAGGAAAAAGAATGAGGAAAAACCAAATCAGGGTTCGAAGAAAATGGTGGCCGGCCAAGAAGGCTAGCAACGGCACAAAATGTCGTTGCTAAGGAATGGGCAACGGCAAGGAGGGATGAAATGAGGGGTAGACAACGGTTTGGGCTGCTAGAAGGGGGTGTAGGCTTCGTCAATTTGTGCTGCAGCTATAGGGGAGTTTTGGGTGATTTTGGCCAAAGGGTAGGGGTGTTTTTGGTTGGTTTTGCCGATGGGTTTGGAGAGGTGTTTTCGGTTGGTTTTTACTGCAACTTGGGGGTAGGAATGGGTAGTTTTGCTGCATATAGGGGTGGCTTTTTGGTGATTTTTTATGCAGCTAAGGGTGAGGGAATAGAAGGTTTTTTCGGTGGTGGTGGATGTGTTGCGGTAATGGTTGCTGAAGGTGGATTTTTGGGCAGTTTTGGCGACGGTAAGGAGGGGTGTTTGGGGTGAGTTTTTTGACAGAAAATTTGAAGAATAACGAGCTAGTTTTTTGGTGCATTAATGAGTTATATGTATATATGTATTTACACACATGCAAAGGGGGAAAGGAAGGGGCTATGATTGGGGTAAAATTTTCAAACCCCAACCCACAACCATCGAAGCTGGGAATTGATGGGGTAGGGGTATGGTATGAGGGTGGTATGTCGGGGTAGAGGGAGAGTAGGGTGAGATAGAAAATATATAATGGGGTAGGGGTAATTTATTTAGGTATAATACTGGGCAAAGTATCCAGATAAAAATTATCAGGTTATCGGAATAGGTTTATTTGATAAAACGGATATCGGTTACGACCTAACCCTAGGTTTAAATTTTAATACACATGCTCTAGCATATTTTAGCCTAATAAAATTTTATAAATAATAATTCATAATAATATTACACATATTAATAATATTTTTATTACAAATACCCTACAATAATTATTATAACTAATACACATAATTACCAGTTATAATTATTAGTGTTTTCTGAAAATGGGGTATTACAATTACAACCATGAATGATATAACAATTGAAGTATGCATGCATTAATTAGAATATGATAATCTTTCATATAACCAAATACCACCAAGGCCATATATTGCTCATACTTATTCATCTCGGACAAACAGAAACATACCAATCGAACATCCACAAAATTCTCTTTGAAGTATAATTAAAACCTACTTCGCCCCAAGACCAAGACAATAACAACATATCATATATCTCATTATCAATACTAATAAATCCTATAACACATGTAGGCTCACACGTAAAAGATAAATAAAATCCAAAACATTATAGGTAGGCACGAAGGCTGATACTGAATCAAAGGTAGGCGCAAGGGCTACTACCAAACCACAAGTAGGCACAAAGGCTGTCAGTGAACTACAGGTAAGTAACAAGGCTAGTGGCGAATAGCAGGTAGGCACAAGGCTGCTACCAAACTAAATGTAGGCACAAAGGCTGCTACCAAATCACAAGTAGGTACAAAGACTACTACCGACCAATCTAATAATTCAAAATGATAATCATTTTATTTTTATTTAATTGAAGGGAGATTATATCAACCCAGAGACACTAAGGTACTTAGGTTATATCGGTGCACCAAGTACATAGATTATTCTACCGACTATCAATCCAAGGCCACAAAGGTACCCTAGTAGCATTGGTAATGAAGGTAACACATTATTCTACCAACAAGGACACCTAATCCATAAGTATGCATACCCTCTATAAGTCCGCAGAGTTAAATAGAGTAAAATATAAGGCTTGTTTAGGGCACTAAGGCACACCAACAAAAATCCATAATCAACCATAAGCTAAACCACATATTTAAGGTAGAAACCCCTAATGAGCCACTATTCTTGATCTCGAGATCTTTTACTTTAAATATTAGTGTTTTACTAAGGTGAACACGATATCACAATCAATCATATAGATTTGGTTTCCATACTTAACCATTTTTACTCATTTCTTATTTATTCAAAATGGCCATAAAAATGGTCAATAATAAGGTCCACATCAAAAATATACTAAGCCTACCCTAGGCTCAAGTATTCACATTTAGACACATTAGGCTAAAAATAACCAAAATAACCCTAATATCAAAATTACCACATTATCATCCTTTCTAATTACTTATTCCATTTTATTTATGAATTTGTCCTAAAAAGGCTAATGTACCATAATTAAGTTAATTATCATGTAAATAAATTATTAGATATGCCAATTGACCATTTTTCCCTTATTCATGATTCGACATACTTATTGGTATATATAATACATCTAGAATCGCGTAATCTTATACTCAATGATATATAATACACATTAGACATACTTGCCGGGATAAATATCATAACACACTTAAAATGACCAAATTGCCTCTAGGGAACACAATAATAATAATTACACCACAAATATGCTTAAGCATGCTCAACCTATCATTTACATGTACATATCATAATTAACATCATTTTAGTTATACTTTCGAACTTAAAATATTTTACATAAGATAACATGCTTCCTTTTACTAATTTGGATGCTAGCAATAATTACACTTAAAAATCATGTTTGGAATCATTTATACACAAAATCCTAATGCACTATCATGCTATATATATCATTTTAGTAGAGTATAAAAGTTACCATATAACAAACATACTTAACATGGTCTGTACGTCAAAAATTCTAATGTGCTATCATATGATATTTACCATTTTAGATGAGTATAAGAGTTACCTATTTTCCAACAAAACACAAATTATTGGTATCTTAATAAAATTATTAAGCCCTGCTAATCAAACTTTCATAGCTAAAAATAATACCACAACAATCATATTAATATTTTCCTAAAAAAATAATAGTTTATGCTAAAATATTTATTATCCAAAATTATCAAAATACCATAACTATTAAAAATGGGTACCAAAATTACCAAGACCCCATTGATGGTTGTGGGTAGTGTGGGGGTAGTGGTGGTGGTGGTGATTGGTAGGATGGTGGTGTTAGCTACTAGGGAGTTATCTCAGTTGGTTGGGGTTGGAATGAGGATGGTGGAGGATTTGGGATCGATGGGGGCAATGCTGGAAGAAGAGGAGAGAAAGGAATGGTGGAAAGGAGGTGTTGTTGGGATGGTAACTATGAGGGAGGTGGTGTAGGATGTTGGAGGCAATGAATAATGGTGGGTTGGGAGTGGTTGCAAAGGAACGTGGTGCTGGAAGGGCTAGAGATACAGAGGGACGTGGTGTAGAAAGGGCTAGAGTTGCAGAGATGGGAGTTAAATAATGGTGAGAGGAACGACAGTTTCTGTTGATTCCTAGGGAGGTGTTACGGTTGGAGCAACTGATGTTAGGGGGAAGATTACGACTAGGGTTGGCATTGGCATGGAGAGGAAGAATGATGAGGTTGTGGTGGCACTAGTTTGGTGCAAGAAAATGGAAACCATGGGAGGGAAGTGGTGGATGGTGGTTAACAATGTGTGATGGTGAGTGGCAGTATAGAGGAGGAAGCATAGGTAAGGCTGTGGTAGAGGAGAAGAGGGAAGAAGAAGGAGAGAATAAGAAGTTAGAGAAGAGGGTCGATCATGGTTGTAAGGAGAATTTAGTGGTTGGTGATGGCACTAGAAAAAGGGTAGGTGTACTTATTAGTGTGGCGCATAAAGGTATGCTGGTGGCAATGACGTATGTGGTGATTGGGGTGGGCTGTGTGGAACTAAAAAGAACCGAGAAGGGAGCAGATCTGATTTTGAATAAAAATTGAGGGGTAAGAAAAAAAATTTCTATGGAAAAAAACACAAACGAAAAGGAGGGGATGGTGATGGTTGAATGGAAGTGACACCAAAAAGAGCGGAGAAAGAGAGAAGGAGTGGAGGAAGGGTGATCGGGGTGGTTAATTGAGGAAGTGTACATGAATATGTATATCTCTATATAGATGGTGGTGATAGAGTATGGTTCAAAAGAAGGTGAAGGGATGGGGATGGAGATGGTGTAATGGGTTTGACAAAGCAGGGATATAGGTAAGTTGTGTGAGGTAAGGGGGAAAATAGGCAGAGTGTTCCAAGGAAGGGGAAATTTTCATGGCAGGGATTAAGTGAGGGCAAAAGGGTTGGCAGGTAGGATAATGTTATTTTCTTTAATTTTTAGGTTTATTTTTGTTAGTTTAGGGTACTAGATAGGAAAATAACCCTAAGAAAATAATTTAGTTTAGGATAGGCTTAAGAAGAAGGGAAAAAGGTAATATAATTAGGAAAAATATTTTTTTAAAATTATATTTAGGTTATGGGTTATGGGTTAGGGGTTAATAATAAAATAAGTAAGCTAAGTATTTAAGGGTTAGGTGTTGAATAAAAGGCTGAACACCCAGAAGGAAAGATTACACAATTTTGGCGTGTTACAACAAGTCATAGGGGCAATTCTAAGAAATTTCAATATCCATGATGGGGATTAGCGTAGGATTTCAACTCCCACCACCACTATACACTAGTGTCAAGGGTCTTTTCACAGGGATCTTCAACATCCAATGCACTTGGTCTACTAGGTAAGGGGGCATGGACTAAATTTTAAATCTATAACACCCTAAACACATTCATTGCAATTATACCATTATTTATATCCAATATTAGGATGAGCATAGGACTTAAAATCATACCACCACTATAAACTAAAACCAATGGGAATTTCTCAACGATCTTTAATATATACCACAATTGGTTTCCTAGTTAAGGATGCATACGTTCAATTTTGGGTCTGCAATACCCACCACACTAACACTAGTGTTAATGCACTTTTCTCAGAGATCTTCAAATTTCACCATGATTGGTGTCCTAGGCATGAGGGAACCATTAAGATAGATAAAGCCTAAGTATGCATACAGGGGAAGGAATCTAAGATTTTATTGTTTAACGCCATAGATTAATACAATTGGATATTTTAAGTATTGACACCAAACACTAACCAAGACAATCCAAGCCACAAAAATATGTGTTTAAGAGCTAACACCAAACTCAAGCATTACCACACACAAAGTGCACAAAAAATCTCATTTTTTTTCTCTTACATAAATATAATTATTGATAGTTCAAGCCATACTCAAAATTATATACTAAGGATTGAACCCTAGGTAAAATCTCAAGAGAAAAATACCACTACTATTAAATACCAAAAGCAAGAAAAAAACAATAAAATAGGCCAAAGAATTGATAAGAAGCACCAATTGGTCTACTACTTAAAATCCTATAAACATTCAAAAACACAATGCTTCAGTCAACTGAATTGGTGGTTAAACCAACTAACCATATAAATAGAACAAAACAATAATAAAGTGTACCCATGGACTACCAAGATAACTTGATTGACTAAACCAATAGTACAAGTAATAATCTATTTTTAGAGACCTTAATTATATATTGATAATTATGTGCAATTATTTTTAATAGTTAATTTAGGATATTTTCTACTAAATGTGATATTAATATGTGTATTATTACAATACTGTTGATATTAATTAAATTAGGTTAAATTTTGATAGAAATTAAGTTATTAAAATGAATTCTAGTTTAGACTCCAACCTTTATCGAGTAGCCCTAATTTTAGTAACTGGATATTTGTAGCCAAATTAATATTTCTAAATTATTACCCTATCCTATACTAGATCGTGGCCATACCCTACTCCCTTTACCCAATGTGGCCTTACTCTACATCATACCACTATACCTTTTGTACCATACCTCCGTCTCCCTTATTTTCCTCGATTCTCCCCTTCATGCCACCCTCCAATTAAGCCCTTCCTCATCCCATTCTTGTGTCATGTATTAGATCCAAGTGAAACCTGTTCTTCTTCTCTATTCCCAAAGCTTCCATTCACAACATATCCCTAGCCTTCACATTTATTATTTTTCCATTATCATTGAAACCTTCGATGTCAAGCATTGTAACCCCACACTACTTCCCCCTTTGTTGTGTGAGGAACTCACATTGCACCTCCATTGGTAGCATGAGAAAATCACATTGCTTTCCCTTTATTGCTATTTTTTCCTTAGTTGCATGAACATGTGACGTTACTCCCCCATGTGAAGCATCAAACTCCAACACATCACCCCTCCTTGTTGGGTCAACCTTGCATGCTTCTTCCCCTTTCCTACATGAGCCAGTGACGCAACGCCCCATCCTCTACATGAGCAGGATACACTACTCACTCCTTATGGTGTGAGAATCTCACACTGCTAAGCCTTTGTAGCATGATTTTCTTCATTGTTACATTATTATTGCATCATCAACTTGCGTAATCTCCTTTGCCCCGGTTAATTCCTAACCTTTTTCCCAACTTGTTTTTAATTGATTTTGGTTTTTGATTATGTTATATTAGATGTTAATATGTGGTTTGGTTATGTTGATAAAAAGGTTTCAAAGAGGTTGAGTGGAGACTAGTTTGGTGAATCTTGCTTTTTTCTTTCACTTGGATAAGAGGTAACATTACCATTATACTAAGATGTGATATTACATGGTGACACATAAAAGTCATTGTTTGTTTAGGGTATGATTTATGCACGAGTTTGAAAGGATATATGAATGTGTTGTCTAAATTTTTATAATAGGTATGCAAGTGGTATAAGTAGGTGTAGCATGAAAATATAATGTTGAATATCTAGCATGTATTCGATGTGTTATTTAATACAAGATATAAGGACGTGTATTTTGATGAAGGATTAATGTATGTATGTCTAGGGATTTGTTAGGGTTTATGATCTTACCAAATTGTGATGTAATTGCCATGATTATCATTTCATGGTATCTAGGGTTATTACAAATACAATAAAAATCATGCACAAGTGATTAAGATTAGAATACAATAATTGATATTCACATGATTAGTGTATTTTGATGAAGGATTAATGTATGTATGTCTAAGGATTTGTTAGGGTTTATGATCTTACCAAATTATCATGCAATTGCAATGATTATCATTTCATGGTATCTAGGTTATTACAAATACAATAAAAATCATGCACACATGATTAGGGTTAGAATATAATAATTGTTATTCGCATGCGTTAGGACTAAAAATTCTTCCTTAAATGCACTATGATGTTAATTTCTTTATTAAATACCATAGTATGCTATAGATATATATGTATGTATTACATGGAATATATGTTACATTATAAATTCATGATTAGGGGTTTTTATATATAGATTACTAAATACATGAAAATTGGAAAATATAGTCAATCCTCATAATAATAAAGTCTACTATGAAATTTGGATAATAATCATAAAATTAGGGTTTTTATGGCACTTTGGTCATTTTTGAACAAATTCATCTCGTATGAATAACTAGGTATAGAATGAAATTATACATTTTGATAGGTTAACCTTAGTATTGACTTTGACCTTGACCTATTGACCTTAGATTTGACTTAGATAATTGAAAATAAAGGAAAAAAAGAATGGGAATTGTTTTGCTATGTGTGAAATATATGATCACTCTATAATGCGTTAATACTTAAATTAGAAGACCTCGAGTTTGGGCATGGTAACTCCCTAGGGGTAGCTACCCTAGAGATGAGGTAAGAGCCCTCGATTTGTTTGGTTCACTAATGTGTTAGTGTGCCCTAGTAAGGCACTAGTCTACTCTATAAGTGACCTACGAGCCTTATAAGGGGTATTGATACTTAAGGATTAGGTGTCCTAGGTGTGGAGGGTACTATGTTTCCTTATGCACCAGTATGAATAGAGTATCGTTATGCCTCTAGGTTGGATGGTTGGGAGGGTACCGTGATGCTTTATGTGCCAGTATGACCTATGTACTTTTATGTCTCTATGTTATTATTTTATCCCCCTTAAGTAATTAAAATTGGAAGTTATGATTGTATATTATTGTAAATGGTTTGATCTTAGTACTATTTTAGTAGCCGCCATTGTGCACTACCAGGTTTGGTATGTGTTTTGGTAGTTCCCTTAGCGCCCTTCCTTAGTTTTGGAATTGATTTGGGTATGTTGTTTAAGTAGCTTCCATAGTTCCCTACCTTAGTATTTAAACTGATTTAGATTTTTAGATCCGATATTTGCCTCATTTCCCTACCTTTGGTGTGTTGAATTAATTTGATTCTATCAATTGTGGACATTCTAAGATTGTATGATTTCCTTGATTTACTTATAATATGCCACTGCCTATGTGTTTCATGTGGATTTGCATGTTAGTTTTGTATAATGGTTCACTCCATACCGTAGTACTAACGGGTTCTATTCATGATCCCTTACCTAGTCAATAGGTAATGTTCACTTTGTAGGATTATTTTGAAGATTTGGCTTGATGGCATCTAGTAGAGGGTTGAGAGTTAGGATTATCTGATATTCGTCCCAGCATCTTTTAATCCATATATTCCATGTACTCTTATGTTCTTTTCTATTTTCTCATTTTTTTTTATATTGTAACTGAATTGTCCAATCCTTTTGTATTTAGCAATACAAAGTTAATTTGTAATGAAATTGCTATTTTTTCATTCGTTATAAATGTTATTTAAGTAAAATTTTAACCTTAGCACTTAGTATAAGGATGGTAGAGGATGTCATACTTATACTGAGTGTGGCAGTAGCACCCATTATTTTTGTAATTAATGCTTCCACAAAACAAAAATTTTAAGTAGTAAATTTAGAGGTTTTACAGTTTAGAACCCCAAATTTTACTACTGAAAATTTTTGTTTTGCGGAAGCTTAATATTAAGATAATTGGGTGTTACCGTCGTAACCAATATCGACATGAGTGTAGCTTACTATACCATCATCACATTGATTACAAGGTAAAACATTTACAACTTTAAATAAGAGAAACCAGATAAATTTTCATAAATCTTACACAAGAGTTTAGAGATTAAACTCTAAGTACTAAATAAGAAAAAATACAAAAAAAGGGGGGATCTAATAAAACTAAGAGTCCAAAATGTATCAGTAAAAAAATATAGCTATCAGATAACAATAACTCCATGCCCAAGCCCTAACTGATAAATCATCCATCCATAGAAAGTGCATCATAACAAGAAAATTCATCAAGATAGCCTTAATGCATATGGAAGACAAATATGGTTAAGCTAGGAAATTAGTGGTGGAAAAGATAGAAACCACCAAAAATAATAAGTAGATAAAGAGAGAGATGAGAAGCTGGAATATAAATTAAGTTATCCTTAATTTATATACTTGAATCTACTATTCAAACCTTTGCGACATTTGAGATAAAAGAGATAATATTTTTTGATTAATAATCAACCTAAGCATGCACTAGTTAGGAGGTGCTTTCATTGAAAAATGAGAGAGACATTGGTAGCCATATTTGTTTCCATTTAATCACACATTCACACATATAGTGGTGTGAGAACTTTTGGTTAAAACTCAACTAGACTCCAACTTCAAAATAAAAACCACTTTGTATATTAAGTAGGCAGTCTCTAATAAAGCTAACTAATGTAGTTTAAACCTAACTATCCCAAAAAGTCAATCTCGGCCCTCCCACTTTCCCATGTTGTGTGTTCCCTCCTTCCCCAACCATACATCTAATTTGTGTGTTGAGTTCAAGCAATCAAATATTAATCCCATATAATACATCATGTAAATTACAAAAGTAAGCCAAGAGTATATAGTTGTCCATGAGGGCTGACAAGATTACACAAGTGTGAGGGAATTATCACATGCTCAAAAATCCCTGCACAATTCAGGCCTATAATCCACAAACCTGCACTTGGTTTTTTTTATGATCCATGTTGCCAACATAAGTGGCCCCCAAGGGATGTTTTGTACAATATTTTTTGGTGGCTTATTTTACTTGGTCTTTGTTGTGGCTTGTTGGCTGCGAGTGGTGCCAAAAAAAGGAACAAAAAGGAAGGTAGATGGCTGCAATTATATGACTCCATGCACATGTTTGGGGGTTGCTTGATTTACTTAGAATAATTATCCCCAAATTATATGGGCTTTTGCTCTTTCGAGTTTAGGATGACAATTAAATTATGTGGAGTATAGTGATGGAGATGCTTCTACATCAAGCCCTCATCAACCTGCACATCAAAATTTAGGTCTTTTGCTTGTGGAAATGAGCATCACGCATAAAAAAAATATGGTTAATACATTCATATTAAGTAAGCTAATAAAACACTTATAAAAGAGGACATACATAACACATAAAGTCACATGGAAGGACTAATCATGAACTTAAATTTAACATGAGAGTGTTCCTGAGAGGAAAAAAAATGGTCCCAAGATAGATGGTTATACATTGCCATTCATTTAGATTCTTGAGTTCAAGGACCCCGCTATTCTCATCTAGTGGAACAAGATGTTACAAACCAAGGTTAAGCACTCCTGACCACTATTCTCATCTAGTGAAATAGACAAGTACATCCTATGACATAATGTTGTTAATCACTACTCTCATCTAGTGGAATAAATGGGTACATCCTAAGGCATAGTACTCTTGGCCACTATTATCATCTAATGATATGGTCTAGTATAACCCAGAGCAATGTAATGGAACAAACCAGTATAACCTCGAGCATAACACTCATAAATCTTTCACATTAAGTGTTAATGTATCATTAGAATGGTTAGTTATTTTATTAATTTTTATGCGTACTTAACATAAATACCAAGCACATGAAACACCATGATAAGTAACTCATACTCATTATCTCAATAAATAAATAAATAAATTATTATGTCATCATGCTAGGATTACAAGATAAGGCTCAGATAAGCAATATCACATAAACTCATAACTTTTATAACAATCATACTTTCATGTTATGATAATATAAGATAATTAAGTAACATCAATATTATGGGTCAATAAATAGAGATATACTATCATTATATTAAAACAATTTACACATAGCATTAACACCCCACTCTAAGATATATATTTTTACCCCCATTGTCACTGGCCTCTAAGAAAGTAAAAGACTCTAAGCCTCTCCCTCCAAAACACTAAAGGATCATCTAAAAGCCAAGAAGAAACTCGTGGTTAGAGCTTAGGAAGGATGATCAAAGAAAAATAATGCAAAAGACAAAAGCATCGGAGCGAGATATTGAGGAGCTAGCTAAGAAGAACAAAAATGAGTAGTGTAATCAACTAAGAGGAAGGGAGAGTAAGCAAGTTTGACTTAGGGTCATGGGAGAGAAAATGGTTGAGGGTAAATAAAGCCTACTTGGGAGAGAGCCATGGGAGAGAAATTGTTCTAGTAAACAAAACATGTTTGGCTAACAGCCAAGGGAGAGTAAGAAATTTTGATTGAGACTAAGGGAGAGTAAAAAAGGTTTGGGCAAAATCGAGGGAGAGTAATGCAAAATAGATCTAAAAGACTGAATCTCTCAATGAGTTCAACTCACTTGGAAAGACTAACCAAGATTGAGGGAGAATAATGCAACTTTGTTGAGAGAGAGGGAAAATGACACAAAAAGTGAAGGGTGTCATGCTAGGCGATTAAGTTAAAAATGGTGGTGGTGGATGTGGAGGATGAATGAATTACAAAGAGGTGGATATGGAGGATTTTGGGTGGTGTTTGGCTGGGTGAGTTGTGAAGGACAACGATAACCTATCAGTTGCTAATAGAGAATTGATCAAAAATAGTGAGAGAAAATTTCAAACCATAATGAAATAGGGGATTCCGGTGGTTGCAATAAAGGATAGAAAGATAGAGGGGACTATATGGCCTCTTGTGTGAGGAAGTATGGCATAGGGGAATTGGAAAATTAGGTCAGGTGGTGGGTCTAGGACAATGAAAATAAGGGGAGAAGAAATGGGGATGGGATAATGGCGTGCACATGTGAAAGTAGGAAGAGATGATGATGAGTGAAGGTTTAGCATAGTTGGGGAAATTTGGGTTTGCTTAACCAAATTGAACCAAATTCAGTTGAGTGGGGAAAAGGGTTGTGCAACATAAAAGAAAAGAAAAAAAGAAAGAAAAAGAGAATAAGGAAAATGGAAAATGGAAAAAGGAATTAAGGGTGTTAAGGATTAAAGTTAGAGTTGAAATTAAGATTTAAAGGATTAGGAAATAGGGTAGGATATTATTCACATGGGATTAAGGTTCAATTAAAATTTGAGGTATTACAATAGATACCATTGATTCATGAACTAGAGCAGCCGACCAATAATGCAACAAAGAACATATGAAAATTTTCCACTAGTCATCTCCTAAACTAGAGACCCAAATCAACCTATCAAAACCACCATTTAATATATCAATGTGGCCCTTATGTCGATGGCTTCTTATGTAGAAAATTATGTAAATAAAGGCATGATCAATTGAAATAGCAAAAAACTTCTAGCATGATTCTAAACTCATCAAGGACATATGAAAATCATGATAGAAACCAAAGAACATGGATTCATGTTCCTCAAATTAAACACCACACCCACTTATGCTCAAATTCACAAAAAAAAAATCATGCTTAAAGGACAAAAAGTCTAAAACATGATCAAACTACAAAAGGAAACATGATTTATGCCATATGCTCAAAAAGCAAGGATTTAAAGAATACATGAACAACATGGAACTAACAAAGATCATAAGGCCATAATTAACCACACAAACTCTTAATCATATTAAAGATAAGAATGCATTATTTTCAAGTAAAATTCTTCTAACACAAGGAAAATCTCCTAACTTGATGACTTCTATAAAGAATCTTGATTTTTCAAAGACAATCAAGAATGAAAATAGTTAAACTCCCATTTATAAACTTAATTAAAAATAAAAAAACGTACTCATCCAAACTACTCCCAAGAGTTATCTTTCCAAGAGGAGAAAAAAGTCACAATCTTTAATCCTTTTCCCAAACTTAATGATCCTTTGTTTAGAGAAACAAAAGATAATTAAAATCAATATTAGGAAAAAGGAAAGGAAAGGATTTAGCTAAGAAAATAGAGGGAAATGGAGAGTAAATCCTAATTCAATATAGAGGAAAAGCAAGGGAGGAAGAAAAAGGTCCAACCGTTAAAAATTTTAGTCCAAGGAAAAGAGAGAAAATGGAAGAAATAATTGGTAAGAGTTGAAAATGAATCAATAGGGAGGGTTCTTAACCCCCTTATTTTTTAAAATCAGAAGGAGAGAAGGAGAGGGTTAACTTGGATAGAAAGGATGGTGAAGTATGAGGATAAAGATGTAAGAGATTGAAATGATGAAGTATGCGTTGGTGGAGTGGAGATCATAACTAAGGCGGGTTTGGATAACTGAGAAATCAACCCTAAAGGTCTGCACACATAACCTAAGGGCAGAGGAGAGAGGTAAGGAAAAAGGGAAGAGAGTAGGTAGTAGAAAAGGTACCATATTTTAGGGGATTTTAGTTAAATTAAAACGATCCAATAATCTAAATAATCTAAAAATATACCCCAAACACCCTAAGGTGCTTAATAACAGAAACATATCATCATCTAAAAGTTTTTAAATCATTTGAGCAAGAATCAAAACATAAACATAAATAGGCAGGAGAATCATAGGCATCCATCAACCGATTGGCTCAATTATTCAACCAATGTGTCCTAAGTAAAGTATCTATTTTCTTGAGCTTCCCCCGTCGACTGGTATTAGTCAATCAAGAGGTGCACATCAATTGAATCCTACCATCATTTGACTGATACTCCCAAAATCCTTACTTTACACAATTTTCCAATTTGATTCCAAAACTAAAACAATTTGGTTTAATATCAAAGTAATTTTAAGTAGATTTTGAAATATGTTAGGATTGGGTATTACAACAATATTCGATATAGGTATCACAATTACCATAAAAATGTAAAAATATCAATATATAAATAGAACATTCAAACATGAGATCTCTAAATATCTAGAATCTCAACATCAATCACAGAGTGATAACCTCACTAATCATTAATTATCTAACCTATATACACTCACAAATACACATACACACACAAACACATACATACGTATATACATACATACATACATACATACAATTGGAGGTTGTATATATATGTGGATTAGGAATGAGAAATTGAGACTTGATTTATCTCATACTTTACATACATTTATGAGGATAGAATGAAAATCAAAGGCTGTCTATTTTTAATGATTATTTTTTAAAATTTTTTTGGATAATTAATTAAAAGCTCTAAATAATGGATTAATTATTACCTAGATGAAGCAAGGGATAGGCCATTGTAAATTTTATCTTCATCAATTCACAATATCTATTATTACCTTTGATTTTATATAAGTGTCATTTTAGCTTTCGATACAAGAATAAGAAAATGATACAAATGACTAAATTATTCTTATTAAAATGTCATTGGAAATGATACTTATTGTTGGAAAGAGAAAGAGAAAGATACATAAAAGATTATAGAACTGTAATTAATACTAAAAGGTAATGTAGGGAAAATAATTTAAAATTTACATCATAAATGTTAAACAATAATTATTTCTAACCAAAATTAAATGTCTAAAAATGACACTTATTTAAAACTAGAGGAATTACATTATCTTCAACTCTATTCTCACATACAAACATATATAATAAGTTTTATTTTCAAGTTATTCACGCTATATTAATTACCATGATGTATCAAATAAGGTGGAAATAACTATATGACTTTTCAATCATCAACCATCAATCACCTCCTTTAATCTTTACACATTATTTATTAGATAGGATTGTAAATGAGTCAAACCGACTCACAGATTATTTATTTAATTAAATTAACCAAGTATTTGTTTTATTTTTAGGTTTATTTAATTTAATAAACAAATCAAGTTCGAGTTTGAAAATGTTCGACTCTAATCATTTATTGTCTAGGCTTGACGTCTTGATTCAACTCGAGTCTTTAAATGCTTTTTATTTAGCTGGATAAGCCAAATTCATACCTAATTTTATATTCATTTAATTGAGTCTCAAGTTCAAAAATCAAGATAATTTGGTTTATTTAGAAACCTATACATTGATGCTTCTTGTCTTTTTCTTTTTCTTTTTATTGTCTCCCTTTCTTCTCTAATAAAATCTTCTTTAATTATCAGGGGCAGAAAATAATAATATATCTATTAGCAAAGCCCTTGCGGATGCCATGGAAATGCATTTGGCTATTTTAACCGGGTTGCAACGACGCATGCATTAAGCAGAAAGTTGACGTTAGGCTGCAGACAGCAAGCAGGTCTGACGGAAGATGAAAAAGCCCCCACATGGGTGGGAGACCGTACAAGGCCGTCCATCATGCTGACAAATGACAAATTTCATGCCATTGAAGAGGAGGGCACGTTAGACGCCATGTCCATGTGCCAAGCATTCTCAGTCTTTTTATTTGCCATTCAGCACGTCTTCCATCCTGGGCCGTACTTTTTTTTATTCATAAGGGTATGTAAACATTGTGAGACAAGGATAAAGTATTATATAGATAATGATATTATTAAAAATTTTATAATATAGGTAGATGAAAATTCGATTCTAAAATTTTTAATATTTAAAAGCTGATATTTATCATTAAGTATCTATCTTTATTTGTTCATACATTATAACCAAAGGTCACTCAATTCATAACCGCATGTGTTTGCAGTGCCCTCGGAATCTGCCTTCATTGACCTACTGAAGTATGCGGGTATGTTCCGACTTGCGAATGAGGAATGACTAAGCCTCAACAGTACCCAATGGACAAAATTAGAAGGGGTTTAAGTTTTCGTCTCGATCTCATGTAACCCGATAAATATTCCCTCAATTTTTTCTAATTTATGTCATCTTGGCATTTTACTTTTGTTTATATATATTTGACGTTTTCAATCCTACTTAATTCCGTCTCATATTCTTCCAACAAGGTGAATTACCGCTATAATACCTCTCATGAAAAAACGTGAGTGCATGGAAAAGGAGAGACGCTTTCAATCTGTATATATATTTGTTAAGAGGGGAAAGGTCATCTCTGGATTCAACCCCCCCCCCTCGGGGCCTCTCTCTTCCTGCCACTATTGTGTCAATTGGGAGCCGGTCATATAGGTTTTGTGTTGTAGCAAGCAAATTTAGGAGGTTTTGGTCGGTTGGTGACCTTCTGTTATGCATGGGCTCGGGTAAGGTCTTTTTACTGATAGAGTTTGGTTTGTGAGTAGGATGGGTGATGTTTTTTACTACAACAATATTGTCTACGATGACAATATTTTGTTTGCAACTACTAAAGTCATTATAATAGAGTAGGCTATTATAACTTTGTAGAAAACTATATTGCAACGACGCGTCACTTCAATAAGGGGGAGGGTTGCCCGCACAGGCTTACCTCAACGGTTGAGGCATGGTTAGTTGGTACAAGTGAGACAGGTTCGATACTCATGGCAGCCGCAATGTGGGAATTTCAACCCTCCAATGTGGGGATATCTCCTTGTGGACACCACGGGATAAGGCTATTATGTCTTTAACCGTTGAGTTACCATGATTTACCTCCTCCAAGAGCTGTCGGGCCGGCGGTTGGGGGCCCTGGGGGCAAGGGTATTTCACCTTTTGGTACAAATAAGGGGGAGGGTTGTTGTAATATACCTCTTCAAAATGAATTTGTTCCCTTCTAATGAAGAACTATCACATCGACCTTTAGGTATGATGTAATGATGATGTCACTACAATAGGGATCGTCTATATAAAATCGAAAACCTTACTTATGTTTGTAATTTTCTGGTCATCTCTTTCTCTCCTCATTGCTCTACAATCAATGCAAATTTCGGTAATATTTAGCTTTAATCTTAATTTTTCTGTTAATTTCTTGTTAATATCTCATCTATAATTTCTATTACCTAATTTTATTTTATTTTGTATTCTCATGTGTTTCCACCAAATTCACCACCTCTGCCACCACTATTGTCGTCTTGCACCACCACCTCCTCTATATCTTAATTTGGTCTTTGTTTTTTACTCATTGTTATAGTTTATTTTTTTTAATTATTAGTTTATTAATATATTTTTTTTGGATTATAAGTTGTGAGAAATTTGCCGAAGAAAGTGTGTTGCCATTAAATCTTGCTTCCATCGCCCTTTTGCCGCTACCGCCACCAATTGTATGATTTTTTTTTGTTTATTCTTAATTATATATATATATATATATATATATATATATATATATATATGTTACAATTAAGTATTATATAAATATTGATGGTGGTAATTATGTGTTGGGATATATGTGATTGTGATATTATGATTGATATATATGTGTGGTAATAATTAAGATTGGTGTGCTGATGGTGGGTGGGTGGGTGGGTGTGGATGTAGTGATAACTGTGATAGGTATATATTTTATTATGTCAAGTTTTTCATATGATATATGCATACAATTATATACTAGATTAATTAGTCTTGACCATCATTTTTAATAATATAATTTTGGCAAAAGAAAAATATAAATTCATTATATTAATATAGGAATATGATAATAAATAATTAAAATAATAAGATATTGTTGGCCTTCAATAATTTATTATTAAAACATAAAATAATAAGAATGTAAAGTTATTAGATAATAAATTAGTTTTAACTTTAGATAGAGTATTATTAAAAGGAGTGGAATAATAAGATAATAGATTTATAAATTAATAAAATATTGTTGACCTTTGAAAATGTATGACTAGATAATTAAGTGAAATAATAGGATAACAAAATTTTAAAAAATTAAAATATTTTTGGGCTTCAAAATTCTATTATTAAATAATTGAGTGGAATAATAAGATGATAAAAATGTAAATTAATAAAATATTTTTAGCCTTTGAAAATTTACTACTAAATAATTAAGTGAAAGAATATGGTAATAAAAAATTAAAATAACAAAATATTATTGTCCTTTAAAAATTTATGATTCAACAATTAAATGAAATAATAAGATAATAAAAATTTTAAATTAAAATTTGACCTTAAATAATTTATTATTAAATGGAATAATAATATAATAATACTTTAAAATAATAAAATATTGTTTACCTTTCAAAATTATGATTAAATAATTAAGTGGAATCATAATATAAGAATACTTTAAATAATAAAATATTATTGGTCTTTGAAAATTTATGATTAAGCAAATAAGTGGTATAATAAGATAATAAAATTTTTAAATAATATAATATTGTTGCCTTCGATAATTTATTATTAAATAATTAATTTGAATCATTGTAAGCCCTAACTCTAACCATAAATATTAAACCATAACATATTCTAAACTATAATGGTTTAGTATCTATTACCATAATAATAACATAAGTATTTGAAAGATATTGTCCATTTTCGTAGGTGACAAGATGCATCATTTACCTGATAATTTTTTATGTACTACTTTATGATATCCCTAGATGGGGATATTAGGAAGCATGTGATGTGGGTACGTAATGTGCTATAATGCATAATGGAGAGGTATTTGTATTTGGGACCATTCAAATTCACGTTGTATTGTCTTTTGTCATCCTTTCCATAGATTCGACCATAGTTAGGGGTGATGGCTAGATATGTAGATTCATTTGTCACTGTTTTTGAAGATGGATGATTTACAAGCCACTATGACCAAATTGCAAGAAATTTGATTGTGATTGATGATGCATGGAGGTATTAGCAAATGATACCGGAGAGTGTATACCCTCATTACTTTAGTGACTTATAAGAGGTGGATGAACCCTCTTTTGAAGAAGTAATAGAACAAAGGATTCTACATGAAAAGTGGATTCAATGGGTGATTAAGGACATTCGATGAAGACCAAAAATTATAATATAGAATCAAATATTAATATTAATATTTTTTTGTTAGTAGAATTATCAAGTTGAAAGTAATATATTAGTATTATTTTTTCTTTCTTTTAGTTTATATCCTTTAATCATTATAAAAACAAAATGTGATCAGCTTTAATATTTTATATTTGTCCATGCTTAATATACATTCTTACACATGCTTATCTATGTTAATATTTATGGTTTGTTTGAAATATGGTTATCCATGCATAGAATTTTAATAGTATTGTTGTTGAAATAAAATATCCATTCCTTGTTATTTAATTTTATAGTCAACAATTTTATCGCTTTATTGATAACACAATATTTGTTAAGAAATGAAAGAAAGAATGTGAAATAGATGTGATGTAACCAACACTACTTTAGTAAGTATGAAGCGTAATAGTGATTATATCTTGGTTCCTAAGTCAATCACAAGATCATTACTGAAACCTTTATAATATTTTTATCAAATTAATGCTCGTAAAACTAAGGGAAAATGGCCATATTCATAATGTGAAATCAAAAGGTTTCATATTCATAGTATGTATAAGTTTGTTATTTTTAAGATATAGAGATAGAGTTATATTTAGGATGTAGCAAATTTTGTAGGTTTGTAACTGTATTTGTGAAAATTATTTGTATTTTATTTCTACTAATGCCTAGACAAATGATTGGTAATATTTCTCAACCTTTTCCGAAAGGAGGGTGGAGTATTGTATACAAGTGGAGTATTGAATACAATTTATGTTAATGATATGCTTATCATATTAAATAATAAAATATTTAACTTATCAAAAAACAAAAGAATATTTGAAAGCAAAGCGATGACAAATACTCCTAAAAAACGTTGAGTAGTAATTAAGAAATATGATATTATTTAAAAGTAAATTAAATTTTGTAATATTTGTATGAAATGTTAAAAATAAGTATTTTTGATAGAGAGATGATGCACTAGAATCACCCTTTAATTAGAACAATCAACTTATTAATTTTTCAATGTTAGAAGAAATTAAAAACTATTCTAATTTAGGAAAATTTAATGAGTTAAGACATGCACATTATACTTTAAGACATAAATTTTTCCCACATATAATGGCTCAAGTATGGCTTTGAAGACAACCACGCAGCTTAGAATTAAGTATCCGACAATAACTTTAACTTCGGAGCTAATTTGAAGAAAAAAAGAGACTTAAGAAGACTAAATTTGGTTAGCAGAAAATAGAGTCTTAGGCGGAGATTTTTGGTATTTTCAAGACATTAAATTAGACATAATTTAAGGATCAATAAATTCCCTCATCGACCGTCAAAATTGGCATTCCGCAAGCATGGAAGAATGTGTTAGTTTTCCTCTTTTGGTTAAGCATAGTTAAAGTTTGTTGTCTAATTTTACCTAGTTTGTAATGTATGATTTCCTAGCCACCAGTATTTGCTTATTACTTGTAATCTCCCAAAAGTCAAATCCAATTATCTTGGGAAGGCTCTTGTGCTTGTTAATTTATAAAATCCAACTGTAGGAACCATAAGTAGTTGATCGGAATTTTGTTAGATCTAATCTATTTAAGTTTATTAGAAAACTAGTATGAACCCAACCAAGTGAGCTATGTAAGGTTAGAAATGCATTTTCTAATTTAATGCTAATACACTGCATCTAAGTGTTTGGTCCATACATGAATGGGCATATTTCTTTGGTTGAATCTTGTGTTTTCCAAACATACGCACATAACCATCCAATAATTGAGTAAAGAGTTGTAATATCCTAAATATTATCTAATCTTAATCCATATTGATTAATATGTTAACCTAATCCTACTATGGGGAAAATTATATTTCTACCTTACCCTAAATTCTTAATCCTAAATCTAAACCTACCCCTAATATTTATTCCACGTCATTAATATTTTTTAACCTAAATCTAATCCTAGATAATTTCTATTTTAATCATACCCAAATTCTCTTATCTAAATTTTTATCCTAATTATAATCCTAACCCTAAAACTTGTTTTCTTTTCCATTTTCTTTTGCTTATTCCTATCTTCATTCCTCATCTTCCTTCTTTCCCTGCATGATTCTCTCTTCTCCCAACCAAATCCCTTATACCATTATTCTACCCTAAACCTATCTATCCTACCTTCATAATCACTACCATCACCTCCCACATCTCAAGTGATGTGTTTCATTAAAAAAACTTCCCCAAAATTTTTCCTTTGATTGTGCCTAAACCCATAACCCTATCTTACCCTCTCTACTAATTCTCAACTACTCACACCACCTCTTCTATATATACACCACTCCACTCTCTCTCCTCACCTTAGTTCCCTCAACTTGCCTATATGTCGTTTATCAAGTATCTCCATTTTTACCCAACCATGCAAAGTTTCCTACTTATGTTAACCCCCGATGGAGCTTTCATCTTAGAAATGGAAGAAATTTTCATTTCTATCTCCTTATCTATGATAACATGTGTCATTTCCCCATTGTTGCACCAAAATTTATTACAACCTCTTTGACACTCGTGCTCTTTGGTTTTGATCCATTTTCTCCCTCTTTTTCTTTATCATATCCTTGGTTATATCCTTAAGTTCTAATCATTTATTATTATTATTTCTTCTTAGATAACTTTCCATAGGTATCAGAGGAGGCTGGTTAAATTTATATGTGTTTAGAGACCGGTGTCCTTTTGGTAAGGATATATGTCGTAGCTAGAAACTTTTGGCATGTTATGTGTGTCTTATGTGAAATCATATGTTTGGTTTTATTATATTTATAATTTCATATTTTAATTTTTATGATGTGATAATGTGTTATCATATGGTGGAAAGTGAGTAAGATGAGAAAGGATGTACTTATAGAATGTTGTTGAGGTAATTCTTACTTCATAAACTCTAAATGAATTAGTATGATATATAGTATTGTAATGTGGGTAGATAAAGTATGGTAATTGGGAAATGATAATATGTAATATTTATGGCGATGTGATAAATTGAGGGTTAGAAGATAATGATATCAGACTTAAAGGTTTTTCTTAAAAAGATTCGTATTTTAGCATCCTCAAGGGTATTTTGGTCAATATCAGTTAAATGTTTAAATGGTTTAAATGGTTTGATATAAACTAAATATAGAATGAGGAAATTTTGGAGTGAATATTTATGGCTCAAGTCACATAAATTGAGAAAAAGGCTTAAATGGAAAATAGTAACCTTAGAGGTGATATTATTATCGTATATGTAAGACTTTGGAATTATAACCTTTTTGTGGATATGTTGGTAATATTATAAATTGAGGAATTTATAATTAATTTGGTGAGTATATGAGTCCTATGGAAAAATTTATACCTAACTTGTAAAATTGGAGTTTCGTAGGAGTTGTAAATAGTAATTATAGAGATAAGGTTGTTATTGCATGTATAAGGTGTTAGAGTTACCCCTTTATGTTTAGATATTTTGATAATAATAATATATTATGAAGGTGTGCTAAAATGTATGTATAAAAAATTATTATGGAAGAAGTTATTCTTCTACAATGAAAGTTGGGTTTCTAAGGGAAATTGTGACTTTCTTCCTTGGGTAATGTTTGTTTCTTGATGAAGTTGTGTTTTATGTGGTTTGGATAATTATTTTAAGATGAATTGTTTTCCTTGAATATATTTATGTATTTCTCCATGATGGCAATGAAATAAATAACAGTGAATAAGACATTAATTACTGAGAGTGAAAGGTCGTGTGAGAAAATACCGAGGTTTAGAGTTTATACCAAAAGCTTAATGATAGTGGTCATGAAAATTTTACCCTAGGAGGAGTTTCAAATTGTACCACCAACTTATGGCTTGGGAGATATTTAGTCTGTTCTACCAATTTAGAATATTGGGGTCCTAAGCTCAACATAAATATGAAAATGGCCGGTGATATTTTCTAATGATTGAAAATTGGATTTAATTATTATATTACATTGTATCATGTTTAAGCTTTTGGTTTGATGAGTTCTTTATCTAATCTTATGTATTTGTACCCTTTATCAATTGTATTATCACATTACTCGGTACATAGCATAATGATTATATTTCTCATAGGTTTTACTAATTTCCATTAGTAAAGGTCCCAAATTTTTTTGCGAAATTCAATGTGGAACCATAATATCATATTTGGGCATATAGTCACGTTATCTAGTTATTTTCTTTTGTTAGGATATATTTTTGAATTCTTAGTTCCATTAGACACCTTTTAATGTATTTTGATTTTGTTCTCAGAGTTAACTCCCAAACTCTTATCTAAATTTATGAAAGTTCTCTTATTATATATTTACCATAGTTTAAGTCTTAAATGTTTTGCATTATAATCGATATGAGGATGGTACGGTGAGTCATAATTATGTTGATTACAGTGGAAACACCAATGTATGTTGATATTATGCTTCTAATAAAACAAAAATATTAGATTTGGGACATGGATTGGACATACAAGTTAGTTGATTATTTACCTTCTCATAAGACAAGCATAAAAACCTCCTTCCGTTGGAGAGACATAGATGTCTAGTGGGTAGGTAATCATGCATAGGGAGGACTACGATGTCCTAGGAGGACTTCAAAATGATAACCCATATGAAGTTTTATCTAAAGAGCCTTAAGAGATGTAAGCCTAAAGAGTTCATTTAGTTAACCCAAAGGAGCATGATAGTGAGGTAGTATTGCCACACTCAGTTTATGGAGTTATTAATGTTCTCTCTAGGTATAGAAACCAGCGAGTTGATGATGGCATATCAATTTGAACAAAGGATTTATTTCAACATCTAGAGTATGAATGGATGTTATAGCTTTCAAGGACTTGGTCATGTTGTATGAATGAGAATATATTGCTACTATGATTTTTTAGGAACGAGCTTTCATTTTTGGTAATAAAAAGCTGGAGACATAGGGTTCTAGAGGTCAGATTCAATTTTGATGAGTTGAACCTCTGAGTTATCACCACAGGGGTTAGATGGGTGGACAAAGTATACCTGTGGGACACTCGATATGTTTCACAAGTCATTTTTTGTCAGGACTTTCTAGGATGAGACTATTAGGGAAAGTATATTTATTATTGATCTTGTTGTCAGTGGGGCCATAGATCCTTTGAGTGCTAACATCAGTAGGTTCGATTAAAATAGTAGGGACCTCTTGTACCCTAGTAGTAAACCTATCGGCAAAGGACCTACCAACCACAACCACAACCACAACCATAGTAGCAACATCAGTAGAGGGCACCTACCCTACCTAGTGTATATCCTAGGGAGACTAAGAAGAGACTATAGAAGCCTTGCCTATTTTCTCACATAGGAGGATATACACAGAGTTATAGTCATGGAGGATAATAAAGTAGGATATTAGGTGAGCACCTAAATTTCATCAGTCAGACAAAGGTTGATCAGTAGCTAGATATGGTCACTAGCATGTTTTCCATCCTCTCGTTACCAGTGTGTGTATTGTTTGATTCATGTGCATCTTTATCATTCATATCAACCACTTTTGTTGCTAGAGCTACTTTATCTCCATCTACTAGTATCTCTATATTTGTAGTTTTTTCCTTCTAGGGATATACTAGATAACTCTAGACTCTACTTGAATGTGTCCTTATATATAAACAATGTAGTCTTTCTATTTAACTTAGTTGAGATGGAGCTACGAGACTTTGATGTTATCATTATGATTGATATGTTGGGGAGATATCATATCGTGATAGATTATGCACATGAGTGGGTTGTGTTACGAGGATCTCAGGGTGCTAGGGTCTTCTGTAGAAGATGTAGATATAGGCCTACAAAAAAGGTTGTATTAGCCCATACATTATATTCGTTGGTGCATAGAGGTTACTCTATGTACCTATATGGAGTTCAAGATTTGATCAAGGGCATGTCATTGTTGAAGGATATTATGGTTGATTGGGACTTTCACAACGTGTTCCCGAAGGAAATACCAAGTATGCTACCAATATATAAGATAGAATTCATCATTGAGCAAGTACAGGAGCCAAGCTAGTCTCAAATGCACCTTATCAAATTTTTCCAGTAGAGTTATGAGAGTTGAAGTTGTAGCTAGAGAATTTAGTGGCTCACATGAACATTCACCTAAGTGTGTCTCCGTGTGGAGTATAAGTTATCGTCTTAAAGAAAAAAGATAGGAGCCTTCATCTGAACCAACTAATGGTGAATAATTGTTATCCACTTCTAAATATTGATGGCTTATTTGATCAGCATTAGGGTGTTTTGATTTTTTCAAAGATCAACTTGAGTTTAGGTTATCATCAATTACGCATTGCCAGATGTATTTATGGACTTGATGACGAGGGTTTTTCAATCATTCCTTGATCAATTTAGGGTAGTTTTTCGGACAAAATGTTGGTATACTCTAAAAGTGGAGAAGAACATGAGTAGCATCTTTGTACTATATTGTCACTCCTTAGAGAGCACAAGTCTTATACCAAACTCTCCTAGTGTAAGTTTTGGATTTGGAAGGTTACATTTTTTGATCATGTAGTTTCAGCAGGAGAAGCCGTCATGAACCAAGTAAAGATTTGAGCAGTAACCTAGTGGAGGACACCCATTAACATGTTTGAGGTTTATAGTAGCCTAAGTTTGGTCGGGTATTACAGATGTTTTGCTTAGGACTTCTTGAAGATAGCTCATCCCTTGATGAACCTTCTGAAGAAGACTATTAGATTTTAATGGAATAATGCATATAAGGGAGCATTTTAGGATTTGAAGCAGCTTCCAACTACAACATTGATTTTGACTCGATAAGATGAGTTCAATATTTGGAGTAATGCATCAAAGAATAGGTTGGGTTGTGCATTGATACAACACGCTAAGGTAGAGGCTTACAACTCTTCCAAGTTGAATCAGCATGAGAAAAACTACTTAACACATGATTTAGAATTAACCACAATTATCTTCACGTTGAATATTTGGAGGCACTAATTGTACGATATACATTGCAGATTCATAGCCACCCATAAAAACCCCAAATATATGTTCACTCATAAGAATTTGAATATAAGGTAGAGGAGATTGAAAAAGTTGGTGAAGGAATATGATATGGAGTTAACCTACCATGAAGCTAAGGTCAATGACGTTGCAAATGTCTTTAGTAGGAAGGCATCACACTCACTGAACTCTTGTGTGATGGCTAATCAGTTGATTGAAGTGCTCAGTGAAACGGGGATAGAGTCGATCTAGGAGGGTAATTTGGAGATCAAAGTGAGTGCTTTGACAATTGCACTAACTGTGTAACACCCCATTCTCACTACTTAAAAAAATTATTTTATAGAAGCATTAATTACAAAAATAATAGATGTTACCACCACACTTAGTATAAGTATGACTTCCTCTACCATCCTTATACTAAGTGCTAAGGTTAAAACGTTACTTTACTTAAATTAAATTTTATAATGTAAGGACAATATAATAATTTCATTACAATTAACATTTTTTAACCAGTACAAAAGGGTCAAGCAAAAGAGTTCCAATATGAAAAAAGAAGAAGTAACAAAAGTCATAACAATCTAAAGAATATCAAGATCAAAAGATGTAGGCAAACTTCGAGTAGCCCTAACTCTCAACCCTTAATGGAATGGATTAAACTGAACCCTCAAAGTATTTCTGCAAGGTAAACAATGCACATTGAATAGGCAAGGGACCGCAAAAAGAACCTATCAGTATTATGATATTACGTGAACCATTATACAACACTAACATGTAAGGCCATATGGGGTACATATACAAAAGTATAACATAGATACATCAAGAAAATCATGTGATCATAAAATGTCCACAATCGATATAGTCAAAAGAAACTCAAACACAAAGGTAGGTGTAATACCTCAAAATTTTAAAATCCAAAATTTAATTATCAACAGACTAATTTAACCTAATTTTGAGATTTTTTATTTAATTTAATGAGCCCAAAATAACTTATAAGCAATTTATATTAATTTTATTTATTTTATTATTAGTGCTAAGTTAAATGTTACTCTAAAATCTAATATAAATCTCATAATTTCCTTTTTGTTCTTTTTCCTTTTCTTTCTTTTTTGTTTTCCTTCTTTTCCCCTTTTTCCTTTTTTCTTCCTTCTTTCTTTTTTCTCTTTTTCTTATTATTTGGGTTGCACTGCTCCCCAGCCCATTCCTTTTTTCTTATTTCTTATTTCTTTCTTTCTTTTCTTTTTTTCCCCTCCTTGGGGAGCCAGGCCCATTTTCCCCTTTCTTTTTCTTTCCCTTTTTTTTTCCTTCCCTTCTTTTCTTCTTTCCTTTTTTCTCCCTTTATTCTTCCTTAATTCATCCTCCTTCCATTTTTGGTCCCTTACACGTACACCCTGCATGTCACCCGTCCTCCCCACCTTTCCCTACTCAGCCATACAGAGTCATGCATGTTGGAATGCCCCCCTACACCCCTGCACTTAGCCACCTACTCCCCTACACCTACAACCCCCTACCCTACCCTACCACCTGTAACCGCCCCCTTTCCTCCCTACATCCATGCATGTTGAGCCTTTAATTGTCTTCCCCACTCCCTCAGCTCCATTTTACACCCATAAATACCCCCTCAATCTCCCTCTCATCCCTTCCTCTCCACTTGTTGTCCTCCTCTATTTTTTATCGCCCCTCCATTCCAGCCCCCTTCTGCATCGTGCCACTACCGTCAATGCCCAACCTCCCTCCCATGCTACCCCTCTTCCCTTCCTATGCCCCACCTACACTTAGAAAGCCACCCTTCCCCTCCTTCTTCCCTTCTCCTCTTCTCTAGAGCCTGTAGTCGTTGCAGGGTACACCCTTCCAATGCCACCACTGTCGACCACTCTTTACCCTTCTCGCCACCACCACATCTCAACCATCCTACACAAGTGCCCCAACCTATGTAGATACCCCCACCAACCCTCTTTCTCTCAGTTATCCCCTCTCTCTTCCTTCTCCCTCTTGATTGCGTGCTACCCTACACCACCACCAGCCACCAACTCCAACACCACTAACCACCCTTCGTACCATCCCATCCTAGTGCCACTACCACCTTTGACCCCACGCTACTAACCCTCACCTTTCTCCACCAAAAATCAACCACCGCCACATTATTTTCCTCCCTTATTTTGGTCACCTCTACTTTCTTTCCTCTCCTTGAGTTTTCTATAGCCTACGTTCCTCTTTATTCCTTTAAAAAAAGAAATAAAATCTAAATTGTGTATATTCTCAATTTTTAGGTACTATTCTAGTGATAGTAGAAGAGGAGGCATAGTTCATACGTGCTTAGAGACCAGATCCACTCCAGTAATGATAAAATCATAGCTGGGGCTTTATTCTTGTTAAAATATGACCTTGTTATATGTTATATGAATACATGCATAAAATAATAGATAACTCCAATGTTGTATATGTAGCTTGGATTGATAATAGCTAAAGGTAAGAAGATCTATGGATATGACTATATTAGTTAAGTGTTAATGAGTATCTCTATTATATGATATTATATGTTTGAAAAGTTTGGGAAGCCCTTGTGTTATATGCCTTGTAACTTAGCTAGGGTTTTGAGACCTAGGGTAATTTTGTTCAATATCATGGAGAGTGACATATAGGTTACCTTAGGGTGTAAATTAGCCTAAAATAGTTTGGAGTTACTACACAAAATAATTTTTTCATAAATAAAGAGGTTTAGGGTAAATACAACATGGGGAGGAATAACCATGTATAAGGTGAATAAAAGCTAAGGAGATTTATGATCATGTGTAAGTATAGTGGGGGTTTGTTATGAAAAATATATATAAGGTTGAATATGACATCTATAGGTAGACATGCAAATTTTGGAAGTCCGGCACTAAGGGGAGAGAGGTTACTAAAAAGTGAAACTAGGGTTTTAGGAGGCCAAGGCATGAAACCTTAAGGGTAGATTATTATCACACGTATTAAATAAGGGATTTGGACTATAATATTGGAATATGATGAGGTCTAGCTAACTAGAAAAAATTAGGGTTTTGAAGAGTAATCCTAGAGGCTCGTTACTATCATACTTGAGAAACAGAGATAATAGGGAATGAATCTTGACCAAGGGTTTGCAATGACATGTCTAGGTTTTTTGGGTAAATTGGGACTCAAAGGGGCATCGGAGGTAAGGACGTACTTGGGGTTGTGAAATTAGCGTTTCTAAGGGAACAACATTCTACTGGGTTGGTAATAGGGCAAAAGCCATGCATAGGAAAAGTGTGCATGTTGTGTGTAGGATATCACTTAAAGTGTAATATCACTTGATTTAGACCCATTTATACCTTTCAATCCACTAGCAAGAATAGTGGTCAAAAGCATCATGCCTCGAAAGTTGTACCCTATACTAATACACCAATGAGAATAGTGGGATTCTAAATTCAAGTAAATTAAAACATTAGATGATAATAACCTTTGGAAAATACACTAATTACTTACAGTTGTTAGGACTTGTTATACTTTGATTACTGATCCACCTGTGACAATAGTAGTGAGGAGCATCCTACCTTGGAAGTTATACTTATTTATGGTTCCATTGGTGAGAATAGTGAGGTCCCTAAATCCATGTGGATAAAATCATGACTTGATTATTTATTGCAATAAGATCTTGAGTTCAAATAATAATGAATGAGCCGATATGATCTACTTATTATGTGCATGCCATTCCTTATTGTGGTGTTATTAATATCTCTGACCTACTTGATTGTATTGTTACTTTACTCAGTACGTAGCATATTGATCAAACCTATTATGGGTGCAGCTCATTCCCATAAACAGAGACCCCTTCTGAGCCTGTGCAGTTGAATGAGAAAGTGCTAGATGACTTTGTTGCATACGATGCTATGATCGGGGGAGTGTGATGTTATTATGTCTAGGGCTACATATCTAAGAGAGTGACATTAGGTTTTTATCTTTACCGGTTTTATTCTTATTAATGTTTTTAGTTGAACATAGTTTATGTATTTCAGTACTCCCTTTTGGAAACAAACACCTAACTCTTATTTATGATATAAATTTTCGCTCTACTATACTTATCAAGGTTTGAGTATTGTTTTATCTTGCCTTATAGTTGGCATAAGGATGGTCTAGGGCTAGCCTTATGTCGATTATGGTGGTAATACTCCTCTTATGATTTGATGATCTTACATTAAAAATAAATAAAAAATTAGTATTAGATTTTAGGGGTATTATAGTAGGGCACTAAGGCAACTGCCCAAATAATAATCCATATCAATTCCAATTCCACAATAGGGAACTAAGGAAACTAATAGATCAACTTATCTAAATCAATTTTATATACCAAGTTAGGGTGATAAAGTAACTACCAAACCACATACTAAAACATGTAGCATGCAATGACAACTACCAAAATAGTAATCTAGATAACCCATTAATATTCTTGCATAATAATTATTTCCATTTTTCATTACTTGAGGGGGATACAATAATAACTCAGAGACATAAAAGTACACTGATCATACTATCACACAAAGCAACATGGTACCGTCCTGACCATCTAACCCAAAGGCATAATAGCATTATAGTCAAACTAGTGCATAAGGTAACACAGTATCCTCCACACTTATAACACCTAATCCTTAAATATCGACACACCCTATAGAGCTCATAGTTCAACTATAGAGTAAAATAGAGCCTTAATGGGGCATATAGCACACAAGGGAACTAAAAAAACTTAGGGCTTCTACCTCATCTCTAAGGTAGCTACCCTTATAGAGTAACCACTTCCAAACTAAAGGACTTCCACTTTAAGTATTAGTACATTATATTGTGATCATGTTTTTCACACATAAGACAACAATTCTCATTCCATACTTAACCATTTTCATTTATTTCCAATTATTAAGGTAAAGCCTAATGTAATACCTCGTTTTTAACTAGTTCTAATTATGTGTACTTAATTACATAAATTATTGTAGAATATTTTATATCCTCAAGATTGTTTTGGGTGATTCTGTAGTAATTGTGATTTTGCGGCTAGATGCACTTTACTTATAAAATATAATTTACATATAAAGTTTTAAGTTAAATCTTGTTATAAATTTTATTTAGGTTCTAAATGCGTTTAAATGTAAATCAATAAATTTTGGTTTAATTTTATTTGTGTTTGTTATCCCTTTAGAATTTTATATGCAAAATATATAATTAATGTATTCTAGCTAAATATCAAATCATATGTGTGCTACAAATTATGAAAAAGTTATATTCAGGTTTTAAATGATTAAATAGGATGATTTGGAAAGTTTTGTGATTTTAGGAATAGTTTTGGTATTTATGTTAGTAATTATCTTGTAAGCTTGTTAGTTAACAATCATTTCAATATTTTATATATCCAATCTTGTTTTAAATTTATAAAATTTTACATGTGAGTTTAAAATATTATGTCAAGGCTTTTTATAAATTTTCGTAATTTTATGAGCTTTTTTTCTATTTTTATTAGTTTTATCCTATTTATTGATCTTTCATCCACTAAAAATAATATATAAATCCTAAAATTATTGTTCATGCATGAAATTACTTCCCTACACTTCCATGGTCAGATTTTGTATCAATTTTACCGTTGTCTTATTCATTCAACCAAATTGTGAGCCAAAGTTACTTTCATACACCTTCTACCTATGCTAGTTGTGTCACTTTGGCTTTTCTTGCACTCACCCATTTTCACTTGCATTCTTCATACTTAAAGCTGACCTTGGACCTGCACACCATCACCTCCCACATCCCTTAGTTTATTGATTGGTTTTCATAACTTCATTAAACCTAAATAGACTCCACCACCTTACACACTCAACCACCTTATCCTTTATCATTCAAGTGTTGAACAAGCTACCTCTCCCCCCCCCCTTTTCTTGTGGCTGCATATTTTTGGTGCCTCCATCCCCTAATTATACCCCATTTGTCTTTCTTTGTTTTCATTCAGCATTTCTCTCATTTTCTCCTCTTGGTTGCTCCCACCTTTCTCTTCATTTTGGTTATTTTTTCTAAGTATTCTTAAGCTTTGTTGAGCTTATAATCAAGACCCATCCTCCTCTATTTATCCTTATTATCTTGTTTTAACTTCTAAATTTCCTTCTATCTAGCCTTTATTTATTTTTAAATAAGTAAATAAGGTTAGATTTTTAGTTAAATTGTGAAGTTGGCATCCTTTGTCTTCTCCTTTTGTGTCTCCATCTTTTGAAGGTGTTGATATTCTTTTGGGAATTCTTTATGTTATTTTTCTATTTTTACATGGAAAGAGGTAACCCATATGCTCCTACTAAATATATAAAAATCATGTGATAGCATGTTTAGAGTTACTTATGTTATGCTTAAGTGTAATTTATGCTTTCTTATAATCTCATAACAAAGATCATTTATTGTTATTAATTTCTCTAAGTGTGTGACCATGTATTTATATGCAAGGCTATGTTAAATTTATATATTTTAAATATATTTATGATAGCATATTAAAATAGTATTGCTTGTGTTAAAATAATTATGCATGATGGTGGTTTTATGTGCTAAATGAGCTTCGTTGTGTTTTAGGGGCAAAATGGTATTTTTTCACTCTTGAAAATTATAGAATTGTTATTTTATATTAATTTACCTATTTTAATGTTATTTATTCATACCATGAATTTCACTTAATTCTAATAACAATTGGTATTGAAGGGACAAATTATTGAATGAATAACATATAAGGGCATTTTGGTCATTTATGACTTATTATGCCTAAAAGTGTAAATAATTGGAATAGGATGACCTTAATAGATTCCTAGGTTGACCTTAGTGTTAACTTTGATTTTGGTTTCGATTGTTGACCTTATGATCAACTTGAATAATTAGAAATAAAATAAAAATGGTTCAGAATGAAATTGGAATCATTGTGTATTATATGATATTTTATTATCACCTTACTAAGATATTAATATTTAAAGTGGAAGACCTCGATATTTGGGGATGGTTTCTCGTTAGGGTTAGCTACCCTAGAGACGAGGTAGGAGCCCTCGATTTGGTCTGGTGGTTTTGTCGAATGCCTCGGCATTTCGGCTAAGGCCCTAGTCTACTCTATAGGTGACCTATAGGCCCTACAGGTGGTATCGATACTTAAGGATTAGGTGTCCTAGGATGGGAGGATATTTTGTTTCTTTGTTGCACTAGTATGACCGGAGTACTTGTATGTCTCTAGGTTACAAGTTGGGAGGATACTCTGTTGCTTTAGTGCGCTGGTATGAACGGTGTACTTTTATGTCTATGGGTTATTATTGTATCCTCTTGATTAATTAAAATATAAATAATTATTGTATAAGGATTTAAATAGATTGTTGTGATTTGTCAATTTGGTAGTTACCTCCGCGCACACTTGGTTTTGGTATGTTGGTTTGATAGTTGCATTCGTGCACTATTTGGATTTGGTGTATTGGTTAGTAATTGTCTCGGTGATTCCCTTATCATGTTATAAGTGGAATAGATGTGGTTATTGTGAAAATCCTTAATTATGGTTTGGTGTTTTTCTTTTCGTGGAACACCCTCAGTATAATTGGATTAATGAAATAGTTGTAATATGGTTAAGTTTGATGTGATGGACATATGGCATATGGTATGATATGAGTTATGGTATGAATGCGGCACTTCACTATGGTATGTACTATTTAACATGTTATGACATGATACTTTGTGTTACCTTCTATGTGCTCCATGTGATATTTACATGCTTAGTATTGTATATTGGTTTACTCAGTACTGTTGTATTGATGGGTTCTGTTTTATGGTCCCCTAACTATTCAATGGGCAATCCTTACCTTGCATGAGTACTTTGAGGGTACAACTTGATAGCTTTTGGTAGGGGTTGAGAGTTAGGACTATCCAGTGCCCATTTCGGCATCTTTTGATCTGGATATCTTTTGGACTCTTATGTCCCCTTATGTACTTCTTTCCTTTATCAATTGTAACTCTTTTGTTTAATCTTGTGTTATCAGAACAATTTAATATTGTAATGATACATTTCTCTTCTTCTTATCCATTGTTATTCTTAAATTAAGTAGATAAACGTTTTAGCCTCAACACTTAGTGCAAAAAAGGTAGATGAACTGAACTTATACTAAGTGTGGCGGTAACACCCTATATTTTTATTAGCTTAGCTTCCACAATCAACTCTTTTTAAAGAAATTTTCAAGTGCTAAAAAGGGGGGTGTTACACCTAAGGTCATCGGTCTATGTCAAAGTCAACACTAGGGTTAACCTATCAAAACTTTAAGGACATCTTATGTCCAATTATTTACAATAAGTCCATTAAGTCAAAAATAACAAAAATACCCTTGAAACCCTAATTTTACCATTGCTATCCAAATTTCGTACCAAACATTATTATTATGATAAAATTGTCATGAAAAGGGTAAAAGATAATAATTTATAATATTTTAGCAGATGAATAATCTTTATAATTTAGCAACTGACTATATCTTTTCACTTTTCATGTATGTAGCGAGTTATGTCTACAAACCCTAAATCATGCATTTCTAGCATGCCATAAATTCCATGAACATATATGTATAGACCTATAGCATAATAAGGCATTCAATAGGGTAATTAACAACACAGTGTATATAAGGAACCAACTCTAACTCTAGATCATGCAAATAAAAATAATTGTATGCTAACCTTAATCATGCGTGTATGCTTTTATACTACTTATTTCAACCCTAGCTGCCATAAAAAGATAATAATGGTACACTCATCATGGCATTTAAATCATATTCTTGATAAGATCAAAACCCTAAAGAAACTCTAGACATGCATACATTAAACATTCGATAAAATACACATGTGTATCTCTTCTATTAAATGACATGCCAAATACATATTAATTATTAAAAATCATACTTTCATGTTTCACACCTATTCATAGATTAAAACTTATTTGTATAATACATACATATATCCTTTCAAAACTCATGCATAAATCATACCCTAAACACATAATGACTTTTTGTGTTGCCACATGGTTTCACATTTTAGTAGAAGGGTATGGTTACCTCTTATCCAAGCAAATAATTAAATTAAGATCCACCCAATTTCTATTCAAACTCCTTACATCAACATAACTAACACATATATTAGCATTTTAATATAACACAATCAACAACTAAAATTAATTAAAAATGAGTCGGGAAAAGATTAAGAATTTAACTGGCCAAAGGTGCTAAAATGGTGCAACAATGGAAGAACACCCCATAAAAAAAGGAGGCATCATCAGGGATAAGGGGAGAAATAACACAATTTTTCATTGCTAAGTGTGAGGAATGAAAAAAAAAGGTGGACGCATACTGTAGTGAAAACTACCAAATCCAAAGGAGGGGAACTATTGGGTTTAGGTGCAGCAAGGGGTAGGAGATCTATAGCCTTTGTCTAAGGAATGGGATAGCTTTGGTTGGTTCAGCAGGTGGTCGGAGCTTAGGTGTGGCAATAAAAATGGTAGTAGAGGGTGTGTTACGGTGGTAATAGCCAATGGTATGGTGGCAGTTTCGGTGGGAGTATATGCAACTAGGGGAAGGGTTATGGTGGAAGTGGACATTTCTAGGTTTTATGATGGTTTTGGGGTGAATTTATTGAAGACAAGAAGGATGAAAGAATGGAGAGGAAGGTTGTGTTTTGTGGTGAGGATTTTTGACAGAAAATGGAAGGAGGAAAGGAGTGTTTAGGCATTTATTGTGAAGTATGAGTAAGTGAGTGCATGTGTGGGGGGTGTGATGCAAGCAAAGGGGGAGGAGGGAATAGGGTGATCAGGTAAGGTTTTCAACCCCAACCCACACGCGTAGAAGGTGGAGATGGGAAAAGATAGGGGTAGGGGTAGGTAATGGTGCATGGCAAGGCATGTCTCACAAAGGAGAAGAGGAAGAAGAAGAAAGAAAAAGAGAGGATTGACAAGTGAAAGAAAAAGGGGAAGGAAAAAAGGAGAAAGTTTTTTGTAGGTTTGGAAATTATATTTAGGTTAAAATAATTTAGGTTAAGGTATAAACTAGGATTAAATATAATAACCCAATTTCTATTAAATGTTAACTTAATTTAATTTATAGCTAATATGTTAAAACAATAAAGCATATAATAATAATAATAATAATAATAATAATAATAATAATAATAATAATTTTAATACAAAACCTCCTAAAATAATTATTAAAACTAATTACACATAATTACTGGTTTGCAATTAAGGTTCCTAAAAATGAGGTATTACATGTTGTGTTTGATGAGATCCAAGAGAGATAGCCTAGCATTGTTAAGCTCAAGAGGATTTGATAGAAGATACATGACTATCGAGCTGAGGGTTTGAAATTCATAAGGATGGTAACATTCGCTACAAGGGTCGTTAAAGTGTAGAATAGAGTTGTGTTGATCTGAAGCGAATGTTAGAGGAGGGTTGATGTACTTCGTATTACAACCGCCAAAAAGGAGATAAGGTGTAAAAGGATCTTAAGTAGATCTACCAGTGGTCTTGTATGAAGATAGATGTGTAGAGTTTGCATTAAGGTGGCTAACCTATTAAAATGTCAAGATCAAGTACTAGAGACCCATAAGGTTTGTCTAACTTATAGATACTCTAAGGTAAAAGTGGGACTCCATCGCCATGAATTTTATGAACAAACTACTGAGGACTCACAACTGGTGCTATACAATATGGGTCTTCATTGACCGGTTGACTAATTCCATAGTTTTTGTGTCTATGAAGTTGACTTGTAATATGGATTAGTTAGTTGATTCTTATATGAGGTTCGTGATGAGCAAGTATGGTATACTTACCGACATAGTCTTCGATCAAGATTTCTTTTGCACTTCTAGAGGAAGCTGCAGGAGCCTATTAGTACAAAGTTGAGGATGAGTATTGAATTTTGCTTAGATACAGATGGAAAGACTAAGAGGATTATTTAGACACTTGAAGAAATGCCACTTGATTTTGTTTTAGACTTATGAGGATTATTTCACTTTGTTTTTAAGTACTGCCTTTTTATTATTATTGTTACTATTTTTATTATTCTTGTTAGTATTAATATTGATATCATTTTTGGTATTTTTGTTATTATTATTTTATCAAAAGCTTAGTCTTATAATAAGTTAGTGATTAATAGTATTTTTTATAAGAAGGAGTCTAATTTTAGCTTTTCCCTCATAATAGGTGAAACCAGTCAAAGCCATAAGGAGGCGTAGGAGCGTGCTCCAAGACCAGTGTCGTTTTAGGTAAGGGGTGTTAAGGCCTTTTGTGTGCTTATATGCATTATGTGATTCGCATGCTATGTATCCTATTTTTATCATTATTAATTATTTCATATATGGTATGATGTGGAGTTAAAGTATGTTTTTGTGTGTTTATATGGCATGTGTATTGTATATATATGATGATATGTGTTGTGACCCTGTAAGACATGTATGTGAGGGTGTTGATGTGGTTTGTGTGGGAGAAAGGATGAAAAAGGAGGATGGGAAAAGAGGTTGACCAAGGGAGGTGAGTTGACCTAATTATTTTAATGATTCATGAGTGGAAGAATAAAATGGGGAATTTTAGGGTTTCATGTCGGAGAATCTGATTTATAATTTTTATGGTTTTGTGTGGGAGAATATAATTTATGGTTTTATATGGGGCAATCTAATTTATGGTTTTGTATGGGAGAATCCAATTTATGGTGTTATATGGGAGAATATAATTTATGGTTTTATATGGGAGAATCTAATTTATGGTTTTGTGTGGGAGAATATAATTTATGGTTCTATTTGAGAGAATCTAATTTATAGTTTTGTGAAGGAGAATATAATTTATGGTTTTATATGGGAGAATCTAATTTATGGTTTTTTATGGAAGAATCTAATTGATGGTTTTGTATGAGAGGATCTATTCTAGGGTTTGGTATGGATAAATCTTTGGTTTTATGTGGATTGAATTTAAGGTTTTGTATGACGAAATCTTGGGTTTTGTATGATGGTATTAATGGTTGCATGGTGGTATTAATGGTTGTATAGTGGTATTAGGGTTTTCATGGAGGTAATGTTGCATGGCGGTATTAGGGTTTACATGGTGGTATTAGGGTTTGTATGGTGGAGTTAGTGGTTGCATGGTGGTATTAATAGTTGCATAGTGGTATTAGGGTTTGAATGGTGGTATTAGGGTTTGCATGGTGGTATTAATCGTTGCGTAGTGGTATTAGGGTTTACATGGTGGTATTATGGTTTGCATGGTGGTATTAATGGTTGTATGGTGGTAGTAGGGTTTGCATGGTGGCATTAGGGTTTTGCATGGGAGTTAATGATTGCATGGGATTTAGGGTTAGTATGAAAAGTTTGAGAGGTTGCATGGGATGTGTAAAGTTTGCATGGGAGTGAAATTTATGTGTGGAAAGTTGATTTGGGATGTGAAGAAGGGAATATAAGTGTTGTTTGGGTGTTCGATCATTTTGGGTGAAAAATGTTACGTGGAGCAATATAAAGGTGTGTAGGAGACCGAGCTAGGGTTTCTATGGACAATTAGGGTTTTTTGTGGCTGCTTAGAGTTTTTGTGTTATAATATGTATTTGGTGATTAAAGTATGATTGTGGAATTTATGATTTGTGATGTGTGAAGTGTAAAGATAATGCTTCATGCATGTTCTGGGTCAAAGCTTGTGAATAAGATACTTAAGATATTAATTACTTAAAGTGGAAGATATTGAGACGGGACCAACAGATCCACCGGTTATAATAGTGGTTAGGGTTTTTACCCTATGTGTGACCGATCCACCGGTTATAATAGTGGTTAGGATATGATGTCCTAGGTGTGACCGGCCCATCATTATAATAGTGGGGGATCCCGCGCTCAATAAAAACAAATCAGAGTTTTGCTAAGGCAAATAAAGGACACTAATTATTTACAATGGAACACCATGCGAGTAGGAACCGAACCGATCTACCGGTTAGGAATAGTAGTTAGGGTTTTACCCTATATGTGGTTGATCCACAGGTAATAATAATGGTTAGGGCATGATGCTCTATGTGTGACCGGCCCACCGGTTATAATAGTGGGGTGTTCCTGTACTCGCATGGAATTGATAAAAAGTATAGTGTGAATCGACTTCTGATCAGAGATTAATTAAGCAATTGAATCGGAGGATATATGGGTCTATGAACCTTTACCTGGATAGTCACATGTGTTTATGTTATCACGTTTATGCTCTTTGATTTCTTCTGCATCGTTTATGTGATTTTATGTGTTGAATTTAGTGCTCAGTTACCTTGTTCAATACGTAGCGTACTAATCACCCTTTTCATGGATGCTGCTCATTCCCATGAGTAGTATGCCCTTCTGACTTTGTGCAGGTGGGTGAGACATCAGTCGGAGCTGAGTGTTGAGCATGTTTTGGCTCAAAGTTTGAGAGTGGTGTGGTCGTATTTCATTTGTTCTTTTATGATTTAATACCTCGTATTGAGCTTTTAAAATAAACCTTTTATTGATGGTAAAAATATTCCCTTCAAGGAATTTGGATTCCACACTCTGATTTCTATCTCATTATTGATTATAAACTTTTATGCGTACTCTGATTTCTATGTTATGATCATTTAATTCACTTTATGAACTCTTTGTTTGAGTTTAATATTAATCTCTTTTCTTAGTCTTAACACTGAACACTAAAACGGTCGGAGAGAACCGATTTGGTACTAAGTGTGGCAGTAACATCCCTAGAATTCACGGGTTTTAATTTAAAATTCTTCCACAAAAAAAATAGTGAATTTTGGGGTATTACAGTAACCACCCACTATCTCCTTCCCCATATAAATTCGTTGTACGCATGCAATGTATGCAGAATGAATAAGATTTTTTTATCAAACTTTTAGCAAAGTTAGCTAAAGTCTATCATTGAGCAAGGAAAATCTGGGATTCACCCTTCCTCAATCAATCTTCAAACTTGACATATTTGAAGGCTATCCAAATCTGTCGAACCTCTCCTATTTGATTAACCAATTTCTTCACCTATACTCCACCAAATTACTTCGCTTCTTTTGCATTAATTCATGGGTGATATTTTTCCATACAATCTTCAATCCAACCTACCATTTACTTTGATAAAACCACATCATTTTTGGTATCAAAGCTTCGATTGTTCAAAGCTATCGCAAGAAACCACCTGTGGACCTGAAGAATCGCGTGTGTGTTCTTGCACCAAGAACTCCATGGCTACTCAACCATTTCTTTGATTTCTTGATTCTTGATGAACTTATTTTATTTTTCTTGAAGTTCTTACAATCTTGCAACGATCTTATTGCATTTTCCCCAACATTCCCACATAAAATACCGACCAGCACTTCATTTCCAGTATAGCACCAGTTTGTGTCGCCTATTTGCCACAAGATTTTGTGCCTCTCTAGCACTTTATTCCTACTTCATTCTACTCTCCATTGGTGTGTGATCAAGTGTGAATAAACCCATTTCAATTTTCCTTCGTGCATCAAGCAGAGAAAGCAACCAAAGTGTGTCGAATTCCTAGATAACTACTCGGTCGTCTGAACAGACCTGGAACTTGCAGGCCCTTTATTTAACCCGTTTCTTATCATTTTCTCTCAAGAAATCACTCCATCATCTACCTCTAGATCTTCTCTACATCTTCTATGAAGACATCAACACGAATATCCCACTAGAAGACAAGAATTTGTTGAAGACACAGAATAATGTTCTATGATTTTATGTGAATGAATTTCATATCTTTTATAGAATAACCTCTCATTTTTTGTGTGTACCTGCGTGCAGTGGCTATTATTGGGGCTAAAAGATCTCCTTTTGTGTCTAACCAAGGACTGTAGGTATTGTTTAACGTTTTTTTAAGAATTAGCAATTGGTTTGTACTTTGTTTGGTTGTAGGAAAAACAAATCCAGCACCTACACTTTATGGAACATATTGTGTGCAACAAGTATGGTTGTGTGTAAACCTTCACCATGGCTAGTGAAGAATTGTGTGCCCTGGTAGATTCCATCAAAAACCTCACCACACATATGGATTCCCAATTACAAACTCAAAACACACTGCAACATCAACTCCAAAGTGTGAAAGCTAAGTTGGCCGACCAAGAGAAGTGTAAACCATGGCAAGTTGGAATGGAAACCACACATGATAGTAGGGAAGGGAGAATGAAGCCTATGTACCATGCCAAGAGTATACATGGACATTTCAATTTCTCTCATCATGAATATGGAGAAGACAAGATAAATTCTTTTGGCTCAAGCAACCAAAGAAGAGCACCTACATTCCATGTAAGAAATGCACACCATGAAGATCAAGGTATTAAACTTGACCTTCCTGAATTTTATGGTGATTTGAATGTGGATTTATTTTTTGAATGGTTGCATGATATTGAGGCTATTTTTGAGTTTAGAGAATATGATGATGATAGAAAGTGCAAATTAGCTACTCTAAAGTTTAAAAAGTTTGCTCGAATTTGGTATGATAATTTAAAACGAACAAGAGAGAGACAATAGAAGTCTAAAATAAAATCTTGGGAAAAACTTAAAAAGAACTTAAGAAAGAAATTTTTACCTAGGGAGTATGTTAAAATGACTACCCTAAGGCAAGGCTTATTTAGTATAGAATAATACACTAGAGAATTTGAAAGACTAACCCTTATTTGTGATGTTCATGAAAGAAAGGAACAAAAAAGTGCTAGATACTTAGGTGGCTTGAATAATTTAATAAGAGACAAGGTTGATATGTACTCTTATGACTCTCTTGATGACTTGATAAAATTGGATATGAAAATTGAAAGACAAACCAAATCAACAAAAGCCTGTGTTAAGTCTAATGCTTCTATTTCAACTAAACCCTATTCTAAAACCTTTACACCTAAATCAACATTTTCATATGATAAAAATAATAACAAAGATGATAAAGGTAAAAATATGGTGGTTGAAATGGCAAATAAATAATGTTTCAAATGTAAAGGATATGGAAATTTTGCTAGAGATTGTCCTAACCAAAGAGCCTTAACCTTACATGAAATAGAAAAGATGGAACCATGTAGTGATGATGAAGAATTAGAAGTTGAATATCCTAATGAAATATTAACTATGGAAGAGGAAGAAGGACACCCATGGTTTGTAATTAAAAGAGTTTTACAAATACAACCTAGTATTATGCCTACTCAAAGAGAAAAGATTTTTAAAACTAAGTGTAAAATAGGTGACATGGTTTATGGACTCATAATTGATAGTGGTTCATGTACTAATGTAGCCAGTGAGGCAATGGTTAAGAAACTTGGTTTGGAAACTACTAATAATCCTAAACCCTATTTTTTACAATGGTTAAATAAGGATAAAGGAGATAAAGTAAACAAAAGAGCTTTAGTCACATTTTCTATTAGAGACTATCATGATGAAGTTCTATGTGATGTTTTAACTATGGATGCTTGTGGATTACTTTTGGGTAGACCATGGAAATTTGATAGAAACGAAAATCATGATGGATTAACTAATGAATATGTGGTGAAAAAAGAAAAACAATTATATAGGCTTACACCTTCTTTATATGATCATATGCCATTGAGTGATGATAAAAAGAGATTATTTTTACATGAAAAGGCTATGGAGAAATGTATAAAAGAAGAAGGAATTTGTTATGCTTTAGTTTCTAAAGATTCTAAACCTAAAAAACAACAACTTGATAATCCTAATCTAATTAATTTTCTTGATGAGTATAATGATGTATTTCCTAATGACTTACCTCCTGGATTACCACCTAAAAGAGGTATAGAACATGCTATTGATTTTGTTCTTGGTATGCCTATTCCTAATAAACCGGCTTATAGATGTAACCCAGAAGAAACTAAGGAATTACAAAAACAAATACAAGAACTTATGGATAAAGGATTTGTAAGAGAAAGTATGAGTCCCTGTAGTGTTCCTGCTTTAGTAGTGCCTAAAAAGGATGGTACTTGACGTATGTGTATAGATTCTAGGGTTGTGAATAATATTACTATCAAATATAGATTTCCTATGTCTAGATTAGATGATATGCTTGATGAACTTTGTGGAGCACAAGTATTTTCCAAAATTGATTTCAGAAATGGATATCATCAATTAAGGATTAGAGATGGAGATGAATGGAAAACTACTTTTAAAACAAAATATGGTCTCTATGAGTGGATGGTTATGCCTTTTGCGTTATGTTATGCATCTAGCTCATTTATGAGACTCATGAATGAATTTCTCCGACCTTTCCTTGGTGATTTCATTGTTGTATATTTGGATGATATTCTTGTGTATAGCAAAACTAGTTATGATCATCTAGTGCATTTGAAGAAATTATTTGATAAGTTAAGGAAAGCTAAAACTTGAGAAATGTGATTTATGCTTCCAAGTGTAGTTTTCCTAGGCTGTATTATTAGTGGAGAAGATATTAAAGTAGATCCTAATAAGATTACGTCTATAAAAGAATGGCCTATCCCTAAGAATGTTCATGATGTGAGAAGTTTTTATGGATTAGCTAGTTTTTATAGAAAATTCATTAAGGATTTTTCTACTATAGCTACACCTATTACTCAACTCATGAAAAAAGGTGAATTTTACTAGGGAAAAGAAGCTACTCAAGCTTTTGAAACCCTAAAAGATAAACTTTGTCATGCCCATGTTCTAACCTTACCCAACTTTAACCTTCTTTTTGAAGTGACTTGTGATGATAGTGGAGTTGGAATAGGAGTAGTTTTCCAAGAAAAGAAACCTATAGCATTTTTTCTGAAAAGTTGAAAGGAGCCAAACTTAACTATTTTACTTATGGCAAGGAATTATTTGCCATCATACGGAGTCTAGACACATGGAGTCATTATCTAAGACCAAAACCATTTGTGTTATATTCGGATAATGAAAGTTTAATATACTTACATAGTCAAAAGAAAATAAATCTGAGACATGTAAAATAGGTAAATTTCTTACAATCATTCGTGTTCTCTGTCAAACATTTAGATGGTAAAGAAAATGTAGTTGTTGATGCTCTTTCTCGTAGGTCTACATTACTTGTTATGATGGATGCAAAAATCTTAGGTTTTGAAATGATTAAAGACTTATATCCTAATGATGAAGATTTTAAGGACATGTTTAGTGCATGTAAAGAAATCGGATACCATGGAAATTATGTCATACAAGATGGATTTTTGTTTAGACTAAATAAAATTTGTATTCCTAGATCTAGTATTAGAGACTTGCTTATCAAGGAAATATATGAAGGTAGCATGGCGGGACATTTTGGTATACATAAAACTATGAAATTATTACAAGAAAATTTCCGTTGGCCAAGAATGGTTAAACATGTACAAGCCATGATAAGTAAATGTTCTACGTGTCAAAAAAGTAAAAGTTACTTTCATAAAGGCTTATACACACATTTACCCATTCCTGATAAACCATGGGAAGGAGTTAGTATGGACTTTATCCTAGGGTTACCAATAACGCAATGTGGTAAAGACTCTATTCTTGTGGTAGTAGATCATTTTTCTAAAATGGCTCATTTTATTCCATGTAATAAAACTGATGATGCCACGCATGTTACTGATTTGTATTTTAGAGAGATTGTTAAAATTCATGGAATACCTAAAAGCATAGTTTATGATCAAGATGTCAAGTTTATGAGTTATTTCTGGAAAACTTTATGGAATATGCTTGGTACTAAATTTTTATTTAGCACTTCACATCATCCCCAAACTGATGGTCAAACTGAGGTAACTAATAGAACTCTTGGTACATTATTAAGAGGTTTAGTTAATAAAAGTACTAAAGATTGTGATATTAAGTTAGCTCATGCAAAGTTTGCTTATAATCGTAGTCCATCGAGTACTACTCAAACTAGTCCGTTTGAGGTGGTGTATGGTGTGAATCCTCACATACCTGTTAACATGATTCCGTTGAAAATAGGTGAAATGCAAAATTATGAAGCTAAAGATAGAATATAATTTTTCAACAACTTCATGAGAAAATCAAAAACAATATTCTTGATAATTCTTATATGCTTCCAATGAACCTAATGATTTTCATGTTCATATTAATCCTCAATGTAAGGAAGATTTAACTTTCTTAATGTTGGAGCCTATCATGTTAAATATTCTTGATAATTATTATATGCTTGATATTAAGAAACATTCAAATTGTTCTTGTAGGTATGTCACATATTTGCAAGAAGAATATGTTCATACACTTTAATGTGTACAAGTATTCAAAGCATGAAAGACTATGACATACATGGGATGATACATTACAACAAGAAGATACAGTGATGATACTCATTATTTGTATTAACTTGTTGTAAACCCTAACCCTAAGTGTATTTTATGTAATTTAGGGTATTGATATAATTTCATGTATGTATCTTAGTCAATTGTATAGCTTTGTAATATTAATCCTTAGTATCATTTAACCAATGATATTATGATTTGGATTAATTTTAATATGGTCTTAATTCAACCATGATTAATGGGCTAGATTAAGAGGGAATAATCAGCTTGTTTAGGCTAGCTAACCACCGACTATCTCCTTCCCTACATAAAGCCTTTGTGCGCATGAAATGTATGCAGAATGAATAAGAATTTTTTATCAAACTTTTAACAAAGTTAGCTAAAGTCTATCCTCCCTTTTGGGTCGGCATTGAGCAAGGAAAATCTGGGATTCACCCTTCCTCAATCAATCTTCAAACTCGACATATTTGAAGGCTATCCAAATCTGTCGAACCTCTCCTACATGATTAACCAATTTCTTCACCTATACTCCAAAAAATTACTTCGTTTCTTTTGCATTAATTCGTGGGTGATAGTTTCTCATACAATCTTCGATCCAAACTTCCATTTACTTTGATAAAACCACATCAATACCCCTAGCCAAATATGTGCCCAAACACCCTAAAATTCTAATGAATTCTAAATGCTCCAAAATTCACATACTATCTTCAATACCGTATTATACATACAATGACATACTTAGATAAAAAAAAATTAAAACAAACAAAAACCACATAAAAAATAAGTTTGAGATCCAAACCGCTAAAGTTTAGGCATATTAATCATAAATCTACTTCATACTCAACAGTGGCTAAAAAAATATTTATTAGGTATCAACAACATATACATCTAAGTTTTAGTAGACATAAAAATATTTTAAAATCATATAAATCATTCTCTCATAAAATTTTCATGCATCTACACATAATATAGATACATAAATATGCCATACAAGATTTTCAAAGATATTATTTCATGCTTATAATGAAAATAAAGATAATCATACATGAAATAAAATATAATACACCTAGCATAAAATCCTACTTCTAAAGGTTAATTTAGTTTCCAAAATTACTAAGATCCTAATAAAATAGAAACCAAGTCAATCAATTCCTAAAGTGCCTCTTTATCACCTTAAAAAAAAGAGTATTAGATTAAGGATATTAAAAACAACGAAATGAAAAGAAATGAGAAAATGGGCTACATAAAAAAGGTGGAAACAACCACAAAACCATCAAGGAAGGTTAGGTCAATGTGTAGAAAGGTTAAAGGAAGGTAATAAAAAATGAGGAAAATGGTAAAGAAAGCCACATAAGAGTTATTGTAAGCCCACAACACCCAACAACCATGAAAAACCTAGTGACAACAGATGGTGAGAAGCCAAAAGTTTAATTAACGTCCAAACATGACCAAAACACCAAGGAATATAAAATGAAAAGGGTGATAACAGGATAAAAATGTGCAAGGAACAAAACCATTCATTAAACAAGAAGAAATGGCCCATAAAAAATTGATGGTGTCTACTTAAAATTACAAAGAAATCAACCCCACTAGTGTAAAGTTGATCGGGAGTGACAAGCTTGGTGTCTAAAAATCACCTAAAAACCAATAAAATTCAAAGGCAACAGATCGGAAACGTAGATAAATATGCAAGGAAAAATCAAAGAAAAAGGAATAAGAAAATCAAAATAGGAGGGTAGGTATAATTGGTTCAAACCCCAATTAGCTTGGAAAAAAAAAGGAAAGAATTGGAGGATTTCATGAGTTATGTAACAAATGAAACAAATGAGGTAATATCTGAATGAATCACTTGATTTATGGAGGGTAGAGGGGTGAGGTTGAATTCCAACACACATTATTGACTCGGTATGGTGATGGAATGGGTAGGTGATTAAGTATAGGAAGTTTATGATAAAGGGGGTAAGGTTAATGTACTTTTAACCACACTTTAGGTTGAATGAAGGCAACTAGATTTAGAAATCAAAATTTATCTTGTTATAATGGATATTTTGATGGAAATTAATAGTTAAGGAGAAGGTTTGAAATTGTTTGAGAATTCAAATGGAATAGAAAATCTATCAAATAGGAAATTATTATGAAAATAACAAATAAACTTAAAAATTCAAGGAAAATTCAAGAAATGTATGAAATAATTTTATAAATAAAAATACATAAAAATATTTGATCTCGAAATTGTTTTGATTCCAAACATATTAAACATGGATAAAATGATTTAATTGTGTGAACAAATTTTTTCACAATTTAATGAATCAAAAGGAATGGGTAAATAATAAGTGAATCAAATAGATAGATAAGATCAAATATATTTTACTATTGATTTATAAGTTTTGAATGAGTTGAGATGAGCATAAATGATAAAATTTGAAGAATAACACAAAATGTGTTTTTTTAAAATAAATGAAATGAACTATAGATGTTTGTAAATTGTTACGAATGAAATGGAATTTGATAATAAAATGTTATTAGAAATGTCTTATGAGTCTAATAGCATAAGGTAATTAAGGTGTGGAAGAATGGGATGTTATAATCATATCATAGCCTACATATCCAATAATATGGAAATCATTAAAGTAGTTGGCAAAATTTTTAGCCAACATTTTGGGAAGCAATACATTTTCAAAACAAGCCTAGCAAAATGTAGCATTGGCAAATTTAGAACCCATGAACTACATGATGGAGAGTATGTACATAATAGAACAAATCAATAAGGTAAAAAGTTGTACCTTCTTTTGAAATCCAAGTGCATCCATTATAGTTGGGGGGAATTAACTGCTTTGATAATAAGAGCAACCACCCCCACAAAAATTAAGTGACAAAGGGAAGAACACCAACAACTATCAAAGATAATATATAAAAGGAACTATAACAAGTAATCTCAAATAGAGGTAACAATGATGACAAAAGATATTATTACCACCTAGGATAACCCAATCGCATCAACATGTGGCATTGAACCAAAATATATTTTCCGATTTAATGACTGTAAGAACATATTATTTCATCCAATGATGTCAATGATGACCAATCATATGTTGCGAACTCCATTAAAGAGAAAAATGATCCAAAAGGTAACAAACTATTAAATTCGACCAATACAAATTAGAACATATCAATATAATAATAAAGTTTATGTACAATCCAAACAATATAGTTCATATTATAAAAATGTGCATAAGATATATCTTACCAAATCAACAACTACATAGCCATATGCAATTTGTGGGAAAAAAAACAAAATATATTACAAAAAAATGATGGCATAATAATAATCACAAAGTACATGACAAAGAACAAAAAAATTCATGCAATATATAAATAGTAAATGCAAAGAACATGGCATAACTCATGAATTACACAAGGTCCCATAACTAAGGATTTTCATGTTATCTAATATCTGATGATCCAATCTGATATCCAAATTGATCTAATCTTTAAAAAAATCAATAACCAATCTGACATTTTTTTTCAAATCAAATAATGGATCCAATCAATAAAAGATCAAATAAATTAGATATCCGATCTAAAAAATACAAATAATATCTGATGATAGATTATATATAACTATACTCTAAATACTATTTATTTTTGATAAAATTGTATTGTATATAAGCATATGTGTTTGTGTAACTTGAAATGAAAGTATTTATTGTAAGTAAATTTTATACTTTTAAATTATCCTTTTGATTAAATATTAATGTATTAACCATAATTTGCATTTCCTAATTGAATATAATGTAATTTAATACTGAAATTAGATCATAAGATCATATTGGTTCAAATTGGATCAATTTATTATTCTTCAATTAAATAAATTTTCATTTTTTATTTCTCATTTGTGGCATGTTCAAAATTTATGGATATCCAATGGATTATTTTTTTATCCTATCCAAAACTCTAGATATCTGATTTTTTTTTCGGATATCCGATCCTTCAAATATCTTAAGCTTTTTATAAGATATCTAATCATCGGGTATCCAAAATAACGGATATCCAATCCATGATCCCAACCCATAACAAGTATTTTAGTGAAGACGTCATGGTGAAATAAGCATTAGAATAGGAAAGAGTATTTACATGCAAAGTATGTTTGTTGGGTTTTTGTCCAATATTGGGTTTATATGTGAATGATATAAATTGTAGTTCTTTATATAAGTTAAGTCATTATAAAAGTGATCAAATTAAGTTTAAAACATTTGGGCTTAATATTTCTAATTGGATGTGGACCTAGAGGTGTAGAGACATTGGGAGTCCTAGATTGTTAATGAATCGAACTATGACGACTTGATAGATAATAGTTAAGTTATGTGTGTGTGTGTGTGTGTGTTTCTTAAGTCACAAGTAATTTGTTCTAATCGACTCCCATAAGTCATTTGAGATAATAAAACATGTGTGAGATTCCGATGATTGTATTTAGTTAGATTTAGCCCAGTCACATCAAATTTAGGCACCAACAATCACCAATTTAGTTTCATTGGTTTATGATGATGGGAATTAGGAAAGCTACTAGTGTTGGGTGGCTTTGGTATTTTTTTTTTCCTAGTTGTTGTTGTGTTGGCTTCTACCATTGGTGACTGTAAGACATTGGCAGTGCCAATTTAAGGAAATTTGGGGTCGGGTTTAGCTATTTAGGTAGTCGGTTGGTGGTTATATATATATACTTTTACTTTGTGTAACAAAAAGAGTTACATTTATTTTTTTACTTTATTTTTTTAATAAATAAAATAAGGGAAATATGGTGGATTGGAGAATCAATTCACTAACTATTAGTAATTAATGGCAACTTAATTATAAATTAAACTTGGTCATTCAACTATTAAAACATAACGATTGGCATAAGGGCACAATTAAACCATTAAAATATAATATTTTAATTAAGGGTCTTTTTAAATATTATAATTTACCTGATGATGTTTAAGGTTTATGATTATAGCATTGAATGTAACATAGATTAATTGATGGTTATATTTTATGCTGATTATTATGGTGGTGTTAGTTTTTTTTATTAGCATATTAAGTTAGATTTAATGTTTATTATTATTATGGATATTAAATCTAAATGAGGTTGGTCTTAAGGTTTAAAATCTTTAGACCATATTAAGGAATCAAATAATTTAAATAAATAGTTGTCTAATATCTATAGATAAATTACTTGATATAGTATGTCGCCAAAGACCTCTCTTATGAAGGCTAGTTTATTGAAAATAACTAGATGTTAATATATGTGTTAATTCATATGGGTATTTAATCAGCCCAAAGGAAGGTAAACATCTGGAAAAAGTTTGTATACACCTGCAATGATAAGTATGTGATGATTATTTGGTTGCCATGTGACAATAAGTCAATCTAAAGATGGATTTACTATCTAACAGGCCTTATTATCAGTATTTGATTACTACAAAAAGGTTATCACTCACATTTAATATAAGTGGTCCAAGAATTAATATTAATGGTGTACCGATATCTTGTGAAGGGAGTGTCATTATTTAAAATTATTAAATCATACTTATGTATATTGGTGTAAGCATGATAGTTTTTTATTTACTTATTTTATTTTTTGTATGGTTTTTATATCTTTCATTATAATGTTTACCAACTTAAGTTCAATTTTCATGCATAAAGATAACTTTAAGGGTTAAAAGAGAACATTTGAATTGTTCTTAGTTGCATGGGTCTAGATTTTATGCTAAGTATTGGACAACCTAATCCTCATATAGATGGAAGTTTAACTAATGATAAATAATACTTTAAAAAGTGAGATTACCCAAATTTCACAAGGCCTATGACCATTAAGTGCAACACTCTTGAAATCTTTAGGGATAAAGTGTTAGATGATGACACTAACATTAAGGAACTCCTTACAAGAAAATCTAAGGATGAAATAAGCATATTTTTGTAAAATCTGAATTTCAATGAGGTTAAAAGAAAAATAAATCCTGAGGGAATACATTATTGAGATGTCTCACGTCTCTTCAAAACTTAATGTATTAAAGCTTTATTTTTCATATGGCTTTCTCATGCAGTTTGCATTAATTTGGCTTCTTGCATAATTCAGTTAGTCTAAAGTTAATAATTGACAATAAGAGAAATTAGCTCTTAGTGATTTTATTTCATTTTGGGTGAAAGAGGAATAAATATTAGAGCAAATTAGGTTGTAAAGTACCAATTTGGTTACCACCCCTAAAGATAAAGACAAGAAAGGAAAATAAGAATATAAAGCTGCTAATAAGGGTCTAAGGCAATTGAAATAATGTATGGAAAGTGATAGGTTTTTTTCTTTTGCACATAGTCTAAACATATAAAGAAGTTACAAAATAATACACTTGGCTTATAAAGAATGTACAATCCTTTCTTTGGTTTATTATGACGTAAATTCCACATTAGTACCTAAAAACATTTGGTGATTAGACTTAAGTGCTACTAGTCATATAAATGTTTCTATATGATATTGCTTGAACTACTAAAACCCAAATAATGCTGAAAGATACATTAATGTGGGTAATGGATCATCGGTAAAAGTTGAAGCAATAAGAATTTTAGTTTATTATTGATAATAAAATACTATTTGAATTTGAAAGGCGCATTGGTTGTACTATCCTTTAGATATAATTTAGTTTCTATAATAAACATATGTGAATATCATTTTTCATATGGATATAATTGACATAGTCTTTCATTAAATTTATATGCCATTAATGATGGTTCATTATATTTATTCAATAACCTATAGATGCTTGATATTATTGTTTCATATAATGAAAACTTGCATGTGGAATTAGGGTCATCTGCAATGCACCATGTCAAAATCCTATCATGAATGGTGTAGATAAGAGATGAAACATGCCCCATAAAGATATGGTGAGTATGATTAATTATTACACATTAGCGAAAAGATGTAATTTATATTCTTAATAAAATAACCACTAGAGTAATTAAAAAAATACCTTGTGAGATTTAAAAAGAATTTCAAATTAAGGGATTCTAATTATGCAAGGCTCTATAAGCTATATGGAAGGAAATTAGTCTCTAAAGGTGCAAGTGACTACTTTATTGGTTATTTGGCACAATTTAGAGGCTTTACTTATAATCCTACACTTAAGTGAAGTTTAAGATGGAAGTTGCGCCATATCTTAATGATGTTGAGATTTGGGGAAAGAGATATTGTTAGGGGCATTGTCTTTGAGGAGGAATCACTTTTGATTTCCACTATAGCCTATGATGATGTACATATTTCTATAAGTTTCGTCAATTAGGAAGCAAATTAAAAACCTTAATAAGATAATGTTGTAAAATCTCTCGCTTAGATGAACAAGCTAAGCAACCTCAAAAACTAAGGATATCCACTAGATAAAGTAGAAATACTACTTTGGATTAGTATTTATCTAAGAACATGAGGAAATAATAATATTGGGAATATTATCCAATCACCTTCCATCAGACCATGTTTAGTTCTAATTCTCAAACATGGATTTATATCATGAATGAGGAGTATAAGTCTATGCAATAAACTAAAGTATGAGATCTTATCTTAATGCTAGAAGGTTCGAGTCCCACTAGTTAATAACAAATAGGATTCAAGGGGTAATGTGAAAAGACATGAAGGTTGACTTATAATGGGTGAATTTACTTAAAAGGAAGACACTATTTTGAAGAGATTTTCTCTTAAGTTTCTAAATAAAGACTTTTTTAGTATAATCATAACTCTTGTTGCATATAGTGACCATGAGATACATCAGATGCATGTAAAGTTAATGTTTATCGATGCTTACATTTATAAAACTATACATATGGTGCAAACTAAAGAAATCCATCAATGGGCTTAAGAAATTTTTTTGTCATTGGTATCAAAAATTACATTAGATAATTATCTCATTTGGTTTTGAGATGAATATTGATGGTAATTATGGGTATCTCTAGTTCTATAGGAGTAAGTGTATTTTATAATATCGCATGTTTTTGACATATTGCTTGCAACTATTGATATAAGCCTATTTTGTATCAATAATTCAAATACAACAAGACAATCTTGGTGTATTTTGAAATTATCATGAAAGAGTTATATCAATAAGGTTTTTAAGCAAGCCTAGTATGGATCATTAGGTGCAGCCAAAAGGGTTACAAGATATTTATAAAAAAAAACATAAAACATAGGTTGTATCCTCACATATAGAAAATTAGATCAATTAGAGATCATATAGTATTCTGATTTGATTTGGTTGGATGACATCATAGTATTAGATCCATTTTAGGCTACCTTTATCCATTGACCTTATAGCAGCAGAATTTGTAGCATGTGGCATTTATTCATGGAATATCAACGTAAAATTTTATCACATGGCTGCATATAATGGATGATATTGTAATACCACTTAGTTTTTTTAATGTGATAATAAATTGGCAATGTAGTAATCCAATAACAATGGGAACCCGATTAAGTCAATGTATATTGACAAAAGGTTTCTAGTTGTCAAATAAAGAGCTCAAAGTATATAAGTGTCTATCAAACACATTTATACAAAATCCATATGGAAGTGTTAGCCATTTGGTTTCATGAGCATATTATTCTTATGGGTGCTTTGTCTGATAAGGATGTTCAACTTTAGTAGGATTTTGTAATTTTGATGTTCTCTTGATATAGACACACTTTGATTGTTACATTATTTGATAATTATTTTCTATGTATAGTAAGGTTTTAATATTAATCACACCTGTATTACAATAAAGTTTGGTATCACTAAGGAATGAAGTGAATCGGTACAAAATAAGCATATTGAGATCACATTACATGACATTTTCATGCTACACATCCACATCTTGATCTATGTTATTTAGCTATATCTGCACATGTGATCATTGAAGGTTTAGTTACAAAGAAATGTGATAAAAACCACTTTGATCCTATATTAGTATGACTAATGTACCTGATTGGTTATAGATAAATTTCATAATGACAACAATATTAAGCTCATTCGGTTATTTTGAAAGTCATGGTTATAAAGTCATACATATAACCCAAGTGGGTGATTGTTGGATTTTTGTCCAAAGATGGATTTATATGTAAATTATACGAATTGTGGGTTGTCATATAAGTTAAGCCTATATAAAAGTGATCAATTTAATATTAAAGTATTTAGGTTTAATATGTCTAATTGGATCTAGACCCATATGTGTAGAGATATTGGAAGTCCTATGTTATTAATGAATCAAACTAAAATGACCTGATAGATAACATGTCAATTGCGTGCATGCGTGCGTGCATGTGTCTGTGGATGGGTGGTTGTGGTTCCCAGGTTATACATATTTTATTATAATCGATTTCCATAAGTCATTAGAGATAGGCGAACACTTGTGTGATCTAGAAGACGACAGTGCCACCTGTTCGGATCTCATCATATGTTTGACGATAATTTAATCCCTCCTTGCTACTAATATAGGTAAATTTCGGCATATATATTCTAACTATTATTCTTAATGAATCAACATATTATTTTATTATTAGGTGATGATCACAATTCTCTCATTGTTGATATGATGGTGACATTCACCTATTTTTCTTTTAAAATACTTACGTATTATTTTTAAAATAAAATTTTTTTTGTTTAAAATTTAAGGTGTTACAAGATGGTGTTAGGACCTATGGTTTTAAATTCTGATATTTCTTTGTGAAAACAAATAAATTCCATCAATGTTTGTACTAGTATTTTTTATGTCATGCCAATAACAAATCAATTATTTTCCCTTAACTTTATTGAAATAAAAACACACAAACATTATGTGAATTAATACCTCTATAGTACTATAGAATATAAATTAACAAACACAAAATTGAGAATTATAAAACTACAACATAAAGGAACAATCTAAATCTCTAAAATGATGGTTGAAGGATAATGTTTATTGGTTTTTCTAACTGTTATTCAAAAGTACTTCTTAAGATGACTAAAAATCGAAAGAAAAAAAAAACTGGCATTTAATGTTAAAAATCAACTAGTATGTTTGTATTTAATAAACTAATTATACTATCTTAAGTAAAAAAAAGGTATTATATTAACAAGTGTCCAAAAAACTGAATGTTTATTTAAGATGAATATATGGCATTGTAGTGGTAAATGGCGCAAATGAATATGGAGGTCATAAGATTGACCTTAAAACAACATATGTACTGTAATGATTTTTATAAGAACCCAAGGAATCTGAATCAGATCCGACGGAAGCCTAATTTATTTATGATGCAGATAAACTAACTTTACGTAAATGTGCGCAAAGGATTTTGGTGCCGTATCACTTGGGAATGATGTGATAACCATTTGTTCGTCTCATTTACGTGAGAGATTAATTATTTTGAATGTGCATCTCCGAGCATTAACTTAGGGCTTGTACTGCTCGGTTAAATTTTTGAGTTTCTAAAATGCAAAATTTTAACAATAATAATTTTTTTATAAAAGTAATAATAATTATTATAATGATGATGATGATGGTAATGATGAAAATTATTAATAATAAAAATATTAATTATGACATTAATAATAATAAAATTAAAATAATTATTCATTGAAAATTTTTAATAGGATTACATCAACAAAAAGAAAAATAAGCCTGTCAAAGAACATAGGCTTTATTTACACAATAAAGTTTCAATACCTTCTTCTTCCTGTAGTGTGGAATGTTTGTTCCTTATATATAGTTCGGAATTTAATTTACATCCATCTTCAAAGCAGATCTTATTTAGAAAAAGGATATGTGATTCTCTTAAACAAAAATTTGACCGTAGTAACTCAGATAGTCACGGTATTATAGTTTGATTTTTGTTAGTGATAAAAGTCACTAATTAAAATACCGACTTCTCAAAGAAATCTACGGTCAATCACAAATAAGTGATCTCTACGATGTTGAGACATATATTATAATTTATCAGAAGGTGTCTAAGTGAACAAATTGCTAGAGGAGGATGAGGTTGAGTGTTGGCGAACGCATGCATGCATGTATTTTGTCACATACATACATAGGTTTGTGCGTCAAACGATGTTTACGTTTTATAACTTTTGCACTATTAATTGAGATCCAACTAAAGTTACACGCAAAATAAAATAAAACGATATTTCAGTCCAGCAATAAAAGGTGAAAAGAAAATTATCTTTTCTTTCTTCGCTTCATAATCGGAGAGATGTACGCTATTGATATGTTTTATTCAAAGGATTTGATGAAAATGGTTTAAACTATGTTTACATTTCATCATAATGTATCATGAAAGTCTATTCGAATGAATATAAAAAAAAAATCAAAGCATATATAAATGTTTTATATTTTTTTTATTGTGCTCCAACTTAGGTTCGATAGTTTTTTTTTTTGTCCCATTTCATATCAATTAACTAAAAAAATCGATTATTTCAGTTTATTTTTGAAGTAGTGTCCAACTAGTTAGGTTGATATATATATAATATATAATGTATTTTCTAATTTTTTCACTTATGGATATATTATGTTTCGGTCCTCATGTTTATCAAAACTATTAAACTTCTTATTTTATCTATTATTTTAAACAATATTTCCATATATCAGATATACCCCTCTTAGTTATTTCTCCTCCGACGAATGATCAGACCCCTATTTTTTTTTTCTTTTTTTATATTTTATTGTGTTGTTTTTGTCTTTCCATAATATCTTTGTTCTCTCTAATAATAAAAATTAGTTATACTTTAGTATTTTCTTTTCTTTTTTCCCTTTATAATTTTTTGGGTTATGCTTCATTTCTTTTGTCTTTATGATAAATATTATATTTTCTAACATTTTCCCCGATGGATTTTTTTTTGTCACATTTATCAAATCTTAGTTTCTTATTTTATCAAATATTTAAAACAATATTTCCAGTAATTGAAGTACCCTTGCAGTATAATATTATATTTCTAAATATTGTTCATTTCTTTTTGTGGTATCTTCGTTCTCTCTATTATAATTATTTATCGTGGTATACATCAATATTTGTTTCGGGGTATGCTCCAATTCCTTTGCCCTTTGACAAGATGACTACTATTTAATTTGTGATATTCCATCAATCTATTTTCTCATGTCACCAGAATGTTTATTGTCGTTTCTTGAAAGTGTATAGTATAGGGATGCTGATTTTGTATATGAATTTAAAGCCCTATCAAAAAAATTTATTTTGGTTTGAATTTTGGAATATTTCTAAATGTTAGTCTCAGAAATTTTTCTTACATAGAGGGGGGACAAGTCCCCCTCCCAAAACCTATCTTGAGATACATACGTGTGCACACATAAATATATACATATACATATACATATATATATCATAACACTACAATTTTTCAATTAAAAAAAGTGAATAAAAAAAGAAAATATTTTATAAGAAATTTTTAAAATTGTTTTGAGTCTTAATGATGACTTTGGGTTTCAGAGATGATGACAGATATTTAAAAAATAAATAGGTATCTAATTCTTACGGAAATTTGTGTAAGAAATCTCGTTAATAAAAATGAAGGAATAAGGTAAATTTAAAAATTTATGTATTTTGAATTCGATGATGGGCTTCTCGCCTCCACCTCACCTCATTATCTTCTTTAGCATAGCACTACCAACATATTTTTAGTTCATTTTATCATGTTCATACTATAATTTTTTCAAGCGTATTTTTTATTTTGTTCATATTTTAGTATCCGAAAAATGGAAAGAGAAAAGGACCAACTGGAATAGACATTAAAAGAAGTTATGCAAAACTGTTTCCCCATTCCGATTAACTAAGAATGCATTTGACAACATATTTTAGCAAATCAAAAAAAATTACCAAAAAAGAAAAAGTCCTAAATTAATATATTGGTGTTCTACTAGTAAGCAGAACTCTTTTTCAAATGCTTGTTAAAATATTTTATAAAATAAGTCTAATTTTCAACTTTCAGCTACAACTTTCATCTTTCAACTAGTTTTTTTAACTAATTTCATCAAATATATACCTAAGCCTATTAATATCAAACATACCTAAAGCCTACTAATGGAGGTGTACCAGCAACGAGAGCTATGGTTCAACGAAGGCAATGCCTAGCCAGCAGTAGCCAGCCTTAATAATTTATTTCAAGTTTACATAAATCCAAAAAGTAGGGAGAAATTGAACAAGCAGGAAACGGATGGAGGAGCAGAGTAACTACCAAATTTATTTTTTTACAATACTTGAAATAGAATAATAACAATAATAATAAAAGATCACGAGAAATACATAGAGGAAATTAAAAGATTTACTGCACCAGAGTACTTTCAAACTAAAACATTAAACCCCCTTCACAGCACGCTCTGATCAAAGGTTCTTAACTACACAAATCACGAGAGATTTAATAAAAAAAAAACGCTTCATAAGATTAATCCCTTGGCAGGTTCAGGCCCAGAGGAGTCATCACTGGTGGCACCACCTCTAGGTGAACCAGGCTGATTCAGCTGAGTATATCCCTCTGCCGCATTCCTTCCTCTTTCTTCTTCAGCAACCTTTTCCTTGGTCTTCTGCCCAACGTCTCCAGCAGCCTTCGCTACCTTGCTGAAAGCACCAGTGACCCATGTGGCCCCAGTCAGCACATAACGGTTTTTCATGATGGTAGATCCAGCACTGCTCACTGTCTGCTCTGCAGCTTGAAGTGCGGATTTCGTCTTCTCTGAGACCTGGAATCTTTGGTCCACTTCCCGCATCTTATCGTTCACCAAGGTTGTCCCCATGGTAATTTTCTCACTCACACCAAGCTTTTGATCGAGGGAGGCAACTTTTGCCGAGGCAGTGGAGCTGAACTGATGCTTCTCATCAAAAGTCTTGGCCTTACCCAGTGCATCCTTCCCAAGAACAAATCCTTTGGCTATCATGGAAGTGACAACATCCTCCGCCTTTGTGACAGCAGATCCAGCAGCATTGGTGTTATTGATCTCCGTTTCCTGCAGAGTGACATCTGAGTTCAAATAACATCATGGTAGAATTAGATAACCCTGCCAAACAAATCATTAAAAAAATTCATACCGTAGGCGGCTTTGATGCAGTGGCTGGTGGCTTGTAGTCTGGTGCAAGAGCAATTGTAACAGGCTGATCCACGATTGTTGCTCCCTGAAAATCTAACCTCAGTTACCATGGAATCATATCAAGTCGATGTCAAAGGAAAAGAAAAGCAGTAACGGACCACTAATTTTTTTTATTTTATTTTTATCCGGAAGGTTTTATAATACCCAAGATTTGTTTAGGCTCTAGTAAAATTGTGTGGAAGATAATATCATATGTTAAAGACATCCTAGATCATGTAAGAACCTAAATCTCACAAATGTACAAGAATGTAGAAAATTCCTACAAAAAAGTCTCTAGAAATCTCAAGGTTTGAAGTTGCAGAAGATCTTGAACCTTCCCTTGGATGGAGGGGGATGAGGGACCTCAACTATAAATACAAAAAGACCCCCATCTGCTCCAACCATCCAAAACTTGTAAGCTCTCTCTACTTACTTATCAATAAAAGTATTCTCTTCATACACACAAACACTTTCGCTTTCTCTAATTTTTCTAAGTTCTCCAAGTGTTGGACATTCTTACTCATCCTTTAATGCTTGGTTATAAACTTAGTGTAAGAAAGGCTGACTTAGTGAGTATTAAATGGTTCTAAGCACTTCACAAAAAAGACTTAAGTAAAAGGAGTCATCCCGTGACATGTGATATTAGACCATTGGTTAAGGGGAAGCTTTAATTACAAGGGATTATAGCCATGACAAACGATGAATTGGCAGAGAGCCCAGGTGAGATCACTATGTTTGTGGAGACCCGTGATAAAGAATTTGAAAAGAAGAATAGGGGTTTTGCCAAGGATAAGCCAGTGTCCAGCGACAAACTATCTTCACTTGAGGAAAGGGCTACTCAAGTGGAGAGGGGAATGGATGAGTCGGTTAAAAGGCTCAATGTGTTGGAGGAATATCTCAATAAAGATATTCGTGGAAAATTCCTTGGTGGCCTCAACCATTTGTTAGAGAAATTCCTTAAGGATATAAGTACCCTAAGGGGAAAGTTTGATACCCTTAGAATGGATCGTGTTGCATTGAGATGGGATCACAACCAAGGACAACGTGTTGGGAATGTTGGAGGATCAAAGGTTTCAAGCCTCGAACCATCCAAGTATGGAGGTAAGTGCAAAGCTAAAGAACTTGACAATTTTATTTGGACGATAGAATGATATATGCATCATACAAGTAATGATGATGATACCAACAAGATCAAGGCCATGACACTCTAATTTGAGCATAATGCTATACTATGGTGGAGACGCCGTAGGGATGAGATAGAAAGAGGCGCAGTGGCTATCAATACATGGGAGGACTTCAAAAAAGATCTTAAGGCCTAGTTCTACCCCATGAATGTAAAGAAAATTGCAGTTAAGAAGCTAAGGAACTTAAAGCAAACCAGTACCATCAAGGACTATGTCAAAGAATATAGCTTATTGATACTTGAGATACTGAATATGTCAGAAAAGAACTGGCTCCTCTACTTCATAACCGGGTCGCAAACATAGGTGGAGCAAGAGCGGTGGCATCGCAATGTATAAGACCTTGCTTCGGCCATTAGGGAGGCGGAGTCTCTCACTGAATTCAAAAAGGAAAAGAAAGGCAAGCCAAAGAAGGGTGGCTCGTACAAAGGTGGGGGAGAGAAACTTCATAAGGAAGGAGCCCTACCTAAGTGGAAGAGAAAGTATGAAAGGACCAAGATCACCCTAAGAAACGAATATGCTTCATCTATCAAAGGGAGCACATGTCCTTCCTAAGAGGAAATAGTTGAATTCCCTCATTAGTTTCTTAGGAGAAGAAGGGACATCTAGTGAGAAGGAGGTACAAATGGGTTCAATGCGCTTCTTAAGCTCACTCAAGGCTAAGGCATCCAAAATGTTGAGGTCAGAGTGAAAGGTGGAGATACGAAGGTGTTGGTAGACACAGGAGCCACTCACAGCTTTGCGGCCGAAGGGGAATCCATAAGGCTCAAGATTCGATATGCCAAAGAGATCGGATGGATGAAGGTTGTAAACTAAGCTTTAAGGCCAATCCTTGGTATTGCTCGGGGGGTTCCCATTCAGTTGGCCAAATAGGAAGGCATGATGGATCTGACAGTTATGAACTTCAAGGTGGTACTTGGCAAGGAGTCCATAGATAAGGTAAGCCCATTGCCCTTCTCAGATGCTAACACCATGCATATTTCTAAGGGACAAGAGAACTATATTGTTCTCCTAATCCGGGAGAAGGTAGAGTCCAAGATGCTTTCTGCTAAACAAGTATATAAAAGACTCGAGCAGAGTGAGGTCACAATATTAGCCACTTTGAATGAAGAATCCTCGCCCATTGGATCAAAGGTACTCGAAGATATTAATACAATCCTCAAAGAATATGAGGACGTGATGCCACCTAAGCTTCCAAGGAAGCTTTCACCTAGAAGGAAGGTAGATAAAGTGATTGAGTTAGAGCTAGGAGTTAAACCTCTAGCCATGGGTCCTTAAAAGATGGCCTTGCCGGAGTTATGGAGTTGAGGAAGCAACTCAAGCAACTATTGCATGTGAGTTTCATAAGGCCATCTAAAGTTCCATTTGGTGCCTCGGTGTTGTTTCAAAGGAAGCACGATGAAAGCCTCCGAATGTGTATCGACTATAGGGAACTAAACAAGGTGACTATAAAGGACAAGCACCCAATCCTGTTGGTAGCAGACTTGGTTTGATAAGTTTGCGAAAGTATGGCGGTTTTTCAAGCTGGATTTGAGATCAGGATACTAGTAAGTTTGCATAACTGGAGAGGATGGGCCTAAGACTACATGTATGACCAGATACGGATCTTACGAGTTCTTAGATATGCCCTTTGGCCTTACAAATACACCAACAACCTTTTATGCTTCGATGAATAAGATATTTCATCCCTTCTTGAATAAATTTGTGGCGGTGCACTTGAATGATATTGTGGTTTATTTGGGTGAGCATGTTGAGCACCTAAGAAGAGTTTTCCAAGTACTCCAGGAGAATGAGCTCTTTGTCAAGTTAGAAAAAAACTCATTTGCCTAAGAGGAAGTAATGTTCTTAGGGCACAGGGTTATGAAGAGGAAGATCTTTATGGATGAAATTAAGGTGTGGGCTATCAAAAATAGAAAACACCTAATGGAGTTTTGGAATTAAGGTATTTCTTAGACTTTATAAATTATTATCAACGATTCAGAAGAGGTTACTCAGCAAGGTCCACACCTTTAACCAACTTGCTAAAGAATTGTGGGGGAGTAGACAACGGAGGGTCAACAAGCTTTTGAGGATCTTAAGTAAGCTATGATGGAAGAGTCGGTCTCAACTCTTCCTAACTACTAAGAGTTGTTTGAAGTACACACAAATGCATCGGATTTTGCTATTGGAGGTGTCTTGATGCAAAATAACCATCCCATAGCATATGAGAGCCAAAAGTTGAATGATTCAGAAAGAAGGTATCTAATGCATTATAAGAAAATGACAGCTATCATACATTGCCTTCGGGTATATAGGCACTACTTGCTTGGGAGTCAATTTGTAATCAAGACCAACAATGTTGCTACCAACTAATTCTAAAGGTAAAAGAAACTAAGTCCCAAGCAAGCAAGGAGGTAAGACTTCTTTGATAAGTTCAACTGTGTCATGGAGTATAAGTCGGGCAAAGCCAATGTGACCGCAGATGCATTGAATCCGAAGGTGGAGTTGGCAGCTATAAGCTACCCATAGTGCGACATCATGGAGCGAGTTCAAAGTGGTTTAACTCAAGATCACTTAGCTAAGAACTTGGCAGAGATGGCTAAGGAAGGAAGGATTAGAAGATTTTGGACAGAGGATGGCATGCTCTATACCATTGGCCACCGACTCTATCAAGGTGGGGCAATCTAATGATAGATTTGCTATGGGAGTGCCACAACTCAAAATGGGTTAAACATCTTGGTATGCGTAGGACCCTTTACTTGGAAAATCATATTATTGGCTTAACATGTAGGATGATGTAGAGGCATACATGAAGACTTTTCTTGTATGACAATAAGATAAGGTGGAGCAAAGCAAGCCTGTTGGCCTACTAGAGCCTCTTTCTATTCCAGAAAATTCATGGGAGAGTATCTCCATATACTTCATTTTGGCACTATGACATTAGAAGGATGTTGGTCCATTATGAGGGTGGTTGACGGATTCTCTAAGTATGAAACCTTCATTCCCGACCCTACGGGATTGCACAGCCGAGGAATTTGGGCACTTATTCTTCAAGCATGTGGTGAAGTACTGGGACATTCCTCAAAACATCATAAATGAACGAGACCTACGATTTACAAGAAAATTTTGGATGGAGTTGTTCAAACTCAAAGGCTAGAATTTACACTTCTCCACGAGTTTTCACCCACAAACAAATTGATGGACAAACAGAAAGGGTGAATCACTTGTTGGAGATTTACTGGAGGCACTTTGTGAGTGCCAACCAAACAAATTGAGCAAAATTGTTGGATGTAGCCCAATTCTCCTACAATTTCCAACAGAGCGAAGCAACATAGAGGGGTCAGTTCCAGTTGGTGATGAGCCAACAACTTACATCTCCACAAAAGTTAGCCAAGGGATACACAGGATTTGGCCCTACAACCTTCAAGTATGCAAAATGATGGGACAAGTAGCTTGATATGGCTAAGGAAATCTTGACTAAAGCAGCTAAGAAGATGAAGAAGTGAGATGATAAAAAGAGGCAGTCCAAGGCATTCCAAGTGGGAGACGAAGTCATGGTAAAACTTTCATCTCAACAATTCAAGCCTATAGGAAGGTGCACAAAGGCTCAACATGATAGTACAAAGGGTCGTACCTAATTGTGAAGAAATTTGGAAGGAATTTATATAGATTGGAGTTGCCAAGGAAGTTTAAGGTTCACCCTTTGCTCTATGTGAGTCATCTGAAGCCTTACCACAAGGATAATCCAAATAAAGGTGAGTCTCATCGAGCACCACCTACAAATGTTATATCATTTGAAAAGGATGCTACAGATATCGTGACAAATCGAGTAAAGAAGGCCAAAGGAGTTCCCAACGACATCAAGTACCTCATGGAAAATAGCGAGGCAAGCTGAAAACAAGAGTAAGACTTTCGGCATTTCCATGGCCAAATCTAAGCTTTCAAGACTTCTAAGGACGTCAAGGGCTTAGGCAGGGAGAATGTCACGGACCGCTAATTTTTTTCGATTTTTTTCAAAAGGTTCTAGAATACCCTAAAGTTTTCTAGGCTTTAGTGGAATTGTATGGAAGATAATATAATATTTTAGAGACATTCTAGATCATGTAAGAACTCGCTAAAATTGCTGAAGATCTAAAACCTTACCTTGGATGGAGGGGGAGGAGTGACCTTAACTATAAATACAGGAGGACCCCCATTTGCTCCAACCATCCAAGAAGTTGCCAAGGAATTTATATAGATTGGAGTTGCCAAGGAAGTTTAAGGTTCACCCTTTGCTCTATGTGAGTCATCTGAAGCCTTACCACAAGGATAATCCAAATAAAGGTGAGTCTCATCGAGCACCACCTACAAATGTTATATCATTTGAAAAGGATGCTACAGATATCGTGACAAATCGAGTAAAGAAGGCCAAAGGAGTTCCCAACGACATCAAGTACCTCATGGAAAATAGCGAGGCAAGCTGAAAACAAGAGTAAGACTTTCGGCATTTCCATGGCCAAATCTAAGCTTTCAAGACTTCTAAGGACGTCAAGGGCTTAGGCAAGGAGAATGTCACGGACCGCTAATTTTTTTCGATTTTTTTCAAAAGGTTCTAGAATACCCTAAAGTTTTCTAGGCTTTAGTGGAATTGTATGGAAGATAATATAATATTTTAGAGACATTCTAGATCATGTAAGAACTCGCTAAAATTGCTGAAGATCTAAAACCTTACCTTGGATGGAGGGGGAGGAGTGACCTTAACTATAAATACAGGAGGACCCCCATTTGCTCCAACCATCCAAGAAGTTGTAAGTTTTCTACTCATTTATCAATAAAGTATTCTCTTCATATATACAAACACTCTCTCACTTTCTCTATGTTTTCTAAATTTTCTAAGTGTTGGTGTTCTTACTCATCCTTTAAGGCATAGGTATAGCCTCGGTGTAAGGAAGGCAAACTTAGTGAGTACTAAAGGAATTGTGCTTCTAAGTGTCGCATGGAAAAGATTTAATGTAGCATAACAAATAGATAACTAATCTTGAAATTGTTCTAAATCTTGAATCTATTAAGTAGAAATTACACGCATAGGGCTGTAAATGAACTGAGCCAGTTTGATATTCGGCTTGGCTCCTTAAAAGCTCCATTCGACTCGTTCGTTTACTTAAATGAGCCAACTCCGAACCTCACTTTTGGGCTCGTTTATTAAACAAACCGAGCCCAAGCTCAAAAAAGTAAGCCTCGGTTCATTTTTTGGCTTTAGCTCGGCTAAGCTAGTTTACAGCCCTACGCACATGTTATCTATTAATTAAAAAAAAAATCAACTAATGATAGGTAACTCACATAAGACTGCCTTACCAGATGCCCACACATAACAATGATGAGCATATATGTGCATGGCAGGATAGCCTTCTAGCCAGGGTATATTCAAAAATCATGATCAATTGATCAATAGTAAGTCACATTAAATATATAATGTGTGTGTGAATATATATAAATTTTCTATTATCTCAGATGTCCAACTCAAAGAGGATGACCTAGAAGATGATATGATATGAACAAATACAATATTTTGTGTCCATTTTTCTTCCCTCTACGCTCACCCTAATCCAAAGGAATCTGAGGACCCCACGTGTATCCATATGTGCAGTTGTGCACATCAACAAATGCAGATATATATATACAGTTACTAAAAAGCGTTGGGTGACAAGAAAGGATCTCAAAATAATTAAAATCATATTTCCACCGAAAACAATGTTTAATTTCAGATATGTTGATAATTCACGCTAGGACACAGGTTTCTATCACTTTTGGTTCATTTCATTCTATTTAAAAGGCAAGCGGCAGATCAATAAATCGCCTTTAAAGGATCATCTGGTGTTGGGGAAATGATAATTGTGATAGTGGGTAAAAGAAATGGAAAAGAAAAGCATGCACCACCACTCCACTTATTTCCTCCTCTTTCTCTTCACCTGCAACCGTTTCCACCCTCAAATTTCATTGGTCCTGTAACTCCAGTAGTTAGATTGATTTGCTCACTGCTGGATTTCAGTCATCTGTCTGTTCTAAACTCCACTGTTCCCTGCTCCCTCTATCTTGCTAGTCTCTCTCTCTCCTCCTCCACTTTCTATTAAAGAGACAGCAAGACACCCCAGCTTAAGCCTTGCTTGAACCCAACTAAGCCAAATCTGGCATTGAGTGTTGGTGAGGCCAACCGTGCATCAGTTAAACGTTGTCACCTGGATTCTCTCTCCCTTCTAAATGTGAAGTTACCTATCAATTTTAAACCCTGAAACCCCAGCAAGTGATAGCCAGGTGTCCCGTGGAAATGCGACTGCTGTAATGAAGTGAGTCATTTTCAGCTGTGGTGGTTGTTGCAGGCGGTGATGTGGAAGGTGCAGGTGATATTGTGTGTATGTGATTGTTTTGGCTTTTCACACCTGCCCTAACAATAATGACTCCCTACATTTAAGGTTACTTATCCAGACATTTCCCTCATTCCAATCACCTCTTCTTTCCCACAACTTTTATCCCATTTGTTTCCTCACTTCCTCATTGATACAAAACAGCCCTGATTCCCTGAAGCATGTGACTCAATACACTTCCTCAGAAAAAATTGATGGTGGTCATTTCAGGTAGCAAAACAAATATAATAATTCGACAGCAATTTGGAAGAGGATATCTACCGAAAGAAGAACTGCCGTTTCAGCCCCTTGAGAGTCCTTGAAGGTGACATATGCAACTTGGGAACGCTCGCTCTCACTGATGAAAGCACATGTAAAGAAGGGGAAAGTGTCAGAATCTATTTATCAGACCTTCACAGGATCTTGTCTTCAGTGATGTAAAGGAAAATATCTGTGAACAATTAATGATAGCCATAATTTTAGGTGTCTTTTTATACTTTTTGTTGCCATCTGCAGAACAAGTATAATAAGTGGCTGGAAATGCATGAAAACAGCATGAACAAATTTATCAACCTATGCATTTCAACATGCTCAATTTCACCAGAAAAGGAGAAGAACTCTCTTATGTCCTGCTCAGACGCCCCAAGGGAGACATTACAAACTTTGGTAGTTCTTATCTGCAATATCAGGAAACGCAAAGAAAATCAGTTGCAAGGATATAATTATAAAATATTCGCAGAGGCCTATCACAGGGATCAAATGAAGCAAGGAAGACAGGCATCTCATCAAATATTAAATAGCGGGAAAGAAAAAAAGCCATCAACCACCCCCTCAAAAAAAAACTTCCAAAACAAAACTAAACTAAAGTTAGTTAAGACAATGAGGCATATTCCTTCACCCAAAGAACAGATGATAGGCGAACCAAGTTGCCTGTTGAATTAGCCAGTTGCCAAAAGTGCTCATCCAGAAAAGGAATCAGACACTTCGGCTATTCAACATCTCAAACCTAATGATACAAGCAAAGCTGATCCACAGCCCAATAAGAAGATGGTGAAGCCCAAAAAGTTCCAGGACTTTGTCCTTGGACGTCCAGTCCACTATGATCATAGCTGCAGCAATGAAGCTCTCTAGCTAAGGATCATTAGTCTAGTGTGATTGTTATGATGGCTGGCTAGTCACCATGTCTAGCTATCTATACCGTTATTCACCTTCATTTCTCACATTTTTGTTAAAATTATCTTGTTATTGCCATGGGCCAACCAGCCTTCCTGGAAACGACTAAGATCTAACCCACCTTGGCAAGGCATATCCAGAATTACTAATATTATATAATATATTAGTAGATTATGTGAGCTGAAATATTTAGAACTAAGTTGCAAGCATAACCTAATCTAGCTAAGTCCTATAATTTGGAAAGTAACTTGAAATCAAGCACGTAGTTATTATGTAATGATTGTAATTTAGGTAACTGTTCTATTAAATAATATTATTGGAAAATAATTGGCTATCATATAACACTATCCTCTAATGGTAACCATAAGTTTGTAAATCTCTGTACAAGGGACCCTGACAACAACAAAAACTCAAGCCTGAGAACTAACAAGGATGGCTAATTCTCAGCTATCAAATCTTCGCTCATCTCTATCATACTTGGCCCCCACCCTAATAACCATCACCTATATCGCACTACACTCATGCTTCACCATATCCATTAACATCCATCCTAAGCACATATGAGTATCAAAAGAAAGAACGGGATGGGAGTCTTAACCTCAATAAGGTCACTCATAATTCTTAGTCTGGGTCAGTGATCAGTGACAGGGTCAGAATCCTGGGACCACAAGATATCTTAGCATTATACCATTTTGGATGAGGGCAGACAAAAAAAATCATTAAGAACAATTCCTCTTTATTTGCACAGTAATCACTCTTTTTCCCGCTTATCTAGAGCATCTACCAGTCAAAAGTAGAACCCTTATCTAGTGCATCCCAAAATTGTGGTGTTTTTATTGAGAGAAAAATGGGTAACAACATGCAGATATGGTAGAAGGCTTGGAGGAAGCATGTAGCAGCTTTATGAGAACTCGGCTTCTCATAAAGCATCCATTACTGAGGTTGGCTAGACCAAGATTCACAAAAAACCATCCTCACAGAAACACTAGCACGACTACCTCCCCTAGGGCCTAGACCCATCCAACCATGCCACTAATTCCAACTCATCGCCCACCAAACCCATAACAAACAGGACTGAACTGAGCATGTCTTCCAGGACTAACACTTTGGACTGGATTTTCTAGGCCAAAAGGTAATTTTCTTTCCATTACACTCCCAATGACGGATCACAAGACATGGTAGGTCAAGCTCTTAGCTGGTACTAGAGGATGCATCACAACAAGCATCTCTCCCCATAGTCACATCTCACTCAAGCTATGGAGCACAAACTTCGATTATCTTCCAGAGTCAACCACCAACCTACCATATTAAAAATCACCCAAACAGGAATAGCCTCTAAAGACCAATCTATATTCAAAAAGGTATGTAATCATGTACTGGACTTGACCTTGGATGCTATCCTGTGCTTTATCTCAGCCCTCAACCCCACCATTCAACATGAACTTGCAATCCTCCTACCAACAAACATCTCCATGACAAGAAACTCCCAGTCGAGCTCTATCAAATCAGTAGAATAACCCAACTTTTACAAAATCGAACCACCAATTTTGCCACCACAAGAACCACCACTTCTCTCTCATCTGCCAATTCCATCCCTGCATAAAGGAACTCCATGCCTCCCTATCCACAAACTTAGCCCACCTGAGATGTCACCTCCGTTTCAGCCCCTTATTCCAGCAATAAACTTGGGAGAATTGGCTAAATTACGACAAACAGTTTTAATGGCAGATAACTAACAAAGATTCAAAAAGTTGGCTTCTGTGTTGGAACACGTACAATCTCACAAAATATATATATATATATATATATATATATATATATATAAATCAAAGGGCTGGCACCTTACATTGCAGTTGAAGTAGAAGTTAAACGCCCACCAGATTTGGCCACTGCTATGAGTCTCACTCAACTTTATGAAAGAAAGGGAGCTTCAAGACCATCCATTACCAGTAATCAAAAAACCACACAGGCTGAATTCCCAACACCAACAGTGACTAATTCCCACAATCGCTTCATCAAGTGCTTGTCTCAAGCAGAAATGGAAGATCAAAGACTCAAAGGGTTATGCTTCAATTGTGATGGGTCATTCACAAGGGGTCACCATTGTAAAATGTTGTTTTGGCTGGAAGACTTGAAGGTAAGGAGGCTGATGGTGATTATAGCATCCCTCTGCAGAAGATCAACTAGAAATTTCATTGAATGCCATTATTGGCACCCAATTATGTTTCAGTTCAACATATCATCCCCAATCAGATGGCCAAACTGAAGTGGTTAATCACACAATTGAGATGTTTCACTAGTGCACATCCAGCCAAATGGATGAATTGGTTATTTTGGCCAAATATTCTTACAATACCAGCTTCCATTCATCCTTCAAGGCATTTCCAAATTAGATGGCATAAATCAGGCCCTCAAACCCGAAATGAAGTCCTCTAGTCTCACAATATTTGTTGCGATCACAAATAAAATGAAGGCTATATTTGATTCAAATCACAGGCAATAGAGTACAACATTAGTGACAAAGTCTAGTCGTCCATTGCTACTAGACATCACTTCGCCCCTTTACTGTCCTGCAGCGGATTAGACCCAAGGCCAACAAATTAGAGCTCCCTGGGACTAAAATCCATCCAGTTGTCCATGTATCAAGCCTAAAACCTTCCAACGCAAGTTCCCAGCAACTCATTCCTACCTCATTACCACCCAGTCTTCCTGAAATCTCTTCCCCACAGGCCACAACCTCTTGTTGTCTTATAACGGCGCACTGTTCATGGTCAACCTGAGGTTTTAATTCATTGGCAGAATACCTCTTCCGTTTAAGCTTCTTAGGAGAGTGTCTCTTTGATCCAGCATTGCTTCCCTAAGTTTTTACTTAAGGACAAACGTGATTCGAAGGAGGGGGAAATGTTAACCTCCACAAAAGGCTTACACATGGAAAATTCAAAAAGAAGGGTAATTAGGTAATATAACATTATTTTCCTTGGAATGGGAGTTTGCATACGTGGGATGTCTTAGTCAGTAGTAGGCCACAAAAATAGTCTTATGTTGGGCCAGTGTTTGAAAAGGCTTAAGGTGCACCTAGGCAATGGGGGTCCTGGACCCTAGGTGCTAGGTGCTAGGTGCTAGGTGCTAGGTGCTAGGTGCTAGGTGCAAGGTGAAGGTATGCGCCTAGGCGATGCTACCAATACTAGCAGATAGTGTGGATTGTGGACCACTTCTTATTGCTGTCTCTGGTTCTCAACTCTCTACGGTCTGTCTCTTTGTCTTTGAATCTGTTTCTTTTTTTATATGAGTTTAATACTACCTATGTGTTTAAAAAATGAATTTTACTCTCTTTTTTATATTTCCCTAATGACCCTAACTCTGCTTTAGGCTTGATGCCTGTGTTGATTACAGAATGTACATCTTTACCAAAACAACTACTGCTCTCCCCAATCAAAACTATAATAGGCTTCCCCCTTTTCCAAAAAATGTCTACTCCTCTCCCCTAAGTCCCTGGCTCCCTACATGATTTTTTTTCTGCTGAAAGGCATGTGCATGTCTACTCCTCTCCCCTAAATCCTTGCTTGATATTTCCAAAACAAACTATTGCTCTTCCCAATTAAAATTATAAATACGCTTCCCTTTTTCCAAAAAATGTCTACTCCACTCCCCTAAGTCTTTGACTCCCTGTATGATTTTTTCTGCTAAAAGGATATTTTGCTCAAAGGCATGCACCTCTGCACCTGTGCGCTTTTGTGCCTTAGGCGCGCCTCAGTTGCCTTACATGTGCCTCACTCACATCGCCTCGCCAAACACCAGAAAAGCCCCCACCCCACCCCCTCATCGCCTTGGCCTTGCGCCTTAGGCACCCTTTTTCAAACACTGTGTTAGGCTGCAATAGACGATAGGTGTTACAAAAAAAGATAGATCTTATCTTATATTTTTTCACTTATTTATTCTTCATATTGTAACTATTTACCACGTGTCCTACGTGGTAGTTAAGGAGGACTATTTCTGATGATTATGCCCCCCAAATAATTGTATTCAAACACAGAATCTAGATTGCATAAGATAAGTATAAAACTTCCACAAGTTTTTTGCATACTTGAAACTCAAAAAGATTACAATAACCAAACAGTCAAACCCACTATTACAAAGCAACCAATTCACTATGGTTGCAAACAGACCCATAACTAGATCCATTAAAAAGGAATATATCAGAATCCCAAGCTGCATTTCACTAGAATAACACAAGAGACCACCACACATATTCACAAGTTGCTTATTCCAACCTCTATCTCCAGCCCAACCGCTAAGCTTTGAGAACCCAACAAACCCACAAAAAATTGCCACCATATTATTAACCCCTCACTCTGTTCAATCACCACAAAGTACCAATTCATTTCATTTTCACATAGTACTTCCCCTCCCCCCCCCCCCCAAAAAAAAAAAAAAACCACCACCACCAAACAAACCACAACAATGCTCTTTAAGCCAGCTCCCAACAGGTTATCTTCATTTCAAAAGGAGGAAACCGAGAAACAATTTTAGGAGATTTTTTGGGCAAATATTATCCAGTAATCCTCTCCCTTCATCAGTCTTGTTGGTCCAAACAAAAGGATGGGACATGGCACTTTTACATTGACTGCAACGCTTTGTAAACCATTAATTCATACACCCACAATCGATGAATTATTGGATAAGTTGCATGAGACAACCATCTTTCCAAGATTGGACTTATGGAGTAGCTACTTCCAAGTAATCCACGCACCTGACTTCCCAAAAAACAACTTTATAAATGCACTAGAAGCATTATTTATTATCATGCCTTTTGGCTTATCAAATGCCCCTTCCAACTTTCAAGACCCCATCAACAAAATAATCAAAACATTTATTCACAAATTTGTCTTAGTATTTTTCAACAACCTTCTTGTGTGTAGCTCTAACCCACTCATTCACCTCCACCACATTGAAGTCATTTTGCAAGCCTCCACAAAACTCAGTTATCCAAATGTTCATTTGGGTAAGAAATAGCCGAATATATAGGTCATATAAAATAATCCCGTGAACTTCAAACAGACTCTGCACACAAGACCCATCCCAAAGGCTATTACTAGACGTTTATAATGGCTATATTCCCGTGGTGATTTGAAGGAAAAATTCCTTTCAGCCCAAAGGCCCAATATGCTTTCAACCAAGTAAAGTGATTAAGCCATAAATGCAAGCATCAATGACATATCATAAAGACATGTTTGTTGTCATCTTGACCAAATATCATAATAAACTCTCACTAATCAAACTATCCAAACTTTGAAGCAGCAACAATGGTTGAGAAAGCTCTTACAATATGAATCTAACATAACCCACAAGTCTGGCCTCTCCAAACAAACGACTAATACTCTATCTCTTCATTATGTTATGCTTAAAGAATACTATAAGCTATCTTATAGCTGACGATGAAGATTGTGAACAAATTTCGCTAAGCACAATAACATTTATTGCTCTTTAAGCCACTCTACATCAAATGGAAGTCATGCCCATAAGCCAACACTGCCTCACTTTACTAGCCAACATGGCCTGCTCATAAACAATGGTCACTTGGTGTTCTTAATGAGCATAACTTAAAAATTGCATCATCAAACCCTATCATGGCTCTTTGCTAGGGGCTCACTATAGTTATGCCAAGACTCTTGGTGGAATCTATGTAAATTTTCACCAGGAAAAATGTCAAGGAACATGTTTGCAGTTCTACCTACCTACAAATCAAATAAGAAAGTGGCTCTCTCAAAGAAATTTTACAACCTCTAATCCTACTTGCTTTAGGAAAAAATCACGATGGATTTCATTACGGGCATGCTAAGTAAGGAAGAGCTTTTGGTCATTGTGGATAAACAGTCTCAATATGCCAAATTCTATACTCTACCAACCAATGTTTGGATAGCTATTTTATCCAAAAGATTGTACAACTCCAAAGATACCCATAGTACATAGTTTTTGTCAGGAACTCATTGTTTAATAGCCATTCTTAAACAGATATGTTGTTTGCAAGAACAAAACTATAAACAAGTAGTGCCTATCATCCCCTCCTTAACAAAGAGATATAACTACGGGTGTTTGCTAGTGAAAAACAACACCAGTGGATTGAAATTTTGCCTTGGGCTGAATTTGGTATAACACTTTCCATCATAGCCCAACTGGGATGTCATCATTTCAAATTGTTTACAACCAATCACAATTGCTCATCACTTGGACAATTGACCAATATTGCCAACCACCATTCAAGTCTAGAGGCTCAAGATGATCTACTACATCTCAAGGTTTATTTGTTGCACACGCATTGTTGAATGAAAATCTAGGGAGACAAGCCTAATAGAGATAAAGAAAACCAATTTAGGGATTAGGTATTTTTCAAACATACCAATTACCATATCCCATCACACCTCTAACAAGCTTGATATAATGTGCTTCAGACTTTTCAAAGTGATAACTCAAGTTGGCCTTGTGACCTATCAGCTCTAGTTCCCTCCTAAGCCCAAAAACACACTCGTATTCTGCATATTTTTCCTTAAGCTATCCTTTGTTCCATCCTAAAATCAAAACAAACCACCGCCTACATTGCAACCAACACCGAACCTAATGTACACTAATAATATCAAGCCCAATTGTCTTTGGACTAAGCAAATACCTACGATTTGGGTGTGTTCCACTCCGAAGCGGTTACTTGGATCTTAAAGAACCTAACACACATCAACACAATTTACCCTTCCACAACCTTGAGGTCAAGGTAATGATGCAAACCAAGTTGATCCACAGTCCAAGAGGAAAATGGCATAGCCCAACAAGTTTCAGGGCTATATCCAATATGATCATAGCAGTAGCAATAAAATTCTTTAGCTAACAATTCACTAATCAGGTGCGGTTGTTATTCTTTACATGCTCCCAATGTGCCTAGTTACCTATGCACAAAAAAAAATCACAAATCACTGTTATGCCTGCTATTGCAACCACGATGTTGCAGTATTGGAACATTGCGGATGACATATGTCACCATCATCAGAACAAGAAATTTTATTTTCTTTTAGAAATATGCTTCTAATTCTAATTTATCTAATGGTACTTAATTAATAATTACTTAACATGACAAAATTAATATAGAATTCCACTTCCAAATTTCTAGCACGCTATACTAACACATTAAACTAACGCGCCTATAAATATATATACATAAGGGACTATAGTCTAATAAAGAGAGGTAGGCTTATCCTAATTGAAGACTCTTGAGAACTAAGACACTTTACGCCTAACCAAACACAAATACTCAAATAGATACCCGTCAAACCATCAGAACTTCAACGGCAAGCAAAGGACAGAGAGTTGTGCTTTAAGACTTGACACAACAAATCTACCTCTGAAATTAGGGTTAGTATTATCATTGTTAAAATCCTAATTTGATCATACCATTCTATGATGTTACAATCCAAAAGTAACAAAATGTTTGTTTTTCCTAGGTAAAATATTAAAGTAGTAGAATCGTGATAGAAGCATACAATCACAATAAATATGGTTTCATCTATTTTGTAATTAAATCTATACCCCTTCATTCTAAATCCTCTAATCCTCGATCCACTATTATTTTGTGACATATATTGAATACGAAATGATATGAAAAAAGTACAATTGAGATACCACTTAAATAATGAAGTTGGTAAAATATTGATAAAAGAGTCCAAATGCTATCTAACTAAATGGTAAATGAAGTCTCTAAAATTGGATGATATTAATAATTATTAACTTTTATTTAATTCATAATTATTTTTATTTGTATTTTTTCTATGGTTCTATTGCCTTTTTAATGTATACAAACTTTATATTTTCGGTATCAGTAAGGTCTGTACACTAAGTTGATGTATGTGTGCATATAAACCACATTTTTGGTATTTTTTCTTCTTTTTTTTTTTGGCCTTGATACACTTAAATGCTGAAAGTAAATGTTATACTATTTTAGATCTTCATTTTCTTAACTTGATTAAAAATACTATCAATTTATCTTGATGTTGCTTTCGTAATCATTTGCATTCTTCATCCTTTGTATGTCTTAAGGCGAATAATATATATATTCAATAAGTTGTATGTTTTATTTGCCCCCATAATTATAACTCTTATTCCGTGAGGAATTATTGATTTTAATATTTACCATCTCCTTGTAATTTTTCACTTTTCATTTTGTTGACTTAATGTATTTCTTTATATGTAGAACTAATTTGAAAATTTCTATTAAGTTGCTAAAACTTACTTAATGACTACAAGAGGACTTAAGGAGGGTGTGAAGTGTTTTATTAACTTCAAGTATGTTACGTTATAACCAACAAATATATAAGATCCATAATTTTACAATTTTTGTAGAATCTTATAATCCAACAACCTGATTCTTAACACCCAATTCCATCCAATCCTGATCCTGAAAACCTTGAATTTCAATGATGAGGGGATGAGTATAGGACAAAGGCCAAAGGAATCTAGATAGTAGGAGCTAGATGCATGCTTGTTTGGTACTTTCAATTTGTGAATCTTATAATCAAGCAATCTGATTCTTAACATCCAAATCCATCCAATCCCAATCCTAACAACCTAGACTTTCAATGATGAGGGGATGAGTATAGGATAGAGGCCAAAGGAATCTAGATAGCAGGAGCTAGATGCATGCTTGTTTGGTACTTTCAATTTGTGAATCTTATAATCAAACAATATGATTCTTAACATCCAAATCCATCCAATCCCAATCCAAACAACCTTGACTTTCAATGATGAGGGGATGAGTATAGGACAGAGGCCAAAGGAATCTAGATAGCAGGAACTAGATGCATGCTTGTTTGGTACTTTTAGGTTTTCCCATATTTGATATTTTGCCAATATATCGACGATAAATTTGTGAATTTCATAATACGTTACGTTTCGGTTGCATTGTATATTAGAAACAGTGAGATATAAGCCGATATGTGATTTTAGAGCCACGAATTTATTCCATGCATCTATAACATTCAAATTTGTCTTCATTTCTCAAGTTGTCTAAGACCTGGAGGTTGTTAGCCTTGATGCCACCTCATGATTGTCTAGTGAAACCTATAACCAATGAGAAAACAGTAAAAAGATAATAATAATTTAGTATTAGTTGTATGGTATTCGTGTCTTGGTAATGATAGCAAAACAAGTTACTTAGACCTAATTCCTCTTTATAAGCACTCTTATACCCAATTTCCTTCTCATTGGTGCATATACTACTGCTCATAAGTAGGAACGTTATCAAGTGCATCCACCATCTAATAATACATCAAATCATTACCAATAATATTCACAACTTCAATGATGCAAGCGTAACACCGTAGACACCACCAAAACATTGATATCAATAGTAGTGGAAACACTGAGTCTAAAGTTGGAATTAGAGCATATAACATACCAGTGATCAATAGTTTTAAATATCTTGGTATATAATACAAAGCACGAATGGTTCGTGCAAGCAATGGAGAGATAAACAAAGACATTTTTCGTAAGCATTAGAGGGATGAAATGATTTAGAGTATTTTGTGATAAGAAAATTCCTCTCAAAAATATGGGAAAATTTTACAATGTGGCATTAGACAAATTATGTTATACAGGTTCAAATGTTGGCCAATAAATCAAACCATGCTTCATTGAATATGCAATCATTCAGCAAGAGGCAAAACCAAGAACATAGTAATAAAGATAAGGTGAGGGCTACGCCTTTTGAAGGTAAGATCCGAGACTCAAGTGGTTTAGTCATGTGAAGCATTAAGTTGTTACAAGAAGATTATTCTAACAAACAGGAAAAGAAGAAGAGTTAGACATAAGAAATTTGACACAAGGTGATTAGGCATGATTTAGCTTGTTTGAGACTTCCCAATGACATGTCCCTAGATGGTAAGATGTGACATCGAGTGATTAGAGTAGTCAACTACAAGTAGGGACCTTCTTTTGTCTCTACAATTGTCAATAATGATTGCTTGTGTGTGGTGGTCATTATTGTTTTGTGCAACTTCATTGTTTTTATGGTTTCTAGTATTTGTCATACCTTTTTATGGTTTCTAGTATTTGTCATACCTAGTATTATTTATTTACTCTTCCTTAAAAGTTGAATTTTCATTTAGTAGGCATATTGCAAGCCAAAATATGAGTTTTATATTATTATAGCTGCACGACTCTCATTAGTATTAATATTTTTCTTTTATGTGCCTATCTACATGTTCAATATACCCTAGCACTAACTATACTCTTTTTGTTGCTAGTTTTTATCACCCTAGACTCCTTTTTCATCTCTACTTAAAAGGAAGGTTTTTCTTTAAGAAAAAAAAAAAAAAATATATATATATATATATAGAACATTTCATAAACTACTCCTCACTAGCCTCAAGCTATTAAAAGTGAGGTTGCGTGCACAACTAGACAACCCACCCAACCCCTACCAATGGCAGGTTTGAATTTGGGTTTCTGCTGTTATATCTAATAATTGGTCAGAGCAGAACATGAACATACACACAAAGGTTCCTTTCATTTTATATTTTCTTATATAAAAGAAAAAAGAAATCAGTACAATTTTATAATTATTATCATTATTTAAGATTTTTTACAAATATGATTAGATATAGTCATAAATAAGGATAAGAGAACTTACCCAAACAATGAAACAATTGACAAAACTAAAAACATCAACTTAATTTGATATCACTACATCTTTAGGAAGTATAATGATTGAAAAATATCCGATTCCTTTCACATTTAACTTCCTAGTACCCAAATATCTTCATCCCCTTATTGAATGACAAAGGGTTTCTAATAACCAATTTTCTAGTCTAAATATTTTCTAAGTTTGTTAAAATTGAGACTCTACCTAGAATCAACAAGAGTGATGAGATCAAATTGTAGGATCTTATGACTGTACAAGTACCTAAAAAATGTGATCCCGATATAGTTATATGCTACGAAATAATGTATTTGAAGTTAAAAAAAACACTAAAACCCTTATTCTTAAACTCATTTGATAATTAATTAAGTTGTAGCAACTGAAAAGAAACATAAATTGTTGAATTATATACATATAAAAAAAATTGTACACAGACTATAAATACAAAACAAATGATGTTAAAAGTTGGCATTAGGAAAAAAAATATATAGTGGAAATAAAAGAAAATTAGATTTTAAAACAAATACATAAAGCATTCTGAGTCAATATGTAATGTCATAATATTCACCTATGATCCTGGGATCCAACCATGATTTAACTACTTTAAGATTCTACTTATTATCAGATATTGTTTAGTAACTTTTGGATTGTAGAATCATAAAATTCGAATTGGGAGTTCAATAACTATGGAATTTACTAGATTTGCTTTGATAGATCATTGATCAACTAAACTCCCAAGTTCCAACTGCAAAGTTGCAGTATACATGCAGTAGCATAATACAGAAAGATCTGGAACTCCTTAGTGTAAAGATCTCCGAACATTAATCTAGCATTTTTCAAGTACAACTCAGTAAATGGATTAATAACATAAAGAAAAACGTTAACAATATCGATCCCCGCTTATTGGAAATACAGGAAAAAGTTAACATTCAAGGTTCAGAGGCAATAACAGCAAAAACATGTTCTCTAATCAAAAACAATAAAGACCCTGCGAAATGAACCCGCGAGTCTAAATTTCTAATGAGTCTAGCAACCAAAAGCGAGCATTTACAAGGATTCGATCCTTTCACCACCCAAATTATCAGAAAGGCGAGTTCCACCGAACAACTAAATTTGATTAAGCCACAAGTTACGAACAAACGACAGCTTCAACACCGGAAGACATCTTGATTAACAGATACCCATAGTCCGAAAACAAGTCGATCCATAAAATGTTCAAATAATTAACAATAATAATCAACAACAATTGAATGCAGAGTATTAAACTACGAATGATTCAATTGGTATAGACCAACTAACGAAAGGGTAATAAAGATCTCCGTACTCACCGACATGGAACCGATTGGACTAAAAACTCAACTAGGATAGAAATTCCGATTGCAGCAAAATCAGCGATGTCAGAAATGAGAGGAGAAACAGAGAAGGGGGCTTCCCTTTAAAGTCATCGAGACGTTGACGAGAGAACGTCGATACGACAGTGGCGTCACGTTCGTCCCAATACCCACACGGCCTCACGTTATTAGGTTTGTGCAAATAATTAAGGTTTCTCGTTGGTTTGATAACTAATTTGATTTAATTTTAATTTATTGGTTTTGATTTAAGAGCTTGTGAGAATAATAATAATAATAATATTAATATTTATAAAACAAAAAATTATGATAATTATGATAATTATATTAATAATGAAAATAATATTAATGATACAAATAATATTGTTATTAATAATTAAAATGACAATTACTTATAATAATAATGCTAATAGGTATGCTAATTATATGAATAGTAATTATTATTATAGTTAATATAATAATTATTATAATTATAATATTATTATTGTTATTATCAATATAATTAATTATAATTACAAATTATTTTAATAAATATCATAATAATTAATTATTATATTTATGTTACATTATTATTATTATTATTATAAATATTACAATTATCCTAATAATTATTATTATTTTTTTGTATCAATAATATTAATAATTTTAATTATTATTATTCATCATAACATTATCAATATCAATAATTATACTAATAATTATAATTATGATAATTATAATAATAAATAAATATTATTTTTTTCTATAAATTATCTTCTAATTATTATTTTATATTATTGAATTAAAATTATTAATTATTATGTTAGTCCAATATGATCTTATTAGTTTTTATATAATCTAATATAATAAGATGTAAAAATAAACTCTAACCAATATGGCAATCTTTCTAACTCTAAAGAGAACCTTTTTAAATAGAAATTTAGAATTTAATGGTTGGTTTTGAGTGATATAAATACAAAAAAAAAAAAAAAATCTTGCAACAATGAGAGGTAAACAATATAAGTTGTGAATCCTTAGACTTTAAGATCAATAAGAACATATTATTTATAATCCAATTCAAATTCATCAGTTTCTTATCTAATTTTATAAGAGCCTTATGGGCTCCTCTATTATTTCTAAAACTCATCTACATGAGGATGTTCTTTGAAGAGGCAAAACCCTAACCATTGAACAACAAAAAAGCTTATTACTTCTAATAAGTAAAGATGAGATTAGGAAATCAATTTTTTGAAATAGGATATTGGTAGCAAGTCATTATCACTATCAAATTAAACATATCTCCAACCTAAATAATAATTAAAAATATAGTATAGGGTAAGAAAGGATTATTCCCATGATGAGGATGCAATTTTAAACTCTAAAATATTAAGTAAAATAATTAAACTATTTAATTACATATAATAAATAAATAATAAAATAAAATTGTTATCTATAATATTAATAAGGATTTGGAAGTTGATATGAGAAAAAAATTGAAATAAAACTAATAACTAAATAAATTATTGAATTGCTCTAGTAACTAAACTAATCTATAAAATAAATAATTAAGATCAAAATTAAATTAATTAATAACTATACTAATAAATACATATTCTACCTTTTTCTATCCCGACATCTATATCAAATTCATATAGTCAATTTTTATATTAAGTATCGGATATGTAGATAGTCAATTTTGATAATTTAACCATTTAGAATTAACTCGCTAACTCTCTTGAGTTCTATTTTTGTATAATTAGGCTAATTCCTACATTTTTTCTAATACTAATTAACCTCTCTAAATTAATTTTTTCTATTAAATTAATCTAGAGATAAATTAATCGCATTATATTCTAAGAAAACTCATTATCCCTAACTAAAATAAAAACCCCACATTTTTAACATAACTAGAATAAATCGTAATTTAATTCAGTTACTTGCGAAGACCATGGATTAAATTAATAACTACTTGTTTCAATTTTAATGCTAACTTGTTAGAATTAACTAAAGAGCTATAATCCTCAATTATAAATATATAATCGATCAAATTTCATATAAAGGATAAGAATTTAAGCATTAATCACAAATATGATTTATATATCAAAACATAATAATTCACAATTCATAATATTCAAATATAGTAAAAATCAACACTTAATAAAATATTGCTACTAAAAATTAATGCAGGTCATATGTATAATTAGAAATACATAAAATTTAAGTAGATAATAATATAAAATGAAGGAAATTAAGAATAGGTACAATAATTCTTTGATTTAAAGTGTATTTGTAAAGATTACTTTCATCAGTTGGTTACAACTCACGGAATCACGAACTCACTTAGTTACTATAGCTATTCCTTCTATTTAGATATATATATATATATCCTAAACCTTAATGTAATAGGTTCATAATATACATGTGGAGTAGAATAAGGAAGAAAAAAAATCCTCAATTTTTGATTTATTTGGTAGAGACTTCAATCTCCAATATATTTTTTTCTTCTTGGCAATGCTTGTATTTTTCTCTTTGAGTTTTGTCCTCATTATGTGTGTGTGTGTTGCTTTATATCTTTCTTCTTCTTTTTCTTTTCTTTTTTCACAAGCATGTTGTTGATCTTTTCTCGGTTTGTTGGAAATTTTATATGTTACCCTCCGAATATTTTTGTTTGATAAAAAGATTAAAAATATATATCTCATAAAAAACCGTTATTTTAGGAGATATTCACATATGTACATTAAATATAAATTTTGACCATGATATAATTGGATTTAAAAAAAATATCTAAAAAAAAAAGTTGTAGATCTCATTTTTATCTTTCTATAATTGGTTAGATTATCTAAATCTGAGTTCATATAAGAAAGTTGTGGCCAAAATACATAAAATTATCAATATTCATACGATTTTATCATTTTACTTGAATTTAATTAAACAAATAGGATAATTAAAATTTAAGTACACAATTATAAATAATGTAACTAGCCTCAAATATTATTTAAATAAATGACTAAAAACTTAAATTAAGATGGCATAAAATAAATAATAATGCATGTCCATTAAAGATGATAAAGCTCTGACACATGATGGGTATAATGCCTATTTTTATTAGCATTGCTAGAGTATTAATAAAAATCATGTTTGGCTGGTTGTCTAAGAGTTTTTTTTTGTTCTTGTTGGTTACCTAGAAATATAAATATTGATGATGTAAGCTTAATTCCTAAGGTGGATGCACCCCAATATGTTGAGCATTACAAACCCACTGCTTGCTATTAGATCCTTTCCAAGATTATATCTAAGGTAATTACCAATTAAATACAATTTGTCTTAGATTCTATTATTGACAAGTCTCAAACTACCTTTGTCAAAGGAAAAAAAAATTGGAAATAACATTCTCTTGGCTCATGAATTGGTGAGATGCTATAATTTAAAACATATTTCTCCCCGATATATATTGAAATTGGATTTAAGGAAGGTGTATGACTTTGTGGAATAGTGTTTTGTTGAACAAATTCTACATGGCTTGGGTTTCCCCTTGCATTTTTTTTAGGCTTATCATGCATTGTGTTTCAAATGTTAGCTATTCTATTCTATCTAGAGGAGTTCCAAGCCTACATTTTACTACAAAAAAGGGATTAAGACAAGGTGATCCCATTTCACCTTACTTGTTTGACATTGTTATGGAGTACTTTCATCGAATGCTTTAGGGTTTATGGTAGGATTTAACTTTCATTAGCCATCCTAAATGCCATAAAACCAAGACCATTACTATGTCTTTTTTTGATGACCTACTATTGTCTTCTCACAAAAGTGTTGATTATGTTCTCAAGATCTCAGATACTTTTCTATGCTCTTTGTCCTATCTAGCCTTGAATTAAAAAAATATAAAAGTGCTTGCTTCTGTGGTGGTATTCATCCTTCTAAAAAGAGCCAACTCCTATCTACTTTGCAAATGGGAGAGGGCACACGTCCCATCTCTTATCTTGGGGTGCCTTTATCTAGTAGTAGACTGACTATAACCCAATGTTTCTAGTTTGTTGATAAGATCACTAAAAAGATTATATTATGGTCCATGGAATTTATTTCATGCTCTAGAAAACTCCAACTCATTAAATATGTTTTGTATAGCATTGGGAACTACTAGAGTAAATTTTTTATATTGCCCAATAAAATTGTGCAAAGCATTGAAGTCTGCTATCAATCCTTTCTTTGGTCGGGCTATGACTCTATTTCCAAAAGCGCATTAATATATTGAAAACCATATGTACCCCAAAGGCAATGGTGGTTTAGATCTTTATGACATGCAACTATGGAATACAACTGCTATAGGCAAACTCCTTTGGCATTTAATTGAGAAAAAATATACTCTATGGGTGAAGTGGTGCCATGAATATTACTTCAAACATAAGGATCTTTGGTCTATATATAAGACATGCTAACTATTTTCGTTAATCTATGAAAAAGACTATGGGACAATGATCTCTTCTAGATCCCTTTATTTAGCATTCTCAAAACACAATTACTAATGGGAGAGGAAAATATAGCATTGGTTATTGCTATCATCTCATAATATCTAGCGGCCCTCTTATGAATTAGAGTAAGGATGTGTGGCAAATAATTACAATTCCAGGGAACCAATTTATTTTATGGATTTCCATTAATGAACGTTTGGTCACAAAAATGTTCTTCCAATAGATAGGAGATCAGATGGACTTAATACAATGCCCACAATTTAAATGGATTGTTATAAAGGTTGATATGGCTACTTATATCAACATGGTATACTATCTTTTTGGTGATTTCTTCCTAAAGACACCACAGTCAAGTGTGCTTGTCATTGAACATTTTTTAGAATGAGTGACACTATTAGAAAGTTTTAGAAAATTTTTAATTTTTTTGGGAAGTGTGTAAGTAAGAACAAAGCATGCTAAAAAGACTCGTATTGAATTGTAGAGTTAGCCAATCAATCTAAAAGCCCTATTGGGTAGCCCCTTCAACCCTTATGGGATTAAAAGGCTATAATGTAGCTACTAAGTGGTTCATTAATAGTCGTATCGACTTGAGGTATTACATGTAACTTGTAGCCTATACAACTTAGAGGAATACACTTTCAATCACCTCTTCTTTGCATGTACGTATGTAAAAGCAAATCGCCAGACTATTATTGATGTCTTTGGTCAACGCCACATCACACAACATTAGAGGAGTGAGCTTAACTAGAAAGCCCTAAGGAAAAATCAATAGCTTTGAGATTACTTCTTGTCGTCATGGTGTACCATATTTGGAAGGAAATGAACGTTCGATTTTTCCACCAACAAGAAAGGCTAACAATGTGTCTTTTGATATTAATTGTCCATAATGTTGCCTATAGAATTGTTAGTGTTACAAATTGTAAAAGTTTTACTATCCTAGCATATTTCGTTGATAGTGTCCAAGTCTAGTACCTGTAGTAGTATTTTGTTTGAGACCCTTTACTAAACACTCATTTTTGTTTAGTAATAATAGTAATGTACTTACAAAAAAAAATTAAGTACGATGAAAATTTTGAATTTAAAAATATTATCACTTTTTAACAAAATTAAAGATTAATAATTTTTTATCTTTTATTTTCTAAGACGTTATAACTTTTATTTTATCTTTTGCAAAATAAATAAGTAAATGATAAAATTTGAAATATCATATTTTATTTAATGTGTTCATTAAAAGTGTGAAAATTTTAAAAGTGATACTCTCTAACAGAGTGGGTAATTAATTAGAAATGTATATATTGTAGATATAGATAATAATAATAAAGTATGGGTAATAATAATTGTAACACCCCCAAAATTCACTACTGAAAAATTTCGTTTTATTGAAAGATAATTGCGGAAGCGATTTAATAAACCGTGAATTTTGGGAGTATTACCGCCACACTTAGTACCAGACCGGTTCATTCATACCGTTCTAGTACTAAGTGCTAAGGCTAAAGGAGTAAAATAAAATTTCACGAGAACTTAAGCATTTGAATATCAGAGTAGCACTGTAAATACTTTACAAGAGAAAACATTCAATCACGGTGATTACGAAATAACAATACGTTGAATTTAAATGAGACAAATTAAAACCCTAAAAGAATTTCCGGACAGTACCTTACGCTCCCCCCAATGGCCCACTTGAATAGCACCTGAAACACAACCTGCAAGGGGTACTGCCCATTGAATAGGCAGGGGCCCCAGGAAGGGAACCCTTCAGTACTACGGTACTGAGTAACCCTTTAAAAACACGCCTAAAATACAGGCACACATATTACACATGATACTACTACATTCAGATATGACCATAGGTATAAACATGGTATTCAGATCCAATTATTTGTACATCCAATGACTCAATCATACATTAATACCGTATATGTAAAATTCACTTTCATGTATTCAATAATCAATCAACCAATATCAAATAGGCCAATGATCAGTAATCGAGATATTTTTCGGGCCTTGAGGCCATTAATCAAGTGTCTCAATGACTAGTATTTTCCCATAACTCATTCACATCCGAAATAAATTTTTATTGAGCTCGGGACCTCCACTATTATTGCCGGTGGACCGGAATATAAAATCATCATCCAGGGCACAACGCTCCTGGCCACTATTATAACCGGTGGACCGGGATATATAAAGAATCATCACCCAGGGCACAACGCTCCTGGCCACTATTATAACCGGTGGACCGGGATATATAAAGAATCATCACCCAGGGCACAACGCTCCTGGCCACTATTATAACCGGTGGACCGGTACTCAATATCATAAATCGCTGGGCCCGGCTCATTAATATTCCACTTTCAATTATAGTATCTTTCCTTTCTTAAATCAGCACATCAATCATATTTATTTGCCTCGATAGGGAGATCAATAACCCGGGACACAAAGGTACACCGGTCGCACTGGCGCATAACAGCAACTCAGTACCCTTCAACTAGTAACCCAGGGACGCAAAGGTACCCTGGTCGTACTGGTGCATAAAGCTAACTCAGTACCCTACCGACAAGGACACCTAATCCTTAAGTATGCATACCCCCTAACTAGGTCCGTAGAGCTAGAAAGAGTAGATATAGGGCCTGGCTGGGGCTCAAAGGCACACCAGCAAATACCAAACCATCGTGGACTAAACCACGTCCTTAGGGTAGCGACCCCTAAGGAGTCACCATTCCCGATCTCGAGGTCTTTCACTTTAAGTATTAATATCTTAATTAATAGTGATCACAAAAACACAACAATACGATAATTATCCTCTTTTAATCGTTTAGATATCATCAAAAATTTCTTATTCAGATGGTCATCCAAAGTAACATAGGAGAATCATTAAGGCCATCATAAACTCATCTAATTCCGAATTAAAACTCATTCTCGCGATACTTACTAATCATCAAACATTCTTACCTCGTTAATCAACACTATTAGAGCCATGTTACGAATTCCACAATCATAATGATATACTGGATACAGCCTACTTATTTACCCTTTTACATACAAAATCACTACGTCACCCTTTCTTATTTGATAAATTACCATGTTACCCTCCTTGTTACAAAATCACCAAGTGATCCCTTATTCGATTTAGGTTACTAAATTATTTATCATACTTATTAGGACATTAATTCCCCCTTAATAATTATTACACTTAATATACTTTCCATTTAATTGGTTAGATCACCACTTTGCCCCTTTCTCCTTTATTACACTTAATAAATTATCCTTGAGTTGGTCAAATTACCAAATTACCCTTCCTTCTTGTCCAAAATTACCAAATTGCCCTTTGGTTGGTGAAATTACCAAACTACCCTTGCATATGATCATAATTACAAATTTGCCCTTCTCCGTTATTAAATATACCAAATTACCCTTTAGTTATTTAAGTTACCGAATTGCCCTTCTTAACTGTCATAATTACCAAACTACCCTACTCCATTATCCAAAATTACGAAAATACCCTCCAATCGGTTGAATTACCAACTTACCCCTCACATTTATCATATTTACCGTTTTACCCTTCTCTACTATTAAATTATCGAATTACCCTCTGGTTATTTAAATTATTATTTTACCCTTCTCAATAATCATTATTTCCAATTTACTCCTTTCCAATGTTCACCTTTACCCCTTTGATTTACACAATTACCGTTTTACCCCTCTACCTTCAAATTTACCATTTTACCCCCTTAACTCCCAAGATTATCATATCGCCCTTTTACTTATAACTTTTCCATTTATCCTTAATTATAAAATTGCTATCTTACCTCCTTTAATTTCCAAATTACCATTCCGCCCTTAGATTGTAAAATTATCATTTCGTCCTTTAATCATGAAATTACTATTTTGCCCTTTTATTATAACATTACCAAATTGTCCTTTTATTACAATTTACCAAATTGCCATTCTTTTTAACAAGATTACCAAATTGCCCCTTTTTATTACAAGAATTACTCTTTTCTCCTTTATTCACAAAATTACAATTTTACCCCTACCTCCAAAATTACTATTTTCTCCCTTGATTAACACATTCACCATTTTACTCTTAGGCCATACTCATATACAATATACATTCTTAAAATCTCCCCCTAATGCTAACAAAATGTTACACATGTAATAAAAATCACCATAGCATATCACAACATGGATAATAATTTATATTTTCCCTAACCACCAAATTATTACACAAAATATTATTCCCATACACATCATCAATCCATCATGCTTCCTTTTCATCAACAACCACATTAACCACATATGATAATGCTAAGTAACATATATCAAGCATAATACATATTGATAATGCCTAATGTGATAACATGCGTTAATCCATGCATTTAAGCGGGATTTAACGGTTACCTTAATCTCGCCAAAATTATCAAACCTTACCAAGCACAATTAGCAATTCAACACCTAAGATAACATCCATCATATACATGTTAGAAATAAAATCCAAGTATAAAACTTTATAAAATTTAATTAGTAAAACACTTAATATAAAACCCCATTATACCTTAAGAAAATTAGCCAAATCATTTTTATTTTTATTTTTTTCATAAAGGGGAGCTCACGCTGCTCATGCAGCGTGAGTGTCATGCACAAATGGGCAGGGAAATGGCTCGAAGAGGGGTGGAGGAAGAAAAATCAGCCATGTTCGGGTTGAGGTCTTTGGGCTAGAAAAGAGGGTGGTTGGGGGAGGTTTGGTGGCAAGGTAAGGATGCAGGAGGGAAGAGGGAGTGTTAGTGGCGGCCAAGGATGGTTTCGCGGCGGCTGAAGGCGGCGGGTACGGCGGCGGCAAGGCGGCGAAGATGGCTGGTGATAAGGGGAGAAATGGGGAGAAAAGAAAGAAGGGGTGGAGAAGGGAGGAGGTGTAGGGCTCAAGGGGGCGGTGTGGGGATGCAGGGCAGTAGGGGGTGGTGGCAGGAGTCGGCGCAGGGGTTGGTTGCGGCGGTCGGAGCGGCGGACGGCGGCGGCGCAGGAAGAAAACAGAAAAACAAAGGAAAGGAGGGAGGAGAGAGGAGGGAGCTCGGGGGAGGGAGATATGGCTCGAAAATGGGGCAAGGAATGGACGAAGGGCAGAAGAAAAAGAAGAGGGAGGGTAAGGGGGGTAGGTCGCAGGGCATAGGGCGGCAGGGAGGCGGTAGGGTGGCAGGGAGAGGGTGGCGACGGGGAGTAGGGGCTGCCACCATGGTTAGGGTGTAGGGTGGCGTGGCTCGAAATAGAGGGGAAGAGGACGGGGTAGAGAGAGGGGGCAGTAGGGACAGTGCAGCGGCAGGCGGCGACAGGCGGCGGCAGGCGTAGGTGGTCGGGCGGCAGCTGCAGAGGGTCGGGCTGCTGTCGACGCCTGGGGGAGAAGAAGAAGGAAGAAAGGCTGTGGCGGCCGGTCGGGGGAAAGGCAAGCAAAGGCTGGCCGGTCCGGGGAAAAAGAAAAAAGAAAGGGGGAGCCGGCCGGGTTATGCACGCGGGAGAGAGGGAGGGGTGTGCTGGGCGGTGCGCGAGGGAGAGAAGGGGGAGGCGGGCCGAAGGCCCAACGCGCAGGGGAGAGGGGAGCAGGCCGGGCGGGCGGCCCAAGGGGGAGAAAGGAGAAAAGAGAAGAAAGAAGAAAAGGAGAAAAGGAGGAAAAGAAAAGGAAAAAAAATGGGAAAATAGGGGAAGTAAATTAAATAAATTTTATAAATCATAAAATGTAATATTCTTGATAATTTATTTAATTTAATAATGTAATTTATTATAATCTAATATATTGATTTAAAAAAAAGGATAAGGTTAGTAAAATATTAGTGTGAAAATAATTTAAATAAAAATAGCATGATAGAATAACAAAATATCTATTTTAATTTACTAAATATTCCCGTCTGAATTTACATACTAAAGAAAAATCCATAGATTAATTAAATTAAATAAATTTTAAAAGCCAATTTATTTCGAATAATAGGTATTTATTAAAATATAGGTTTTCGAAATTTTTGGGGGATTACATCACTACCCCCTTAAAGAGAAACTTCGTCCCCGAAGTTTGGGCCTTAGCACTAGGGTTACAAACAGGGATCCTAAGTTACTTGGGGGGTAACTACCCCCTTAAAGAAAAACTTACTTAAATAAGGAAAAAAAAATAATTACACACACGAAAAGCAATACAACCACTACAAGGAACTTGAAGGTAAGCTAGAAGAGGTTAGGTTATGATTGAATGCTTGCTCGTCTCCTTTGGCTATTGAGGCTGAACGTATTACTCTAGCGCTTGATCTTGCCGAACCGACGGCTGTTGTGGCCTTGGAAATCCTTCACGGGGCGCACTGTAGCATTCAAAACTTCTATGCCCAAGTTGTCCACAATCATGGCACTGAATCAGCTTTCCTTTGCAATCCTTGCCTGGATGATCTCTTTTGCAACGTCGGCAGTGGTAGTGTCGGTCCGGTCTCTTGCTAGGCTTTGCTTTGGAAATACTCTGATTCTTCTTACACGGAGCTTTGGTTTGAAGTTGAGACTGTTCCCGCAAAACTTTGCTACTGGGGCGATGACTCCTTGTCTCGGTCTCGGTCTCAGTCTCTTCGTTCTTTCTCTTGCCTAGGATGGAGGCTTGTTCTTGGATCAAGGCATCAGCATTACATGCCCGTTCGTATAGCGTACTCAGGTCGTGGAAGATGTCAGCACCCATCATGCTTCGGATGTTGAATCGAAGTCCTTGCTCGAATTGAAAGATTGTCGTTACCTTGCTAGTTGCTATTCCGGGGGCGAACCTCAGCAATTCCGTGAATCGTGCGTAGTACTCTCGAACCGATAGGTTTCCTTGTGTCAGTTCCATAAATTCCTTGAGTTTGGCCCTCTTGAGACTTTCCGTGTAGAAACGCGTACGGATGGCGGTTTTGAAGTCTTCCCATGATGCCGGTCATCTTCCTTGAGTTCGAAGATCTTCCCACCAAGTATCGGCTGGTCCTCGTAGGAAATACGCCGCGATGTTTGTCCTTCGTTCCTCAGGACAGTCAAGTGCCTCGAAAGTCCTATCGAAATCTCGTACCCAACTTTCTAAGACCACGGGATCTTCTTTTCCATCGTAGGTCGGGGGTCGATGACGTGAAACTCTATCGAGCCAATCTTCTCCGATACTTGTTGAAGGCGAGTTAACTTGAGGTTGAGGCAACGCGGAGCGTTGAGCTAATCCCATGAGCACCTCGAACGCCCTCTCTAGGTTATCGATCCGTCCCTCTCGGTCCATGTTTAGTTAGCTGTAAAACAAAAGTCTGTTAGGAAAGGTGCTATTTCCTCAAGCTAAGGGACCTAAACCTACGTCACTTAGTCTACCGTACCCAACTCTCAGGACTAGTCCGGTTTATGGAAACCAAAAGAGAGAATTTAGAGAAAACTCTAGAAGAATTATTTAACCACCAAAACTTCTATGAAATACTTTGATTCTTACTTATATAATCAACTCAAAATATTTAAAAACCGAAGAAGGCTTTCAGAAATTACCTGATACCAACTTGTGGTACCCATTCAAAAAGATAAAGGCAGAATGGAGGCGCGGTCAAACATGCTTCAAAATCAAATACAAACTTCAAAAACAAATTTTATTTCCGAAAACGAGCGTGGCCAGAGGACCAACCGCTTTGATACCATATTGTAACACCCCCAAAATTCACTACTGAAAAATTTCGTTTTATTGAAAGATAATTGCGGAAGCGATTTAATAAACCGTGAATTTTGGGAGTATTACCGCCACACTTAGTACCAGACCGGTTCATTCATACCGTTCTAGTACTAAGTGCTAAGGCTAAAGGAGTAAAATAAAATTTCACGAGAACTTAAGCATTTGAATATCAGAGTAGCACTGTAAATACTTTACAAGAGAAAACATTCAATCACGGTGATTACGAAATAACAATACGTTGAATTTAAATGAGACAAATTAAAACCCTAAAAGAATTTCCGGACAGTACCTTACGCTCCCCCCAATGGCCCACTTGAATAGCACCTGAAACACAACCTGCAAGGGGTACTGCCCATTGAATAGGCAGGGGCCCCAGGAAGGGAACCCTTCAGTACTACGGTACTGAGTAACCCTTTAAAAACACGCCTAAAATACAGGCACACATATTACACATGATACTACTACATTCAGATATGACCATAGGTATAAACATGGTATTCAGATCCAATTATTTGTACATCCAATGACTAGGGATGTAAACGGGGCGGGTATTACCCGAAACCCGACGGATTTTATCCGACGGATACTTAAACGGATATGGATAAACGGATATGGATACGGATATGGAGGATAGAAAAAAATATCCGTCGGGTTCGGGTACGGATACGGGTATGGGATATCCATACCCGTACCCGTAACCATACCCGTATCCATATCCGTACCCGTTTACCCGATATATAATTACCCTTTTACCCTTAATTTTAAAATAAATATAGTATAAATTAAGGTTAAAATTGTCTTTTGGCTTAACTATAAATGGGTTTATCCGTCGGGTAATGGATTTATCCGTTGGACAATATTCATTAACGGGTAAACGGATAATCCGTCGGGTAATGGATATCCAACGGATACGGATACGGATATGTCAACGGATATCCGTTCGGGTACGGGTACGGATTCGGGTACGGATTTTCTTATCGGGTACGGATACGGGTATGGTAATACCCGACCCGAACCCGCCCCGTTTACATCCCTACCAATGACTCAATCATACATTAATACCGTATATGTAAAATTCACTTTCATGTATTCAATAATCAATCAACCAATATCAAATAGGCCAATGATCAGTAATCGAGATATTTTTCGGGCCTTGAGGCCATTAATCAAGTGTCTCAATGACTAGTATTTTCCCATAACTCATTCACATCCGAAATAAATTTTTATTGAGCTCGGGACCTCCACTATTATTGCCGGTGGACCGGAATATAAAATCATCATCCAGGGCACAACGCTCCTGGCCACTATTATAACCGGTGGACCGGGATATATAAAGAATCATCACCCAGGGCACAACGCTCCTGGCCACTATTATAACCGGTGGACCGGGATATATAAAGAATCATCACCCAGGGCACAACGCTCCTGGCCACTATTATAACCGGTGGACCGGTACTCAATATCATAAATCGCTGGGCCCGGCTCATTAATATTCCACTTTCAATTATAGTATCTTTCCTTTCTTAAATCAGCACATCAATCATATTTATTTGCCTCGATAGGGAGATCAATAACCCGGGACACAAAGGTACACCGGTCGCACTGGCGCATAACAGCAACTCAGTACCCTTCAACTAGTAACCCAGGGACGCAAAGGTACCCTGGTCGTACTGGTGCATAAAGCTAACTCAGTACCCTACCGACAAGGACACCTAATCCTTAAGTATGCATACCCCCTAACTAGGTCCGTAGAGCTAGAAAGAGTAGATATAGGGCCTGGCTGGGGCTCAAAGGCACACCAGCAAATACCAAACCATCGTGGACTAAACCACGTCCTTAGGGTAGCGACCCCTAAGGAGTCACCATTCCCGATCTCGAGGTCTTTCACTTTAAGTATTAATATCTTAATTAATAGTGATCACAAAAACACAACAATACGATAATTATCCTCTTTTAATCGTTTAGATATCATCAAAAATTTCTTATTCAGATGGTCATCCAAAGTAACATAGGAGAATCATTAAGGCCATCATAAACTCATCTAATTCCGAATTAAAACTCATTCTCGCGATACTTACTAATCATCAAACATTCTTACCTCGTTAATCAACACTATTAGAGCCATGTTACGAATTCCACAATCATAATGATATACTGGATACAGCCTACTTATTTACCCTTTTACATACAAAATCACTACGTCACCCTTTCTTATTTGATAAATTACCATGTTACCCTCCTTGTTACAAAATCACCAAGTGATCCCTTATTCGATTTAGGTTACTAAATTATTTATCATACTTATTAGGACATTAATTCCCCCTTAATAATTATTACACTTAATATACTTTCCATTTAATTGGTTAGATCACCACTTTGCCCCTTTCTCCTTTATTACACTTAATAAATTATCCTTGAGTTGGTCAAATTACCAAATTACCCTTCCTTCTTGTCCAAAATTACCAAATTGCCCTTTGGTTGGTGAAATTACCAAACTACCCTTGCATATGATCATAATTACAAATTTGCCCTTCTCCGTTATTAAATATACCAAATTACCCTTTAGTTATTTAAGTTACCGAATTGCCCTTCTTAACTGTCATAATTACCAAACTACCCTACTCCATTATCCAAAATTACGAAAATACCCTCCAATCGGTTGAATTACCAACTTACCCCTCACATTTATCATATTTACCGTTTTACCCTTCTCTACTATTAAATTATCGAATTACCCTCTGGTTATTTAAATTATTATTTTACCCTTCTCAATAATCATTATTTCCAATTTACTCCTTTCCAATGTTCACCTTTACCCCTTTGATTTACACAATTACCGTTTTACCCCTCTACCTTCAAATTTACCATTTTACCCCCTTAACTCCCAAGATTATCATATCGCCCTTTTACTTATAACTTTTCCATTTATCCTTAATTATAAAATTGCTATCTTACCTCCTTTAATTTCCAAATTACCATTCCGCCCTTAGATTGTAAAATTATCATTTCGTCCTTTAATCATGAAATTACTATTTTGCCCTTTTATTATAACATTACCAAATTGTCCTTTTATTACAATTTACCAAATTGCCATTCTTTTTAACAAGATTACCAAATTGCCCCTTTTTATTACAAGAATTACTCTTTTCTCCTTTATTCACAAAATTACAATTTTACCCCTACCTCCAAAATTACTATTTTCTCCCTTGATTAACACATTCACCATTTTACTCTTAGGCCATACTCATATACAATATACATTCTTAAAATCTCCCCCTAATGCTAACAAAATGTTACACATGTAATAAAAATCACCATAGCATATCACAACATGGATAATAATTTATATTTTCCCTAACCACCAAATTATTACACAAAATATTATTCCCATACACATCATCAATCCATCATGCTTCCTTTTCATCAACAACCACATTAACCACATATGATAATGCTAAGTAACATATATCAAGCATAATACATATTGATAATGCCTAATGTGATAACATGCGTTAATCCATGCATTTAAGCGGGATTTAACGGTTACCTTAATCTCGCCAAAATTATCAAACCTTACCAAGCACAATTAGCAATTCAACACCTAAGATAACATCCATCATATACATGTTAGAAATAAAATCCAAGTATAAAACTTTATAAAATTTAATTAGTAAAACACTTAATATAAAACCCCATTATACCTTAAGAAAATTAGCCAAATCATTTTTATTTTTATTTTTTTCATAAAGGGGAGCTCACGCTGCTCATGCAGCGTGAGTGTCATGCACAAATGGGCAGGGAAATGGCTCGAAGAGGGGTGGAGGAAGAAAAATCAGCCATGTTCGGGTTGAGGTCTTTGGGCTAGAAAAGAGGGTGGTTGGGGGAGGTTTGGTGGCAAGGTAAGGATGCAGGAGGGAAGAGGGAGTGTTAGTGGCGGCCAAGGATGGTTTCGCGGCGGCTGAAGGCGGCGGGTACGGCGGCGGCAAGGCGGCGAAGATGGCTGGTGATAAGGGGAGAAATGGGGAGAAAAGAAAGAAGGGGTGGAGAAGGGAGGAGGTGTAGGGCTCAAGGGGGCGGTGTGGGGATGCAGGGCAGTAGGGGGTGGTGGCAGGAGTCGGCGCAGGGGTTGGTTGCGGCGGTCGGAGCGGCGGACGGCGGCGGCGCAGGAAGAAAACAGAAAAACAAAGGAAAGGAGGGAGGAGAGAGGAGGGAGCTCGGGGGAGGGAGATATGGCTCGAAAATGGGGCAAGGAATGGACGAAGGGCAGAAGAAAAAGAAGAGGGAGGGTAAGGGGGGTAGGTCGCAGGGCATAGGGCGGCAGGGAGGCGGTAGGGTGGCAGGGAGAGGGTGGCGACGGGGAGTAGGGGCTGCCACCATGGTTAGGGTGTAGGGTGGCGTGGCTCGAAATAGAGGGGAAGAGGATGGGGTAGAGAGAGGGGGCAGCAGGGACAGTGCAGCGGCAGGCGGCGACAGGCGGCGGCAGGCGTAGGTGGTCGGGCGGCAGCTGCAGAGGGTCGGGCTGCTGTCGACGCCTGGGGGAGAAGAAGAAGGAAGAAAGGCTGTGGCGGCCGGTCGGGGGAAAGGCAAGCAAAGGCTGGCCGGTCCGGGGAAAAAGAAAAAAGAAAGGGGGAGCCGGCCGGGTTATGCACGCGGGAGAGAGGGAGGGGTGTGCTGGGCGGTGCGCGAGGGAGAGAAGGGGGAGGCGGGCCGAAGGCCCAACGCGCAGGGGAGAGGGGAGCAGGCCGGGCGGGCGGCCCAAGGGGGAGAAAGGAGAAAAGAGAAGAAAGAAGAAAAGGAGAAAAGGAGGAAAAGAAAAGGAAAAAAAATGGGAAAATAGGGGAAGTAAATTAAATAAATTTTATAAATCATAAAATGTAATATTCTTGATAATTTATTTAATTTAATAATGTAATTTATTATAATCTAATATATTGATTTAAAAAAAAGGATAAGGTTAGTAAAATATTAGTGTGAAAATAATTTAAATAAAAATAGCATGATAGAATAACAAAATATCTATTTTAATTTACTAAATATTCCCGTCTGAATTTACATACTAAAGAAAAATCCATAGATTAATTAAATTAAATAAATTTTAAAAGCCAATTTATTTCGAATAATAGGTATTTATTAAAATATAGGTTTTCGAAATTTTTGGGGGATTACAATAATTTATTAATACGGTAGTAAATATGAATACACCAATTTTATTAATTATGAAAAAATGGTAAATTCTAATAATATATATATATATATATTAAAAAAGCTTAATCCTCACACATTTTTTAAAATATAGGGGTGTTTTTGAATTATTACAAGGAAACGATTTGTTGTCTAGTTTTGGTATGATAAAAGTCTTGTGGTATTATATCCATAGCATTTATTTATACTTTAAAATACTACTTTTAAATACTCTGATTTATTAAAGAAGAATGAAAAGGAAAAATTTATATAAAAAATGTAATTAAGTTTAGAAAATATTATTAATACAATTTTATTTACATTATATACAAATAAATTATTGAGAAAAATGATGAATAATTTTTAGAAAAGGTGAAAATAGAGAGGTGAATTGAGGAAGTTTTGATCATTTATTATTATTTTTAAATATTAATTAATTAGGAAAGTGATATAAATAAATTCCTTCATTAAATAACATTTTAAATAATTTAAATAAATATTGTTTAAAAAAGGATAAATTACTGAAAATATTATTATCTATTGTTATTTTTTAGTTAAGATAAAAATAGATTTTTTATTATTATTTTGTCTTGCTAGACTACTCTCACACATCAAAATAATAATAATAATAATAATAATATATGTAAAATATCTTTATAATTTTGCTAGCTGCTTTGAAAAGAAAAAGATAAAATGGCAATTTAAATTATCATGAACTTCCAAAGATTGATGGGTATTGTTTGACAAATATAATAAGCTCATTTCTCTAGTATCTCGACTTAGAATGTATGGACCATTGAACTACAATCATAAAAAGAAAAGAATATTTGTATAACTAGTACTAGAAGTTAATATTTATCAATCATATAAAATATATTTTCCATATTTGTTTGATTTCATAAATCCTATGAATAATGGTGACATAGACAATAGCTATCGATTTAAATTTGCAGACGGGATTATAGAAATGTAATTTTTTTATTATGATTATAATTATAATTTAGTTTCTGTATTGTATTAGAAATAGTGAAATACCAATTTTTAGACGTCGCCGACAGACGATTGGCCCGTGGAAAACTTCCTGTCGAAAACAACACAACTTGGTTTGACCGCTTCATCGCCTTGGTAGATCAGTTTGTCTGCTTGCCCTTGCCTTTCAAGCACCGTCCTCCTTTCAAACTTTGCAAGTCTTCCTCCAGAAACTTCCAGCAGGATTTCCATTTCCGAAAGAGGGAAGGAAGAAAGAGTTCGATTGCAGATTGCAGATTGCAGAAAGAAGATGAGTTTTGCAGATTTAGAAGCGGGCAGACCCCTGTCTATGAGAAGGGCACAGCAGCAAGACCCAATTCAAGCGGTGGCTGCTGGTATTTTTCAAATCAATACAGCGGTTTCCTCCTTCCAGCGCCTTGTAAATACCCTTGGAACTCCCAAAGACACATTTGAGCTCCGCGATAAATTGTGAGTTCTTTCTTATCTTCTTCCCCGCCCCAAAATTTTCCCGTCAAGTGTTTTTTTTTTTCCCAATATTAGTTGGTTGTCTCTTGATTCTTCAAAATTGGGCGATTTAGAATTTCGGTTTTCTTATGTGGATGTGAATTACGATGTTGTGCAACTTGGTTTACTGCTTATGGATTAAGGTGGCAGTAAAGGCGAATCTTGAATTGGTGAGGGATTTTGATGGATATAAATTGAGGACGCTCAGTTGGCGCTAGTGGGGTTGACTATAATGAAACTGAATTGATGATTGGCTGAATTACTCATTGAGGTGTTGACTTGTTGTAAGAGATGTTTTAATAATAATAATAGTTTTTTTACTGCTTTGTTGGAGTGAAGTGTTTTTTATATCATCCTCTGCCATTGCAGCATCTCTGGAGTCTGAACTCTGAACTAGTAGGCATTTCATTTGCTTGTTTGATACCAATGTTTTTATTAAGAGCTTAGTAATTCTTGAAGCATGTAACTCCTAGTTCCAGATTATATTGGGCTGTGGTCGATGAATGTAGTGATGAATGACTGTTGTTGGACTATGATTAGTTAAATTCATCACATACGGTAGTTCATCTTCAGATTGGAGCGATATTTTGAGGGGGCATTTGATGCCGATGGCTTAAAAATGCTTAGACCTCCTTTATGTTCTATTTTATACTTAACAAAATGATGAGCCAGTACAAACTACAAAGCCCTCAAGTTTTTCTATTTTTCGATGCTTGAAAGACCTTGTCTCCAAAAATGTTCGTTTTTCATGAGCTGATCTTATACGTACCATGCATTCATGTGGAAATTGAAGTATTGGAGGCTAAACAAAGAGGTTACCTTTGATAAGTTCAACAGCTTTCCTTGATGCTTAAGCTCCACAATTGTTGCTTTCGCCCATGGTAGTACAAAGTTGGAAGCAACTGCCACTAGCATGACTGCAGTTGAATCGTGTAGACTGCAATAGTATTTCCTAATTAACTACTCAAATTGTTAAAATTTTATTATCCATTCAATTGGTTGACTGATTAGATAAAATCAATGCAGTGTTACTTATATTTTGTATGTTATTTCTACTGAATGCTAGGCATAAGACAAGACTACACATTGGACAATTGGTCAAAGATACCTCAACAAAGCTCAAAGAAGCTAGTGAAACTGATCTGATATATGAAGTCAGTGTAAGTCCATGGCAGGGGATATTCCTGCATTATGCACTGCAAATGATCCATACTTCTTTGTTGTTCCTTATGTACTTGCCTATGTTCTTGTGTGGCTGCTTGTTTTAGCATTGACTTCCAACTACTGAAATTGTACCATTTTCCGGTAGGCGAGCAAGAAGATTGCCAATGCTAAGCTCGCAAAAGATTTTCAGGCAGTGCTTAAGGAATTCCAGAAGGCTCAACGGCTTGCAGCACAGAGAGAAACTGCATATGCTCCATTTGTCCCAAAAGATGTGATCGCGTCTGGGTAGTTTCATCTCTGCACCTTTTTTTTTCTTATGCAACGTGTTTGAGATTCACCTAGTTATGGATGAGAGTAGTGATGAGATGAATTATCACTGGACTTAGCTTTATAGGAGTCTGGCTTTCTGAGGCTCTTTGAAGCAGAAGCATTCTTGTATTCTGAACATACTTCAACTAACTTAGGTCAGGAAAGGAGTGGACATCAATAGATCCATCAATTTCTTTTGGCATCTCAGAGAGATTAATTGAACATAGGAAAATTCAGTTCAGTATTTGGTATCTTTTGAAAAGTGATGTTTACTTTGTTCTATTATTATTATTATTATTAATGCTATTATTATTTTATCGTTATTATTCATTATTATTTTTAAGAAAAATGTACCAAACAATTTGAGTTTAGATGTAATATATATACAATATAACCATGATGGTTTTTGGGAGGGGGTGGAAGCACCATTTGAGCCTAAGATTGCATCTTTACATACCAAATGATCCTCTGTCTATTTTTGGGGTTGGCAGCGTATATGTCTAAGTGCTTAGGTTATCTGGTATGTAATATTGTAAACTCAAGATTATGTAGTGTTTTTAAAAAAAACTCATTATACTTCATGTTAGATCTAACTTAAAATCTTTTGATGCATTATTTCTTCTTCTTATTATTTTGAGAATAATTTGATGTTCTGGCAGACCGGTAAATTGTCTTGTTGGTAATAGAACATATGAAGGTTTCATGAATAAGAATTAGGTTAGATTTATCACAAAGTTGAGGTGTAGTCCTATATATATTTTGCTTTTTTACTTTTATAATAAAAAGGATATGTTGTGAGTCCTTTAGAAACAGTCCACTACTAACCCTCAATCTAGTAGAATGATTTACATAAGTTCGAGCCTTCCCAAGCCCTATCACTAGTGGAATCCAGGTTGGGCTGTTATCTTGAAGTTGAATGTAGTCTGGTTGAACAGCCATCAGGGTCCAAGGTGATTGCACTTCCTTGGCTGTAAATTCAAGAACCTAGTTGCTCTACCCTATTGCTCCTGTTGTGACTTACTTCTGGATTTGTCTTAGTGATGTGCCCTCCTTGGGTTGTGGTTCAAATTTGATGTAATTATTATTTATCCGCCCCCTATTTCATTCCTTGATGCTTAATTTGGATGCATTAGCCAGATGGTAGCTTAATTTTTGCTTCCGAGTCCTCTGTGCATGCTAATACTCAAATAGCACTGCCAACAGTTGTAAGTTGTACCATTTCAATCTGTTGATCATTTCTATTAATCTTACCTTATGAACAGATATAGTGTCAGTGATGAGGAGATGAGTTCATCTCATGAGCATGGACAGCAGACCCTTCTTTTGGAATCACGAAGGTTAGTGATGGTTTGTGAGGCAACATTGCAAATATTTGATCACCAAGGTCCACTGTTGAATGACAGAGTGCCTCAGGTTCAATTTAACAGAGTCCAAAAAGCTCCTGCAATCCCCTCTATTCCTCCCTCAGTGCTTTTTCAGTCTCCAGTTGATTGAATTTAGAGATTTCCTTGTTTCCTTTTTAAGTTTTTTGCCTGTGTGTGTGTGAGGAGAGAGGGGGGAGGGGTGGTTATCCTTCTATTTCCAGAATCCCTAATAGAGCTTGATGAAAGAAATAAAATCTTGGATGCCCATACCACACTCTGAATGATCCTTTATCAGCCCCACTAGAAAACGGGTGCCTTTATTCATTATTTATGGAGATTGAGCATGAAGTTGTGACCAACTTGCCTCCTTTCAACTGTGAACTTGCATCCTTAGATCCTATATGATATTGTGCAGACAGCAGGTCATACAGCTGGAAAACGAACTCGTATTTAATGAAGCTGTTATTGAAGAAAGAGAACAAGGGATTCAGGAAATTCAGCAGCAGATCGGTGAGGTGAATGAGATCTTCAAAGATCTAGCTGTGCTAGTCCATGACCAAGGATATTTTATTGGTAAGCCATTTCCCAATTTTATTCATCAATTCAATTCAAGTTGCATTGTGTGTTAGAAGAATCATCGTGAGTGTCAAACAATTCCTACGTGCAGATGACATCAGTTCCAATATTGAGAGAACTCAGGCTGCAACCACGCAAGGAACTACTTCTCTTGTAAAAGCTTCAAAGTCTCAAAAGTCTAGTTCTTCATTGGTAATCTGAAATCCTTTCTTCTCTTGTGTTCAATTTGTGAACTGATGTTGATTTTTTTCCCTACTAGGGGTGGTTCTTGAATCTCAACTGTTTTTAATACTAGGACAGGCTTACTGATAATATAATGAAGCGTGAAAGAAAGAAAAAAATCAAAAAAAAATCAGCAATAAGCATCCCTGAAGACCGAAAAACTTATATTACTGTACTTTTGTTTCATATACTCACTGTTCCATGGTCTTCTTTTCTACCCTCAAAGCCGCAGGCACTTTACATCGAAGTCACGAATTCTGACTTGTGTAATTGATCTGCTGAGATTTTTCCCGCAGGTGTGTTTGCTCTTGGTGATCTTCGGGATCATTCTGCTTATTGTGATCATTGTGGTGGCAGCTTGAAGAGCATAATTTTTTTTACACCAGCAACCGACAATCCTGAAGCATGATTTGTCGGTTTCCCTATATGAACAATGAAGGGCTCTGCATTTGTAGATGGTCTAAGCTATGCTATCCATAAAAGCCTAATGATGTTTATCTCTTTCTGTACAGTCTTTACGGTCACCAACTATAGCAGGAATCAAGTGACTAACACTTGGTTTAACATCTTTAAAATGTTTGCTTCATGAATCGTAATGCACATAAGTGGATGAACATGGTCACCCTTTGTTTATAGATTCAATTGTTTCACTTGGCCAAGCTTTGGACTTCTTTTGGGGGAGGGGTGGGAGTGGATCAATAATCTAATTGATTAGGTCAATATTTGTTTGATGCAACACACTTTTAAGAAAATTTTAACCTTTGCATTTGTTGACCATTACAATAAAATATTCCTTAAATGATAAAAATACTAAGATTAGAAAATATGCTAATATGTTAATAACGAAATTAATTTATTTTATCTTTGTTTTACTAAATTAGCCAACTAGAGTTTAAGCTTGCTGCCTTTCCCAATTGAGGCGAGCAATGACCCTAGCTTGTTATCTTGAAAATAATTTATGTCATTTATTACTTATTTTGGTTAATGTGATTTGTTATTTCTAAAAAGAAAATCCCACCATTTATCATAATTTATGTAAAGTATTTTATAATATCTATCTATCTATCTATCTATCTATCTATATCAATATCAACACACACACACGTGCGCACACATACATTATCAATTCCAAGATGCTGAGGGCATAGATAATGTAATTCTAACATTTTTTATCCAAATCCTTCTAAAATAAGAATAAACCATTATTTTCCAAATATTTAAATATCATATAGGTCCCTGTGGTTTTAATTTATTCTATGTTGGTCCCTATAGTTTTAAAATATTCATGTTAGATCATGTAGCATCATATTATATTTAAAGTAGTCCACCAATCCTATATTAACCCAAGGTGACATTTCAATTATTATAATTTCTCTTCTAATGAATAAAATTCAACCTAAATATCAAAGTAGTTTTGTAAAATTAACTATTGATTGCTTGGAGCTATTTATCAAAAATAGTTATCTAGTTCTTTAAGATAACTATTTATTTTAAAAGTTATTTAGGCTAAAAAATTCTAAAATAATTAATTATTATGGATAATTACTTTTGATAAGTACCTCTAAACATGGACCTAATCATTAACTTACTAGTAGTTTCATATCTAACTAAAAACTCTCTATACCGATGAAAATCAAACCACCTTAGTAGTTCATTGGATTCAACTCCAACCTGACATCACCTACTTCATCTTTATTCTTCCTATCTTCCCGATCGTCCATGGAAAGCATGCTTGCCACCATCCATTAATGGTGTGTGCCATCTTCTTTATTTGTCAGTGATGGATCGCCATAGTAAATTAGGACTTCATCTTCATTCTTTCTCTTCTCTAACTTATCCATTGAAACCCTACTTGTTGTCGTCCATTAATGTTGTGTGTCACATCCTTAATGTTTTGGTGAGGGATCGCCAAGTTTGAATTGAAGGCATTCATTTATCAGTAAGTTAGGGTACCATTCTATATAAATTAAGTTGAAATTTTTATGTATTAATTTTATAATTTTAGGGTTCATCTTATATGATTTGGCATTATCGGGTTTTCAAGTTTCCCCTTTGTTGGTTTCGGTATATGTATGAGGTCCTTTACTTTATGGTAATTGAAAACAAATTTTAGAGGGGAAATTAAACTAGACCATGAATTATAAAATAAAATTAGGGTTTTCTATTACTTTTTTGTGGTAATTTGTCGTAATATGTTGTGGTTTTGTAATTTTGGTAATCAGAGTTACTACTATGTGCTAGAACTTCATTAAGATTTGTATGATCCTAATCTGATTTTGCTTTTGCTTCTAGTTAATGTTGTTGAACATTAATTTTGCATGCAAATGACTTTATCAAATTCAATGGCACTTTACCACCTAATTAATGTTGTTGAACATTGATATTACCAGCTAATTAATGGTACTTTAAGTTACCTTATTGTTTATCACTAGTTTTCCCCTTTTGTTTTTGGTTTATCTTATCAATTTCAATGAATTAAAGTGTTTGTAGTTATACTTCCTAACATCCCTAGTTTTCTAGAGTGCAACCGTTGATTCTTCCAAAGTCATCACTAAGGTTATTAGCCATGATTTTGCTTCATGTAGCTATACATCATAGGGAAGCTTGATAATGCCGCTGAACGTTGATATTGCATATAGAAAACTTTATCAAATTCAATGTCCTTTTGCCAACTTCTTAAATGGTTTGTTGTTAATCGTACGTGATAGAATATTGTTGTTTTGTATCTAGTCGGTGAATACTTGTTATATTATATTATCCTTCAAATATAGTAGGCATGAATAGCATCTATAAAACTGTGGTTTGGTTTGATCCTTAAAATTGTACTAAATGAGTTATTTAGATTTATTCGACAGGGACAGATTTGTGGGGTAGTTCTTGTCAATCTTGAAGCTCTGGAATCAACATGATTTGCTATTGCCGAATGCCTATCATGTTTCAAATATCAGTGACAATAGATAATATCATTAGAAGATATCTAAAATGTTTTAGGTTCAAACTGAAAGATGGTTGTGACTTCTTTTGGTGAATGAACATAGTTTAGAGGATAAACATGAAGTTTGAATTGTTAATGATGTGTTCAAGCTAATGAGGAGCATCAAAATTTTGAAGGATAAAATCAAGATGAAGAACATATGTTAGTTTCAAGTGGTGTAAGTATAATTCAAAATGGAGAACTTGAAAAAACAAATGAACCATTTGTTGAACAAGCAATGTAATTCTATCAAAGGAGGGAGAAGTTATATTTTCTTTTAATTACTTTACTTACATTAGTGTTAGCTTTAGTAGTTTTAAGCAAGGATAATAAATATGTTGTTGTCTTGGCTTAATGTATGAAGTTTGACTATTGAAATGTTGACAAGATGCATATGCTTGTAATCTTATTGAAGTTTGAATTTTAAATTCATTAGTGAATACAAGTTGTTTGAGTGTAGTTACTTATTTCAGAACTTGATTCTAGAATTGATTTCATAAATTAATTTTAAAATACATACCATGCTAATTGCATGCTAACACTAATGAATTTTAGAGGAAGAAGAAAAAAAATATGAACCTACTGATTTTCTAGTGATCTTAATGATTGAATCGATTGATTTCCCAGTTGGTTTTAATAATTGATTTTTGAACAAAAGAATACAACAAATGAAAAATAGCTTGATAACAATGAAAAAATAGCATATTACATTGAAAAGAATACAATTAACTACTGATAGACAAAAATAGTTTTCTAACAATAAAGAAGATAGCCATAACAAATAGCATCATTAACATCAATAGTTGTTTTGATCACTCTACAAAAAGTTTATCATTGTACAAAAGAGCATGAAACACTTTACAATACATTCTTTTGAAAACCATTTTCAAGTAATAGTCATATGATTGCGTTACTTGAACCATGTTTTCACAAAAATTAGCAATCCTTAGTTATGTTTGTGTAATATCCCAAAATTTTAAAATCCTAAAATTTAGTGCTCGTTTGGTTAGGGGGTAATAGGGGTGGAAAAATTACTCTCATATTTTATATATCTTATATAATCTAGTCAAAATTAAATATTCTTATTCTAATAAATACCTATTTTGGATCTTAATTTGATCTAAAATGGGTATTTTATTAAAAATATATTTATTATTATTAAATAATTAATATAAAAGACACAAAATAAGAGGAAATTTTTTCCACCCCTATTACTCCCATACCAAACAAGCCCTAATTTATCAATAAATTAATTTAACCTAATTTATAAACTTTTCTTTATTTAATAATCCTAAATTAAATATAGGTAATTTATATTGATTTTTTTTATAATTTTTTTAGAACTAATTCAAAATTTTACTCTAAAAATCTAACCTGAATTCCATATCCTAAAATTTCCTTTTCCCCTTTTTGTTTTTTCTTTTTCCTTCTTTTCCTTTTTTTCTATGCATTCCCTCCCTTATTTTATTTTCTTCTTCCCCTCCTTCTTCTTGGGCTACACTATACCTAACCTACGCCTTTTTTTTCTTTCTTCTACCCCAGACAACCAAGCCCATCACCCTTTTTTTTTCTTTTCTCTTTTCTTTCTTTTCTTTTCTTCTTTCCTTTTTTCTCCCTTTTCTTCTTCCTCTAGCCACTCTCTCTCCTCAGGTTGCCTTCTCCTTCCATTTATGTGTCTGTCCTACGTCCTTGCACGCCGCTTGTCCTTCCCACCTTTCCTCTCTTCGCTATATAGGGCCGCACATGCTAGCCTACACCCTACACCCTTGTCCCTGTGCCCTTGCTCCACTGCCGTACATATTTGCATTGCCCCTGCTACCTACAACTACCCTCTCCCCCTACAGCCACGCACATCGAGACTACAGGCCACCTTATCGTCTTCCCCTCTCCCTCAACCTCACCCCGTCTATAAATACCCCATCTCAAGCTCTTCTTCCTCTCCTCTCCCACTTGTTGCATCTCCCCTATTTTTTCTTGCCTTCCCCACCCCTATTAGCTCTAGCACTACGCCACCACCGGCGACGCCCTGCCAACCCTACCATCTCTCCTCCTTACCTACACCTTGCCCTCACCTTTAAAGACACTCCTCTCCCTTCTTCCTTTTTTTTCTCTTCTCTCATGCCAGCATCCGTCACAAGTTGCATTTTTCTTAGCCACCGCCGTTGGTTTTTATCCTCCCTCCTTGTCACCACCATACTAGAGCCACCCTACACAGGTGCCCTAGCCTATGCAACCACTCCAGCAACCTCCTTTTCCACTTTTTTCTCCTCCCTTCTTCTTTCTCCCTCTCGGTCGTGTGCCACCCTGCACCACCATCGACTGCCATGTAACACCCCGAATTTTTAAAACTAAAATTTTAAATATTTAATCTTTTATCTGAGATAATTTAATCTTAAATTATTAATTTAATAATTTTAGGGGGCCTTGATGTACAAAATAGATAGAATTATTCAATAAATTAATATAATTATTTTTATCATTTTATCTTACTTTTTTATTTGAATAAATCCCAAACCCATAATTTTACCAAAGTTATTTTATTAAATTAATATCTAAATTTTTGATAAAGTTATTTAATATTTTTTCTAAAAGCCAATTTTAGCCTAATTTCTAATTCTAACTCTAAAAATATTTTCCTTTAATTTTTCTCCTTTTCCTTTTTATACCTTTTCTTTCTTTTTCCTTTTCTTCTTCCTTCTTCCTTGGTCCAGCTAGAATCTCCCTCCTTTCTTTCTATTATTTTCCCCCAGGCCAACCTAGCCTTCCCTTCTCCTTCTCTTCTTCTTCCACTTAGGCCAACTCAGACCTTTCTTTCCTTTTCTTTTATCTTCTTCTTCCCTTAGAACAACCCATCTCCCCTTCTCTTTTTTTCCCTTCCCAGTGTGTCCCATTCACCCCTCCTTCTACCCTATCTGCATCGCCAAACCAAACACCCCCTAATGCCCCCTCGCAAGTGAAATACCCCAAAAATCCTAATTTATGAATTATGGCAGAATAATGATTTATTAGGGAGATTAAGAAAATAAATTATTTTATTAAATAAAGAGGAAATTAATTGAGGAAAATAAAGAGAAAATAATAAATAAATTATTTAGAAAATTTTAGACATTTTACTAATGAAAATAAAAGTTAAGGAAAATTTATCCAAAATAGCCCAATTAATCTAAAAATGAATTTAATTATTATACTTAAATAATTATTATTAAAATTAAATATCTAACTTAAATAAATAAAGACAAAATACCCCAACCCAACTATTTTATCCTTTTTTTTCTTTTCCTTTTTCTCCTTTCTTTTCCTCTTCATCTTTCCTTCCCTTATTTTTCCTACTCCTCCCCGGTTTGGGCCAGCCCGCAGCCCAAACTCTCCTTCTTGGCCCGTCTCGCAAATCCCAAGCCGCGTCAGCCTCCTCCTTCGCCCAAACCGCCCGGCCAAACCACCTCCCCCTCTTTGTCTTTTCTCCCCCTGGACCGACCGGTCCTTCCCCTTTCTTTTTCCTTCTTCTTCCCCGCGCACCTGCAATGCCGACCTACAACCCCGATTTCCGTTGGCAACCACCAGCCCAACGCCGACCATCCTCCCCTGCTCTTCCTGTCGTTTTATTTCCTTTTTCCGACCCCAACAAACCCCACATCCTCTTCATGCGTGCCCCTTCCTTTCCATTTTCTCTCCCCCGACCTAACTTGCCATGTCAGGACTGCACCGCCCGCCACCGCCGGCTGGTGGTCTTGCCACACCTGCCCCGCATGTCTTCTTCTTCCCTTGTCATTTCCCCCCTCAATTAGCCTATAAATACCCCCCATGGCAGCCATAATGGAGCTTCTGTTTTCGCAGCCCAGAAACTCCAGCCACTTGCCGCCGCCCTATTAGCTCCTTATTCTGCTGTCGTCGATGACCTCCGCCGTAAAAGCCACCCACCAAAACCTTCCCCAAACCTCCCTCTATAAAACCGAGCCACCATCATCCCCTAATTTTCCTTGCACAAGCCGCCCCAGCCATGCAAAGTTGCTAACCCGACCAGCCCATTCCAGCCCCTCGCGCCACCTTCCGCTACCACCCCTGCCACAACCAGCACCTCCTCCACCCTCCAAAACCCCCAGGGAACCTTCCCCTACCTTCCCCTACCTTCATCTCCCCCATGGCTCCCTCTCCTTCTACTTTCTCCATCTTCCGCCACCTTCCACCACCTCCGGCCACAACACCAACCACCATGCACCGCCGCTCCCGGCTGTGCCACCACTCCATTCCACCCCTCTCCATGTGTTGCACCTTCTACCACCTCAAAAACCCTATCCTTCCCTCTCATCTAGCCTACAACCCCATTTACCACCTCTTTCCTCCTCCACCGCCGCCGTCGTCGCAGCCGCCGGTTCCACCACCAACCTTAGGTGGTACTCCAACTTCCCCAGCCCCTAAACTATTTTCTATAAGTGTTAATAATTTTTAGTAATATTAATAGTATTATCCTTAATATTATTATTGTTATTATTAGTGTTGTATTATCATTGTTATTGTTTATATTATTATTATGTATCACTCTTATTACCTAACCTAATTTCAGAAATATTTATAACTATGGTATACTATTTAAAAGGCTACAACTTTAGCATTAAAATAGGTATCCTTATTATTACTATTGTTGTTGTTGTTATTATTACTACTACTACTACTTAGACCTGGCAAAGTTGACCCAACCCGACCGACCCAACCCGAATAACCCGACTTGAAACCCGATAGTAACCCGAAAAATAAAACCCGTTCATGACCCGAAAGCTCGAAACAACCCGATTCAATTTGGACCCGACCCGAATTTAGCTAACCCGATTAAGACCCGAACCGAAGTGACCAAAATCAATAATAACCCGAACCGAGCACACCTCAGACCCGACCCGACCCGAACTCCAACCCGAGCCCAAACCGACCCGAACTCTAACCCGAACCCGAACCGACCCGAACTTTAACTTTAACCCGAACTAACCCGAACTCTAACCCGAACCCGAACCGACCCGAACCAGACTTGAACCGATAATTGATTATTCTTATTCATATATAATCTTTTTAACTCTATATTCTTATTAATTTTTGAAACCATGTAAATAAATGCAAACATTTATAAGCATAAATTTATATTTTTGCTTCACTTTATTTGATAACTTCCTACAACTTAAACTCTACACTTTGGACCATAATAATAATACACTCATTGTATTAATGATTCATGAGGACCTGACAATCAAATTCAGCATTTCATCATACACTCATTGTATGATACACAATACACAATAATATTAAATATACTGATAATCAGTATTTGTATACCTTAGACCAGGATATTGGGGCCTTGACGAGGGGCTTCCTTGCAGCATACTTGGGTGGCAATGACTCGACGATCTCAACATCATCTTTCAGAGTCTCTATGAAGTGCCTCCAATCAAAAATGTCCTTAAAATCACTGTAAAATATTTAGCCCCCCAAAAGAAAACATTAGAGATGGTGTCGGTTGAATTTAAGTGCGATCCAAGATGGATCAAAAGAGGGGGAAAATTGCGTGTGCGTACTTAGGATCAGTCCAGAAGGAGTCATGATCAAGGGAAGGAAGAACGAGAGTAGCGTTCATGATCTTTGCAATGGCTACCATGTCACAAATCTAGGGATCAATACAGATGTTGTGAGGGCGAAGAAAGAAGGAAAGGGGGGAAATGCGCAGATATAATGATATGATTGCGTGTGGTGGATAAAAAAAATGTATGGGAAGGGGAGCGAGCTTGCTTACTCCTGTTCTCATTTGATTCAGGCCACCGTTGGCATGAATAGTAAGATACCCATTTGTTGCCGAACCGGTCCCTGTCGTTAGTAATAACAAAAGAGATAGTCAGCAACTGGGGGGTTGGGTTTACTTACAGTGGGTATTTAGTATTTACTAGTAGTTTCGCTGAGAAAGAGGGTCTTACTTATCCTGTTTTTGGGTCTGACGATGCATTTGTAGAAGTTATCACTATCTGGTTTCCTCCACTTCTCTGGACTACACTTTGATCGTTTCTGCCCGTTTGGTTTGAATCACACGATTCAGACCAAAACCAAACGCGGCACTGTGGTGGTGATGATGAGTGACCAGTGACGATAGAGTATCGAGTCGACGAAGCAGTGAGTGTGAGTGAGCCAGCCAGTGCTGTCAGCTGTGTCTGTGTGTCTTCATGTCTTGTGTCGTGCGAATGAGAGTGACTGAGTGTAAGCTACAGTGTGAGGTGAGGCTGCGTGCGTCTGTGTGAGTAGTGTAGGATAGCAGTAAGTAGTTGTAGTAGCGTAGCTGTAGCTAGAGATACATGCGAGATATTTTGATCGATGATATCTGATTCTAATATGTTAAATTTGGAGGGAAAATAAAATATAGATATTGGGGGGAAAATAAGATTTAGATGAAATATTAAAAAAATATAAAGTTATTAGAAAATTAAAAATCTTTTAACTAATATCTTATTATAGTTTATATAAAATTAAGGGGGTTAGAAAAATAAGAACTAAGTGAAATATTTAATAGGGGACAAAGTATTAAAAAAATATTTAGTATTTAATGTATAAATTTTTTTACGTTAATTATAGCTTTAACATTTGTAATATGCTTTTTTACTCCTTAATTCATAATATCAAATTATCAATAGACTAATAGTCCACCTCATATGTAAATTATATCATTTTTTAATTTATTTTAACTAAAGCAATATTTATTCATTTTGTTTTAAAAATATACTCTCATTTTAGTGAAATTTCAATTCATAAATATTGAACTCATTATTTTGTACGAAATTAATTAAATATATTATTTTTGCTAAAACTTGTTTATTTGTAAAATTGGTAGATCATTAAGAATAATTCATTGGATTTTCACCTTATCATATTTAATAAATAGGTTTCAGTTGATACTATAAAGTTCAAAATTATAACTTAAATTATCATTATAATAATAAAAATGATATGGAAATTTTGATGTAAAGTTATGGAAATTAATAAAAATATATTATTTTCCAAAATGGGTAATATTTATTTTATAGTTATTCATTTGTTAAAACTAAAATAAAATAAAACACTGATATCAATATAAAGGTTAATTAAAGATACATATCATTGTCTTTTACCACTGGATTTTTTAATATAATCATATTATATCATAGGTTTATTTGTAAGTGGGTATTAGTTGGTACTGCAAAGTTACAAGCTATTAATAACATAAATTATTAGTATAAGAATAAAAATGACAATAAAAAGATTTTGCTAATGATGAGATATTTAATAAATAGGTTTCTTTTATACATGAATATTCAATATTTTCATATTATATATTGATTTTCCCTAATATAATAGTATCTTAGCATATCATAGAATCTATGACAACACATTACTAGAAACTGTGTGTAATGTGTTGGAGATGAGTTAGATATACAGGTATAGGAGGATGCAATGCATGAGTAAGCCATAATAGAAGGTATTTTTTACTTCATCCAAATAGTTTAGATTAGAAAATGAGTTTATAACTATTGAAATGCAACGCACATGAGATATATCATGAAATTGTTGGATCATGGCTCATAGCAAAAGAATACAATTTTATTATGACCTATTTTACAACCTATAAAGTTATTGGATATTTTAAAGCTTTATCAACTTTACAACCAACTAGGGATAATATTAGCTAGGCATGATATTGAGATAAAAGATCTAAAGGGAGTCAAGGATGAGTAGTCATCATCAAGTTTGCAATGACAAAAAATATAGCACCTGACAATCCTCACTAAGAATATCAGATTAAGATTAATACTTCAAATAATTAAAGGCTTGTAAGGAGTAGCTATTAACTAAAAATAGGTTGGTTAAGAAAGGTACGAATGGACCAACGTGTGAGATATGTGAACAAGTAACTTAGACTTTAGTGCATGAGATTAATGATTACCCAATTACCCAAGTGTTTTATTTGGATGATGATAATCCATAGTGAAGTTGTATACTATAAAAAATTAAAAAGACACTGAATTTGATTGAGTCTATTTCATAATCTAACACTTAGATGACGAGACGTTAGAAATGACGTGTACACTAATATAGGTTATTTGAAGGAATTGAAATAGGAGGAGATCAAATGACTCTGCACCGATTCAATGACCAAAGAATATTATTGAAGATGCCATGCACTTGCTTCTAGAATATTATGCCATAATATTAAGAAATGAAATAATTAACAAAGGAAGTGCATGGTCCACCATGTTAGCAATTATAAGAACGAAGGAGATGGATGATATGCATGTTGATGCAAATTAAACATGAACAATGCAGGAAAATTAATGTAAGAAATCATGAAAATTATAATTGTAATTTAAGGTGTAAAAGGCGATATATTGTCACTTATTAGCTATGTTGTGACCATTATAAATATCTATCGACATATTTATAATATAGATAATTGTCTTAAGACATCAGACATACAATATAGAGTTTAGTGTGCTATGACGGAGTATTGTTTTACTAAGTTAGGCATTGAGACAGATTCATTGGAAGTGGGGTAGGGTTTATAATCATAAGACAACTTTGATATTTCATTTTTCACAAAGTTATTGATGATTGTGATTTTCATTTATCACATATTTATTTATTGTATATTAAAAATTATTATTGAAAATGAAAAATAGTGACAATGTCACACTGAGAAATTAAAAAACCACAGCAAAAGAAGCTAAAACCAAACTAATAGTAATAGGATAATGTCGTACTATTATGGCTAGGAAAAAAACTCTCTTATTTTAAATTGTGATGGTGGTATGTTCAAAGATTTTATTAGTATTCTAAAAATACTTAAAGTTAATTTTGTAAAAATTAAAAATAATTTTATTTTATTTCATACAAGTTCCAATTTTTATGTTCAAACTCGTTCTCGATCATGATTCATACTGTTATAAATAATATCTAATTTGAGTTTTTTGATTTGACCTAAAATCTATAGACCCGAAATAGACCCGAATTCGAAAAACTCGATAGATCTAACACTTAGTTGATCTGATTCACATCCGACCCATATAGTGACCCGAACCCGAACCCGAACCCAAACCTAACCCGAATTCTATAGACCCGAGTCAAACCCGAAATAGACCCGAACCCGAGAAATCCGAAGAACCTAGCATCGACCCGACCCAAATCACACCCGACCCGTCAATTAACCCGAATCGAACCCGAACCCGATCCAAAGCAACATAACCCGAAACATACCCGAACCGAATTACACCCGACCCGAACCCAGACCCGACTCGATTGTATAGTAAATAAAAGTTGACCCGACCCATATCAGCCCGACCCTAACCCGACCCAAATGACCCGTTTGCCACCTCTACTACTACTTAACCTAACTTTATGATTTTCCTAACCAATAATAATATTATCATTAATAATGGCCTACAACTTTAGTGTTATTATGATTAGAACTTTTCCTCGTTTACTATTATTATTATTACTAACCTCATTATTATTCCTACTATTATTACTATTGCTAGCTATGGCTTATTATCATTATCTTTACTATTATGGTAAACATTTGAACCCTTATATTACTATTACCATTTTTACTATCATTGCTATTAGTATTATTCTTAATTATTATTATTATTGTTTTTGTTTTTGTTATTATTATTATTATTATTAATGCCATTACTATTATTATTATTGCTACTTAACCCAACTTTATTTCTATTATTATTGTTATTATTACTATTATTAATACCATTATCATTATCATTATTTCCTTACTAATATTTTTAATACTAACTTTGTCCATTATCACTTTTATTTATTAATATAAATATTTGGACCCTTATATTATTATTATCATTTCTGTTAATATTATTATTGTTATTGTTATTCTTATTATACTTAACATTATTATCATTATTGTTATTATTATTATTATTATTATTATTATTATTATTATTATTATTATTATTATTATTATTGTTATTTAAACCGAAGTTGGCGTATTATCATTTTGTTGTTAAAGAAGAAGAATACTTAAGCCTTAGTATTTTTACTATTTAATATTCGAATATTGCTAATAGTATTCCTAATGTCTTTGTCACTAACATTATTACTATGGTATCATTATTAATTATTACTATTATTATTGTTATTATTATATTACTATTATTGTGACAAAAACATTTGAACCCTTATATTATTATTATTCATAAATGTTGTGAATAGTAGCTCTCGAGATAGGATTGCTATTGCAAAAATAGGATGTTGGAGTTAGACATTAATTTTTGGATAGTTATATAATAATAATAATAATAATAATAATAATAATAATAATAATAATAATAATAATAATAATAATAATAATAATAATAATAATAATAATAATTGAGTAAGGTATGATAAAATTGGTGGATAAATGAGTAATATGGAAGGGGGTTATGTTTATAATGTGAAATAAGGGTTTATTAGAAAAATTATGACATTTTCCTTGGGGAATGTCCACATAACTATGTGGTTGAGCCTTAAGTGTTTTCAATTATGTGTTATGTGTATCCACATGAGTCTTGCATGATAATATTTATATAAACCACTAAATAATAAGATAGTAATTACTTAAAGTGAAAGATCACATGAGTCGGGCTGATGTATTTTGTATCTATTCCACCAAACGATAATAGTAAATCAGAAGCATTTTACCCTAAGAGGTGCATCAATCTATTCTACTAGATTAAGAATAGTGGGGCCTTGAACTCAACATGAATGAGAATATAATTATGATATAAATAGATAATGAATAAGGTATTAACCACTCACAATGAAAGATTACTTGAGTCAGAACTAAGGTGTTATGTCCATTCCATCAACAATAATAGTAGCTTAGGTATATCTTGCCTTGAAATGTGTTTCAAACTATTCCTCCGATTTAATAATAGTAGTCAGGCACGTGTTTTCCTGGTATATGTTAGGTCCATTCCACCGGCCAATAATAGTGACTCAAATGTGTCTTTCCTTGTGAGGTGCTTCAGTCTATTTCACCAGACTAAGAATAGTTAAGTCCCTAAAATTAGCGTAAATAAAACAGTGGATCTTTTAATATCTAATAATGCATTATGGAATTAGTATTTACCTTACATCAATTTATGTTAATACACATATATTTTTATTCTCTAATGTGAACTTATATAATTATATGCAACCTTACTTCGAGTGTATGGTTACCTTACTCGGTATATAGCGTAATAATCATCATTTGCATGGGTGTTCCTCATTTGCATGAGTAGAGGGCCCGGATTCTTTTGCAATGGTAAATGATGATCCATTGGATGATTTTGCTGGTTAAGATGCTTTATGTGTAGATAAGTGACTCTTTTGTATTAGGGTTGGGCATAGAGTCATGTTATTTTATGGTTAGCTTTTACTCAAATATCTTTTTGGACTCTTAATTCCATGGAATCCCTTTTTATGTATTTTGATATTTCTACTCAAAGTTAACATCCAAACTCTTATCTATATTTATGAAAGTTCTCTTATTCTCTACGTATCCTATTTTAAGTCTTAATTATTTTGCCTTATAATCAATATAAGGATGGTATAGTAAGGTAGACTTATGTTGATTACGATATTAACACCCATTTAATTTGATATTATGCTTCATCTAAAATAAAAATTTTCAGTACTAAAATTTGGTTTGACCTAGATTAATGAGGGTATTATGTTGCCTTGTTATGCCAGCATGACTAGGTGTACGCCAGTGTCCTTGATTTCTAAGATATAAGGGTATTGTGCTGCTTATGTACACCAATATGACTAGGTTATGTCATCATCCCAAGGTTGATTTTATCTCCCCTCACATAAATTAAATAATTAATAAATAATAATATTTGATGGCCTTGGTATGTTTTGGATATTTGGTTTAGTATTTACCTCTATACCATACCATTGGTTTTAAAGTTGGTTTGGTTGGTTCGTCAGTAGAGCCCTAATGCACTACAATATTGGATATGGGTTTTGATAGGGATATTTTATATTTTGAGATGGATGTGAAATGGTTAAGTATGTTGGTGTTGAGCATGAGAATTTTATGTCACATATATTATCACATGTTATTTGTATATTGTTACTACATGTGTTTTGTTTTTTAATCATGCTTTTCTAATCATTATTATTATATATAATGTGGGTATATTACCTCTTCAGAAGCATTGTGTTTATTCAATACAAGAAATTTATACGATACTATCACTTTTTAGATGAATACATTTGTTTCATACATTAGCCAAAGGATTTTGAGGGGCGTCGTCCAGATGTTTAAGTAGAATAAGTGATAAACACATAAAATATGCATTATCTTAATGTGTTTCAAGCATAATTTATAGCTGTTTGATTTATATTTCATATTTAGATCAAGGATACTACTTTAGTTTTTATTCTAATGTATAGGTATTGGCTCAATATTTAAGTATTTGGTGATCGTTGGAAATTAAATAAGAGTTTGGAGCCATAACGAGATATATAATGCATGATTCGAGAAAAAAATGAATACATGTGTATAAAGAACTAAACTTTCAACCATGATAAAATGTGAATCTAAAAATCTCAAAAGAACAACATTGTAGGTCTCTTCAATATATTTCCACTAAAACTTGAATCACATCAATCCGAGGTCGAACAAAAAGGTTAAAGCTAGAATACCAAAGCTTTTCCAAATGAGTACGAATTAGGCAAGACAACACATGCCACACATATGGTTTTATTAAGATATTTATGAAACTTCTTTATTTATTTTCATATTTTGAATAACTATATATATGTAGTTTATCTTAGGGTTTAGAGGATCTTAATTGGAGCTTTCTCTTAGCTACCAAATAGTATCTAGATCTATAACTCAAGTATTGAAGAAGAACGAATGATTTCTTATACAAGATTGGATTACAACTCTCTTGAAGATTTTAATCAAAAGATTGGTTCTTTCTTTATTCTATTTAATTAATTTCTTCCTATAATGAATTTTATATTTATTTGATGAGTTCTTTATTCCCAATCATGTGTGAATAGATTCTTTGTCTAGGATTGAGGGAAAAAAACCCAACTTTTTGGTAACTGATGATGAATTAGTAAACGTTCTTAGTAAAAGTTTGAATCTTTAAACTTTATTTCTTGTGATTGAACTTTGTTGACTTACTTGATCACCAAATTAAAAATCATAGGAAATCAATTGGTGTACCAAAAGGTGAAAATTAATACCAAACATCTAGAAATTAAGCAGGGAATTTGAACCATGAAAGTAGGCTAGATTCCTAGGAGAAACTCGTAGATTAGAAAGAACCTTAAAGGGTTTAACTTAATCTTGATTCCACAAAATTAGGTAATTGAGTTTAATTAGACATGATATTTAGATCTCAAAAGAGAATTTAGATTAATTTATCCTAATTTACCCTTTTCAGTTTAAACCAACACTGGCAGCCGAAATAATCCATCATTGAATACCGAAGTTGTGGTGAAAACCAATCCCGACCCTTCTTTATATTGAATTACACTCAATTAGCTATTTATTCTATTTTTATTATTTAGTCTTATAGTTTTTCTCTTTTACCTTACTCACTGGTTTAGCTAGTCAAAAACGTAAATTTTGGAAATTAACACTTAGTCCATATGACATCGACCTTGATAGCTAAAACAAAATTGTGAGCTTGCAGGTTTTCCCTATCAAAAAAGTAGCGAAATTCCATGTTCCTGTAATTCTTGTTAGTAATATTTTTTATGAAATGGATGAGTGTAAGGGAAAATTGATGTTGTACAATTGCATAATTTTTTGTGATTAATTTTTCTTTGGACTCTTATGTCCCTAATGTATTTTGGATATTACTGTAGTACAAAAATATAATATCTATAAACCTTTATTTATGTATTATTTTCCCTTCGGCTATTTGTTTTTATTTAACTTGTTTTGAGCCTTTTCACTTTCCATAAGAAAAGTGAATAAGCCAAACTTATGCTAAGTGTGATGGTAACACCCATTATTTTGTAATTATTGCTTCTACAACATAAACTTTTTAAGTACTATTTTTAACGGTGTCATAATGTACCTTTTAGAAAACAATCATCAATGGATAAGACTTTTCTACAGCCCTCTTTGAGCTCTTGCTTCATGCAGAAAATCCAATATACATCCCTTTGAAAATTTACGATGACTCTATTTTAAGCTCCTCAAGTTTTGATTTTATAGTATTTTGCCTATTTAATCCTAACAATTCATCTTTATATCCCTTTATCTCTTTAAATTAGCCCTCATAATTTCCTTGAATAATATGAACAACAAGTTATCTTGCTCTCATATATTTTTAGTATGTTATCTTGACATTCAACTCAACAGCCATAGTCTCGCAAAATTATCTTATCCTCCATTTCAATTGGATCCTAAACCTATTAATATAGTGATACACAAGCCATTTTGAAGAGGTCCTCATATTGCTCCAAGATTTCCCACATGTATGGTGAAATCTTAAAGTCTTAACTTGAAATGACCTCTCATTTTGCAACCATCTAGCTCATATCCACCAAACACAAGAATTACCCATACACATAACAACCATCATCTCCTTGTCATTCTTTTAAATTTTCAAATCATAACCATTCAATGCAACATAATTATCTTAATCATTCTTGAACTCCTTTTGGAAAATTTCAATATAACCTCAAAGTAATCATGATCGGGTTGAAAATAGTTGGTATAAATGGGATAGTCTTCCACATTTGATTCTTCATTACTATGGCATTTTCTAGGACTTTGAGGGTTGTGAGATTCATTATATTCATACATGTAACACAGCTCCTTCCCTTTCCCTTCATTGTTGTTTTGTATTACTATTGATTGCTCTTCATTTTCATCACATTTTACTTATTCATCCATTTTCCTACATAACAACAAATTGACTAATTCAATCATATCCAATTACACCAACAATAAAAACATCACATAGATATAGTTCCAACAGGACGTATTCTAGCCTACGGCAGGAAAAAAAAAGAAAAAAAAAGACCAGCAATCAAGACTATATTGTAGTTAGCTCCACAATCAAAGTGTAACCACAATCAGTATATTGTTGCTAATAAAAATCCAAACTATATTTAACTCTACAATCAAAGTGTAACCATAATTAGTTTATTGTTGCCAATAAAAATCTAGATATTGTTGCTAACATATTATTCTATGATATAGAACTTATGCTACATATACCACATACATATGACAAAGGAAGATCTTAAGGTTATGCTAGTGCAGGGAAATATTGACATGTAAATTGAAGACAAAGCACAACCTTCATGACCAACAATTTACCCATACACATAGCAATCTACATTATATTATGGTATATATATAGCACAATCTCATACACATACCATAACAAGCAAGAGGGATTTGAAGACCCAATAATGTCGAATCATAGAAGATGAACCCTAAAATTGCAAAAATAATAGATAAAAATTGTAATTCAATTAATATAGAATTGTGCCCTAATTTATTGATTGATGAAGGCCTTCAATTCAAGATCGGCTACACCTCACCAGCAAACAAAGGAGGTGATGCACAACATTAACAGACCCATGGACGTGTTGGAAGATAGGAAGAATGAAGATGAAGGCTGAAATTACCGATCGATGAAGGCCTTCAATTCAAGCTTAGCGATCCCTCCCCAATGAACCCAAAAGGAGATGCACGACATTAATGGATGGTGACAAGAAAGCTTTCCTTGGGCGGGCTAGAGGATATGAAGAACAAAAATAAAGTAGGTGAGGTTGGGTTGGGGTTGCTTTCAATGAACTACTGAGTTGGTTTGATTTTCATTGGCTTTGGAAGTTTTTAGTTAGACATGAAATTACTAATAGGTTAATGATTAGATTAGAAAGTAAATATATATTTAAGTTGTAATGTGTTCATTAGTAGTGAAATTATATTAATTAACATATAATAGTGGATTAATAGATGGTTGGGGAACTAATTTGGATACAATATAATTTTACAATGATTAAAATGAACATTTTAAAATGACAAGGACTAATATAGAATAAGTTAAAAGCCATAGGGGACCTCAATGATATTTAACTTATTTTCCAAATAATGTAAAGGTTGTCCTTATGGTGTCAATTTAGAGGTGGCAATGGAATCTAAATTCATTCCAAATGTGTTACATTACATTTCATTATATTAGGTTTAGATATGAATTTTTTAGATTCAGTGGATATGGATCATATATTAATCCACATATGTCTTAACAAGTTCAAACTTGGTTTTGAAATTGTTGGACTTAAATTTGACATGAGACTCATTTGTATGCTTATAAATTTTAAAAATGAAGGAGACGACTAAGCTAAGCCATAGACTCATAAGCATGTTTTTAAGGCACCTCTTTATTTTACAATGCTTATTTACTATTTTATATTTACAAATAAAATGGTATGATTTGTATATTCTCCTATACATGTATCACATGTTACTGTATATTATGTACTGAGATTAAAAAATCAATTTTTTTACCAAACAAAAATTCAATCGACCAAATTCCTAAAAAATTTATTTGCAAGCCAATATCTACTATACTTAATAAGTTTGAATCTAAATTTTTAAAACATAATAAATCTAAATTAAGTCTAAGTCTATAAAAAAATAAACTATGGACCCTAACCTATCCATACCCAATCAAATGATATTCCTGAGTGTCATGCTTTAACCACATCACTCCCACTACATGATGCATGTAATTTTTGAATGATTTTGGTTGCATCATAATTTTTTTAAATGCAAATTTCAAAGAAAAAGAAGGCATCATATATAACCTTCCTTCATCTTATACTATATGACCTCTAGAATTTCAATATTTTAAATTCATCAATTAATTTATTTACAACTTATTGACAAGTTTTAAGATGATGAACTAAATAACAAATTTTCCTTCATCTTATATATAGGTTACATTTTTTAAATTCTAAAGGCTATACAATTAATATGTTTACAACTTATTTACAATTACCTCATAATTATAAAGTTCATATGTTAGATCGCGCATGTAAGACAAGATTATAAATATTTTAGTGTAAGCATAACATTGCTCATAGAATTTAAAAGAAAAAACCTTCACCTTATGGTCTTTAGGATTTAGATCCTCGTTTGGCTGGATACAACCAATTGGCATCCCTAGCTACTTTAGCCACATCACTTCTACATGATGGATGGCATCCCAAAGCATCAACCACATTGCTTTTAATACACTGCAAAATTTTAGCTGCGACCCAACTTATAATATGTTTGAAATTATTTATCAAAAGTGATAATTTCAAATAAATATTTTTTTATAAATAGTTTCAAACAAACCATCAGTGATATAGGTAATTCCAAGAAGCAAAAAATGTTGTACGCCCAACTTCTCTTAATCTTATCTATGTTACCTACAGAATTTAAAATAAAAACTTAAACCCTGCCTCCATGCACATGATGACGTGCTGAAAGCAACTCAGAACCGATGAAAACTTGTTTCCCGATGAAGCTATTCTCAAAGAAACAAAATTGAACAATAAAATAAGCGGCTGACTGGCAAGCTGAATAATCAATCCATGGCGGCGGAGTAAGACTCGGAGACAACCAAGAACTTTCTGTACACAGAATAGCTGCAAATATGGATTAACGATGTTGTTGCACGGACCATCTGATCATGCCGTAACTTGTCCATATGAACAAACATGCAATTTATAGATTCATTCGGGTTCCTCTGACCAAGTCTTGGGAAGTTATGGCAAGAAGAGCTTACACGCATCGTATTTTGTTTTTAAATTTCACGAGGCGAAAGGTCATCTAGTCTCATAAATCAGGTAGTCCTTCAAGTGCCAAGACAGAGACCACCTCTATATTTCATCCGATACCTCCATGGTCGTATCTCAATATATATATATATATATGTAAAGCTACATTGTTTGGCACCAAAACAAGCATACAATAAACACCGTCTCTTTTATTATCATCAGATAAAGAATTTACAGGGACAGCTTCAAGATAGTGGCATACTTCTATTTCCCCAGGCGTCTTGGTGCGCCTGCCATCAAGCTATACATCTATAGACTCGAGAGAAGCCTGAAAGGTGACAGATTCAAGTCAACAGTGATCGTCAGTTAATCGAAATTTCACACATGCTCACAGGGTCTATAGATTATTTGTAGCAAGGAGAGCAGAATGTAATATATAATTGTAAAGAGCTCCCCCTTGCTATGATCATCATAAAGTTGAGAAACTGATAACGTTAATAATAATAAAAAAATTGGAAGGACCGTACGTGTGTTTGTGTGTGTGTGCGTGCTATCCCATTCCCAGCATATCCAGAGACTATCACAGGACAAGGCAGACCAGAAACCAAAAGGAAACAGAAACAGATACACATACAAGCAAATAATCATTATGATAGAATCCACAGTGGTACCTGAAAGGTCACAGAAAGTTAAACAATTAAACAGAAATTGATTGAGTGATGAAGAGAGGGATTACATATATTCTCATAGATGGGAAGATACATCCAGGCATTCGAGGCACTGGCACCTCCCTCCAACAGACTTCTATTTCCTCTTCCCCTCCTCTCCTCAGTCCCCAACTCTATTTAATACCCCCAAAAGCCCCGTCACCAACAAAAAAGATACCCTGAGGAAAAAACCAAATAAAAGTCATAGCCACTGATGGACTCCCCCCCCCCCTCCAAAAACTCTAACAAGGAAATACTATGAATATAATGGCTAAAATATCCTTCCTATCCAGCCCTAACAAACAGACCCTACACCAAGCCTCACATTCCTCTTCTGTTCCTCCTACCATAGTTATATTTAATCATGGGCCCATCATAACCCTTTCCATGGACTTTCACCTTGTCCTCAAGGTGAAAAGCTGGTAATTGTTGGTTTAGTTGCTCGAACTATTTCCCAGAAATCTTCAAAATCTGACAGCCCTTTCCACATAATTAGCACCTACAGCACCCCTTAAGTATAATACCTCAGGTTAAGCAATTCCTGTGGTTCCACCCTCCCTTCCAGATCCTCAGCAAGCACTACAGTAAGAGGTTGAGCTTGCTATCCTTCTCCTAAGGCTGGTTTCAGCATAGAAATGTGAAAGACGGGGTCGATAGAGGTTGGTTCTGGAAGCCTCAACCTGCAAGCTACTTGACCAAGTCTTGCCTCATCTTGATAAGGTTCAAAATACCTTGGGGCAAGCTTTTCATTAAGGCGTTTGGCCAGTGATCGTTGCCCATATGGCTTCAATTTCACATACATCCAGCTGCCCATCTCTGGTTCTTGTTCACATCTTCGATGGTCAGCTTGATTCTTCATCCTAGTTTGAGCTCGCAGGAGAAGCTGCTTGAGCTCAGACAGTGCTGCATCTCTGTCCTGTAATTCCTGATTCACAGCCTCAAAAGGGGTACTGTCCCTCTCATGTCTCAGCAAGGGTGGTGGGTCACAACCATAGAAAGCTTTAAAATGAGTTGCCGAGCAAAATGACGTATTCTACCAATATTTAGCCCAGGAAATCCACCATACCCACTACTTGGGTTTATCCCCTACAGAAGATACTTCGGTTAACTACTTCAGTTTGCCCGTCCGTTTGAGGATGGTATGCCAAACTAAAACAAAAAGTGGTCCCCTGAAGCTTAAAGAGTTCTTCCAAAAGCTACTCACAAATATCTTGTCCCTGTCACAATCGACATCAGCACACCATGTTATCTCATGATCACCCTGACAAAAATAGCTGCTACAAACCTTGCATTTTAGGGGTGTGTATGAGGGATAAAATAAGCATACTTTGTTAAACAATCGACGACCACCACGACACAATCAAAGCCTTGTGAGGGAGGTAACCCTTCGATAAAATCCAGTGAAATATCATCCCATACTTGTGGGGGAACCAATAATGGCTGCAGTAACCCCGCCGGCCTCATGACCTGATACTTATTTTGCTAACAAACGGTGCAATTAGCCACAAATTCTTGAGAGTCCTTCATTCCCTCCCAATACAACTCTCTGACCATCCTCCAATAAGTCTTCAACTAACACGAATGTCCACCAGTTTTCCCTGCATAAAATTCAGCTAGCAGAACCCGAAAAATATCCCCATCCCCGAACCCGCTCCATTCCCCCAACTTTCACTTACAAGGATTCCCCGACCCCATACCCAAAATTTTTTAATAAATTATTTTCTTTTTTTCTCTTTTTTTTGAAAAAATATAATGTTGTAATGTATGTATGTATATGTATATTTATAAATCAGGGCGGATTCGAAGATGGGGACCCGATCCCCATCTCCATCTTGTCAAGAAAAATTCTCCAAACCCGAACCCATCCTTGAAACCCACCCCCCCAAACCCAACCCTGAACAGGAAATCCTGGACAAAGCCCTGAACCCATGGGAATTTTTGCCATCCCTAGGCTTGCTGGTATAACCAAACACCCCTAATGCAAAAGCTTCCATGCTGGAGGGTATAACCCTGCTCCTCCCCATAACTTGTTGCAATTGTTGTTTCAAGGTCCCAAAAAAGGGTCTGCATCTATTTTTGAGTTAAGAGAGCCCCACAATTTCGCCCACCCAGCAGGTTTTGCTGCCAAGGCAGCTGAATCCACTTAGGATAAAGCACCAGCTGCCTTATTTTCCTTTCCCGATCTATACTCTATCTCAAACTTGTAACTCCATAGCTTGGTGACCCATTTGGCATGCTCCTCAAGGATCACCCGTTGTTACAACAAGAACTTCAAACTCCTCTGATCCATCCTAACACTAAATTGCCGCCCGACCAAATAATGCCTCCATTTCTGCACTACCAACACTATTGCCATCAATTCTCATTCATATGCAGGATTCAAGCTTGCCCTTTCACCTAAGGATCGACTACAGAAAGCAACGGGTCTTTCTTGTAGCATCAGAACTGCCCTTATGCCAACAGTGCAAGCATTTGTCTCCACTACAAAAGGCTCAATGAAATTAGGCGGCCCCAATACCGGAGCCATCACCATGGTTTGTTTCAATTGCTCAAAGGTCAATTGCGCCTCTTCATTCCAGTGGAAATTATCCTTCTTGAGTTGATCAGTCGGGGGTGCTACATTTTGTTTGGAATTCCAAACAAATTTGCAATAATACCCAGTTAGCCCCCAAAACCCTTAGAGTTGACTCAGGGTCTAAGACGCCAAACACCCCTTCATACACTACAGTTTGGACAGGTCCGAGACCACCCATACAATTAAATAGCAATGTTACTATAGCATAGAGGCCGCTATTTAGCACTTATTAGAAAATTTTTGCGTGAAATTACAGATACATTACGATTTTAAACTTTCCCATTTCTTGGCTGATAAATCGAAAAACATCACTGATAACTCAGTGATTTATCAAGAATTCTTAAATCTACTAAAAAACACATGCATGATAAATTTTTCTTGTTCATTTATTGTATATATATCATACCAAGTTACTATAAATTATAATAAAGTATTATTATTTATTAACTTTATATATATTACTAAATAACATGTATTATTTTTATTCTAAGGCAAATTTAGGATTATTAAGACAATTTAGCATATAATGACCCACTTAACTACTTGTAATATAATAGAAAACACTTGTTTATTGAATATTTATAGTCAAATGATCAATAAATAATAATTAGAGTATATGGTAAAATAAAAATAAAAATTCACACCACCACGACCACAACATATAATTTATCGTTCACGACGCTGATACCTTGACATTGCGACCACAATTTGATTGCTTGCTGACACTATATGCCCTAAATCTTCCAACTAAGTCTGCCCAAAAATACATTTCTTCTTGTTCACCACCAGCTTGTCTGCCCTTGATATCTAGAGCACCCATTGTAAGTGATGGATGAGTGCCTCCATATTCGGACTGTAGACCAATATATCATCGAAGAAAAATAATTTGAACCTTCGAAGATAAACCTTGAATACTTCATTCACAAAGGCCAGAAATGTGGTTAGGGCATTAATTAACCCAAACGGCATGACAAGAAACTCATAGTGCCCCTCGTGTGAGCGAAAGGTTGTATTGTAGATATCCCCCATACTCACCCTATTTTGGTGATATCCAAACTTCAGATCCAGCTTCAAAAAGTTTTTGCCGCATACAATTCGTCTAGCAGCTCATCAATTACGGGTATGGGAAATTTGTTCAAAACAGTCACCTTATTCACTACTCTGTAATCGACACAAAACCGCCAAATCCCATCTTTCTTTTTGACTACTAGCACTGAACTAGAGAAAGGGTTGTGACTTGGACGAACCACTCCCGTCGTTAACATGTCTCCCACCAACCTTTCGATCTCATCCTTTTGTATCTGAGAGTACCCATATGGATGCACACTCACTGGTTTTGTTCTAGGCAGCAAAGGTATTTTATGATCCAATTCTCGTGCAGGTGGTAATCCCTCTAGTTCCCTTTGTACCTCATAAAAGGCTTGAATCACTACTTGCACTTCAGAGGGAACTCTGTTGGAAGAATCTTGTGAGCTTTTGTCGTTAAGGCACAACATTCTAGCAAAATGACTTGTGTAACTTGTGTTTCTTCCCCAAAAAGTGTGCAGCAACAACTTGAGGGAAACGTCAATTCTGCATAGTATCGAGTCCCCTCTCAAGGTTGTCGATATATTTCCCAAACTGAGATTCATCAACGCCTTCCAATTAACCAACATATCCCCAAGTTTCTCCAACCATTGCATGCCTAAGATAACATTTGCACTTCCCAACTCTAAATGCAGGAAACCTTCTACTATTACCATCTTTGGCAATGTCAATACCGCCCCCTTGCAAATTCCAACAATCTTGACAAAATTTCCTATGCCCATGAGTACCCAGTAGGAAGCGATGGCAGAGAGTGATAAACACAAACGTGTGCAATAAAATTGTGCATATCCCCACAATTGACCACAATCACCACCATTACTCCCATAATTTTCCCTTTAAGCTTCATAGTCTTTGAGTAGTAAAACCACAACTAAGTTCATGGAGATCTCAACCTTTTCTTTTACCTTTGCAATCTCCTTTAGCTCAACAGGTGGAGGGTTCTCCTCTTCCTCCTCCTCACCTTCCACCATCAACACCTATAGTTGTCGATGATGACACTTATGTTCAATAGCATACTTAGTGTCTAATAATCGTTGGAAACCCATTGTCTGACAGCTCCCCTAAGATCCTTCCGCTAAATTGTTAGGATTGGTTTGGGTTGAGATCGTTCTTGCTGAAAACGAGGAGTTAATTCATACTACCGAGGAAGAGGAAGAAGAAAATGGTGTTTGGAAGTTTGGGTTGTAGTTTGAATAAGTGGAGGTGTAACCCTTGGGCCTTGCGCCTATCGTCTTTCTAGAGGGGTTTAGGCTGGAGCCCCCTACTTGGATGATATGGTTCTTTTCCTCTACCAATTGGGCTGCCTCCATAATTTCAGTGAGCTAGGTAGGCCTCATTAGTCGAACCTCAACCCTATTTCAAATCATTCAAGAACGTGCTCTCCTACACTTCCTCTAACAATAGGCCTTGAAATGGTGATGCCAACAACTCAAACTCCTCCAAATATTTCTCAATTGTTGATAGTTGTAGGAATTTTTCGCACGAGGACCCTCTTGTTTAGGCCAGAATCGCATTGGGAACATCTCCCTAAAATTCTTCCAAGTAGAGACTAGAGAATTTCTTCCTCTACCAATTGGGCCACCCCCATAATTTCAGTGAGCCCAATAAGCCCCATTAGTCGAACCTCGACCCTAATCGCTGGCTTCAAACCATTTAGGAACGTGCTCTCCTACACTTCCTCTAACAATAGGCCTTGAAATGGTGATGCCAACAGCTCAAACTCCTCCAAATACTCCTTAATTGTTGATAGTTGTAGGTATTTTTCGCACGGGGGCCCTCTTGTTTGGGCCAGAATCATGTTAGGAACATCTCCCTAAAATTTCTCCAAGTAGAGAATTTCTTCCCTTCCCTGGCAACTAGAACCAAGCCAACGCCTTGCCCTCTATAGCCATTACCTCCATCTTTTCCGCCTCAATAATTGGTTTAGGTTGAAGCACCTCTCTATTCGGAATAGCCACCCATCAAAATCCGTACTATTGAAGGTCCATAACTCCAGTTGACGGGCTGGTCAATGATCATTATGCAGCTCCTCTTCACCCTCTACGGCTATACCATTGGACGGGGTACACTCATACAATTAAATAGCGGTCCCACTATAGCTTAGCATCCGCTATTTAGTGATTTTTGGGTCGGCCGTGACGCAAAATAACCAATTCGCTATGGTTTTAAAATTTCATATTTATCAGCCAATAAATCGGTATCGCCGAAAAATCAGAAAATATCATCGATAAATCAGGATAGCTTGATGATTTATTGAGAATTCTTAAATCTATTAAAAAAAGCATGCATGATAAAAAAATTTATTCATTTACTATATATATCTTGGAACAAGTTACTATTGAATTATAATAAAGTATTACTATTTATTACCTTCACATTTACTATTAAATAACATATCTTTTTTCATTCTAAGGTAAATTTAGGGTTATTAGAAAATTTTAGCATATAATGACTCACTTTAATACTTCTAATATAATATAAAACACTAGTTTATTGAATATTTATATTCAAATGATCAATAAATAATAATTAAAGTATATGGTGAAATAAAAATAAAAATTCACGCTGCGACAACCACGACACATAATTTATCGTTCGCGATACTCCAATACCGTAACACCGCGACCACAACCACGACCACGACTGTAAACACGGTCGTGACTGCGATTTAATTGCCTAGGTACACTCATACAATTAAATAGCGGTCCCGCCATAGCGTAGCGGCTGCTATTTAGCAGTTTATGGGTCGGTCACAATGCGAAATTACCGATACGCTAAGGCTTTAAAATTTCACATTTATCGGCCAATAAATCGGAAAATATCATCGATAAATCGGCGATTTATTGAGAATTTTTAAATCTACTAAAAAAAAGCATGCATGATAAAAAAAATATTCATTTATCATATATATCTTGAACCAAGTTACTATTGAATTATAATAAAATATTACTATTTATTATCTTCACATTTACTGTTAAATAACATGTCTTTTTTCATTCTAAGGTAAATTTAAGGTTATTAGGAAAATTTAGCATATAATGACTCACTTTAATACTTCTAATATAATATAAAACACTAGTTTATTGAATAATTATATTCAAATAATTCATAAATAATAATTAGAGTATATGGTGAAATAAAAATAAAAATTCACGCCGTGACACATAATTTATCGTTCGCAACACTCCGATACCGTGACACCGCGAACACAAACACAACCGCAATTTAATTGCCTGGGTACACTACCACCCCTATCCAGCTATTGCCTTAACCCCCATCCAGCTAGGCCTGTGCATGATAACCGGGCCAATATAGATTCCATTATCTTCTCAATCAAGCCCAACCACTCCTTAATCACAAGTACTTGTCAAACACTTTCCTTAACCATGTCCATTTCCGTTTGCCAATCTTCTCAAATGAGCACAAGCCATTCATCCGTCTTTGCCTCCAACTCCTCCAACTTCTTAGGTGCCATCTTCCAAGTTCTTCGCTGATACCACCTTGATAGAATCCACAGTGGTACACGAAAGGTCACAGAATGTTATGCAACTAAAATACAAAAAAATTAATTGGGCAACGATTAGAGGGATTGCATATATTCTCACAAACGGGAAGATACATTCAGGCATTCGAGGCCCTAGCACCTCCCTCCAACGGACTTCGATTTACTCCTCCCCTCCTCTCCTCAGTCCCTAACTCTATTTAATACTCCCCCAAGCCCCGTCACTAGTAGAAAAAATACCCCAAGGAAAAAGCCAAATAAAAGTCATAACCACTAACAAACTCCCAACCCCCAACTCTAACAACAATATATTATGAATATAAAGGCTAAAATACCCTTCCTATACAGCCCTAACAAACAGACCGTACACCAAGCCTCACATTCCTCCTTTAATCCTCCTAACATAGGTATATTTAATCACAGGTCAATCACATTATTAAGATATTAGCTTCATGAGCTGCTCAAGAAATCTAATCCAGAACCATTTTTACAAAACTCATGAATAAGAACTGAGAAGCCAAGATACAGACTAGAAACACCACTAGGAAATCAAGGAACTTTAGAAAGGCATGTCCCATTCAGAATGATCTATAACGAATCCCTTAAAATAAAATAAACATTATTAGGACTAGAGAAAAAAAAATCTAAAGTTCAAGCGTAAGGCATAATCAAGACTCGCAAATTAAGAAACATATTTTACTAAATGATTCCCACACAATCAGCAAAAATAAATTGGAATAGTTAAGTCTAAGTTCCTGTGGTTCAGAATGATGTACAATGACTCATAGACTTCAAACACTATCATGGTTGGAGGAGAAAAGGTCAAGATTTTAAGCATGAGGCCAAATGAGGCTCAGAAACTAAGAAAACTTAAAAGTGATTTGAAAATAATCAGCGAGAATAAATGGGAAATGTTGATGTAGCTGTGAGTTATATGTTTACCACCCAATGAGTCGAGATGGATATATACATGCAGGAAATATTGTCATCACATCCTTGTGTTCTCAGCACTCAGAAGGCCCATCTGATCAGTCAGATTGCTCATACTGTGGAGCTGATCCCAGCCCTCATCCTGGCCCACTAGTGAGTCATGATCCACATCCTCCAGTGTGCTTGAATCTACCTCTTCTGGATCCTCATGAAATTGGCTTGCAGAAAAGAACTGCTCCCAGAATGCATCATTACTCCCAGGAAGCTTAGAGATACCGCCCAGCAAAGTATCTATCTCAGGATCAGCTGGGAACTCTAACTCATCTATTCCTATAGGCAGCACGTCATCGTCAGTCATTAACGCTTGCTCCATCAAACCAGGATTAACAGACTCACCCCCAGCAGAATCAGGCAATGTCGCAGGACTTTCTGGCAAAATTCCTTCCATTTGATTAGATTCTGAAGACATTGAGCCTGTCTGAGGACCATGCATGCTAACTTCTGGAAATTGAATTGCTTTAACAGTATCTTTTCCCACATGAGACGAGCAAATCTCAGAGGTAGCAGCTGAAGGATGGCTAACCGATAACTTAGTCTCTGCTGGAAAGCAAGGTTTCATGGAGGCTGGTGGGACCTCTGCAAGAGTCACCCCTGAACTTTGACTAGAGGAGCTTAGACTCTCTAACGTACTAGAAGGAGGAATGCCGTCAAGAAGGAAAGCATTAGGGTCAGTGACTGATTGATCCCGCTTTGGAGATGCATTCAGTTTTAAGATCTGCCGCAGCATTGATTTTGCAGCTTCATTTATTAAGGGCTGATACTTCACAATCTGTCCATCTGATATAGCACCATTGATTATACCAGTATTATCTTCATCATGCTTAGGAAGCCTCCTTTTTTTACTGATTCCATTTATTTGTCTACTGCTTTCATTTTGTTGCTGCACTAGCTGGGCTAAGAAGCCAGGCCGCTGCATTGCCTTTGCTAGGAATGACATCATCTGTTGCTGTCTCTGTTCCATTACTTGAACACGCTGCCCGACAGTTTGCAGCTGGTTATCGCTTGATTGCTGTTGCTGCCTCAACCTAACAAGTTGTTGCATAAGAACATTCTTGTCTCTTTTGAGCCTCTCAACTTCCTCTTCAAGCCCAAATTTACCTAGCTCCACACAAGGTTTGGCTGATGAATTCAGAACTTGAGGCGGAGGTGGATGATGAGTATGAGTATGAGTATGAGCATGAGCTGGTTTTCGCCTGGAGATGCTTTTCAGTAGGTGCTTCTGACCTCTCAAGAACCACTCATTTGCAAATTCCCAGCGGTCAGAATCAACTTTCCTAAAACCCTGCTCAAGGGAGGAAAAAAAAAAGATTGTGAGAGTGAAACAGAGTGCTGTATCTGTGCCAAGACAACATATGGAAACACAACAACAACAAAAATAAATAAATAAATATATAAATAAAGGACTTCATGCTTGGAAAGTTTTGAAGACAAGACTGGTTTAAGGCACACAAATATGGCCAGAATTGGTTCATAAACAACGCAGAAATAAGCAAACCAAAAGCTAGGCACTGAGAAATGACAGAAATTAATTGTTTCACTCCGATGAACAAAATCAAGAAAGTAACCAACCAGCTTCCAAATGGACCTCAAATCCTGTAACACATAAAACCCATATTTCACTCAAGATTTCCCCGAGGCATCCCTCATCTATGAATATACAGCAGAGCTAAAATCCAATAAAAACATATGGTGTCACATTCTACTTCAACAGTTGGGACAAGGTAGCATACCATGACCTCATCGAGGCCCCTAATTAGATGATCCTCTAGACATAACAGTGACTAACAATCAGAAATATGACAGAATTTGCCTGATGATGTGATCACTTACCCTTTACTTATTAGATAATATATATATATATAAAGACGACTGACGATGTGATCGTTGGACAACAAATTTGGAGGAAATAAACCTAGACTATCATGAAGAAATTCTCAAAGCCTGCACCGGATGAGCTCTAAAATCTCTCTGCAGTCATATATTCAACCAATGCAGTGATAACCACACTCTGAACGCAAAATTGAAAATTCAAGCATTTCTATTTGTGCCTCAAATGTTAATTTATATCAAAGCTTTTAAGCAAGGCACTTTCAATTCAATCTCATTAAGGGCATGTTCTCCTAACCTTATTTTCAGATCGGATCCAATCTGATCAGCCAAAAGAAAAAGCACTTATCTTCGCAAATCATGCAAAATCAAAAAAAGAAAATAGCCCCAAGAATATAGGATTTTAGGATTCATGACGAATATTTCTTAGCATCTAGTCATTGTTGAATTGTTGCTCACATGCCACCACTAGGTAGAGCCACTAAAAATTGTTGTAGCCAATAATAAAGAAAAGGGAATGTAAAGCAATCAGATTGATGGCATCTCAATAATCACTTGCGGGGAGATTTAGTCAAGCCCGTCATCCTTTTTTATTCATGAAAATGATGTTATGGTAGTATCAAGATATAAACATTCAATGCATAATAAAAAAAGACAGAAATGTGAGGAAATATGCTTGGATCTAAATTTTTACGAAGGTTCAAGTGAAAGGAGATATATGACATGGTTTAAGTTGGAGTAGTGTAGCAGAAAATAGGCCTTGGTATTGACTGATAAGGTATTGAAATGATGTCATCAAGCAGAATAACAGACTCACTTTATTCAATGTTAAAATTGCTAGGCATCAGATGACTAGCAAATCAAAAAATTAACTGCAACTGACATGAAAATTAAGAAAACGGGCAACTCCATATGTCTGCAGGATACAGTAAGAAATGATAAAATCTTCAGTATGACTGGTATGTTGAGAGGACAGTGAGAAAATAAATTTCAAATGCTTGGTCACTCTAAAAATGCAGGTCCGCAAATGAGGTTGTGATAGATAATTTAAAACTATGCTATGATGAAAGATGTAGGATATAGGAAAAGAAAAAAAAAGTAGAAGGTTAAATATAAAAATGTTATGAAGCACTAAACATGGGTGTTCTCACGAAAAACTGTAATGGATAAATCTCTAGATGGAAGGTCATACATGTAGCCACAGCCCCAAAGTATATGTCCACACTGAAACAAGATAGAGAATGCTATCAGTATGACAACACTGATCAAATCAATTGCTTGGCACAACAAAATATAAACTCATCATTACAGGGCCATACAAGGCTATTTCACTAGACGGGCGATGACATCTCTGTCCACATCATCCCCAAGTACCACAAGCAGTTCAATCTTAGCTACTCTAATGAAACCAGCAATATCTTGACATGAGATTCAAAGCATGTACACGTCAAATGGTACCATGTCCTCCCTTTTGGGACAAAACCTTCAGCTGTATCTACGATAGCATTCGGGGAAGGTGATTTCAAAAGCCCAATCCTTTGTTTCTAGTAGATGATTTTCTAGTAAACCCCTTCTCAGAACCTAATGATAATGAAGAATCTTCCACATTGCACCAGCACCCTTTACTATCAATGGAAAATAGCCCTGTGAAACTGCTCAAAACATATATTTATGTGGCCCATATGGGCCAACAGCAAATCATCAATTTCACAACCATGAAGCACGCTGTGTACCTTCCTAGGCCTTCTATTCCTTCTAAAGTGTCCGGTGCTGGAGTAGCTACTATCTTTAGTCCCATAAGACATGCATGTATTTGACAATGGCATGAACAAAATCCCAGCGAGATTAATGGCTTCTCAGGAATCATAGTAGGTTCTGCATAAGGTTGGGATATGGAGAGAACATACTCACAACAACCAATTATCAGACATCATCCGGTAAAGTTGCAGTAATATCTTTCTACTCTTCAGATTTTAATCTACAGGGTGAAAGTAACTACTTCCACTTCCGATCATAACCTCCCGCCGTATTTCTCACCATCAAGCCATTAGCGTAGATCAGCAATTAATCTCCCACAACCAAATATAAACATCAGATGATGAAGAAATTACGAGATTCAAACAGGAAAATGAATCGTTAATGATAAGAGTGCAAAATTTTGAAAAATACTAACATAAGTGTTGAGTTGCCGAACGAAGCTAGAGAAATTCTTGTGCTTGAAGTACCTCGGCAACAGAACCTTTGCGAATTCCGGTACATCCCAAACAATGAAACTATTATTACGATCACTCCACGAAACGATCGCATCGGTAGATCGATCATCGACCATATCATACGTCTTGCTAAGAAATGGCGTCGGCGAATTTAGACTCGACGCCGCAGTGCCACCTATATGGCCGCCATTGCTGCCAGATCCTTCTTGAACGCTACTCATTGCTACCGCGAAAAATGAAGATAGACTGCACGCTGTAAGTAGGAACCAGCGAGAGGGAAATAGAAAGAGAATGAAGTAATATATTTGTGATGAAAGTGGACAATGAGGGTTTATAATAAGTGTCGATAGCCAACGAGAGGGTTCTAGTTCAGGGACGGAAGAAAGGAGAATTTGGGAAATGGACTTTATTTATTTTTATTTATTTACTTCTCTGCGGTGCAATAGACGGGACTTTGGTAGGAAAAATGTGTGTCACGACGCCGGCAGGAATAGGCGTCTTTTCTCTCGGCAAAGAGAGGCATAAAATTCGGGAGATGCATTCCCCACTTTCCTTCCGTTTCCTAACCTCGTCTTCCACGATGATTGAATTGGGCTGATGTTCTTTCGCAACTCTCAAGTAAACTTTCCATTTTTCTTAATTTTTTTCCTTCCCGTGAAATTGATATTGATCCAAAGGTGCATGGGAACGTCCCTCAATTGCTCTCGCCCGTGTTCGTGAAAAAATATAAATAATATATATATATATATATATATATATATATATATAGTATCATATACATACTAGTGGATAAAATAGAAATGTAGGACTAATTTTCAACCGTTGGATCTTGTAAATCTGACGGCTGAAAATCAATCCTACATTTATCACACAAATACACTATCATTCGCTCCCTGTTTGTCTATGTCTAACCCAAGCCTCTTTCACAGCCTCTCTCTCTCCACTACGATCGACTGCTTGCAGAGTCACAGTGGTCCGTCTCCATCTCCATCGCCATTGCCTCATCTGCATCTCTCTGTTTTTATCAAAATATTCCACTGCTTCTTTTTCCATCGTTATTTTCCTTCTACATCTCTCCATTTCCGTCGAAGTACCTCCCTATTTCAATCTCCATTGTCGTGCCATTTTATCCATCGAAGCTGCTTCTCTACATCTTCGCTTTTTCGTCTCCCTCTCTCCTCAAAGTTGTCCCTCCCTGTCGACGTTTCTACCTCTGCATCTTTCCATTGCCGTTAAAGTAGCTTGCCACTCGCAATTATTCTTCGCATTGCCTTGTATCTGTTCGTCAAAGGTGCGTGTGTTTATTTTCAAACCTATTTTTGATTCAGCAGGGAAAATGTGATCTCCGGACACTGAGATGTGATTATGTTTATTGTATCTCATCACTTAGTATATGAATGTGGTGATTATTATCCATTTGTTTATTTTCAATTTCATTTTTTGTGTTGATTGCTCTAGCATTGTCAAGTAATTGTTGTCCGTTTGCTATATATTTCGCATAATATGTGCTGACCTGCTGCTGGTATTGTCGAGTGACGTCCGAATATTGGTTTTGTTCTTTGATATTCACCATCACCTACAACATTCGAGCATCACCTAGAAATTTTGATTTTTGTTGTTTGTCAAGTGATGTGTGTTGTGTGTTGATTGATTTCTGTTGTTATTCGACATTTAACCATGACTTGCAACATTGAAGCATGACCTACAACATATGAGTTCTATTGTTGTTCAACAATTAAGCATGACCTGCAATATTGAAGCATGACCTGCAACATTTGATTTATATTGTTTGTTGAGTGATTGTTGTTTTATAGAGCATCATTTGTATAAGATTTGAGAATAAGCACTAGTGTATGGATAAGATTCAAGAATAACTAAATGTTAGTGTGCGTGTGTGTCATTTTGCAAATAGGCATTTAGTGCATTCTTTAGGATTTTATGGATAAAAGAAAAGGAAAGAAACGAATTACTAGTAGAACAGCAAAAACATACAACAAGCAATATCACTTAGTAGATTATCAATCACAAAATATAGTGGTTATGATCATAACAAGTATATATGGCTGACATATGAGTAAATTTAGAAGAAAAATGAGAATAAACAACCTATTTTAGAATTAATAATGATGGTAAACTTATAGCAAAATATCACACACGTTGTGTTCTTAGTTTTATCTACCTATATTTATTTCCATCTTAATTTTCTTGTTTGTGATAGATTTATTTGTTTTATTGTATAGGCGTTATGAGTGACAAACATGATTCTTCTCCTCCCTCAAAGTTAAATGATGTTGATAGTGGGTTGGTGACTCCTAAGTCAATATCCCACACATCTCCCGATGGAACAACAAAAGAATGGATATTTTGTTGTTCACCAAAAATAACCCTTTTTGTAGAAATGATATTCGAATCTTTGGTTGGTGGGATTAAGTTCTACAATAATTATGCACATACTTTGTGGTTTTAGTGTCCATTTGTCTGGTTAAAAGAGAACTGTGAGTAATGTTGTGACACTAAAATATCCAAAGTTAGTGAAGGTGGAGCTAGAAGGAGAGTGGTTAATAGAGTGGGGTGTAGAGCTAGAATGTATCTTAAGCGTAACATTGAAGCATTTTATGTGATATCAAATTTTTATAAATGACATAATCACCTTCTAGCTACCCCTAGCATTAGACAATTTCTAAAAAAAAAAAGGAGGAATTTTACTATCATGCATAAGAAGTTCATTACAAATAATGCTAGGATGAACATTGGGGCATCCAAATCATTTCGATTATTTAAGGAACATGTGGGAGGGTATGAGAATGTAGGTGCTTCATTATAAGATTTTAAGAACTATTCTAGGGATGTGAAGTGTTACATTGGAGATTCTGATTATGATACGTTTGTGGAAATCCTTTGTAAGAAGATGGAGAATTGGAGCGGATATTATTTTGATTATATGGTTAATAATAGTGGAGTGCTTGTTTGTGCTTTTTGGGCTGATCCTATATCTAGGAAGAATTTCTCTCTATTTGGTGGTATGATTTTATTTGATTGTACTTATGGTACAAATAAGTATAATTTGGTTTTTGTGCCATTTAATGGAGTTGATAATAAAAAAAAAGTGTTTCATATTTGGAGTAGAGTGAATAGCTCATGAAAATATTGGTTCATTTTAGTGGTTATTTGAGACACTCTTGAAGGCTATGGGAAATTTTAAGCCTTATTGTATAACTGACCAAGATCCAGCAATGAAAATTGCCATAGTGAGGGTTTTTAAGAAGACTCACCATAGATTTTGCATATGGCACATTATGAATAAATTGCCCAAAAAAGTTTATCCTTCAATTCGGGACTCTAATTTCATAAATAGGTTATCTGCATGTGTGTGGAGTGTACAACTTGAACCTAAGGAGTTCGAGTGTAAGTGAATGGGGATAATTGTTGAATTTGGTTTAGAGGAACATGAATGGCTTGCTCATATGTTTGATATAAGAAACTTATGGATACCTACATCATTTATAGACTTGTTTATGGGAGGGCTTCTTAGAACAACTTCAAGATCAGAGAGTGAGAATAGCTTTTTTTGTATGCGTTATAAGAGTGCATTAGATGGGCAAATTTATAAACAATTGGAGATAAATAAGGTATCAAACTTGTCGAATTGAGATTCCGGCTACTTTCTTTTCATGTGGACTTGATGATTTTATGGGGGAAGGTGATTTAGAAATTGACATAGTTGATGAACTTGGTATGTCAAATTGTAAGAGTACTTTTCGGGTGGTATATAATATAATAAACCAAGATATTAAGTGCTCTTGTAAGATGTTTCAAAGATGTGGGATTCCATGTAGGCATATACTTTGGGTTTTAAAAGGAAAAGGAGTATACCATATTCCTACTTAGTTGGTAGTGAATCGGTGGACTAAAGATGCCCTAAAAAAGACTATATATGATATAGAAGGAAACCAATTGGAATAATGTTCCAAAGTTAATGATATGAAGACTAATTTGAGAAAGCTATGGTCTGAAATGTTTGAATGTGTTAGCCTAGTTGAAGGCAAACAAGAAGTTATCCATGAATTTATAAGATTTCTTGAAAATTTTAATAAGAAATGAAGTGAGAAGAATAGTAGCGATAAGCCTTCAAGCAAATCAGATATCATTGAATCCTTAACTAGGATAAGTACTCCGAGTGAAGTTACCATTCAATTCCCACGTCAATCTAAAAATAAAGGAAGTGGAAAGAGGATCAAAGGGGAGAAAGAAAAGGCCATTAAGCAACAAAAGAAGATAATAAGAAAGTGTAAGGCATATGGAGAGTATGCAGGCTATAATAGTCGGAACTGTCCCACAAAATCAAAATTGAAATCAAAGGTAAAACAAATCATTTTACATCTCCATATGAAGCTGCAATATTTTTTTTAATTATGCAGTTCAAATTATAGTTAATGTCAGTTTTTTATATGTCAATGACAGATTTCGGAACGAAAGACGAGAGTTGGATGTAAATTTTTTTCAACTTCATGAAGGAATTGGTCTTTGATGCTTTTCGTTGTAGTTTAGATGATAGCGAAAAGTTACTTTTCGAAGTTTTATAAGGTGCAATTCAAGTAGTTGTCAAATTTCGAATCATGAAGAATTTTTTTTTCCTTGTCATATTTTATAATTAAATAAATGTATATTTCATCAATATGTTTTTTTTGTTGGAACATGCATGCCTTTAGATGGAAATTAGAGGGTTTAGTGTTTAGAGTATTTGTGGTTTAGAGGGTTTGGGGTTTATAGGGTTTAGGGTTAGGGGTGAGGGTTTAGGGTTTAGGGTTTAGAGGGTTCAAGGGTAATGGTTTAGGGTTTAGGGTTTATAGGATTTAGGGTTTTAGTGGTGAGGGTTAATGGTTTAGATGGTTTAGGGTTTATGGTGTTTAGGGTTTGGAGGGTGTATGGTTTAGGTTTTAGGGTTTATGGTTTATGAAATTTAGGGTTTAGGGTTTAGGGTTTATGGGTTAGAGGATTTATTATTTAGGGTTTAGATGGTTTATGGTTTAGGGTTTAGGGTTTACGTGGTTTAGAGTTTAGAGGGTTTAGGCTTAAGGATTTATGGTATATGGTTTAGAGGGTTTAGGGTTTATGGGGTTTAGTGTTTAGGGTTTAGAGGGTTTATGGTTTAAGGTTTGTAGGGTGTATAGGATTCATGGTTTATGGTTTATAGGGTTTAGGGTTTGGGGTGTAGGTTTAGAGGGTTTATGGTTTAGTGTTTAGAGGGGTTAGGGTTTGGGGTTTAGGTTTTAGAGGGTTTAGGGTTTAGCAAGTTTATAGGGTTTATGGTTTTAAAGGTTCGGATATCTTGTTTGGATATAGGTTTAGGTTAGTTTTTGGGTTAGGTATTAATTAAATCTTAATTGTTGATTAAATTTTAATCTAATGGATGAAACTGGTTCCTATGTTTGTATTTTAATGAGGGTTTGTATGTGACCCTCACCTGATATATATATATATATATATATATATATATATAATGCTCTTGCTCAGGAAAGTTTTTCCAACTACATTTTTTTTGGTATATGTAATAAAATTATTTTTCTAATAAACACAAACAAATGGGATAAAAAATGCCTACAAATCACATACCATGTACGCCTTGTATGTAGTAATACAATTTCCATTTTTTTTTAATTGAATTCAAAGAGTCATCCGGTTATAACAAATTGCAACTACAATAAATTCAAAATATTATAAGTAAATATAGTACAAGTAATGAATAAAAGAAGATCAAGACCATACTATTTTACTTCATAGAAAAGAGAAGATAAATTGTTTACATTAATTTTGTTTTTTTTTTAGTATTTATCTTTTGTTTCAAAACTTACTTTTCTTTGTTGTAAATTTGGATAATCTATAATTACACATTCAACATTCTATTTTTCAACTTCCACAATTAAAGTCATAAATTATAATTTTCCCTTCTCTTATAACTATTTATTATACACATCAAGTACGCATCTAATATCTATTTGTTAAAATAATTTTATAAAAGTCCAACTAATATATATATTAACAATTTTATTTTCAATCTATGGTTGTAATGTAAATTTGAATGATTCTTACTATTTTACATTTTAGCCTTAACTATTCCATGGTCCTACTATAAATAAAGTTAATTATGTCTCTTTTTTTAATACTTGTTATTTTTTCCAGTCTTAATTATATAATAACAAAAAAAATCCTAATTTTCTATAATCTACCTTTTTCTTAAAACCTCAATTTTCATAATTTACCTTCTTTTATTAGTAAATAAACCTTATATATTTCTATCTTTCACATTTCTAACTAATCACTTTTTTTTTGTTTAAAAAACTATTTCGTAAGTCCTCATGCCTAAAGTTAGATTATTTACATGTTTGGTAAAGACAATACGCTAAGAATTTGTTACAAAATTGGCACGAAGTAAACACTAAGCTAAGAATTCAATGAAGAGTCATGCACACTATAATATGTGATCAACAAACTTTGTTAAGTTCCAAAGATGTCTAATTTGATGGTAATGAACCACCTTACAAGCCAAACCACATTTTTTTCTTCCCAAGTAGTTATTTAGTTGATTCATTGGTGCTCTATATTATAAGCTATGCATAGTGGGATTTTGCTACACAAGATACACGAACATAGAACATAGAACTCACATGACTTAATGCTTAGTATTAGGTATTTTCCTCCTTACAACAACCCACACCAACTCATCCTTCAAACTCTTCACTCATGTCCCTACAAAATTAACCCCATAACTCCTTTAAAAATAGATATCTCTCAAACATATGATGAAAAATTTACTATAACACCCAAAAAATTACTATTAAAAAGCTTTAATTTTAAATTACAATTTACGAAAGTATAAATACAAAATTTTAGGTGTTATTGCTACATTTGCTTCAACTTTAGTATCCACACCTTTTTCGTAGAAAATGTGAGGCTAAAATTTTAACTTGAAATTAAAACAAACGTGTAAAAGATAAACAATGAATAATTATATAAAAGACACAAGTACCAAATATTAAGAGACTAACTCTAAAAATAAGAAGACTCCAAATGATAATACAATAAGAGAGGTTTAATGCTCAATAATTTTCTAACCCTAACTTTTGGATGATTAGCTTCGTAGGCCTTCCTAAACCTACTATATTTGTTAAAACACCTTGCCCTTACCCAAAGTTTATTTGTTTTGACCTTCAACTCTTTATTAAACTTAGATCTTATTCCTTAGAACAAAAGCCAATCGGTCAATTCCCTTTGCCCATCCATAAAACATTGATCACATTTCTTCTAGGGATTGGTGATCAAGAATCCTCTACCTTTGGTCGACCAACTATAAACAATTTCAATGTAACTTGTTTGCTTTAATTGATTTGAGATTTAAATCAATTCCTATACTAAATACTATATATATATATATATATATATATATGCATTCATAAATTCATTCCACACATTTTTCTAATTTACCTTAATTTTTGGAAATTATTTGATATTTGTTTCTATTTACTACCTGTTTATTTGATTATTTTTCTCACCTATATTATTAAATTTATTTTTTACCCTCTTATGGCTAGGGTTAACCACAAAATATTTCCCACATACATCTCATATCATACTTGACCTTATCCTCTATCATTCAACCAGAAAAGTGACCATAATCATTACCTTACTCATCTTACTCATTCTCTTACACCCCGCACCACCTTTAATTACACTCCACTCTTCCATGACTTGCAAGCAGCCTCGTATTCCCCTCCCCTCTCTCCTCTCACTGTCAACAACCCTTAATAGGGAGAATCCCTTGGTCATTCTCAATGTTTAACAATTTTATAAACTCTCTTACTTTAATCCCTCCTCTATCATCTTGTGTTCTTTGTTGTTCTTGTTCTTGAGATACCCAAGCCACTCCCTGTCTGTTATCTTTCACTTTCATTTCTTTCTCACTTCTAAAATCTTAAATTTTAATCCACTTGTGATTTAATCTAAGAACATGTGAATTGATGTTTGAAGATTAGTGAAGGAAACTCTACACATCCTTATTTAAGTTCATATTTTTCCTCAGGATATGGGTTTATGTTTCTTTCTCTCCTCAATTCCTACTTTTCCTCATATTTTCTCCCTAGTTATTTTAGTTTATAACCTTACATTTTTGCTAAGGTGATCAAATTCCTTTGATTGAAGTAAGTGGTGCCAAGGAATAGCGATTGCTAGTTGATTGTTACTAGCTAGATAATATTTGTACTTCTTTAGAATTAGGATATGATGTATTATACATTTTTTTTCTTATCATGAGATCATGATTATTTTTAATAATGCATGATCCATCATCTATGTTTTTAAGAGTTTGTATATATGTATCATATGTTATTTTATGTTTTTAAGAGTTTGTATATATGTATCATATGTTATTTTATATTTTGTATGAAAATGCCATGATAGGCCATGCTAGGATTTTTGTTTATCTTTAAGTCGTATGATCTTGCCGTAATTATTTTTAGTAATCATGATTGCATTTGTATTAATATGCATATAACTTGTAGTGAATACCATGAAGTTTGGTTGAACTATGGACAATTTTGCTCTTTTGTGCTCTCATCCTTTTGGATTTAAGGTTTTTTTGGTTGATTTAATTTGTATTAAGTATTTCATGATATGTGTAATAGTATGTAGAAGTTTATGTGTGATTTGGAGCAAGTTAATTTAATGCTCATTTGGGACATCTCTCAATCTTAGGGGTAAATTTGTCTTTTAGGTAAGTTTTTGGAAAATTTGGTTAGATCTGTTCATTAGGTCTTTTACTTAAAGTTTGATACATAATATTTAGGGTTTGGACATGCTTTGTGATTAGATATGATTTTTACAAGTTTGGAGTTATTGTAAGTGATTAAGGGTATTTTGGGCATTATGCATCAATTCTATAAATTTAAGTTATCTGAGTGTTATTTGGGGGTGAAAATGTATTAAGTGTAATACATGGATTATTTAGGTTGGTTATGATTAGCATAAGTTAGGACTTGGAGTGAAAATGGTTTAAAATTAGCATAAAACCCTAAGGGTATGATTATTATTTTATGTGCTCAATTGTGTGTATAGGTTAATTATGTTATTATAAAGTGTTTGAGTGTTGTCTTGGTTTAGTGAGTCAACAAGCTTAACTAGTATTTTATGACATAGTTGGAAATTAGGGTTTCCTAGTGGCATTTTGGTCTTTTTACTAATATTATGATTTCTTTGGCCTTCATTTATTATGTCATACATTTAGCTTGTTTTGTTAATTGACACGTGTATAATTCTAATTGTATTTTTAATATACAATTGTAACACCTCCATTTTTCACTACCCAATTTTTTTAAAAAAAAATAATGTAAAAGCAAAAAATACTTAAGAAAAATAGAGTATTACCGTTGTACCTAACACAAGGTAGACGTCCACTGCCTATCCCATATTAGATACAAGGCGAAAACCATACCAAACAATTCAAAATAGAGTGAAAAAACTTAAGTTACATAAACCTTTAAAATATTGTTTACAACAAATGACCTTGACGGTCCCCGACAAAGTCAAATACATGAAAATGATAAGTTAAGAATACGGGGTTATATGATAAGTGTAACTTTTACATCTTATTCCTAAGGTTTATAAAAGTTTTTACCTAAAATTTCAGTTGGAATTCTCTCTTTTTACTATTGTTACTGCCTTTGTGTTGTAAAAATTTATAGGATCTCAAGCAACAAAAAATCATGAGGGATGGAAAAAAGAACAAGCTGAAACGAAGAAGAAAGGAGAAAAAAAGGAGTAAAGAGGAGCAAAAGTTAAAGCAGAAAGAAATTTAGAGCTAAAATGTAAATGTTGGAATAAAATAAAAGCAAGAACATATATTCAAAGTATATGGGCATGAAATAAGTGGAATTTATACAAGGAAAAACCTGAATTTGGATAATATTTCAACATCAAAGTTTTATATCTTTTTAATATCTTTCCAACGCATCCAAAATCAACTTAATCGGAGTTCTGATGAAAACGTTATGGTCAAAATACCAAGCATTGTCAAAGCTGACACGAGAAGCCCGTGTTTATCAATACCCTAGGGATTCGAGAGGCGGTAGTATTTAAACTTTCATTCTAGTTTCTCATTTAAGAAGCCTCCACTCCCTCTTTATTCTCTCTAAGCATCCTCCACTTCCCCTCCTCTCTCTCTCCTCCATCTTCTTCCATAATTCATCAAGATCTCTCTTATAAATTAGAGACCTAGGGGAAAGAAAAACATTTGTAAGAATCTGTGAACATCAAGGGTATTATTTAATGATCTTTTCTATATCTATGGAATCTCTTGTTGTTTTTAATATTCTTACTATGAATTTGATATGCTAGATCTTGTGCTAAGGTGAAGGGGAGTTTCCCCCGATCCAAATGTATTGAATTTTTGCATCCTTTTTTATTTAATTCATGATCTATGTGTTGTGTTATTGATTGATTGACAGATTGAAGAACCATGCCCATGTTATGATTTTCGGTGTGGGAAATACCGGTACTATCGAGAGATAATTCGATATTAGACCCAATAGCACAACTGGAGATTAAATTGTAGGTCGAGAGACGATCGATTTGACCTCTACAACAATAAAAGAGGAAACTTTGTGGACTTTAATCCATTACATTCTATTATATTCTAAGCTAGAGATAGTTAGGGCCATAGATATATAATAGGGTGGTTGTGGCTTGAGAAAGCACCACACTTTCTATCATTGTTGGCATGATTGATTTTGATTGTTGGATTATTTTGTGATGTGATATTCGATTACATGTGAGGATCGGTGGCGATGAACCGGAACCTTAGCTATTCTATTTACTTGAGTCACTTGAGTGCTATTTTTCTTTCTTTTTAGCTTAGTTAGTTATTTTAGTTATTTTAGCTTACAATTTCTTATTTCATATCATCTCTTAGTTTAGACATAGCTAAGTTTTATCACTATCCCAGTGGTCATTCAACAATCCCTGTGGGATTGACCTTAACTTGTAACACCCCAAAATTCACTAATTTTTTTTAAAGCGGCAGTAATCGAATTAAAACCCATGAATTCTGGGAATATTACCGCCACACTTAGTACCGAACCGGTTCTTTCTGACCGTTCCAGTACCAAGTGCTAAGGCTAAAGAAAAGAAATAATCAATTATAAATCAATACAATCCAAATTCCAAATAAGCATTAAACGGTTGTAAAACAAAAGTCAGAGTACGCATAAAGAATTATTATTCAAATTAAAAAGAGAAATAGCTTACAACCGATGAAAAATTATCAAAAGGAAATGGAATCACACAAAGACTGAAATATGGCCACAACTCTCTCGAACATCGAGCCAACACATGCTCAACACTCAGCCTCGACTGATGTCTCGCCACCTGCACAGAGTCAGAAGGGCATACTACTCGTGGGAATGAGTAGCACCCATGAAACGGGTGATCAGTACACTACGTACTGAGTAAGGTAACCGAGCACTAAGACCAACACATAATAGCACATAAAGAATGCAGAATAATAATAAAGCATAAGACTAACATGATAACATAATGCATATGACCATTCAGGTAAAAGTATAAAGGCTCAATTATAGTCCGGATTCATTGCTTAATTTATCTTTGATCAGGAATCGCTTCACACCATACTTTTTATCAAATCCATGTGAGTACGAAAGCCCCCACTATTATAGCCGGTGGACCGGAAACACATAGGGTATCATACCCTAACCACTATTATAGCCGGTGAACCGGAAACACATAGGACTACGCGTCCTAACCACTATTCCTAACCGGTGGATCGGTTGGCCTCGGCTCACATGGTGTTCCACTGCAAGTAATTAGTATATTTTAGGTGCTTTATCAAAACTCTGGTTTGTGATGGTTGAGCTCGGGAAACCCCACTATTATAGTCGGTGGACCGGAAACACACAGGTACAAAGCCTAACCACTATTATAGCTGGTGGATCGGAAACACATAGGGCATTATGCCCTAACCACTATTCCTAACCGGTGGATCGGTTGGTCCCGTCTCAACGATCTTCCACTTTACGTAATTAATATCTTAAGTATCTTATTCGAAAGCTTTCACCATGGACATGCACAAATCATTCTCTTTATACTTCACACATCACAAATCATAAAATTCCACCATCATAATTACATTTAAATCACCAAATACACATGATACAACAAAAACCCTAAGCAGCCACACTAAACCCTAATTAACCACAACAGATCATAGTTCGGTCTCTTACGGACCCTTATATAATCTCCACCTATTATTTTTCATCTAAAAGGTTCAAACACCCAAATAACACTTACATTACCTTTCTTACATCCCAAATCAACCTTTCATACGTAAATTTCACTTCCATGCAAACTTTACACATCCCATGCAACCTCTCGAACTTTTCATACAAACCCTAAATCCCATGTAATCATTAACTCCCATGCAAAACCCTAACTCCACCATGCAAACCCTAATACCTCCATACGACCATAAATACCACCATGCAACTATTAATAACACCATGCTAGCCCTAATACCACCATACAAACCCTAATACCACTATACAACCTTTAATACCACCATGCAACCCTAATACCACCATACAACCATTAATACTACCATACAACCATTAATACCACCATGCAAACCCTAGATTCTGTCATACAAAACCCTAAATTCAATCCACACAAAACCAAAGATCCATCCATACCAAACCCTAGATTCAAACCATAGAAAACCCAAATATTTGTCCATATAATACAATTGATTAGATTCTCCCATTCATAACCACAAATTAGATTCTCCCATACAAGACCATAAGTTAGATTCTTCCACATAAAATCATAAATTAGAATCTCCCATATAAACCATAAATTAGATTGTCCCATATAACATCATATATTACATTCTCCAATACAAAATCCTCCAAACCATAAATTAGATTCTCTCATACAAAACCATAAATTAAACTCTCCCACACAAAATCATAAAAAATCATAAATCAGATTCTCCCACACGAAACCCTAAAATTCTCCATTTTATTCTTCCACTCATGAATCATTAAAATAATTAGGTCAACTCATCTCCCTTGATCAATCTCTTTCCCCATTCTTCTTTTTCATCCTTTCCCCCACATCAACATCCTCACATGCATGTCTTACAGGGTCACAACACATATCATCATACATAAATAATACACATGCCATACAAAAACATACTTCAACTCCACGTCATACCATATACGACATAAATAATCATGATAAACATATGATACATAGCATGCGAAGCACATAACGCATATAAACACACAAAAGGCCTTAGCATCCCTTACCTAAAACGACACCGGTCTTGGAGCACGCTCGTACGCCTCCATAGGGCTTTGACTAATCTCACCTATTATGAGGGAAAAGCTAAAATTAGACTCCCTTCTATCAAAGATACTATTAAACACTAACTTAAGATAAGACTAGGATTTTAAATAAAATATTAAAATAATAATAGCAAAAATACCAAAAATAATATCAATATTAATAATAACAAGAATAATAAAAATAGTAACAATAAAAGGACATTACTCAAAAACATAATGAAATAAGGGCTTCAGCCCTTTTGCTAAAATAATAATGATAATAATATTACTAAAATAAATAATCAAATTTAGTAATAATAATAATACTAATAATGATAAAAGCCATAATAATATTAAAAAATAATAATAACCATAATAGTAATAATAGTAAAAGTAATGATTGAAGATAAAAAGGAGTAGGGTTTCCACCATACATTGAATAATAATAACTTAATAAATAATAATAATAACATTAATAAGAATAATACTAATAATAATAAAGATACTAATAATCCTAATAATGATAAGACGTGATATTTATAATACTACTACTAAAATTTAAAATAAGCACAATAGGGTCTTAGCCCTATATAAAATAATAATACTAACACTTGAAAATAATAATAATAATAATAATAATAATAATAATAATAATAATAATAACATTATTAACAACACTAATGGTAAAATAGTTGTATTAATAATAATGGAATAAGAATAAATAGAAATACGAAATAGGAAATAATAATTATTATTATATTTATAACATATTAATATTAATAATAGTAATAATAGAAATAATAAGGGGAATAGTAATAAAATTGAAATAAAATACAATAGGGCTTCATCCCTCAACATAAATAATAATAAAAACATTAATACTAAATAATAATAATAATACATATCAAAAATATAAATAATAATAGTATTTATATGCAAATAATTGAAATAAAATAATTTAAGGGTTATAAAAATAGGGGAAAAGGCTAAGAGGATCTAGGGTTCAACCTTAGACTGGTGGGGATAGGCGGCACCAGCGGTGGTGCACGACGGCAGCAGCGGCGGCCGGAAAAAGAGAAGAAGAAGGGGAAAGTTGCATGCTGGGAAAAAAATAGGGAGAATGGAGGTGGAAATTGGGTTGTTTAAGAATTCCCAGAGGGAGAAGAGCATAATGGAGTTGGCGGCACAACCAAAGGTGGCGACGCACGACGGCGATGGTGGTGGCCGAATGGGAGAGAAGAAGAAAGAGAGAGGAGGAGAGGGAGAAAGAGGAAAAGAGAGGTAGGGGAAGGTAGAGGAGGGTCTGTAGAATAATTTGGGAGGTGAAAGGAGCGAAGGCAGCGGTGGAAGAGGTGGCTAAGGGTGGCGTAAAGGGTGGCGGAGGTAGAAAATAGGTTGGTCGAGAAGGCTACTTCGCACAGCCGGGGTGGCTTGTATAGGAAGAATCGAGGGGGATGGATGATTTGGTTAGCCAGAGGGAGGTGCAAAGAAGAGTTTGGTGGCCAGAGATGGCGGCGAAGTTGGTCGGAGGAGGCAGACGTGGCGTCTGAAGTGGCGGCGGTGGCAAGGTCAGGCATTTCTAGGTTGGGGATCAAGAGTTCGATACAGGGCCATTATGGGGGGTATTTATAGGGTTAGAAGGGAGGCTAGGGTTCTGTGGTTCGGAGTGAGATTAGGCAAGTAGGGTTTTGGTTTCGTCAGCAGCGAGGTTGGCCGGTGGGACTCAATTCGGGGTAGGGATGCACAGGGAAAAAGGGGGAAAACTGCGAGGAGAGGGGAAGTTAGTTGGATCAAAAGGACCGACGAGTCAGGACTCAGGGGGAAGAGAGAGGAAGGAAAAGGCCGGTCAAATCGGTCGAGATCGCCAGCGAAAAAACAGGGCGGGCGGCGGTGAGTTGCAGGTCGGTAGCGTTGAACGGGAGGAAGAAGAAAGGAGGAAGAAAGGGGGTTGGACTGGACGGCTGGGAAGAAAGAAAAAGGAAGGAGACCGGGCAGTCTGGGTGCAATCATTAAAATGGCAGGAGCGAAACGCAGCGCCCAGGGACAATAAAACACAAAACGCGATGCTGGGGGGGAAAGGAAGGAGGGGTGGTCACGCGGGTTGGGCCGCGCCGAAGGGAAGGAAAGAAAGGTTTGGGCCGGCGGCAACAGGCCCAATTCGGTTAAAGGTAAGGAAGAAAAAGAAAAAGAGAAGAAAGAAAAAGAAAGAAAAAGAAAGGAAAAAGGAAGAAAGAAAAAGGAAAAAGGAAAAGAGAAAAATAATTAGGTTAGGGCCAATTAAATTAATCTTAATATTTAAAATAATAATATTTAAATAAAATAATATTTAAATTCTTTTTTAGGCTAAATTAGGATTTTTAAAAGATTTTCCATGAATTCCATTTTAATTAGCAAAACACCCTAATTTTCTTCAATTAAATTATTTATAAAATGCATATTAATTTGAAACTATTTTCTCCTTCTTATTTTAAATAAAATAATTTATTTAATTAATTTCTAAAATAAAATCCTTAATTAGCTAAAATACCAAAACTTTTCTAATAAAAATTATTTATTATTTTCTTCTTAAATAGCCCTAATTAATTTTCTTTTATAAAAATAATTTATTTAATTAATTTTCAGAATAAAACCTCGTTTAAATATAATTTTTAAAATTAGAAATTTTTGGGGCATTTCATAACTACTACTCCGACCTCGTGCACTTGGGGATAGGAATGTGTCAAGTTTTTGTACTAGTTAGAAAATAAGATTAGGGCGTGTTTCCCAAAACCATGGTCTATCACATACCACACAAAATTCTCCAAATGTCCACACTCTCAAACCCCAAACCCAAATTGATGTAGGCACACTTCTGGCCATCCCTAAACACCTGCACACGACCCTCTACTCGTGAGAATGAGTAGGTGACCGAACAAACAAACACATTAGTACGCTACGTACTAAGTAAGCCAAGTTGTCTCCTCAACGAAAGTCAAAAGCATACAAGATTCTATCACGACATAGATATCATACTTAACATACACCATGCCAATTCCATATAAATAAATGTAGTAATGCATCAAGATATACTATCATGCATAACTCAGGCAACTCAGGATGTATCATGCTTATCTTCATAGTATAATAACATAGATAATCATACATGTACTAAGCAGATTAATCTAGATAACCACTAGGTATTATTTTCCCCAACTCGCTCAATCAATTTGATTATACCATTGCCTTATCCATATACTAATATAGGTCATCATCTAGTCAATTATTCCAATTATTAACCATTTATTCATCCAAGCCATTATCCAAGTATTCATTCTAACTTTTACCATTACTATCATCTGAGCCATTTGTTTCCATCATTATCCAATTATTGATCACCCAATTGAGCGATGGATTGTGCACCACTCCAAGGTCTCACTTACCATGGAAGTGTAATACCCCAAAATTCACTATTTTTTTTTTAAAACGGAAGAGATTACAATAGAAATATTTAAATTAAAACCCATGAATTTTGGGGATATTACCGCCACACTTAGTACCAGACCGGTTCTCTCCGACCGTTCCAGTACCAAGTGCTAAGGCTAAAAAGATTATTTTCACACTGAAACTGAGATTTCATAAAATGCATTAAAAAGATTAACATAGAAATCAGAGTACGCATACAAGTTAGAATAAATAACAAAATAGAAATCAGAGTAAGAAATCAAAATTCCTCATAGGGAATAATTTTACAATCGGTAAAGGATTTATTTGAAATACTCAATACAATATAATAAATCGAAAAAGGGTAAATATGATACACAAGTAATACCAAGGGAATAAGTTGCATAAAGATTAAATACGACCACGACACTCTCGGATTCGGAGCCAACCACAAGCTCAACTCTCAACCCCACCAGATGTCTCGCCCACCTGCACAAAGTCAGAAAGGGCATTCTGCTCGTGAGAATGAGCAGCACCCATGAAAAGGGTGATCAGTACGCTACGTACTGAGTAAGGTAACTGAGCACTAAGGCCGACACATAAACACATCAAATCATGCATGATAATAATCAACATACAATTTCAAACCACACATATGATACATAAAAGCATATAGTGAAATCCATAGCCTATAATCAACAAGACCACATGTAAGGCTCAAAAAGGTCCAGATTAATTTTTTTTAATCATCTTTTTATTGGAAGTCGATTCACATTATGTCTTTTTTATCAATTCCATGCGAGTATAGGAATACCCCAGTATTATAACCGGTGGGCCGGTCATATAAAGAGCATCATGCCCTAACCACTATTATTACCGGTTGATCGGTCACATATAGGGTACAACCCTAACCACTATTCCTAACCAGTGGATCGGCTCGGTTCCTACTCGCATGGTGTTCTACTATAAGTGATTAATGTCTTTTATTTGCCTTAGCAAAACTCTGGTTTATTTTCCATTGAGATCGAGATCCCCCACTATTATAACCGGTGGGCTGGTCACATATAGGTCATCATGTCCTAACCACTATTATAACTGGTGGATCGGTCACATATAGGGTAAAACCCTAACCACTATTCCTAACCGGTGGATCAGCTGGTCACGTCTCAATATCTTCCACTTTAAGTAATTAGTGACTTAAATATTTTATTCATAAACATTTGCCCAGACATGCATGGCTAGCTCCATGCAACTCTAGCTCCCATGCAAACCCTAACTCCATGAAAATCCTAACTCCATGCAAACCCTAACTCCATGTAACCCACACTTCCATGCAAACCCTAGCTCACATGTAAACCCTAACTCCCATACAAACCCTAACTCCATGCAACCCTAATTCCATGTAAACCACACTTCCATGCAAACCCTAACCCCCATGCAATCCCATGCAAACCCTAACACCGTACAATTTCATGCAAACCCCAACACCATACTATTTCATGCAAAACCCTAACGCCATATTGTTACACTCCCCATCATTATTTTACCACCCTAACATGCATGTCTTAAGGCCACATCATACAATAATAATAACATAAATATACACATAATTCTCATGCCACAATTTATTCACACCAACATACTTCAACTCCATAATCACACGAAATACACTATAATTAATACCACATGACATGCATAGCATAAAATCACATAATACACATATGGCCTTAGTACCCTTTACCTAAAACAACATCGATCTTGGAGCAAGCTCCTACGCCTCCTTAGAGCTTTGTCTGGTTTCACCTATTATGAGGAAAAAGCTAAAATTAGACTCCCTCCTATCAAAAATATTATTAATCACTAACTTATTATAAGACTAGGTTTTTAAGTAAATAATAATATATTAATAAAATAACATTAACTAATTACTAACTTTGCTAAAGATATAGAAATAATAGAATATAATAAAAGTTGATAATATAAGGTTGAAAACTTTACCCTAGTAGTAATAATAAATAATAATGATAATAAAATAATAATAGCAAAGATACTAAAAATAATATCAATGATAATATAAATAAGAATAATAATAATAGTAACAACAATAATAACAATGACATTATTCAAAGCAAAGTGAAATAAGGGCTTCGGCCACTTTACTAAAATAATAATAATGAATAATAGTATTACTAAAATAAATAACCAAATTTAGTAATAATAATAATGATGACATAATAATACTAATAATGATAAACGCCATAATAATATTACAAAATAGTAGTAACTATAATGGTAATAATAGCAAAGATAATGATCGAGGATAAAAAGAAGTAGGGTTTCCACCCTACATTGAATAATAATAACTTAATAAATAATAATAATAACACTAATAATAATAAAAATACTAATAACCCTAATAATAATAAGACATGATATTTATCATACGACTGCTAAAATTTAAAATAAGCACAATAGGGTATTAGCCCTATATAAAATGATAATACTAACACTTGAGAATAATAATAATGATAGTAATAGTAATAATAATAATAACAATAACAACAACAACAACAACAACACCACCACCACCACCACCAACAACAACAATAACAATAATAAAATTATTAACAACACTTATGGTAAAATATTTGTATTAATAATAATAGAAATTCAAAATAGGAAATAATAATAATAATAATAATACTTATAACATATTAATATTAATGATAGTAATAATGGAAATAATAAGGGTAATAGTCCTAAAATCGAATTAAAAATTACAATAGGGCTTCAACCCTCAACAGAATAATAATAAAAACATTAATATTAATAACATTAATAATAATAATAATACTAATACTAATACTAATAATAATAATAATAGGATTTACATTAGAATAATTGAAATAAAATAATTTAAGGCTTGTAAAAAATAGGGAAAATGGTTGAGAGGGTTTAGGGTTCAACCTCAGGCTGGCGGGGATAGGTGGCACCGGCGGTGGTGCACGGTAGTGGCGGCGGCGGCCAGAAAAAGAGAAGAAAAGGGGAAAAGTTAAAGGCTGGGAACAAAATAAGAAGAAGGAGGGTGGAAGTAAGGGTGATTATGATTTCCCAGAAGGAAAGGAACAAAATGATGGTGGCGGCGTGGCCAAAGGTGGCGGTGCACGGCGGCGGCGGTGGCCGAATAGGGAAGAAGAAGAGGAAGAGAGGGAGAAAGAGGAAAAGGAAGGTAGGGGAGATAGAGGAGGGTCTGCAACATAATTTGGGAGGTGAAAGGAGTGGCGGCAGCGGCATAAGAGGTGGCTAAGGGTGGTTCGAAGGGCGGCGGTGGCAGAAGATGGTTTGGTTACAAAGGGCAATTCGCATGGTTGGGGTGGATTGCTCAGGAAGAATCGAAGGGTATGGGTGGTCTAGTTAGTTAGAGGGAGGTGCAGGGAAGGCGTAGGCGGAAAGAACGGACGACGGTGTTGGTCGGAGATGGCGAGAGTGACGTTTAAAGGTGAGGCGGCGACAATGTCGGGGAATTCTGGGTAAGTGACCAAAAACCCGATACAAGGCCAACCTGAGGGTATTTATAGACTGAAGGGGAAGTTAGGGTCGAAGGGAAAGTGGGGGAGTGGTAGGCAGGCGTGGTAGCTGGCCGACGAGGACAGCCGACACACTTTCCCGATCGTGGGCTGTAAGTGGCCAGGGGAGAGGGAGGTCGTGCGAGGAATGGGGGAGTGGTTTGGGTCAATGAGGCTGCCGAAACAAGGGAAAGAGAAAGGGAGTAAAAGGCCGGTCAAAGGGGTAAGATTTTCACCGAAAAACCAGAGCGTTGGCAGCGGAGTTACAAGCTGATCGACGTCGGGGAAGGGAGGAAGAAGAAAGGGGTTAGACCGAGCAGTTCGGGGAAAGAAAGAAAGGAAGAGGGAGACGGGCAAACCGGTTGGCGCGGGGTAAGTTCATTAAATAAAACGACGCGTTTTGGGGGAAAGACAAGAAAAACGCGGCGCAACAAGGGAGAAGGAAGCAGGCCGGTCGCTCGGCTGGGCTGCCCCGAAGGAAAACGAAGGAGAGGAGAGGGGGACTGGGCCGCTAGGGTGGCCCAGTTCGGGGAGGAGAAAAAGAAAAAGAAAAGAAGAAGGAAGAAAAAGAAGCAAAAAGGAAGAAAGAAAAGGAAAAAGAAAGAAAGAAAAGGAAAAAGGAAAAGGGGAAGAAGAAAAATAGGAGGGTTGGGTTAAATAAATAAATTAAAATATTTGGAATATTTAAAAATAATAGTATTTAAATAAAATAATATTTAAATTCCTTTTTAGGCTAAATTAGGATTTTAAAAATATTTTCCATAAATTCCATTTCAATTAGCAAATCACTCTAATTTTCTTCAATTAAATTATTTATAAAACTAACATTAATTGAAATTATTTTCTCTTTCTTAATTTAAATAAAATAATTCATTTAAATAAATTCCCAAATTAAAATATTTAATTAGTTAAAATACCCAAATTTCCTCTAACTAAAATATTTATAAAATTTCTTATTAATTTGCCCTAATAAATTTCCTTTTATTTTAGTAAAAATAATTTATTAAATTAAAATTTTCAATTAAACCTTATTTAAATATAATCTTTAAAATTAGAAATTTACGGGGTATTTCAGGAAGCCTATCCAAACCAAGGGACATAAAGTCCAGGCCGAAGCCAATTACTAAAATGGACATAAATTTAGGCCGAAGCCAACTACTATAGACATAAGTTTAGGCTGAAGCCAACCATCTAGGTAACTAGACCCTTTAGTATCAATACCCTTTAGTACATCATTAATGTCTAGAATAAGGCATAAGGATCTACTAGGATCTCGCCCAAAGGCAATGCCCGAAGGCACCAATAAACGCCCGAAGGTAAACTAAACCCCGGTAGGTAATAGATGATCGGGTAACCCAGACCCATAAATAGCTCGAGTGTCTTTCATTTTACGTGATTAGTACATTATTGATGAGGGTAAGTGATCACACAAGGCCTATATGAAGAACAAACAAGACATCCACATGTTTCTTCTATATTAATCCTTTTCAATCTCCAAATCATGTGTGGGATTTTCATTTATGTTTATCCAACATCAGTCATGCCCATTATATCATTTCATTCAAGCACATATACTGCTTCATTACTCTTTTTCTCAACCCCATCACATTTCATATGAGGTATACCCTTTAGCCTTTTATAATACTCATTGAGTATGTCATAAATCATGGTTCATTTAATCCATTCATTAGGCCATTAATCCATGATAATGTATGTATTTTATCCCTTAAATAATCCCATAATAAACCCATACGTAGCCTCAAAGCATAACCAAACCAAAAGGAACAAGATCACACAAACTAGCTGAACTAGCCGATCAGTCTAATCCAACCAATTGATTGGTTACACCAACCAGTTAATCAATTTGGGTCGACTAGCAAATCGGTTTACCTCAACCAAAACATGATTTTCCTTAAAAAAGTCGATCGATTAGGGTAAAATGATTGATTGTTTATAGACTAATCAATCAGTTTTACTTAACCAATAGATTGGTTTAAGTAGAGAGAAAGACCAAGGTCTTTACAGGTTCACCAGTCGATGGGTTGGGTCAACCAGTCGATTATTCTAGGAGCCAATCAATCGGTTTGACCTAACCAGTCGATTTGTATGTCCCGCAACAACACTAAATAATCATTTTCATGTAGATCATGTTTATAAATCTTTATCATACCTCATTGGAACATGTTCTAACATTACCAAACACATTGCTAGCCTATTTTAATTGCACATCTCAATATTAATCATCACGACCCATCTTTTCTCAAGACTCGTGCTTTTCACTCAAAATGCACAATCAAACCATCCAAATATAGTGTTTTAAGCCATATATTCATGCCAACATGTAATGTCAACTTAAAGAGTTCCATATCATGCAAGATTACTCATAACCCATTTTAGAAGCAAGAATAACTTACTTGATGCAGGTAAAACTTTCCTTAACTAATAACACTCATCATTGTGAAATCCTCAACTTTTAAAACCTTAAAAACAACAAGTCTTAACTTAGAAATTCATGAATAAACTTTTATAAATTCAAACTTGAAATAGAAGGAAAATAATGAACATACCAAACCCCAAAGAAAAATTGAGGATACTCAGCTTAACCACTCAACCTTTTTTCCTAAATCTAACTATTTCTAAAATACTCATAATCCTAATTTAGATAATTATGGCAAATTAAGGATTTATTAGCGAAATTAAGTAAATAAATTATTTTATTAAGATAAGATGAATTAATTAGGGCAAAATCAAGAGGAAATTTATAAATAATTTAATTGGAAAAAATTAGGATGTTTTGTTAATTAAAATGGAATTCAAGAAAAATATTTTAAAAATCCTAAATTAACCTAAGAAGGGGATTTAATTATTGTTTTATTAAAATATTATTATTTTTAAATATGCCAAAATACCAAAATATTTTAAATACCCCAACCCACCTATTTTTCCTTTTTTCTTTTTCTTTCCTCTTATCTTATCTTTTCTTTCCTTCCTCTCATTTCTCCTCTTCTTTCTTCCCTTCATTCCCCGATCTGGGCCAACCCACCCTCATGGCCCAGACTCCTTCCTTTCTCCCGTATTACCCGGGCCTGCCGCCCTCTCCTTTTCTCCCTCGCCAGCCGCCTGGCCTGGTCCGGCTTTCTTTCTTTTTCTTTTCTCCTTGGACCGACCGACCGCCCACCCTTCTTCTTCCTTTCTTCTCCCTCGACCTTCCCTCTCCCCGAAGCTTTGACTTCCCCACTTCCCGGTGCATGCACGCAGACTCTACACCGCCGCATACCGACTTGCCACTCTATCCTCTTCCCCATCGTTCCCTCTCTCTTCTCCACCCAATCATGCCCTTTCTCTCTCCTCACACATGCCTCTCTCCCCCTTCGTTTCCCCTTTTCCGAGCTGATAGGTCCTACAATTTTACAGCCCTGCAATGGCCGTGCACCGCCGACCGGAAACCTACATGTGTGTCATCCACCTCCTCTCTTCCCCCTCTGTCGTTTTCCCCCATCCATGGCTTATAAATACCCTTCAACTACCCCTATTCAACCCTTTTTTCTCAACCCAGAAATTTGCTCTATTTTGTGCGCCGCCGTCCAGATCCACCACCCAAAATACTCCCTGCATTACCCTCCACCAAGCTACACCCCTCACCATCCTCAATCCTCCCTGCACGAGCCACCTTGGCTATGCAAAGTTGGCCATTCGACCAACCTCAATTCACCCACCGCTGCCCTTTGCGCCACTGTCCACCACCACTCCCGTCGCAACCACCACTCCCTCTACCCTCCCAAACCACCAGCAGAACCTCCTCTACCTCCCCTTACCCTCCTTTTCCCCTACCTCCCTCTCCTTCTCTCTTCCTCCCTCTCCACCTGTAATATCCCGAGTCGATACAACCATACGGGGGCTACCTTAGAGCACTTTTGGATTGATCGGCTGACCCCACAGATCAACACGAGTCCTTTCAGCGGGCTTTATCCTCACTCACGTACTTCTCAAGAAATTTTCATAAAATTTCTAAAACTTCCTAGGAGGGTCACCCATCCTAAAATTACTCTACGGCTAGCACACTTAACTGTGGAGTTCTTTAGGACAAAATCACCAAAAAGATGGTATACCATATTAATATAAGTAGCTAGATCAATCCTTATAACACTCCGCTCAATTTGGAGTACTTTTGCCAGCCGCCTGTGCTGCCCCTTTTGGATGCGCCACCACCACTATTTCAGCCCTCTCAACTTAGGCATCCTCCACCACTTCAAATCCTCCTCTCCTATCTTAAACCACCTACTTTCCACCCTTCTTCCCTTTTCCCCGTCGTCGTTGCCTCTACCACTTGGTCACCACCAACCCTAGGTGATACCCTAACCCTTAAAACCCTAGTTATGATATCATGATCTCTTTTATTTGTATTTATGTTATTATCCTCATTATTATTATTATTATTATCATTATCATTATTATTACTAAATGTAGCCTCGGGATATTTATCCCATTATCATTAAAGGGGTCGAAACCCTATTTTAATTATTATTATGATTATCCTCATTTTTATTACCATTAATATCATTATTATTATTATTAGTAGTAGTAGTAGTAGTAGTAGTAGTAGTAGTAGTAGTGCCAGTCTTAGTATATTATTACTATTATTACTTTTGTAAATATTTGAACCTTTACCCATATAAATATCATTATTTCGATTATTATTATTATTAGTATTATCCTTAACAACATTATTATTATTGTTATTATTACTATTATTATATTATTATCTTTATTACTAATACTATTATTGACCTTAACCTTGTTATCACTAGGGTTTCTATTATTGTGATTATTAGAACATCTTTTAGGTATTATTATTATTATTATTATTATTATTTCTACAACTACTATTATTATTACTATTATTAGTAGTATTAAAGTTATTATCTTTAATAATATAAATATTGCTATAAATACTTTAACATGAACCTATTTTGACTAGTAACAACCTAGTAGGCTAACTTGAGAATAAAAATCCTATTTTTTATTTGTAAAGCTTCTTTTAATAAAAGTAACCCTAATATTAAAGTAGGAAATAATAGTAATTTTGGAAGGAGGAAAATTAATCCTTAGTTTTTTCCTCTTATAGGTGAACCTAGTCAAAACCCTAAGGAGGCGTAGGAGCGTGCTCCAAGATAAGTGTCGTGTTAGCTAAGCATGTAGCTAAGGCCCTCTATGTGTGTGTTATGTGCCTTGTATGCCATGTACCATGTTATGTTGTGCATCTTATGATTATTATTATAACTATTTTATGTATAGCGTAGCTTGGAGTTGAGGTATGCTCATGTGTTTTCTTATGGCATGTGTATAATATGTATATATTGTGCTTATGATATTATGTGATGTGGCCCTTTAGGACATGCATGCAAGGATATTTAATGTAATGATATGGGGTGAAATAATGAAAAAAGAAAAAGGAAAAGTGAGTTGACCAAGGGGTATGGGATTAACCTTATTATCTCATGATCCATGAGGGGCAAATAAAAGGGGAATATGAACAAAATAAAAGAATTGGTGAACTTGCATGGGAGTTTCTAAGGTTTGCATGGAAATTTTAGGCTTTACATGGGAGTTTATAGGGTTTGCATGGGAATCCTAGGGTTTGCATGGGATGGATGGAGTTTGCATGGGGATGATCTTTATGTGTGAAAAGTTATCTTGGGGTGTAAGAAAGGTAAGGGAAGAGTTGTTTGTGTAATTGGAGGCTTCGGGTGAAAAATATTACGTGGGTTGGTATAAGGGTGCACAAGAGACCTAGCTAGGGTTTGGAATGAAAATCCTAATTTGAGGCGGTTGTGAAAGTAAAAATAATTGAAGTTGAGTGGATTATGGGATGAGGGTGGAGGAATGTCATGTGTAGGGTGAGTATGGGTGTCATGGGAAGTAAGGACAACAGGTGAGAAATGGAGGGCTGACATATGGAAAAGAAGGGTGCTAGGGTTTAGTGTGGCTAACTAGGGTTTCGTGGTCACATGTGTATTTGGGGGAGTAAAGTGAAATGATGGGGGTTGATCTAAGGGAGATGATGTATGGGGTGCTAAAGCAGCCTTAGTTGCGCGAGGTAGAGAAGGATGGGCCACATAGGCCCAAATTAGGGTTTTAGGAGAAAACCTTAGGGTAAGGTAGTGAGTGGACTTGGAGGGTGTAAGGTATTGGGCCTTGACCCACACTCTTGGGAGTTGGGCCTCCAATGTGAGTAAGTAGAAGAAGGAAAGGATGTTGGGGTGTGTTAGGAGGTGTAGAGTCTCAAGATATGGGACGTGTCCTCTTAGGAGAATAAGAGTGGATGGAGTGTGACATGCATGTCTAGGGTGAAACTTATTGAATAAGATATAGTAAGACACTAATAATTTAAAGTGGAAGATTATTGAGTCGGGCCCAGACTGATCCATTGGCATAATAGTGGCCAGGTGCTGGGGTGCCTTAGAGACCGATCCACCGGTATATAATAGTGGTCAGTTGCGTTCTGCCATGTACGTTTTCAATCCACTGGCTATAATATTGGGGGATCTCGAGCTCAATAAACCAAACTCTAAGTTTGATAAGACATGTAATAGATACTAAGTACTTACATTAGAACACTACGAGAGTCGGGGCTAGACCGATCTACCGGCATAATAGTGGCCAGGAGCATATTACCCTAGAGACCAATCCACCAACATATAATGATGGTCGGGTGCGTTCTACCCTATACGTTTCCAATCCACTGGCTATAATAGTGGGGTTCCCGTACTCACATGGATTGATAAAGAGTATGATGTAAAACGAATATTGATCAGAGAATTAAATAATCAGTTTATGTAGACTATAGATTGGCCTTTATTCTCTGTATTGTCGTATGTTGTTTATGTGATTATGCTTGTGTTCTATGCCATTGTGTGCCGGCCTTAGATGTATGGTTACCTTGCTCAATACATAGCGTACTAACCACCCGTTTCATGGGTGCTTCTCATTCCCACAAGCATAAAGCCCCTCTGAGTTTGTGTAGGTAGGTGATGCTGTTTTCGATGCCTTCGATGCTTACGAGGCATCAGACGGAGCTGAGAGTTGAGCTTGGACTTGGCTTGGGGACTGAGAGCGTCGTGGACAAATTGCCTTTTTATGTTCCTTTATTTTGTATCGATTTGTTTAGACTTGTTTTATCGTACTGTAACTCTTATCCCTTTTGAGGAATTTTAATTATATACTCTTGGGTTGTAAACTTTTTTCTGCATACTCTGATTTCTGTCTTATAAACATTTCAATGCTTTTATGAATTCGTGACCTAAGTTTGATTAATGGTGGATGAAAATCTTTCTTTAGTCTTATGGTTAGTACGAGATCGGCCAGGGGCCGGACTTGTACTGATCACTACGGTAATATCTCCAAAATTCACAAGTTTTGACCTACTTGCTTCCATTAAATCTTCTAATAAAACGAAATTTTTCAGTAGTGAATTTTTGGAGTGTTACAATTTCTTACTTAATAATTAAAACAAGAGGGAGCTAGAGAAGGATTAGAGGAGTGAAAGGAATTCGACTGTAAGGTTCAAAGTGTAGAGGGAGAAGGTGAATGCTGGAGAGATTAGGTATTTTCAATGGTTGAAAGAAAGGTGAACAAAAGGGGGTGATTAGGGCTATTTAGAGCCGACAAATTGATACAAATCATAGCGTGGTCAGGAACAAATCAAAAACCATAATTCTTACCATTTGAATTTGAGTTAAAAGGACGAATTTCATCCAAGATATGTTGATCTATCTTCCAGAGCTCAAATGGTAATTCTATAGGAGTGCAGGTCAATTTGTTTAGAGATGCAATTCGTAAGAGGGGTAATGGAAGGTCAGTATGGAAGGAATCTCCTGGTTGAATAGAATCAAGTCTGAGATTGAAGAAATGATCTCAGAATATGCAGATGAGAGAGGTGGAAGAAGAAAAGGTGGCGGTCATCTCGCATCTCCCTCAATTATCCCAATCAACTCCTTAGATCAATCTGAGGTAGTAGTTTTGAGCCAAATGCATCATGAAAAAGGCTTAGAATCTCTTGTTAACATTGGTTAACAAGGTTCCATTTCAGTATGAGAAATTTTTCCAAAAAATTAAGTTTTGAAAATATGCTCAGCTTGACAAACCAGTCAATTAGTTTGGTCTAGTAGTCTATAGACTAGCCGAGTGTTTCCCCAATCAATCGATTGGTTTAGTTGAGTAAAAACTATTTTACTAAAACAACCAACCAATTGATCGGTTCACCTGAAAAACTCATTAAATTTAATTTTCTAATCTCATTTTAAATCCAACTTTGCCTCAAACCAAATCATAATCTCAAATCAAAATCAAACACCAAAATTTGCATAATCTCCCATTCAACACTTTAAAAAAATATGGGGTATTATAATAATTATTGGTATGAATTCTTTTATCAAGTAACCAGTGGAAACTCAAGTGATAGGTGGAAGTGCAAGTAAAAGTAGAATACAAGTGAAGTGGATAAGTGTGAAATAGGTTAAGTATTTAATATGTACCTTGGTGTTAAATGTTGCCTCCGATTCCATGAATGAAACATAACTAAAGTGTAAGTGGTATGGTTTTTTTGGAACTAAAAGCCCCTAAATCTACTCTATGTAAATTCGAACCACCATCTAATAAGGGATACACAGACTTAAGGATTATGTGTTTAAATAGTGGCTCTCAAGAGTGATCTACCTTGGATGTTGCATTTATACCCTTTGTGAGGAAAAAGAAAACAAAAGTGGTAAAAGTGGGTTTATTGTTCTCAAAGTGAATTAAATAATTGATATTAACAAACTAACTAGTGTCACACTAAACACTTACCAACTTTTGCTAAACTAGTTGTTTAGTAGGTTAAAACCAATTGACTAATTTTGTTCAAACTAGTTGGCTTATTCTTTTGGAAAAAAATTTAAAGATATACATGCTTTCAATTGAGATTTAAATACGTCCATAACTCCCAAAACTTCTCAAAATTCACACACAACATCAATACTTCATAAATCAATACTCAGCTCCCCGAATTACGCAATAATCATGCCACATCCAACTTCATGGTTTCTCATTCAAAACAACCTAACCTGTCATGATCCTAAATCCATTTTCATGCTTTTAACCACTTATAACATGCCCGTAACAAAATGTAAATTATGATGGAAAACAATTAACACATAACATCTCATTCTATATCTATAAGGTCTAACCAAATTTACCTATTTAGCAAGTATTCAGGAAAAAAGAACAATCCTTAATGCTATCCCAACCTTATGATTCTTGCTTACCTGAACAAGAATAAGAGAAAATCATTTAACAAAATCCATTGAGCTTTAAAATATAGAACAAAATAGAGAGGAGAATAGAGAAAGAAGAGGAGAACATTTAAAGGTTTTCTTGCAAAAGACTGTGATGGCTTCACTGTGGGCTTGCTGGGGATTTAGGTTGCATAAATGAGAGAGAGAGGAAGGGTAGTCAAGATTAAAAATATAAAAAGACAAGTGAAGGGCTAGTATTTAAGCGAAGAGAAGAAAATGGTGAAAAGGGTGGCTTTAGTGTAGGATATGACCAAGGGGATAATGTGCCATAAATTAGTTGAAAAAGAAGTTAAGAAGGGGGATTTAGGGTTGCAAAACAAATTTACGACTTTATCACACGGAAATGGACAAGGAAGAGGAAATCAAGGGAAAAAGGGGAGAAATAGGGGAATCTTCTTAGATTTTAGCTAAATCCAAACATTAATCTGTAATGAGGGTTTAAAATCCCCCTAAAATCCATTTATAATAAATATATAATAGATATCTAAGGCTAGATTAAGAATTGGAGGAGATTTGAAGTAAAAACCAAAACATAGATTGTGAGTTCCAGTAAAACCAACTGACTAGTTTTGGTGTACTAGTCAACTAGTTCATTAGAACTATCAACATAAAGTCATAGTTTACTAGTTGCTTGATATGATGTACCAATTCATTGGTTCTCTTATTTAAAACTCATTCTTATGATTCATTTTTCTTAAAAAAAATTGTACACAAAATACTTTCTATATATGAGGTATTACAAAAACCATTGAAGATGCTGCACAAGCTGAGTCGCAATCGTGGCTTATGTTGCACAACTCCGTTATGAATCATAAAACAAGTTGCTTAAAGCATTTATGCTACGTTTTTATAAAAAACTATAGAACTAAGCGATGAAATAAAAGCTAACTTACCTCTTCGTCTATAATATAATTAATTTCAAGCAAATATCCATTTGTGGTTGCTCTTGATCTTCTACATGCTCTTAGTTTTCTATGTTGTCTTTGTATCTGTGTTCCTTCATAGCTCTTACAGAGCTTACATTAAGAACTAAAAAAAAATAGACAGTAAATGAGTGGCGCACAAGCAGAGACACGAGGTTAAATAAATTGGAATTGATAGTTGAGCTTATGTGTAAATATTTTTGTGGAGTAAATATGTGTTCTTTTTCAAATAATAAAATTCTTAAATGTAGTAGGGCATAGCAAGAAAACATTTGCCGATAGAATGGACCAGACCAATAGGATTCACCATCATTAAGGATTACCAATGTCTATCCTGATAGTATGTTTGGAAATGACAAAAATAATTTACAAACTCAAACTTATATATATGTATATATAAACTATGTTTGGTAAGTTAATTTTTGAAAAATTACTCGAGTGAATTAAACTATAATTTATAAGGTTTTGACTAACTTTAAAACCTCGAACTAATCTTTAGTACTTTAGACAAACAAATACTAATCAAAATGCCCTACTTGATAGCTGGGAGCAAAAGGTGAGATAGAGCAAACACTAGTTACCCTACCGTTAAACCTCTTATCCAATGCGCCATCCAACTGGCGCCATTTTCACCATCAGAATTAAACCTTCCACCAGCAAAGTCCGTCAGAATTAAACATCTCCCTTTCACAAAACAAAGCAATACACTTGAACCATACACCATGCTCATCACAATACCAGACTGCGTATTCAAGATTCCAGAAAAGCACCGGACGTCATCGACTCAACGTTACAGCCTTCTCAATTTTACTACAGTGAGGCTCAATTCTAGGGTTAAGATTCGCGAACTTAGGCGGTGTAAGGCGTGCTTGATTACCGATCCTGAAGCGTTTGAAGTTGGTAGATCAATCGGAAGCTACGGTTTCATGAATATTACGAGGTGGAGTGATTGTCTCTTTTCCCCTTATCATCGTCTTCAGTAAATTGGTCATGGAGCTATTTGCTTTTAGATGGTATCATTGTTTGAAGATTTTTAGAAATTGATTGATGAATATATATTAATGGAGAAATATGAGTTTGAGATGAGTTGTGTTTTATGCAGTTACTCAGGTGGATTACAGTATTCTCTTGAAGAGATGGGGAAATTAAGAGTCCAGGATGTTGGAGAAGGCAGAGTGAAGATCAGGTGTGCGTGCGTGTTTTCTGTTTCGAACGGGTTCGACACTGATATGAATTTAAGGCCGAAACAATTACTGATATATTCTTGTTCGTTTAACCAGTAACAGTAATAGTGATACTCTCCCTGGCAGTGATTTTTCAGGCTATACGAAGGAAGAATTGTTCAAGGTCCTCTGAGAGGCACTTCCCTGATCTTTAAGGTTGTAATCCTTCAACCCCCCACCCCCCACAATAAAAAGAAAGATTAATTGACAGTCAACACGTCTTTTTTTGGCATCCTGACGAATCATCAAAGTTCAGCCCTGATCGTTTTTTCCCCTGCTGTCTTCAGTAGTTACCATTGGCTGTCATTATGTTATACAACATGGATTTTGTAGCACATGTAAAACTATGATGGATAATCCTTGTTCGATAAGTGCACTTTCTAATACAATTTGATTTTCTTCCCCTGCTCGTTGTCCTTTAAAATCTGAAGGTATATCCTGGACAAAGGGCTGGCGGTCTTGAGGCTGATATGATGGCTGCCAATGAACTAAGAACACATAGTTATCTCCAAGTAACATGGCTCACTCCTTAATCTCTTGTGTCTGTGTTCTATGGATAAATCACAATTACATCTGCTAAAGTGTTTTTTCTGTTCATATTCTATTCAGAGCAGCTCCAATGAGTTTTGTCAGAATCTTCAGGTACTCTTAGGGGCGTTTGAGACGAAAACTGGTGAACAGGTCTGTATCATCAACTCTGTTGGATGGCTTACACGATTGTATGTATTCATGCCATTAAATCACTAAATCCCTTTTGCAGTGGCTTGCTTTCCGCAATTATGGGAAATATAGTGCAGCCGACTATGGGAAGTTTGCTAGTGAAAAAATTAGTAAAAATAATGTTGGAAAAGGTCAGAGCTTTTGGAATCCTTTTGAACAAGAGCAAGCCATCAAACGCAAGAGATATTTTGTTGTTAAGTTACTCCAAGGCATCATGAATGGCCTCGTGTTCATGCATGATCTTGATAGACTGCATCAGAGTCTTGGACCAGCATCTGTTGTTCTCAAGTATGCTTCTGAAATATGCACTTGGTTTTTGGGCAAATGTGATTCTTTAGCTTTTATTGCTATTGTCTTACTTCTTTTGACTGATTTATAATAACATTTCTGCTGTTGGCAGTACAATAGCAGAGAGAGAGGCTGTCTACGTGATTCCACGTCTCAGAGATCTTGCCTTCTCAGTTGATATAAGGTATGCCATTGACTGCAAAGTTTATTTATTGTAGCAATGTGGGTAAGTCTCTAATTTAAATGTTAATTTGTTCCTACTTTTTGCAAGGACAGTATCGGTGTCAGAGAAACTAATATTTTGAACACATCATAAGCTCTAATCCGAGATAAGTTGGGTGTCTTTGTGAATTGACAGCTTTTCATGATTATCAGAAGTTGTTCAAGTGATGAAAAGGGCAGTGGCTGCATGTTTTACTCAGCAAACCACCTCCCCTGTCCGGAAAAGGGAAGAATATGAAAAAAGAAGAGATAAAAGAAGAAGGGGCTGCAACTAAACAATAATATGCTTTGTGACCTGTTCTCACACATAGGGACACTAATATTTTGAATGCACCATAAGTTTTACTCCCAAAAAAAAAAAGGTTAAATGTCTTCTTGAATTGGCGATATTTCATGATTATCTTAAGCAGTTCAGGCTATGAAATGTGCAGCCAGAGGCTAATTACTATACTCAGCAATCTGATAGGCCCATCACTACACATATGTTAGGAAGAATCATTGAGGTCTGTGGGCTGGGTTTGGGCTAGATGGTTGAGGATTAGTGGAATTTAGTTATGGGTGTGGAAGTCTATGAGGTTGGGATCTTTTCTGTTAAGGGGGACCTATACAAGTATGTAGCGCAGGAGGAGAGGGGGTAGGAAGTTTGTACATGGAGGTTGCAGACCCTCGAAGCTCTAGACTTATTATGCTAAGTACCGTGATTTCAATGTAAGCAATCCTGACCATTATCCTCTCTCATTTATCTTCTTTTGTGATATCTTCTAACAATTTTGGTATCAGAGCTTCCCTCGATCCAAATGGCCAAAAAAATTGCTCTGCTGGAGGAGAGGCTGAATACAATGCAAGGTGATTGGCAGAAGGAGAAGAGTGAATTCAAGGAATGGAAGTTGTGTATGGAAAAATGGATGGAGGAAATCTCAAGTAAGCTGAGAGCCAGGCTCTCAAGGTGGATTGGGGGGGGGGGAATCGTCGAATCGAGACACGAGCAAGCAGATGGAGAAGGAGGTGCAAGCAATTCTGGCCCTTAGAGGAAAGGATCGAAATGAATTCATACCCCCTCGACAGCTAGAGTTCCCCATTTTCAATGGTTTTGGCCTAGATGGATGACTCTTCAAGGTTGAGCGATATTTTGGCCTTAATTGGGTTAGTAAGGGTGAAAAATTGGAGGCAACAACCATAGCTACAGAGGGACGAGCTCTGGCTTGGTACCAGTATGCTGAAGAGAGTTGATGCTTTCATTCTTGGAAAAGCTTTGAGGAGTCACTACTCACACGTTTCCGGCCGAAGCATGAGGGGTCCTTATGTAAAAGGTTTCTAGCAGTTAGGCAAAAAGGGATGGTGAAGGAGTTCGTTGCAGAGTTTGAGTTGCTAGCCTCATCGCTGTAGGGTCAACTACCAGCATAAGATGTCGAGAGCAAGTTTTTGAATGGGCTAAAATCGAGCATGCGGGCTAGAGTGAGGATGATGAAACCACATGCGCTAAACAACTAATGGAAGCCACCCAAAGGTGGAAGATAAGAAGTGGGTCACCCTTGAGGAATTAGCTAGATCCAGGTTGGGGTGGGTTAGTGGTAAAACGGGTCTTGGATCTGGGCACTATGCTCCCTAAAAAAAGGGGTTATAACGCATAAATAGGCCCTACTACTCTCACTAAGAACCATCTTCCTATTCGCACATCAGTCCTCCCTCCCCTAGTGCGATCAGAAGGTGTCAAGTATGGTAGAGGTTCACACACCTACAAACGACTCTTGGATGTTGAATTCACGTGCTATCAAGAAAAGGGGCTCTACTGTAAATGTGCTGAAAAGTTTGGCCTCGATCATGTATGTAAGAATTGGACACTCCAGGTGTTGCTGGTCAATGAGTCGGAACCGGTCAAAGTTGAAGACTTCGAAAATGAGATGATAGACTCTGCAACGGCGGCAGAAAAAGTATAAAGCCACCCACAAGAGTGGGGGCCACAATAGGGCAGGATAAGCCAGAAGTTGAGGGCGCCGTGGAACTATCCTTGAATTTAGTGGTGAGTGTCAACAGTCCTCATACCATGAAGCTCCCTGACAATATAAGAGGTAAGGTTGTCGTGGTTCTCATTAATTGTGGGGCGACCCACAAATTTATTTCTCTTAATTTGGTCAAGCACTTGAGATCACAACTCAATCCAACGGGAGAGTATGGCATACTGTTGGGAACGAGAAAGCTGATTACTGCTTAGGGGGTGTGTAAGGAGGTGCGGTTGACGCTATAGGTGGTGGAGATTAGCGAGGATTTTTTGCTAATTGTGCGGGCAACTCGGGCATCATCTTAGGGATGCAGTGGCTGGGAACGCTTGGGTTAACTCATGTAAATCGGAAGACTATAGTGATGAAGTTTGTACTGGGTACTTACCCCGGTGACACTAAGGGGAGAACCAAGCCCTCGTTGTACCCAAGTGACGCTGGGAGCCATGATGAAGACTATCCGAAAGGGCTATCCGAAAGGAGTGTCAGGGTATCTTAATTGAACTAAATTCCTTGGGGAAGTCGTCTAAAGAACCATCAGAGTCCTTTGTCCCAGCGTCGAGAGCCGTCATTGTGAGGGAGTTTTCAGACTTGGCAGCAAAGCTTTGTGGGCTTACCTTGGTGCGAGAGTTTAACCACCGAATTGAGCTCAAACTGAGCACTGCTGCGGTTAGTGTGCGGCCTTACAGATATCCCTAAGTGCAGAAAAATGAAATTGAGACCATGATACGAGACATGTTAACTGCTGGGATCATTTGCCCTATGTATAGCCTTTACTCAAGTTCGGTGCTCCCGATAAAGAAAAAGGATGGAGGGTAGCGTTTCTGTGTGGACTGTAGGGCCCCAAACAGAGAAACAAATATGGATAAATTTTTGATACCAATAATTGATGAGCTGATAGATGAACTTCATGGGGTAGTGACTTTTGTAAAAAATGGATTTACGATCAGGGTATCACCAGATTCAAGTCCATCTAGTGGATATCCCTAAGGCAACACTTAGGACACATAAAGGGCACCAACGCCCCTTCCACCTTCCAAGCCTTGGTGAATAAGATATTTCGGCCATACTTGCATATGTTTGTGCTAGTATTTTTTGATGATATCTTGGCCATTAGCCTGTTGTTGGGTTAGCATGCGGAGCACTTGCGGGAACATTCCTTGTGCATCAACACTAATAAGTGCTTGTTTGGTTAAGAAAAATTAGAGTATTTAGGGCATATTATATCAATAGAAGGCATGGTAGCAAATCCAGCCAAAGTAAAACCCATGTTGGATTGATCTAGCCTTTAGAATCCGAAAGAGTTGAGGGGATTCCTAGGATTCTCAAGGTATTATCACAAATTTGTAAGGGGGTATGGGCACATGGCATCATCTCTCAGATCAGCTCAAAAAGGATCAATTCAGGTGGAATCTGGTAGCTCAGCAGGCTTTTGAGGTTTTAAAGCAAGACCTAACTTCGGTCCTTGTCTTGCCATTACCAAATTTTTCTAAGGTATTTGAATTAGAGACAGATGCTTCTGGTGTGGGATTAGGGGCTTTATTGATGCAGGATCAACGTCCCGTTGCTTATTTCAATCAAGTCTTAGGAACCAGAGCAAGGCTGAAATCTATATATGAAAGAGAATTTATGGTGATTGTATTGGCTGTACAAAAATGGAGACACTATCTGTTAGGACATGAGTTCGTAGTGCACACTGATTAGAGGAGTTTGAAATATCTCTTGGAGCAACATATTTTGCTAGAGGAATAGTGGAAATGGGTAGCAAAACTGTGAAGTTATCATTTTAGCATATAGTAAAGACAAACAAGGACAATAGGGCCGCTGATGCATTATCTCTGGTGTAGCTCAGTGGGCTCTTATTCTCAATTGCAATGTCTATAACAGGGAGCCCGTGGGACTTACCAGCTAAGATCGATGCATAAGCACAGCTCGGAAGGATCAAAAGAGAATTGTTGTGCAACCCCATTGCGAAGGATGGGTATAGCTTGCAACAAGGTCAGTTGTGGTATAAGGGGCATTTGGTATTGCCCAAAAACTCTACTTACATCCCATTAGTCTTAGCTGAGTTCCATGGTGGCAAAGTGGAGGGGCATTTAGGGGTGTTGAAGACATATCAATAGGGAGGTGTTTTGGGTCGGAATGAGGAAGGACATCTAGTAGTTTGTCAATCACTGTGAGGTCTTCCAGTGTAACAAGATTTCTACCCTCTCATTGACAGGTTTATTATAGCCCTTGCCAATACCTGATCAAATTTAGGAGGATGTGAGCATGGATTTCATAGAAGGCTTACTCGACTTCGAAGGATACAGCTGCTTGTTAGTGTTGGTAGAGCTCTTGAGTAAGCATGCCCATTTACAGCTCCATCCATTGCAGCAGTGTTCATCAAGGAAGTTGTTTGGTTTCATGGAATACCTCACTCTATAGTGTCTGAGAGAGACAAGGTGTTCATCAGTCACTTTTGGCAAGAATTATTTCAATTGCAAGGCATAGCCCTGAAGTATAGTTCTGCCTATCATCCAAAATCTGATGGGTATACTGAAGTAGTCAATCGGACCCTAGAAACCTACCTACAATGCTTTGCTGGGGATAAGCCTAATCAATGGGTGAAATGGATACCATAGGTAGAATTTTGGTACAATATCTCATGCCATGCTACCACTGGCACAACGCCCTTTACTGCAACGTACAATAGACCACCACCCAATCTAATCAAGTATGAACAGGAGGCTGCCTCATTTGATGCAGTAGATGAAGAATTACAAAAGCGAGATATGATATTAGAAGAACTTAAGACAACATCTAGAGCATTCACAGGTGATCATGAAGGTCAAGAGAAGGGATGCCAATTTGGAAGTAGGGGATTGGGTCTATGTTAAACTCAGACCTTATAGACAACAACCCTTGGCTAAAAGGATGAATGAGAAGCTAGCTTCCCTATTCTTTGGGCCCTATCTGGTGATAAGCAATTTGGGAAAGGTAACCTACAATGTGTAGCTGCTAGACTTAATACATATCCACTTGGTCTTCCATGTTTCGATGTTGAAATATTCTTTGACTGTGAGTCTTGGACAATAGTGCCAGTCGTTTCCGGTCGTCCTCATGGAGAACTTGGAATGGCAAGTGCAACCGAAAGAAGTCAAGGTTCTGTGTGCGTTACAATCGGAAGGGTTAACTTGAGGTCTTGGTAAAGTGGTTTGGGCTTCTTGAATTTGAAGCATCTTGGGAGGAATTTGAAACTATGATTGAGCAATTTCCTAATTTCCACCTTGAGGACAAGGTAAAAGTTTGGGAGGGGAGTGTGGAGCTGTTGATAGGCCCATCACTAAGTACATGTATGATAGGAAGAATCATTGAGGTATATGGGTTGGGTTTGGGCTAGATGGTCTAGTAGGTCTAGTATTAGAGGATTAATGGAAGTTAGTTATGGGTATGGGAGTGTGTGAGGTGTGGATCTTTTCTGTTAAAGGGGGGATAGGAAGTTTATACGCGGAGGTTGTAGACTCTTGAAGCTCTGTACTTATTACGCTAAACCTTGTGATTTCAATATAAGCAATCTTCACCATTATCCTCTCTCATTTATCTTCCTTTGTGATATCTTCTAACACAATTCACCTCATCACCTCTCCCTGTTGGAAAGAGGGAAGAAAACTAGGGGGAAAAAGAGCTAAAAAAAGGGAGCACCTAAAATCATAGTAAAATCTGGGGCCTTTAAGCACTTATTTTAAGCCTTTCAACATATAACTCACTTGAGATAGAAGCATCTTCAGTATGATAGATGTCACCATTGTGCTTATGCAAAGAAAAACGCCAGCACATTAAAGGCAGTTCACAACGTAACATCTTTTTGTGTCCACATCATCATCATCATCATATTACTGCTATTGTTGTTATTGTTGTTATTATTATTATTATTATTTTTTGGTAATTAATAAAGAATATTATTAAAACCAACAAGAAGAGATTACATCGAGAGATTCAAGAGTATCCATTCTAGAGGGGAGAACCAACACCTTAATTAGCATTCATACTTCCCCTACTACTATTACATTGGTTGAATCTAATATGGAAGCGCTTCATAATATCCTTCACCATGTGAGTTGGGTGGTGTGTTGAACCGTTGAATATAGAAGAGTTTCTGCATCTCCAAATCCCGTAAATGACTTCTCCAAATAGTGCCTTCGTGCACTCAGCTCTTAAGTTGTCCCTTTTTGTACATTGTGTAGTATGTTGAATCAAGGAGTCCCAGTTTACAGCCTGGATGTCCATGTCCATCCTATGCTTGATCAGTTCCCAGACTTTCCCAGCAAAAATACAATATAGAAACCAGTGATCCATTGATTCTGTATCTTCAGCACAAATACTACATTCAGGAGGTATCTGCAGGTTCCATTTGCTTAACCTTTCTCTGGTGGGAAGGTTCCTGTGACAAGCAAGCCATGTTATGAAAGAACATCTAGGTCTTCCAAAATGGTTCCAGACTAGGGGTGCCCATTGCTTCTTATTTTTTTATATCTGAGTAGCTCATAAGCCTTGCTGATTGAGTAAGTACTAGTGCCACATTTTCCATCTACAATATGCTGCTGGAGGAGGGGTCGAATTTTCATTATATTACGATATAACCAGGAGGGGGAAGGGTAGACCCTGACAGTAGCTATATCCTTTTGTTTTAAGTAAACACCATGCACCCACTTAATCCAGAGACTCTCTTTATTGTAGAGGATTTTCCACAACCACTTCCCCAAAGCAGCCTGATTCCATATCTTTAGATCAATCAAGCCAAGGCCCCCCTCATCCTTGGGGAGACACACTGTCTTCCAGGCAATAGGGTTCTTATGTCCAGAGCTAGTCTCAGACCATAGGAAATTTCTGCAAATACTCTTGATATGTGAGAGAATACCATGGGGGAATGGTAGTATTTGTGCCTAGAAATTAGTGATCCCTTGAAGCACAACAGAACTCAATTGAGATCTACCTGCATAACTGAGATAATTACAGGTCCAGTTTCTAATTTTTGCTAGCAGCTTGTCAATAACACATTGGTAGTGCTGAGTTTTCAAACAAGAGGTAGCTAAGGGGATGCCCAGGTATCTGAATGGAAAAGATCCCTCACTGCAACCAAGGTACCCAGTAATGTCTCTCTTTACCCTGTCACAAACCCCAGCACAGAAAACTGAGCTTTTGCTTGGATTTGCTGTAAGGCCCGAGCACTTGGAGAAATGGGTGAGGGTGGTTTTTAACATTGCAACAGAAGTAACATCACCCCTGCAGAATAGGAGAAGATCATCTGCAAAACTCAAGTCTATAATCCTCATTTTCTTACATCCTGGGTGGCCATGGAAATCAGGTTGCTTCCAGAGTCTGTTTAGGTCTCTATGAAGGTATTCCATACATAATATAAATATGTATGGGGAGATAGGGTCTCCTTGCCTAAGACCTCTCCTGCTCATAAAAGGTTTAGTTAATGTACCATTCACATTTATGGAGATGTTAGCAGTGGAAATGCACTGGATGATCATGTCAACAAAAGTCCAGGGGAATCTCATAGCTTCCATCACCTGTTTTATGAAGCTCCATTCAACTGTGTCATAAGCCTTTTGGAGATCAATTTGAAGGGAACTTCTAGGGCTGACATTTTTCAAAGAATAGTGCTTGATAATGTCTGCAGCCATGAGAACATTGTCATAGATCATACGACCCTTGATAAAAGCTGCCTGAGATGAGTCAATGAGTTTACCCATCACCATTTGCAACCTATTGGCCAGTAGTTTAGAGATGATCTTGTATATGGTTTTACAACAAGCAATGGGTCTGAAGTCTTTTACCTTCACAGCCCCTGGACATTTAGGGATGAGGGTAATGGCTGTTGTTATGAATCAAGAACAACTTCAGGCTAAAGTGATGCCATTTCCTAAGGTTTATCAGCGGAGGTCAAAGCAGAATTAATTTAGTTGTGTGTTAGTCTTTATCTGGTGTGTTAGTCTGTAGGATAAGTTAGTTACTGCCACATGTGTGAAGGCAGAATAATATGGTGTGTTTCATTTCGTTGGGTTGGGTAGTTATTTCTAATTTGAATAATTCAAACTCCTTAGGATTAGGAGGGCAGTTTGAAAGCAGTTATTTTCATGAAGTTTATGTACTGGCTTATGAAATAGAAGGAGGTGTGTAGAATTTATCTAAAAAGTTCTTGAGACTTAAACTCTTGGAGATCGTTGGGTTCTCTCTAACGAGCCCAAAACTTGCATTCAAAATAGGAAGAAAAGGTAGACAGACTCAGAAATCTGGTGAATTAAAACCAGATTATATTGTTCAAAAACCCATAACTAGATCCAAGGGATCGGTTCATAACAAATTGGTATCAGGAGCAGGGGTTATGGGAGACTTGAGTTCTTTTCAGAAACAATTTGAATCCTTCCTCAAAATTTATGAGGAAAATCGGGCAAATGATCAGTTGGAACGAGAGCAAATCCGTGCAACAATGGTGGCTCAACAACAGCAATTGGAAAACATTTCGAAGGATTTATCAGTGGGTAAGCATGAAGGGAGAGTTGATGTGGGAGAAGGTAGTGTTAACAAGGGCTGGAAAGAAAAACGACCAGTTGGAGACTTGCCAGAAACAGTACTAGTCCCATTTGTTCCCAAATATTCCAAATTGGATTTTCCAAAATATAATGGATCTGTTGACCCTTTGGGGTGGATCAATGGATGCGAGCATTTTTTCCGACACCAGTATACCCCAGAGGAAGAAAAGGTGGGCTTAGCATCTTTTCATCTTGAGGGCGATGCCCAACTCTGGTTTTTGAAATTTGAAAGGGATAGACCGGCCATTCCTTGGGATGAATTTAAGAGGCAGTGTAATCTGCGTTTCGGTCCGCCGATAAGAAGTAACAAGTTGGGGGAATCGGTTAAACTCAGGCAGACGGGACCGGTCGAGGAGTATCAACGGTAATTCGAACAGTTATCAGCCAGGGCCAGTTCTTTGACATCTGAGCAGGAAGTCCAGATTTTTCTTAGTGGTTTACAAGAGTATATCGCTGTGGAGGTAGAATTGCATCAACCGCAGGATTTGACAAGTGCTATGAGTTTGGCACGATTGTATGAAAGAAGAGGAATTCGGCCTAAAGGGGAATTATCTACAGTCCGATGCAACAACCCTATTCCATCTCGTTCCCCTTTTGTGAAGCGGTTGAGTGCGGCTGAACTTGAAGACAGGAAATTGAAGGGACTTTGTTTTAATTGTGATGAAAGATTTGTTCCAGGCCATCGTTGTAAAAAGCTTTTCTGGTTAGAGGTGATGGAAAATCAGTCCCAAATTGAAGGAGAAGAAGTAACAGAGAATCTAGAAGAAGTAGAGATCTCCATCCATGCTATTACAGGTATACAAACTTCACAAACTATGCAAATTGATGGTTCTTTGCAAGGATACCCGGTACTAATCCTAGTTGATTCAGGTAGTACTCATAGTTTCTTGGATTCATCTTTGGCTAGAGCATTAAATTTGCAGATTGAACACAGAGATGAGTTGAGAGTGATGGTGGCAAATGGGGAGAGGGTCACGTGTGCAGGAATTTGTCGTGCTGTGCCCTTACTCTTGGGTAATTCTATTTTTCACATTGATCTCCTTTTGTTATCCCTTACTGGATTGGGTGCTGTTTTGGGGGTGAATTGGTTAAGGACTTTGGGTCCAATTACATGGGACTTCAATTTGATGAGTATGAGTTTTCATCACAGAGGGCATCTTATAGAATTAATGGGGGTGAATGATTTTAGATATGCTCCTCCACGGGCTTTATCCACAACAGTGGTTTCTATTGACAGAGACTCTGAGTTACAGAAGTTGTTAATAGAGTTTCAAGACATATTTCAGGATCCAACAGGATTACCTCCACAACGAAATTGTGATCATCGTATTGTGTTGGAACCTGATTCTTCACCTATTGTTGTTCGGCCCTACAGGTACCCCCATCTCCAAAAAGATGAAATTGAGAGACAGTGTCGAGATATGTTAGATAAGGGAGTAATTCGCCCCAGCCAATCTCCTTTTTCTTCACCGGTTTTGCTTGTTAAAAAAGCTGATGGCACTTGGAGGTTTTGCGTGGATTATCGCGCTTTAAATTCCAAAACAGTCAAAGATGAATTCCCAATTCCTATTATTGAAGAGCTGTTAGAGGAACTTCATGGAGCAAAATTTTTCACCAAGTTAGACTTACGTTCTGGTTACCATGAAATTAGGATGTCTCCGGTTGATGTGGAGAAAACTGCTTTTCGGACTCATCATGGCCATTTTGAGTTCCTTGTCATGCCTTTTGGCTTGACTAATGCTCCTTCAGCATTTCAAGCCTTAATGAACACCATCTTCCAGTAGTACCTGAGAAAATTTGTGCTTGTTTTTTTTTGATGATATACTCATTTACAGCAAGACTCGGGTGGAACATTCACAACATTTAAGAGTTGTCTTCTCGCTCATTCGATCTCACACATTGTTCTTGAAGCAATCTAAATGTAATTTTGCTCAGTCACAGGTAGCATATTTGGGGCATGTTATTTTAGAGCAGGGAGTTTCAGCAGATCCAAGCAAAGTAGAAGCTATGTTGCAATGGCCTCTTCCAAATACTGTGAAGGCATTGCGCGGATTCTTGGGATTATCGGGTTATTACTGCAAATATGTGAAGAATTATGGGTTGATAGCAGCTCCATTGACAGCCATGCTTCGCAAAAATTCCTTTATGTGGTCAGAAGAATCCAAGGCTGCTTTTCAAGCTCTCAAGGTTGCAATGGCTTCTACACCAGTGTTGGCCTTACCAGATTTTGACGACACATTTGTGGTCGAATGTGATGTTTCTGATGCTGGATTGGGAGCAGTGTTGTAGCAACATAATCGACCAATTGCTTATTTTTCTCGTCCGTTAGCTGCTCGACATGTTCGGCTTCCTGCTTATGAAAAGGAGTTAATTGGGTTGGCAAAAGCCGTTCAACATTGGAGGCCTTATTTATGGGGAAGGACATTCCTTATTCGTACAGACCACTACAGTTTAAAGTTCTTGTTGGAGCAAATAATTATAACTTCCCCACAGCAACATTGGCTGAGTAAACTATTGGGGTTTGATTTTACTATGGAATTTCGTGCCGGGCGAGAGAACGTAGTTGCTGATGCCTTGTCCCGCATGCATGAAGATTATGTTGTTTTGGCTGCTATTTCCACTCCACAATTGGATTATTTGAATGAAATTAAAGCTGAAATTAATTCTTCTAATGCTCTACAGCAGCTTCGTGATCAGATAATTGATGGAGAGTTGAAGGATACATGGTCTTATCGGAATGGGCTGATCTTCTAAAAGAATAGGATTTTTCTTCCTAAAAATTCTTCTTTCCAGGCTGCTGTATTGTCTGCTGTCCATAATCAGTTTCATGAAGGTTACCAAAAAACACTACACAGACTTGCCTTTGAGTTTTATTGGAAAGGCATGAAAGAGCAGGTCCGGGATTTTATTTGTACTTGCCCCACTTGTCAACAAAACAAGGCTGAGCATCTACAACCAGCTGGTTTACTTCAACCTTTACCAGTTCCAGTACAGGTGTGGTCTGATATTTCTATGGACTTTGTTGAAGGGCTACCTCCTTCTCATGGTAAAAATGTTTTGTTAGTGGTGGTTGACCGCTTTTCTAAATATGCTCATTTCTTGCCATTATCCCATCCTTATACTGCTATATCAGTAGCAAGACTATTCTTTGACAATATTGTCAAGTTACATGGCATACCAGTGTCTATTGTGACTGATCGTGATGTTACTTTCACAAGTTCTTTTTGGAAAGAACTATTTCGACTCAATGGTACAAAACTGTCTTACAGTTCTGCTTATCATCCTCAATCTGATGGTCAGACGGAGGTCGTTAATCGGACAGAGGAAATGTATCTTCGCTGCTTGATAGGGGATCGTCCTCGGAATTGGGTTGATTGGATTGCTTGGGCTAAATACTGCTACAACACCAGCTTCCATTCTTCTCTTCGTGCTACTCCCTTTGAGGTTGTGTATGGGCGACTCCCTCCTCGCCTAATGACTTATTCCTCAGGTACTTCTCGTATCCAAGTTGTTGATCATGAGTTACAGACCAGGGACTTGGTTCTACAGGATTTGAGGGAGCGACTTCTTCACACCCAAAATGTTATGAAGGTTCGTTATGATTCGCAACACCGGGATGTCTCTTTTGATGTGGGTGACTTGGTTCTTTTGAAGCTTCAACCTTACCGTCAGGTTTCTTTGGGCTCTAAACGAAACCAAAAATTAGCTCCTCGCTTTTATGGTCCTTTTCCAGTGAGTGAACGCATTGGTTCAGTTGCCTATAAATTAAAGCTGCCTCAAGAATCCAAACTTCATCCTGTTTTCCATGTATCTTGTTTGGAAAAATTCCATGGCCCTGAACCTTGTTCTCCTACCTTACCTATACTTCATCAAGGTGTTCCTGTTCCGACTCCACAAGCTTTGTTGGATTCAAGAATGAAGAAGGGCCAAAGGGAAGTTCTTATTCATTGGGAGGGCCTTTCTCCTGTTATGCTTCTTGGGAATCTGCTGCGGACATGCAACTTTGTTATCCTCATTTTGCGCTTGAGGACAAGCGCTCTTCAAAGGGAGGAAGTGATGTTATGAATCAAGAACAGCTTCAGACTAAAGTGATGCCATTTCCTAAGGTTTATCAGCGGAGGTCAAAGCAGAATTAATTTAGTTGTGTGTTAGTCTTTATCTGGTGTGTTAGTCTGTAGGATAAGTTAGTTACTGCCACATGTGTGAAGGCAGAATAATATGGTGTGTTTCATTTCGTTGGGTTGGGTAGTTATTTCTAATTTGAATAATTCAAACTCCTTAGGATTAGGAGGGCAGTTTGAAAGCAGTTATTTTCATGAAGTTTATGTACTGGTTTATGAAATGGAAGGAGGTGTGTAGAATTTATCTAAAAAGTTCTTGAGACTTAAACTCTTGGAGATCGTTGGGTTCTCTCTAACGAGCCCTAAACTTGCATTCAAAATAGGAAGAAAGGGTAGACAGACTCAGAAATTTGGTGAATTACAACCAGATTATATTGTTCAAAAACCCATAACTAGATCCAAGGGATCGGTTCATAACAGCTGTGTTATTAATTTGTTTCAGCAGTCTTCTATTCCTCCAGAATTCCTTAACAACAGCCACAACATCTTCTCTTATGACAACCCAAGATTTTTTGTAGAAATAAGCATTAAAACCATCCGGACTCGGGCCTTGTAATCACCCATGGAAAATACAACATCTTGAACTTCCTGGTTTGTAGGCTCACAGGTGAGAATCTCAGCATCTGCAGGAGATAATAAGGGACCTTCAAAAATGACATCCTCTTCAATCCCCTGAATTGAATTGGTAGTTTTTCCAAGGAGATTCCTGTAATAGCAAACAACCTCTTCTTGAATATCAAGGTCACTGGTTAGCTCTTGATTATTTTCATTCAACAGCTTGCTAATACAATTTCTGTTATTCCTCATTTGAACATTTGCATAGAAATATTTAGTGTTTTGGTCACCCAATTGGACATGCTGAATGTGGGACTTCTGTTTGAAGAAGTGCTCCTCTTCTACAACTCTTCTCTGCCAGGTGATGTTGGCCTCCCTTTCCTCAGCAATAAGGTCATTGTTTAAGGGGTCCAGCATTGTTAATTCTTTGCATTTCTGCCAATTAATCCAAGCTTTATGGGCTTTAACAGAAACATGGCCATTACTTCTGTTGTATTGTTTTAGCCTTTGCTTGAGTAACTTTAGCTTTGATACAACCTGATAAGCACAGCTTCCCTGGATATTAGACTCCCGGCACTCTTTAACCATCTGGTTGAAATCCTCCCTTTCAGCCAGAAATTTATGAACTTGAATGGTTTACTCTTAGCGATGTGCTGTGAGTTTAAGTGAAGGATCAAGGGGTTGTGGTCTGAAGTAGGGTAGTGCAAATTATCCACGTAACTCTCTGGGAAAGAATCCAGCCAAGAGTCATTGCCAAGAATCCTATCAAGTTTGCAGTAAATTCTTTGATCATGCATCTGTTGGTTGCACCATGTGAATAAATTGCCATTAAAATGGATATCATCTAAACCACATTGTTAGAGACACTGCACAAACTCCTCAATATCCCCGGAGTCAGTTTTCCCTCCAATTTTTCTTCAGCCTTGCAGACCACATTAAAGTCACCAAGCACCACCCAAGGATTTATGACCTGGGGTTTCAGATCATGCAACCATTTCCACAAGCTCTGCCTCTGCTTACCTGTGTTATGGGCATAGATAACAGTCATAGAAAATGTTTGGTTGAGGGCCTTTATCTGCACATGGCAATGGATACCCTAGTCCATGGTCTAATATTAGGTGATATGGTAAAGACTGTGATCCCACAGAACCCACACCCTACCATTCCCATGATAAGGATAATTATGAAGCAACTCCCAATGAAGACCTAATTTTGGAAAGGACTTTATCAGTATTAATTTGTTTTACTCGAGTTTCCACAAGAGCTAAAATACCAAGATTTTGAGTAGACACAAGGTTCTTCACAGCCTTGTGTTTGAGGGTTTTATTCAACCCTCTAATGTTCCAAGTGGCTATGTTCATAGAGGCCTATAGAGGCCCTCTTGCTCTCCTCCCCTATCCACATCAATACTTTGAACTGATCCATAAAATCCCTGTCAAACTGAATTGATCTATTAGGAGCCAAAGGAGAGGAGAGAATAATAGGGTCCCAGGTCTTTCCTTTCCCCTTGTCTATTTGCATCACGGGTTGAGTGGCATCAATTCTAGAAGTTATGTTGTTGATCATACCCTGGATTGGGGTAGCCATTATGTCCTGTTTAGTCAACACTTTGTTTGAAGGTACTACATGGTTAAGTTAATGTGTGGCCTGCTCTGTGCTATTGGTAGTCTCTTCTGAAACCTGAGATTTACCTGCATTTACATTTTCAGTTGGGGTCTGCTCCTTTTTTACCCAGGTCTGTTTGGCAAATTTCTGAGATTTACACATGGATATGTCATGACCCAGTCTATTGCAGTGGATGCAGAATAGGGGTTTCCATTCAAAGGTAACCTTCTGTGACCTAGATGTTCCATCAGGTAGGAGTATTTCCACTGATTCAGGTAATGGTTTACTGACATTCACCTCCACAAGAAGCCTAGGATATGAAATCCTCTCCCTGGATGCAGTAATAGCATCAATACATATAGGTTTGCCCAGAATGCTGCCTATTCTGCTAAGAGAATTTACAGCCCATAAGTGCAAAGGGTATTCCAGGGAGTGTGATCCAAAGAGGCATAACAAGCCAGTCATTCTTGTTCAATTGTAATTTAGGGCTCCATTTCCTAATCAGCATAGGTCTAATCCCAAATGACCAATATGGTCGAGAGATTACCTTCTGCAAAGTTTCATGATCCTGAAATCGAAAAAGGAAGTATCCATGATCATGGCTTAGAATCTCAGGTTTAGGACCCAGGGAAGACCAATATTGGGAGACAAATCGCTGCATTTGGGAGTGGGAAGGTGGAGTGCCAGCCACAAAGCCAATAAGTGTATTCTGCCAGCGTTTACTTGCATCCTGGATATCCTCCTCTACCAATTGTGCTTTTGATACCCCCTCAATAATCACGAGAGGAATATATTGGACGGAAGTTCCTGATTCTGGTAGACGGTTCAATAGAACAGTGTCTCGCTAACTATGTTTAGGACCTTGTTGGTTCGTGATAAACTCATTATCAGGCGGACGCTCCATAATAGGAGTTTGATTCTGTACACTCAATTGATTACTCTGTTGCACAGGGGACAAATTAAGTGATAAAGGGTATACAGTCCCTTGAATTAATTCTACAGATGAGGGAGATTCTAGTAGACCATGAGAATTTTCACCACCATTCGGATCGAAAATGTTTCCCTCATCTACCCTAACAGTCGCTATGGATTTCGAATGAGATTCAATTGTTGTTGTCGATTCCTTTCTATCCGATGCCTGAATCAACGAGGAAGACTTTGCCTTCACTGATTTCCTCTTCCCCATGATTGGCGGCACTGAAAACCATCAAGGACAGTTCACTGACGGCGAAAATTTCAGCAGAAGGTGGGGAGCGCGTGAGGCGCGTTCTCCATGCCGTTTCCTCCTTTCCCTTTATTGTTGTTATTATTTCAAGTTTTATTTATTCACTTTTTTTTGGTGTCTCTTGAAAATAAACTCCCTACTAGTTAGGGGTAAAACTGTGTACATCTGGATCGTCCCAGCCAGCCACAGACAGGCGGAATCCCTTTTAGGCAGTTGTTGTACATTGTTTTATGTCCATTATTGGGAATAGATGCATCACCACTGAGATTCTTTTGTAATAAAGGTTTTCTGGGTCTTTGGAATTGGTAAGCATCAAAATTCTAGTTTGGTGATGGTTATGTGGTAGGAAAGCTAAAGAAAAGAGGGCGACTACTACTATTTTCACTAGTTTGGATTACGTAGAAGGAAAGCAATTGCACAGCTTTTTTAACAAATGCATTGACTCTTTTTAGTTCTGTATTACAGATGACTTAAGAGAGTCTATCTGTAGTCCAGGTCTAATATTTTGACAATATTCAAGCTCGTTGTTGGACAAAACTTGTCTGACAAAATTGGTGTGTCTGCTGGATGAAATTTCATCTTACACTACTAAGCATGAAGCTATCAAAGTCTTTTTGTGATCTCAGATCCATGTAGAACGAGATGTATTATAGGTCAGGTTCAAATCTTATCATGATCCCTAGCACTGTCAATCTCCAGGCTGTGTTGAAATTTTTGTCCCTGCTCTTGTCAGAAATTGATATCCTTGATAGTTATGGCAGCGACTGGCAATATAAAAAGAGATGACTGTTTTTTTTCCTTCCTTTCTTTTCCTGAATAGCGGAGGCCTTTAGCGCAATTCATCTCCTCTCTGTTTTTCATGAAGAAGCTTTTTGACCGTTTTGTTTGACACAATCATAGTTCAGAGTCTATTGTATGGCAGCACCTGATGCTATGATCTCTAATAACAGTTTCTGTAATTTCCAGTTATTCATCCTTGGAGCAAGGTCCTGCAACTTTGTCTGAAGGTCTATGGAGAAGGGCAATCTCTGCTGGTGCTTATAATTCCGTTGAGAAAAGAGCTTTTGGAATAGCAGATGATATGTAAGTCTAGGAAGAGATTATGATTAATTGATGCGCTCGTTGGAAACAGCAGTTCCCTCGTTTTTCTGCTTGATTTTCATATATGTCATTTTAATGTGCATTCTCTGTGGCATTAATGCAGATATGAGGCAGGTATTCTCTTTGCATATTTAGCCTTTGTTCCATTTTGTGATGCAGGCATCACTGACACCCTCTCATTAAAAGTAAGGTTTATTTTATTTTATTTTTATTTTGTTACTTTAGCCTGATCCTGTACGGGTCACTGCATCTTTTAATTTTAGTAATGATTAAAATACATGTGCATCTGCAGAGGCTTGTAGAGAGTACATTCCGGCTTGATCTGCAAGCCATGAGAGAGTAAGGACTCTAAATCCTCGTGATTATTATAGTTGCTTATGCTTATTGTTAGTATTTTACTCAACTGGTCAGACTTCAGTGTCTGAATTCTGGAGCTGAACGAAGTTCTTTGATGCCTGCATTAATTGGAATTGCTTCTTGTGATGATCTTTCCACAGATATTGTTTGGCAGATGATCGTTTGCTGGAAGCTGTCAAGTTTTTAGATCTTGGTGATGGTTCTGGCTGGGAATTACTCCAGGTTGAATAACTTTTTATTTATTACATTCAGAATTTGCAGAATGCATTAAGTCCAACAGCTATGCAAACTTGAAAACTAGGTGAAAGTTTAAGAGAGTGGTATTGTTAGGCCTATGCATTCCCTAGTTAAGTACACATTAGTTATAGGAACCGGGGGGGGGGGAGAGAGCTACAGCCATTGCCTAACAGATATAATTCTCCACTGCCTACTGCTCATTACTTACTAATATTTTGCTTGTCCTTGTCTTTCCTTTTCTTTTGTTATTGGGTCTAGTGGGGACCAGAGCAGTTTATTATGATAATTTGTTAGTTATTTTATTTCTTTGGTCAGTGGTGTATGTCGTTAGTGATGTATGTCGCTACCACAGCCAAGTTTGGTCATATGGAGTCTGATGATAGACAGTGAGGCAGGTTGGTTTTGGAAATTGTTTAAGGAGGTGCCAGGGCCTTGGATGCCTGGATGTATCACCTATTTCCCACTGAATTCAATATGCCACTGTCTCTTCATCGTTCTGAAGTCTTTTTCCATTGCTGATTCTTGATCTGTTATTACTGGAGAGTTAAAGCTACGGCAGGTTCCTAACGCTTTGTCGTAAGGAAACCTTCTTCTGATTTATGTCATTCTTTTTACATTTCTTTGCTTTGGTGAAAATTTTCTTGTTATTACTTTGATGAACATTGTTCCATTCAATTCTCTTATTTGGTCGTTGACTTTATATTAGAAGATGAATCTAATGCGTTCATTCAAGTTTGACTTGGAATTCATCTTGTAATCTGAAAACCTTTTGGATGATCACAGGCAATGCTGAATCCTGATTTCAGAAAAAGACCGATTGCTGCCGCTGTGCTGAACCATCGCTTTGTAACTGGTGTTGTCTTGTGAACATCAATGCACCTTCCACCCGAATTTCCTTCCTTTGATCTTTGCAGAGATTATACCCCCTATTGTACATTTTGGCTTCGGCGATCCTGTGTTTGTTCCCGGAGGATCACTATATTTTCTCAAAGTTGTTGGCGAGGAAGAGAAATCTTATCTTGGTCATATGATACTGCATAACCGCATTACTTTGCCATTTCTTGCAGAATTTGGTGGTTGTTTAATGTTAATCAATTTAGAGAGGTTATGCGTCTAGTGTTGCCTTAATGTTTCTGCTGCTTTGTATGCTCTTCGCTCGCACTGTAAGGACAGCTGCGTTCTCAGCGCCGGCAAACCTTTTTTTTTTTTTTTTTTTTTTTCCCGCTTCACGTATTTTCTCATGTTTGTCATTTTCGGGAGACATGTTTATTTTTTATTTTCTTAGTAGTTTCTCGCTCGCTCGTATGATGTACTCATTCTTAGTTTATATAACTTATGATTCATACTATAGGTGACAATTGGGTTCTAATGAGTTGGATTATTTGTAAGTCATTTTTTTTATGGATTTTTTTTGGGTCGACTCGGGTCATTTTAAGTTTTGATTATTTCGGATCGTTTTGTTGTTTGGGTTGGGTCGGGTTTGGGTTGAGATAGTTCAATTTTAAGCTGTATTTGGTTAGGACTATTTTAGGTTAGTTTGTTAGGTCAGGTCTAGGGATGTTGATGGGGTAGATTTTATCCGAAATTCGATAGATTTTATCTGTCAGATACTTCAACGGATATAGATAATGAGAAAAAAATTATTCAGGTTTGGGTATGAATACAGATATGGAATATTTATATTTGTACCCGTACCTATACCTGTATTTATATCCATACTCATTTATTAGATATATAACAATCATTTTATTCTTAATTTTAAAATACATATAGTATAAATTAAGATTAAAATTGTCGTTTGATTTAACTCTAAATGGATTTATCCGTCGGGTAATGAATTTATTCTTTAGATAATATCCATTAATGGGTAAACAAATTATCCGTTAAGTAATATATGTCTAACAGATATAGATATGTTAGTGGATATTTGTTCAAGGTATGGGTACAAATTTAAGTATGAATTTTCTTATCGGGTACAGGTACAAGTATGAGCTTATTCGCCTTAAATTCGCTCTGTTTACATCACTCTCGGGTTTGGTTTAAGCCGAGTAAGTTCGTATTCGGGTGATTTAGTGTTTGAGTTAATTTGATAGGTTAGATTTGGGTTAACTTGATGAATTACTTTTTTTAGATTTTAATGGGTTGGGTTGGGTTCGGGTCGACCTAATTTTGGATTGAATCATTTTGGATTTAGGTCAAATCAAACATTGACTATCAAAATTAATCTAACTCATTAACTTCAGTAGATAAAAATTAAATTTAACTTCATATAAGTATGTGATCAATAGCATGTTATTAATTGCTATTTTATTATTATTATTATAACTTTTTAATATTGTGTTTTTGTGCAAAAAATAGATAAAAATTAGAATATTGTTGGTGGATAAGTAATTTTACAATAAAAGTAAAAAAAAGTGAAATTTAAATAATAATAATATATTTTTAAAAGATTTAAATAAATAATAAGACATGTTTATTATTAATTTATTATTATTATTATAACTGGTTAATATTAAATTAATTTTGTTAAGGCAAGTTGAGTTAATGGTGGGCTACGGGTTGGGGTTGGGTCAAATTACTTATATTTTGGTCAACATTAGGTTGGGTTAATTTTGTATTAGATTTGGGTCAGGTCGGATTAATGAATTTATTGGGTTATGTTGGGTTGGATTTTATACGGATTTAGTCAGATTAGATTAATTTTTGTTGGCTCTAATTTAAACTTTTAAAATAAAAAAAGAACCTATTTTATTGAAGATGGTAAAATATGAGGGCCTAGAAAGTATAAAACACATTGATGAAAGATCATACTGTCTTTGGCTAAGAACATATGTCATTTTACCAAAAAGAAAATGATTTAAATCATTTGACGTTGTACATTTTCAATGCATTAATTTATGTATCTTTCTTAAATTATTTTTACTCATTAATTTCTCTCTCTCTCTCTCTTAAATATTATATAATAAAGTATATTTAATACTCCCTTGGTATAAAAAAAATATCATTCTATTAATCGGTACACTTTTTTGAAGAACTAATAAAAAATAATTTTAAAATTATATTTTATATTTTATTAAAAAATAATAAAGTATTTAATGTATAGATAATGAAAAAAAAGTAAGGGTAAAAAATAAAAAATAGGTTTGAAAATATATAAAATGATTTTATTTTATATACAAAAATGTAATAATAGAATATATATATATATATAAAGGAAGTAATTGTAATACCCCGAATTTTTGTTAGCCTAATCCCTAATCCCTAATACCTTAATCCAAACCCTAACCTCAAAAATTTTATTTTAGCCCTACCCTAATTTTTTTTATCTTAAAATCTTAACCTAAACTTGATCTTTGACCCAAAAAATTAGTAATTCTTAACCTAACTTTAATTTTGATTAAATTATATAATTAATCTTACCTATTTATCTAATCAATTTTTTTAACCTAATATAATCTTAACCCCTAGCCTCTTATTTCTTTTTCTTTTCTTTTTTCCTTCTTCTCTTGAATTGACTTTGCGGCATGAAGGAGTTTTGTTCCTCTGCATAACCATCATCCTGCCTCCCACATGTACCATGACACTAGCATCCCTGCCATCCCTCATGCCTATCTTTCTTTCTTCTTCTCTTTCCCTACAATGCTGATCACCATCACCATCACACTCTACTTCTTCCCCTGCTGCCTTCATCACTCTCGTGTACCACTAAAATATCCAAAAATCCTAATTTTAGAAATTTTACCCAAATAAGGATTTATTAGAGAAATTAATTAAATTAATTAATTTATTAAAATAAGAGGAGAAAATAAGGTAAAATTAAGAGGAAAATAATAAATAATTTAATTAGAAAAAATTAAGGTGTTTTGCTAATTAAAATGAAACTTAGAAAATTTTATTCAAAATAGCCCACATTAATCTAAAAAGGAATTTAATTATTATTTTAAATAATAAAAAATGCTAAATAATCCTAAACACCCAACCAACCTATTATCTCTCCTTTCTTTTTTCCCATTCTTCTCCGATTGGGCCAGCCCCTCACGACCCAATTTCCCTCCTTCACCTTCTCCTTTGGCACGACCCAGGCTCGCACGCACCCTCTCCTTCTTTTTTCCTTTGCCTGTCATCCAACCCCTGTCTGCCTCTTTTTTTTCTTCTTTTTTCCCCTTTCTTTCCTTCCCAAACTGCCCAATCCAACCCCTTCCCTTCCCTTTTGTAACACCCCCAAATTTACTATTAAAAATTTTCGTTTTAAGCGGAAGCGTATAATCAAATATTTGGGTGTTACCGCTATAATTGACATAAGTCTGGTTTATCCCACCATCCTTACATCAATCACAAGACAAAAAGATTAGAAAAAGTAAAATATGATTAGAAAGAGATGATACAACGTTTATACATCAAATAAGTGTTTGGAGATTAACTCTAATTACAATATCAAAATATAACAAAAAACGGATCCCATGAAACTAAGAGTCCAAAAGGGTATCCATGTAAAACTATTAACCGGATACCATGACTCTACACCTAACCCCGATATGAATGAATCACTTATGCACATATATCGCATCAAAAGCTGCGAAATCATCAATCTGGTCCTCATCAACCTGCATATAAACATCTAGGTCGTCAACTCGTTGGATTAAGCAACACCCATGAAACAGATGATTAGTACGCTACGTACCGAGTAAGGTAATGGTATAGTCAAGCAGGGTTACATATAATATAAGAATTCTTATAAGCAAATCATACATTCAAAAATAGAAGAAAGCTAGATAACTACTAATTCCAAGCCTTTCATTAGATATGTCATATTCTGATCTTTTATTTACGTTAAGTTCAGTGACCCCACTATTGTTAAATTGGTAGGACGGTCTGAAACACCTCTCGGGGACAAGACACCTGAGCCACTATTATTATCCGGTGGAACGGAGTTAACACCTCTCAGAGTAAAAATACTCCCGAGCCACTATTTATTAAACCGGTGGAACGGTCTGAAGCACCTCTCGGAGACAACACACTCGAGCCACTATTATTATCCGGTGGAACGGACTCAACACCTCTGTCCTGATTCACGTAGTCTTTCACTTTAAGTGATTAGTATATTTCCATTTATACTTTAACTCTTAATTGTATTTTCATTCACATTGAGTATGATACCCCACTATTCTTAATCTGGTGGAACGGACTGGAGCACCTCTCGGGGATAACACACCCGAGCCACTATTATTATTTGGTGGAATGAAGCCATATAAACACTTCGGCCCAACCCAAGCGATCTTTCACTTTACACGATTAATATCTTATTCAGAGTTGATTGTATATTATCATGCCAAACTCAAGACATACAATTAAACACATAAGTATGACTACGTAATTATCCTCAAATGAGCATAATACCATAAGGGTAATCAAGATAATCGTATTCTTCCAAATCTTTACAAAATCAAAAGCATATACATTTCCACTTATTATCCGAAGTACATATCCTTAGTTTCCCATAGATATTTTGTAACCAAAATTATACCCAGCACGCACTTACATAATTTTATTACTCCCAAGAATATCATTATATAGCATTTCCATAATTAAATTATTCAATACCACATATTCAACACAAAAGTATATATTAACAATACAAGGAAAATACATGGAGCACATAAAACCCTAGCTATGACATGTATCCTTACCTTCTCATAGGTATCTTGTATCAAATTTTATACCCAAACACGAACTTGCATAATTTCATTTCTCTTAAGAATATCATTTCATAGCATTTCCATAAATAAATTATTTCATACAACATACTTAATACAAAACATATATAAAGAAAATATATAGAGCACATAACACCCTAGCTATGAAATGTATCCTTACCGACACGGACACCAGGCTCTATGCACAAAATCTTATATCTCCTCCGAGATCACTGGAAAAATCACCTATGAAATAAGATAAAATACGATTAGAATTGGAGGTTAAAAATCGAGAGGAAGATTATAATAGAGAGGGGTAAAAATAGAATTTACTGAAGTCGAATGGAAACTTGAATTATATGGAAGTGTAGAAATATGTGTGGTGGAGCTATGGTAAAATTTTGGTGGTATTTGGAGAAGATTTGGGGTGAAAATAAGGTTGCAAGGCTAAGAAAGAAGTTGCACTAGCAGGCGGTGTAAAAGTTGCACAGCTATATAACACCAGAGCACAACAGGTCGAGAGAAAAGAAAACACACGGCCAGGCGGTGCAAAATTTGAACGGTCGTGTAGCAAAAATGCACAATTGTTTGAAGGAAGAAAAGATGCACGGCCAGACAATGCAAAAGTTGCATAGTCGTGTAGAATCAGGCTGAGAGGAAAAATTATGCACGGGCAGACAATGTAGGGGTTGCACGGCTATGCAACAACGTATCTGAGTGTTTGCACGGCCGTGCACTTTGAAACTCTTCAACAATCGAGCGGAAAGAGAAGGGAAAAGATGTAATACCCCATATTTTAAAATTCAATTTTATTAAGCTTAATTATTTTATTAGTGTAATTTGATGTAAACATTTAATTATTTTAATTTTGATTCGTTTTATAGACTTATCGACGATTTCGACTTCATATTTGAATTTAATTAATCGTTGTTGTTGCGGATCATTCCAGATAAATTCATTCATACTTATGATTTTATTATATTCATATGATTTCAATTTTTGGTTAAAAATCTATATTTCCGTTCTTCATCGTATTTTGATTTTTAATATTTTAGATTCGTTTTCAATTATAACTTCGTCGTGTGATTATAACTTTGTTTTGGAGTTATATTTCGTTAAAGATATATATATATATATATATATATATATATATATATATATATATAATTTAAATTATAAAATTTTCATTTAAAATAGTCAAATTTATTTTAATAATTTTATCAGTAGAACATATTTCCAACATTGAATTTATTTGTTTCCGAAGTCGTTAAGATCTTCAGAAAGTTTTAAATTAAAAAGATTTTTGGATTTTATTTATAAATTTCTTTTCAAAATTAATTTTCTTCCATTTTACCCTTTCTAGTTGCGGAAGATCTATTTCAGAAATTATTTAAATTAGTCTTAATTTATTATAATTTAATTTAAATATTTACTTATATGCTTTTAAATATTATTTTCACGTCTTATAATGTATTTTTTATAAATAATATAAATTTTTACGTTCGTTGGTAAATTCTTCCGAAAATACTTCCAAAATCCTTTATATAACTCTTATATCGATTTTAAGCCTTCAGAACTTTACGAAATGATTTTTTTAAAATAAATTTTAGATTAATATTTCCAAAAATATTTTTAGATGTTAGTAGTTATTTATATGTGTGTATTTGCAAAAAAAAAATGAAATCCCGAAACTAGCCCCATCCTCTCTTCTTTTCCTTTTCTCTTCTCTTCTCTTCTCTCCCTTCTCTTCTCTTTCCCTTTCACGACCTGCTCCCTGTTCGCAACACCCAAAACCCAGCCTCATCTCTATCTCCTCCCTGCTTAGCCTCGCCAGCCAATTGCCGACCACAACTGCAGCAGCCGAAGTAGCACAACAGCAGCCACCGAAGTAGCTTTGTAGCAGCAACAGACCGCAGCAGCGCCGAACAGCAAGCCACGCCGTCGTCCGACCATGGCGAGCTCGAGTGATGGTCACTTGTCCCGATTTGTTGGTTTTGTTTGGTATAAAATTCTGAAAACCCTAACTTTTGATTTGATTAATTGAGTATAAATTAGCTAATGAAAAGCTAAATTAATTGTTTGATTATGTATATATATGTTGTATGATTGATTTACAGCGGTTGATTGTAGTGTATTTGGATGATTTGTGAAAATCGGATATTTGGCCAGGCTATGCCCAAAATTTTTGGATTTGTCTGATTAAGCTATTTTGGGTAAATTGATTTCACAATATGCTGTAAAATATATCTAGTTTTATATTGGAATCGTCAATTTAAGAAATTTATGCGGAATTAATCGGAATTGACCTTCTATGTCAAAATTCGTGCGTAATGAAATTGGGTTGCTTAATTGAGATGTTTCACTCGATTGATTTTATAATATCTTTTTAAATGTATTTAATTTCATATCGAAAGTGTTGATTTGGGAAAATTGTGTAAAATTAATCGAAATTGGATTTTTAGGTCAAAACTCTTACGGGTCTAAATTGGATTGTGTAATCGGGTTGTTTTATTCAATTGATTATATAATTTACATTAGAATACATTTAATTACAATTCTAAGCCATCAATTTATATACTTTAGTAAGAATTGATCGGATTTGCGTTTCGGGATCAAAAACCCTAATTATACTAAATTGGGTATTTCTTTTATTGGTTTTAATGAATGGATTGTATGATATGTTATAAAATATGTTTAATTGCATTTCTAAACATTCAATTTAAATAAAATAATAAAATTTAACCGAATTGCATTTTCGGGCCTAAAACCATAAATTTCAAGTGAAATTATGAAATTGGTCATTTGTATTGTTGTTTTTCTAAAATTGAATTTATAGAAATAGTTGAAATGGTGTTAATTGCATTCTAATACCTTCAATTGGAATTAATTAATTTGAATTATCTAAGTTTGTGTCTTGGGCTTTGAAACCCTAATTTCAAAAACTGATTGTCTTCGATTGGCTACTTGGAAGATTGTTTTGTTGAAATTAATTATCTAGCTTTATTTAAAATTAGTTTAATTGTGTTTTAAAGCTATCAATTTGGAGTAATTGAAGTGAATTGGTTGGTTCGTAGTTCGGGTATTAAAAACCTTAATTTTCGGAGATGGCTTTATAAAAATGGTTTGTCTGTGTATCTCTTACCTAGTAGATTACTAATTTTGATATAAAGTCATTTGAATTGTATTCTTTCGTTATTGGGTTAACTTGGTATTCTAAAAATGGTTGGTTTGCCTCTTTAGTTGTAAAGCCTAATGAGTAAATCATTTTTGATAAAATTAACTTATAATCTATTATTCTTTCTCCGGCTTTCCAAATTAACTTGAAATGCCCCAAGTGATATGTGTTAAACTTGATTTGATTAATATTTAATCTTAAATCTTAATAGAGCGACGCTCGCGAGTCATAGGTTTTGGACACGTTTTTCAAGAAAGGTCGTTTTCGTATGTTTGTGTTGATTTTATTATAATATTTGAATTATTGATCAATAAGATAGTTTCTAACCTAATTCTGATTTCCATCGTTGATCTAGGAAAACTTTTCCATGGATTGTCGAGCTCTTGATAGCTCTCTCTCTTTCTTTCTCAATTTTCTTAGCTAACTTCGAATTTAGGTAAGTCATTACTTACCTTTACTTATGGTAGAATCTAAAATGTCTGTCTACTTGGAGTGGAAGGTGATGAGTATGCTTATCAATTATTTAATTATGTCAAGCATAAGTTGTCTGTGTGGTAATTGTATTAATGTATGAACTTATAGCCTCAATGCAAACGTGTGTTAATATGACGCTTAAATATTGTATGTATGTATGAGTTATAATATCAATGCCAACGCATGTCATGGTGCCTTTTGAGTATTGTATATGTTTGAGTATATGAAGGGCCGAGTATGATTATGTTGTTAGCATGTCCGGCTAATTATAAAATATTTAGTGATTTTGGGAGTATGTTCTAATGTGCCTAAATTATAATCGGTTTAGAAAACAGTATTCGTGGTTGAGTATGTATTGAAATTGTATGATACCTTATGCTGTATTTTATGCCATGGAATTATTCGGCTTTAATGCCTCCGAAATTGATCGGTTTTAATGCCACATAAATTGAATTGGCTTTAATATTAGGGTTCGGACTTGGTTCGCTTATAAGAGGAAAATATTGGGGTTAACTTCCCTTTTACTAACTTTATCATTATTTCCTACTTACCTTTATCATAACATAGTATTAGGGATATTAATAATAATAGTAGCTTTATTAGTAAAAATAGGGGTATTATTCTTAAAATGGTTAATCATGCTATTATTAGTCAAAATAGATTTAGATAGTTATATCGGTCCATGATAAGGTATTATTGACAATATTAGTCATAATAGAGATAATAACCTTAATAATAATAATAATAATAATAATAATAATAATAATAATAATACGAATACTAATAATAATAATAGTAGTAATGATAATGATAATAATAATAATAATAATAATAATAATAATAATAATAATAATAATAGTGATAATAATAGTAATGATAATGAATTCCCATATTCCTTTATACTAGAACACGTTCAGAAATTCCATTGGTGGGAATTCGATGCTAATTATTAAATAAATAAAAAAACTTGCTCTGAAGTCTTATTCATAATAGTACCACCTGCAGCTATATCCAGTGTAGAATGGTTAGTAATAGAGATAACATTATAAAATATTTGCATTTGTAACCAAATATGCAAGCCATGATGCGGGCATTTTCTCAATAATTCTTTTAATTGTTCCTATGCATCATATAGTGATTCTAGATCATTTTGCATAAAATTGGAGATGTCACTTCTTAACTTATCCATTTTCGAGGGTGGAAAAAATTTAGAAAGAAACAACTTCACCAATTCTTCCCACATTAAAATCGAAGCAGGCACTAAATAATTTAACCAACTTTTAGCCTTGTAACGTAATGAGAATGGAAACATTCTAAGCCTAATAACATCACTGGAAACACCATTTATTTTAAAGTTATCACAAATTTTGATAAAAGTGGTGATATGAGCATGCGAGTCATCATTGCTTATAGCTCCAAATTAGACTAAAGTTTGTATAATCTAAATGACAGCAGTCTTGATCTCAAAATTATGCTCCTCAATCGACAGTATTCTAATGTTTGATCTTGAATCCTATATACTAGGAGTATTATAGTCTTTTAATGATCTCCCAACTTGTAGTAGCTAATTTTTCTCCTTGTGAGCCATTTTTTGATTTTTTATTCGCAAAACAATAATTTTTAAATGTGCTCTTAATTTATGAAACTTTCTTTCAATCTCTGGATCCTAAGTTACCAGTTTACCAAGATTGCTTCAGGTCATGCACTAGTAACTTGCACCAATACAAGAATACCAAATACTAAGAAACTCGAGTAGATTCAAAAAATAAAATAAAAGATAAAAAAATTTACCTAGATCAAGATTTAAATTTTCGAGTCTAGGGATATCAAATTAGTCACTGGCAACATCACTAAAAACTTGATGTCGATTAAATATACCTATTGGCAAGTATATCAATCACAAGTAATATAGGACACAATAAGTACCAAATTATCATCTCATAGAGACTAATTAATAATTTAAAAACTATAATAAATTAAATCAGGCCTAGGCTATCAAAATTGAATAAAGGAATAAATAATTTTAAACTAAGAATTTCAAATAAACTAAATTAAACTAAATTAGAATCAAATAAAATATAAAAATAAAATTAATTAATAAAAGTTACCAAGGAATTTGGGTCTACCACTATCCAATTATATTGAGCAATTAATTAATTACTAGCTATATGTCAACAAGAATATTTAACTAACACACACTCTTGAACTCTTGAGTTACATAGTCCTATCATCAATTATCAATCTTGTTATCTCTAACTAATGAATTTAAATAAAAATACAATACTTTATGTTCAATTAATTATTTATCATTCCCTATTATTGTAGAAATCATGTAATTGTTCTCACAACTCATTCAATTCCTATTTATGTTATTTAACCCAAAGTGGAAAATCATCTCTCGCATCTTTTCTTGACTTGCTAACTGCTAATTAAAGGTGATTATTCTATTAATTAGGTATAATCAAGAAAAATATCATAAAATACAATCAATTAATCTATCCATATAAAGAATAGAGTTTCATCGTATCCTTGGCAAAAGAAAATTTGAACATGCTATTCATTAAAATAAAAGTAATCAAATTAAATAAAGAATATAAAATATACATAAAATATTAAACTTGAGAATATTTAAAGATAAAATTATATCACTTTAGATTCAAATAAGAATCAAGAAAAAAATGTTACATAGAATAAATGATCAGCAGTATTGAATTTTTCTTCCTGGCTCCTTCTGACCCTCTATCGTCACGTCTTTTTCGCCTTCTCTCTTTCCCCCCCTAAATTTCTCTTCATAGGTCTATATATATATGCACACCGAAAGTATTTTGTTTTATTTTTATAGAATATTAGAAAAATTTATGGTTGACAAGTCAAACACATATCTCTTCCTCAATCTTTTATCTTTTTCCAATCTTCTATCTTTTCCTAATCTTCTATCTTATGAGTTGGTTACTATTTCTGCAGGTTGTTGATTTAACATCTAATGAGATTGAAAAGACGACGACGACGACGACGACAATGATGATGATAATAATGATAATAGTAGTAATAATAATAATAATAATAATAATAATAATAATAATAATAATAGTAAATTAGAAGTAGTAAATATAATTCCAAACTTTCCTAACCACCTACACCAGATCCCAACCTTATCTTTAATATGAATTTCAACCCTAATTCACTCCGATTTAGGAAATAATTCTAGAAATAATAGCTATGCATATTGTTCTTATCTTTACACTAAAATTTGAATCACTTAAATCCAAGTTCATATGTAAATGTTATAGTCAAAATAGCATGTTGTTAAAACTCATATGAAAATCAACTTTAAGCTCTAAATTAATTAAATACATGAGATTATTATAAAGTAATCACATAATTAAAATTAACATTAATAACCTCACATATTATCTATATAAATTACAAAAAGATTAAAGTAAAAGGGTATAAAATATGTAAAAATATTATTTCATCATAGACCTTATTGGATATTCAAATGTGGATTTTGCAAGCTATAAGGTCGATAGAAAGAGTACTTCAATGACTTATTAATTTCTTGGTGATGCACAATTTAGTTAACATAGTAATAAATAATCTAACATGACATTATCAACATCGAAATATATATATATATATATATATATATATATATATATATATATATATATATATATCAAAACATGTCGTACTCAATTAATTTGGATAAAACATCAACTAAGTGATTATGACCTTAGAATGGACATGAGTCAAATCCAGTGTTATAAAACTAGTTTCATATGTCTCCCTAAGAATCTTGTTCAATAGTCTAAATCTAAGCATATTAAAATTAGACATCAAGAGATCATGTTGAAAAAATGAATGAGAGTATGAAATTTGTGGATACCTTGCTTTAATGGGAATATATTTTCACTAAACTTTTCAACGAGAAAAAATTCACAATCATTAGAATTAATGACATTCATATGATTTTTAGTTATTCTCTATAGTAATGTGAATTATTGGTGCCATGGTGGATTTTTAATTTGTTAGAGTCATGCTAATGTGACCTTGATGCATGATGAAATGATATATATTAGCCTTGCATGATTATTAAATAACATGCTTAATTTGTGTAAAACTTGCATGTTTAATTTGGTGGTTGGACTTGTTATTAAATGATTTGATTATGCATTTGACACTTGATGAGACCAGTTGACTAGTCCTTAAACAAGTCGATGTGTTATGGGAATAAATTGATGTGTCTCTTGTAAATTGGTTGATGGATACATGTTTTTACATTTTTTTAGCTAGGTTAGAACAGTCGATGGGTTTTTCAAACCGATCAATTGGTTCTATAGAATATTCATTAGGTTTGTCAATCCAATCAACTAGTTCATTGAGGGTATATATGCGAGCTTTCACCTAGAACAAACCCTTACCTTATTTTCTTCAAACAATTTTATTGTTTAATGATAAATCTATCATGATTTCTCTACTAAAATCTTAACTCCTTCATCGAAATCAACAAACCACACGCAATTGTGATAATTGAAGTCTCAAAAATTGATCATTGGTGTTAATTTGGATTGAATAGCTCAAATTAAAGTATAATTAAAGGGGTAAGCTTAGTTCCATGATAGTCTTCTACACTAGAATGAGTATATCTTAGCTTGTTTAGATTATTTCATTGTGGAATAACACATTTCTCTATGTTTTCCTTATTTTTCTTAAATCATCAATTAGTCTTATCCTTTACTCTTATTATACCCTATATTTTGGACTTTGTTATATGTCTTTTATCTACTACGGGTAGGACTGCCAAAGGAAAAACTATTAAGCAAGGGTTAACTAAGAGGGTAATAACCATCTAAAGCCGCCTTGTTGGAACATCTCTTCACATGGATGATGCAATTCCCCATCATAAAATTCTTCAAAATGTGTTTAAAATTATTTTTATATAAAATAAAAAGATTTTTTGGTTTTGGAAAAGACTTGAAATTGGATAAAAATGAGAATATCTAATGGTAACAGTAGATTAATTTCCCAAATCAATCAACTATCTGTCCAGTGACTATCATTTATATTCCCAAGGTAACTAGTTTATTGTTTATGTTACAATCCTATATATATATATATATATATATATATATATATATATATATATATATATATATATATATTCCCTTCAATTATGTTTCCATTGTTTATGAAAACTTTTAAGTAGTGTCTCTTTGTGCTAATAAGTATAATTCGATATTTTGGGAATATTTTCACATTATTTGGAATATTATATGACACTTTTTGAGGTTCTTTTTTCACCTACCTTCTCTCCCTCACTTTATCTCTACTCTGTAGTGTAGACATGCGTGTTGCATCCTTTACCTTGTCTTGATTCGATCTTACCCATGACCTTAGCTCTAAAACCTTCCATCTCCCCATCCTTAATCCTTTTATTTTATTACAATTTTATACACAACACTCCACACCACACTTGTAAGTTAACACTTCGCCCTCCTTTCTCCTCCTATTTGTTAACCATAAAGGCTTCTTAAGCCTCCCCTACTAATTCTCTATCCTTCTTAACATACTCTTTAACCTTCTCTTTATTTCTCTCCCATCCTTAGAAAAATTTTATAAGTGTTATGTGTTCGCTCTCCTTCCCTCTTGTACATCAAGTCAGGCCCTCCCTCTTGGCCTTGATTTCTTATTCTTACCACCCCTTAACACTTGGTTGAAATACCACCATTTTCACTCCTAAAAAAATTTGTTTAAAAGAATATTAATGTAGAAGAAAACACAAGAACAGAGAATTTTACTGCCACATCTGAAATAAGGAAAATCTCCATCATATATCTCATATTAAATACAAGGATAAAAACCTTTCCAACAAAGAATAAGACAACATCTAAAACAAAACACTACATCTAAAACATCAATAATACTGCCAGTGAAAAATCCTATAAAATCATTATTGATAAATCAGCGAAAAATCTGTGTTTCAAAATATTAACCAAGCATCAACATAAAAATGGTCGTTAACCACACCAATTAAAAAAATACAATAGAATAAATTATATTTTAAATAGTTACAAACAATTAGTGAAGTCCTTAAGGGATAAAAACTTTGGTAGCTCTAACTCTTAGCCCAAATTAATATCACATCAAAACTCAAGCCAACGTATCTACACATAAACATCTAAACAAGCTTAGTATAAGTATGATGAATGTACTGAGAAAATAACCCAACTCATAGCAATAACATGTACATGTAGATTCACATACTTTCCATAACTATAAAACATGAAAGACATGTTTTCATATAAGATCATGGAAAACAAAAGAATAACATATACATAAAAATAAGAGTAGCAAATGAACATGGCACAAGATCAATGCATATTCTATAGAAAACATACAATCTCAACTAAGTATGAATTCGTAGAAGAACATGTTGTCGCAGTAGAATTATGCCATCAACATAAGAACATTTCCTTGTATATGATATCATAGTTCACTTGTTTTACTCATTCCACTTGTTTCACTTATTCCAATTATTTTAATTATCCATTTCCAATACATAGTATTTCTCACATCCAAAACATAATATTATCTCTATCAAAAATATAATATTATTCATAGCTAGGGCATGAAGGCTATGAACCCACAATAAAAATGCCACCTATATCTTTGCGGCTATAGTAAATAATATGACCTAAAACTTTGCGGCTACAGCTAACACAACCACGTAGGACACCTTAACATTTAAGTATCAATACCCTATACAGGGCCCTTAGGTCAATCATAGAGTAAAGAGAGGGACAACACTATCGCATTACCAATGGAACGTATAAAAAATCATAAGGAAGGTGTCCATCGCAAGACCCTACATTGGAGGGCATCCTGAGGCTACTGAAGGTGGACAATATATGACCACCAGCTATGATCACTAATGTGACCTATAGCACAATTCCCATAGGTAGAATAAAACTACTAGCTATGACCACTAATGTGACATATAGAAAAATTCCCATAAGTAGAATAAAACTACTAGCTATGACCACTAATGTGACCTATAACACAAATATCATAATTCATTCCTTTCACTTATCATTTGAATTATTCATATGTTATTTCCAAAACAACATGTTACATTATACATAACCCAACACTAATGTTCTTGAAAAAATTAAACATAATTAACAATGAATAATTCAACCATTTACATTTGCATTAACATGATAATAAACTTGCATAGAATAATAACTTATACAAATTACATAGCATAATAGCTTATATAATATAGATGCGAAGAGTTATGATTCATATCTGTGAAGAACTACACGATACCATACCACAAGATCAATATAATATAAGAATGTCAAGATAACCAGATGTCTTAGAAACACAAACTATATGCCTTGTAATAAGTCTTATCATGCTCTTAGTAAAACCAAAATATGGAATGATATACATCAACACATAATATCCTATTAAATAGGAGTTTAGGAGGCTTACATAACTTTCGAGTTATCCTAGCATAAGAAGAAATAAAACCACGGCTTTGGAATCCACTAAAACACCTTCCTAGATAAACTTTGAAAATCATAAAACTAAGTTAGAGAAAACTAATCGAAACATATAATAATAGAAATAAGTAAATTTTATGAAAACCTAATTAAATAATTAGAGTTTACAAACTAAAATGTAAAATCAATCACTTTCATAGAATTGATCCACATGATAAGTTAAAAACTCAAGTTAATTGATTTTAAATCAAAGTTAATAGATTAATATGTGAAAGAATCAAACATAGTTAATTTTCATAAAATTATTCCCCAAACTTAGGGATTTAAAGATCAAAAATACATATTTAGACAATTCAAATCAATTAATTCAAAATGAAGATGCCATAATGCAATTAGGGTAATTTAAAATAATTTTGTAAAATCAATTTTATAAGAAACAATTATACAAATGACCAATTATATAATTTCTTTGGAAAGTTGGGTTTTAGGCCCAAAAATGTAATTCGGTAAAATTTTATTAATTTATTTAAATTCAATGTTTAGAAATATAATTAGAATTTTTTTTATAAAATATTCTTTAATCAATTGATCAAAAGCAATAAAAAAAGATATAATTTAACATAATTAAGGTTTTGTGCCTCTAAAGAAAATCCAATCAAATCTTTCTCAAAATTTTAAATTGATGGTTCATAATTTAAATTAAACATATTTTAGTGAAAATTTTATAATTAGTTTAATAAAAACATCTACATCACTCTAATTTAAATCCTCAAGAGTTTTGACCTAAAAATCCAATTCTGATAAATTTCGCACAAAATTTCTAAATTAAAACTTCCAACATGAAGTTAAATGCATTTCAAAACATAGTGTATAATAAATTTATCCAAAATATTTTAATTGGATAAATTTGAATGATCTAGGCATAACCGGGTTAAAAGCCTATTTTTCACTAATCAACTACATACAATACAATTAACCCATCCAAATCAATCATACAACACACTCATACTCAATTTAGCTTATGATAAGATAATTCATAGAAATCAAATCAAAATATAATTTAGGGTTTAGATAATTTATACCAAGCAAATTATTGCAAATTAGAGGAGATGAGGGTTGCTAGAGCTTAGTTGGTGGTGAATGACTACTTGTCGGTGACTATGCAATGCAAACGATGGTTGTTAGTGGTTGTTGCTGATGTGCCAATGATGCTACTTTTGTTTGCCACTACTCCTTTGCTCTGCCTAGCTATTGGTGGCGTCTGCGGTGATGGAGTGGCAGTGGCCGGCTATGTTGAGGTAGTGTAGCGGTGGCTAGAGATTGCAAGTAGAGAAAAGGAATAAGGGACTGGGGAGGTTGGGGGGTTTGAATTTTGTTTTCAAAAAACAAAAATGATTAAGAAGAGAGAAGAAAAGGAAAATAGGGGGTTTTGGCAATACACATTTTTTTATATATAATATCTAACATATGATAAAAGGGTAGTTTTATCTAAAATTAATTTAATAAAAATCATTGGGTAAAGATCCGCGAAATAAATTTTATTTGTATAAAAGATCAAAGGATTAAAAATAATTTAAAATATTTCAAAAAAGATAAATTATGAAAATATTTTTCATTTAATTTTTTTTTTGAAGATTTTAAAGATCTCATAAGAATATAGAAATTCAACGAAATAAATATTTTCTAAGGATAAAACTTATCAAAATATTTTTACCACATTAAAGGGATTTTATAATTTAAAATAATTTATTTTTGTTAACAAAATATAACTTTAAAATAGATTTGTAATCACACAATAAATTTATAATAACAAAATGAAATTAAAATACTAAAATCAAAACACTTAATAGAAACATAAATATATTTTAAATGGAAATTGACTTATGTGAATTGAATAGATCATAGTCATGAGCTAATTAATTTATAATTGTCAGGAATGAAAAATTATTAAATAAATTTCAACATAAATTTAAAACCAACAATAAAACCATAAAAAAAATCAAAATTTAACAAATGTTTAAGAGAATCACGATTTAAATAAAATAAACCGATTAAAAAAATTTAAAGGTCAAAACTCATAAAACAACAACAATATTTTATAAAAAATAGATTTTTGAGAAGCAGAGTATTGCACTTGTACTTCTTTTCCTCTTATTCCCTTATCATATTTTGCTAAGTGTGGACAATTTTCTTTCTCTTCTTTCCCTTTTCTTGTCTCTATAAGAAAATTGAGGCCATTGCTTATTGTCCTTTTGTTCATGGGTTTGATTTTCCTTATCCTTTCTCCTTATTAATCTTTACTTTAGTTCATCTTTGTTTTCTATACACAAAGGAGGATTAAAGTTTAGAAATAGTTAAAGATTTATTGTTCTTGGACACTCTTAGCTAATCCATATTTTGGGTTGAGGTTGAGGATTTGTGCTTCTATACTTCTTATTATGTTTTTATTTTTTAAATCAATTTTAAAGTGTGTTCTAATGATTTTGGTTTCTTGATTCCCTTAGATAATCAAGGATATTGTAGTTGGTCATCAAGTTAGAAATATTTTCTATTTTGCTAGAAGATTTGGTTTGAGAAAAGATAAATCTCTATATTATAATAACACTTGGTGTTCATGTTTGCCTGATTTGATATCTTTGATTGTGAGCATGTTTCTATGTAAAGAATTAGTTACTATATTTATATGATCAAGATATGTAATGTGAGTACGGTTGGTTGTATACATGAGTTGTGGTGTTATGTAGGGTTTTGACCCTAACAATGAAATATGTGTATATATTGGAAGGTTGGATTAAGGATTAATTTAGGAAGGCTATATGCATCAAGCTTGCTAAATATGTTTAGCTAATTCCATGATGTTAGCACTCTATCAATATATCGCTTATTTGGTCGATTTGAGTAATATGTGGCTATTAGGACCCTTTTGATGAATCTTGAATATGCTTATATGGTTTATGTAATACCTCAAAATTTAAAACTATAAATTCTGGGGATGCTACTACCCCACTTAGTACCAAACCGGTTCACTCCTACCATTCCAGTACCAAGTGCTAAGGTTAAGAAAAACTATCATAACATTATTAAATAATCCAAAGTTCATAAATACGAAAATCAGAGTACGCATAAGTTTTACATAATTCAAAATACTATCTGTAGTTTTTCAGAGAAGAAAAATAGCAACAATAATAAAATTGTTTCTAAAGTTTTAAACATAATTGAAAGTGAATAGGAATAATGATCTCATAATGGAAAATAGCCACGCTACTCCAGGACTCGAATCCAGCCCAATTATCACTCGGCCCCACCTGATGTCCCATAGACGTCAATGGCATCATAGAAAGCATCGCCTACCTGCAACACGTTAGATGAGATTTCTACTCGTGGGAATGAGCAGCACCCATGAAAGGGGTGATCAGTACACTACGTACTAAGTAAGGTAACCGAGCACCAAGGTGATGAGTTCATATTTTGACACATTTTATACCCTTATAATCTTAGTTTTTGGTAGTTTATTTAGCTAATATAAGGGAAGTAATATAAGGTGTATGGACATGCGTTTAGTGTGCAACTTGGTCGATCTCATTCTCATGATTAAATATTGACTTAGAAATAAATATTATATTACGACCTAATCTAGTGGTGGATTTTTATTTCCCTAACATTCTCATATCTGCGAGTTTCCCATTATTTCCATTGTTATTTTATTTTATTTTATTTATTCCTTTTATTATTTTATTATTTTTATAACCCCCATTAGTATTTTATTTTTCTTATTTATTTATTCTGTGTTATTTAGGATTTTTATTTTTAGTTTTCGTTTTATTTCCAAGCTAGTTAATTGGAGGTGAGCCCTCTCAATCTCCGGCCTAGAACGATACCCTTATTTACCAGTGCTACAATTGACAACAAGAGGGTTTAAATTGCGTGCCGGCTACGACCACACCAATTTTTGGCGCCGTTGCCGGGGATTGGTAACTTCACCTTTATTTTGCTAGTATTTTTAGTGTGTTTTTATTTTTAGTGTTTTTGTATTTTTTTCTTTTAGTTTTGTTTTATATTTTCTTAGGATTTTTGGTATGTTTTGTTATTAACATTTTCCTTTGAAGTGTTAGTGTTTTCAGGTGGCTATGAGAGGATCCTTTGGTTATGGACAACTTTGCATGAATCCTAATGCAAGAGTAAATGAGGTAAGTTTGAGTAGTCTTTATGATAAACTTAACAAACTCACTGCTCTTGTTTTGCAGGTAGCTGAAGCTACTAGAGTTATTAAAACAAGTGGAGTGTGTCATACACAAGGAAATCTATATGCCTACCATGAACAAGCTATGAGAGGAGGAGGATAGACACAACCCAATGCTCAATCTTTCAATGGTTTTCAAGGACATGATCCCTATACAAGCACATACTATTCGGGAATGAGGCATCAACCCAAGTTTGGATGGGAGATGAATGATCAGTATCAAGTGCCATATCAAGACCCTTACACGCGCGAATATGAAGCTTCAAAATATTTTCAATATCCTCAACAAGAATCTTCTTCAGTTTCACAACCCTCAAGTTCAGAAAAAATGGATAAGCTTCTTGAAGAACTGATAAATGGTCAAAACCAGTTGGCAGAAAGCCAAAATCAACTGATGCAAATAAATGATCATTATTCAGTGCCATATCAAGACCCTTACACATGTGATTATGAAGCGTCAAAACATTATCAATATCCTCAACAAGAATATTCTCCAGTTTCAGAGCCTTCAAGTTCAGAAAAAATGGATAAGCTTTTTGAAGCATTGACAAACAGCCTAAATCAACTGATGCAAAATCAGATTATGCAAAATGAAAGGGTTTCAGTGCTAGAGGAGAAAATGGGTTATATGGTCAACTTGATGAATCAATTACAAGCACAAGAAGAGCTCTCTAGTACTTCAATTCCAAATTCAAGTGAGAGTTAGGAGGGTGATGATGCCATATCTGAATGTAAGTATGAGCTAGTTGAGGAGGTTTCCATGGAAAATATTGAAAAGCAAGATCAAGTGGAAGAAGAGCTTGTAAAATTAGAAGAATAATCTCATCAAAATGAGGATCAAGTGAACAAATAGAAGTATATGGATGACAAAACTATCACTTTCACCTACCATATACCATCTTTGAACATTTATTCCCCAGTTTTGTTTGGAGATGAGCATGAGACACAAGGTAAGCCTTTGAACCACTTTGATTTTATTTATGCTAACCACACTCCTTGTTTTCCCTCTTTTAGCAGGTTATATGGATCCAAGAGTGAAGAGAGTAATCAAATCACCTTGGATACATTTAATAAGAAGCATGATGCTCCAAAGGAGAGATTATGTTGGAAGGATGTGTTTAAAGATTTTGAGATGGGAAAATATTTTCTTTCGTTGATAGAGAGATCACGATACATGGACATTGGACAAAATATTCGCTCTTTACACACGAGCTTAAATTCCATGCTAGGTAAGTTACGTTCTTGTTGGGTCAAATCTTTCATTAAATCTAATATTTTGTCTTTTTCTTCCTTACAAGATAAAGATGATCATCATGAGGAAGGATTTGGTGAAGCAGCTCTGAAGTGGATGTATCCACCTTAAATGAGAAAAACTGAGATCATGTCAGACTGAAGACATAAAAACAAGCGCTACTTGGGAGGCAACCCAATGTCATAAGGGAGTTTTATATCCTTTAGTTATTTATTTATTTAGTTTATATCTCCATACTTTAAATTACATGTTTTCCTAGTTGTTTACACATTGAGGACAATGTGTGATTTAAGTGTGGGGGTGTATGTGTTTTATTATTTTAAAAAAAAATTATTGTTTTCAGAAAAAATTAATTAGAGTTTTTAGAGTGTCTAGTGTTTTTAGAGTCGTAGAACCCTTAATTAGTCAATGAGGAGTATATCTTTGAAATCTAACGAAAAGATGATCATGAAATTGAGATAAAGAAAGTTGAGATTTTTTGTGTTAATGTCGATATAGGGAACACATATCTACGTGTCTAAATGTGAATGGAGAAAGAACATGTATGATTTTCTAACCACCGACATGGCATGTTGAGATTCATCACATTCCTCAATGAGCATTTGAACCATATGTACCTTCTTTTTTTGAGCGAATTTACACAAAATATTCTACTTTTCTTGGCTTCACAACTTTTCTTTGTAAACCTCATATATGTTTAATTGTTTTGATCAAATTATTTGCCATAGATCTTGTAATGGACTATAGAGATTACTAGAACTTACCCTTGTGCTAGTCGAAACTTATAGTCAAAACATGCTCTGATTGAGAAAATAATAAAGGCAGCTTAGGATTTTCCATCACATGACAAAATAGCTTAACCTGATTTGTGTATCCATGATGCACACCCTATAAAAACCCTTTGAGCCACACATGGATTATATATTTTTCTTCATTACCCACATTTAATAACCTTCGGGCCTTAATGTCCTTACCTTTGCTTAAAGTTAGTGGAAGGAAATCAAATCGTTATGGATATAAAGAGTTATTGTGTATGTGTGTATGTGAAAGAAATATATATATTTATGCTAAGGAAGGAGATTGGTTATGTTGGGTGGAGAAAAAAAACTTCAAAAAAAAATTCAAAAGAAATAATATATGAAAAAAAATTGTCAAAGAAAAAAAAATACAAATAAGGAAGAGGGGGAGTTATGGAGACGATGTCGAGAAAGTTCTATTCATATTACATTTTATTGTGAAGGTGGAGAGGTGTATCATTAATATTTGATGTATTTATGCTTATATTTCATCTTCCTATTAGATTCCACTAGCTCTTGACCTTTTTAGCACCACACACCTAAAATACTCCATACCCTTCTTTACCTTAAACCCCGCTACAACCAATAAGTAAGTCCTATTTGATTCTTGAGATGAGCAGCCTTTGATCTGATGGAGATTAGTCACAAGAGTTAAGCATATGGTTCGGTCCATTTGACAAGTATTTGATATCTTTCATGAGGTTTTATCCACAAGAACATGAGCCTTCTTTGTTTATATATGTGAGTCATTTGTTATTTTTATCATCTTAGCTCACATACATGAGTGTTTTTATACATTTGTAGCCATGAATCTAAAAGAAAAAAAATAGAGGGTATCCATAGTGAGGATGGATTTTGATGTGACTAAGGCGTGGTAGATTTTCATCCATAATATTGATCTGTTCATACCTGTCATGTTTATGTGTGATCCATATGTTGAAATTAATTATTTAAATCTCCCAATACTGAATCTTGATTGATTGCTAATCTTGACGTATGAAAGTAAAAGATTCTGAGACAAATATGGTTAAGGGTATTAGGTGTGATTTTATTTTATTTTATTTTTGTGTGATTTTGTGGGTATATCATCTATGAAACCCTCATGAGACCTTACTCGTTCTCGATGGGTGACCTAGGGGTTTAAAGGGCTTGTTGCACATGCTAAGTGTAATTGTGAGACCTACGAAAGTGACTAGTAATTTAATTTTATTTATTTAGAGTAATAACTTGCTTGAGGACAAGCAAGAAGCTAAGTGTGGGGGTGTGATGAGTTCATATTTTGACACATTTTATACCCTTATAATCTTAGTTTTTGGTAGTTTATTTAGCAAATATAGGGGAATAATTATTGTTTTATGCTTAAGTGGTAAAAATTGCATAAATATTATTATTTGAGCTAAAATGATATAAATTAAGTAAATTTAGAGCAAAATAATATTTATTAATTTTTATTAATTTTATTTTGCAGGTTTTTTTTAAGTAAAATAAAAATTAAATAAAAAAAAAGTACTTCGACCTTTGGACCAACGGCCGAAGGCCCAAAGGCCTGGAACAACGAAACCAAACGGAGCACATGAGAAAGAAGATGTCAGCCGCAAGGGCTGACATGGAGACACAAAAAAGTTATAAGAAGGGTGTGCGGCGCAGAAAAAAGAAAGGGAAGCGAGAGCCTTCAAGGCTCGACGCTGAGGAGAGCCGCAGGACGAGAAGGGCGCGTCTGGAGGTGGCCTCACGCACGGGCAGCACAGCGACGCACGGACTTCGAGGAAGCCACATAGGAAGAGGACGACGAAAGACAGACGCACAGAAAGTGAGAGGCACGGAAGGCAGAGACGGGACAGCCACACGGAGCAATTGTCAGCCGAGCGGAAAAAGAAAAAGAAAAGAAAAGAATTTTTACACGGAAATCAAGGCACCGAGAGAGAAAATTAGAGGAAGAATTTAATACCCGGTAGAATTTATTTCAGATAAAATTAAATTTTATCTGAATAAATTCTTGATTTTTTATTCAAAATTAATTCTGATTATTTCTTTATCTTATTTTTAATTTATATTTTAGATATATATTTCTGTGTAATTAATTCTTTAATTATGGTTGACTGATTGTTTATTGTTAGGGAATGAATTGAAACCCTAGATTATGATTTGAATTATAATTTTATTTTCTTTGTTTCATGAGATTGTTTCTTGACTCTATGTTAATTGCTATCGTTTATATGTGTAATTATTTCAAGTATAGTTTATTTGGTGCATGCCTTGTTCTAGTTCCTCATAAGTGACAATATGTAGGATTATTTGCCTGCGAGGTGGCCATCTAAATATACTAGAATCTATATGTATAAATTGCAGCTAGGTTAGATAACAATTCACCTAATCGTTTTGTGATTCTAACCGAAGTGGTAAAACGTTTCGATACGTGTGGGTCAAGGAAAGGAAATACAGCTAGACATGCGTTTTGTACTAGTCTGGGTACTTAGATTGACAGCCTTCCACTTACACTTAATGCATTAAATCTAGTTAAATATAGGAGTCGCTTGTTGCTGCTATACTGCTAGTATTTAATAGGGTTAATATAGGCACGTGGTCGTATTAATTAATTAAGGGAAGTAATATAAGGTGTATGGACCTGCGTTTGGTGCGCAACTTGGTCGATCTCTTTCTCACGATTAAAAGATGACTTAGAAATAAATATTATATTACGACCTAATCTAGTGGTGGATTTTATTTCCCTAACATATTTCTCATATCTACGGTTTCCCATTATTTTCATTATTTTTATTATTAGTTTATTTTATTTTATTTATTCCTTTTATTATTTTATTATTTTTATAACCCCCATTAGTATTTTATTTTTCTTATTTATTTATTCTGTGTTATTTAGGATTTTTATTTTTAGTTTTAGTTTTATTTCCAAGCTAGTTAAATAGAGGTGAGCCCTCTCAATCCCCGGCCTAGAACGATACCCTTATTTACTAGTGCTATAATTGACAACAAGAGGGTTTAAGTTGCGTGACGGCTATGGCCACACCACAAAGCCAACACACAAGCCCATAAAATCATGCAGGATAATATTCAAATTAAACTTTCAAACCTACACATATAATACATAAGGTCATGCAGAATATTATACAGCTTATAAATGATCAAGCCCACACATAAAGGCCCAAATGGTCTAGATTAATTATTTAATTAATCTTTTATTGGAAGTCGATTCACATCATATTCTTTATCAAGTCCACATGAGTATGGGAACCCCACTATTTTAGCCGGTGGATCGGTCACTAGGGTAGCATACCCTACCACTATTCTATGCCGGTGGATCGGTTTTCAGGATACCGTAGTACATGTCCACTATTATGCTAGTGGATCGGTTTGGTCCTGACTCAATATCTTCCACTTTACATGATTAATATTTTAATTATCTTATTCAGAAGCTTTCACCCAAACATGAGTGACCGACTTCTACTATTCTCATCCTTGAACCCTAGTTAACCACACCAACCATGGTAACCATAACAAACCCTAACTCCCATGCAAACCCCAACTCTCATGCAACCATTAACTTCCATGCAACCCTAACTCCCATGAAATCATTTTCTTTCATGCAAAACCTTACTCCCATGCAACCATTAATTCCCATGCAAAACCACAACTCTCATGAAATCATTATCTTCCATGCAAAACCCTAACTCCCGTGCAATCATTACCTCCTATTCAAATCCTAAGTCCCATGCAACCATAACTCCCATGCAATCATTATCTTTCATGCAAAACCCTAACTCTCATGTAACCATTAATTCCCGTGCAAAACCCCAACTCATATGCAAACCCTAGCTCCATGCAAACCCTAACACCATGCAAACCCTAGCTCAATGCAAATCCTAACACCATGCAAACCCTAGCTCCATGAAAACTCTAACACCATGCAAACCCTAGCTCCACATTATTACACTTTCCATCTTATTTTACAAAACCTATCATGCATTTCTTATGGGACACACCATACCACAATAATGATACCATCCATACATATAATAAACATGCCACAATATATTGCATGAACTTACATCAACTCCACATCATGTTGCATACATAACAATTATACCATTACACATAAAATACATTATAATTCATATCACATGGCATGCATGGCATAGAAAACACATAATACACAAACGGCCTTAGCACTCCCTTACCTAAAACGTCACCGGTCTTGGAGCACGCTCCTATACCTCTTCAGGGCTTTGACTGGGCTCACCTATTATGAGGGAAAAACTAGAATTAGGTTCCCTCCTAAAAATACTATTATTTACTAACTTACCCTAAGACTAGGTTTTTAAATAAAATAATACTATACTAATAATAACTATAAGAAATACCACTAAAAATACTAATGATAATATTAATGTAATTCAAAACGAATGGTGATATAAGGGTTTCTACCCTCCACCAAAATAATGCTAATAATGATAATTGTAGTAGTAGTAGTAGTAGTAAGAACAACAACAACAACAACAACAACAACAACAACAACAACAAAAACAACAACAACAACTTAAGCCTAAATAAAACAAGGTAGGGTTTTCGACTCTACCTCCAAATAATGAAGGTACCATTTAACAACAACAATAATAATATTAATAACACATATTACATATAATAATATTAAAATAATAAAGATGATAATAATATTATTATTATTAATAGTATAAATAGTATAAATAGTAATATTAATAATACAAATAAGAGTATGCACTCCATTAAAATAAAACAGGCCTCGGCCCTCCTTAGATGAATAATAATAATAATAATAAATTAATAATACTAATAATAATAATAATATTAATAATGATAATAAAACTTATAATAATACTATTAATGCCTATAATTTGAAACTAACCACTTCAATAATTTAGAACTACACTCGACCCTACCAAGAAAATACAACATTAATAATAATAATAATAATAATAATAATATTATTATTATTATTATTATTATTATTATTAATCGAATAGTTGATAAAAATTAAAATAAAAACAGAATAAATTTAATTAAATAGGGGAGAAGGGCTGAGAGGGTCTAGGGTTCACCTTGAGTCAACGAAGATGGGTGGCACCGACGGTGGTGCACGGAGGCCGCATCGGTGGCCCAAAAAGTGGTTAGAAAAGGAAAAAGTTGAGGTTTGAGAAGAAAGGGTGGAGAATGAGGGTGGAGGTTAAGGTGTTGGTGGTAGCCTAGGGTAAGAGGAGTAAAGTGAGGGTGGTGGCGCAACAAGTGGTAGCGGTAGAGGTGGTGGCTGAAAGGAAGAGAAGAAGAAAGAGAGGGTAGGAGGAAGAGAAAGGAGAAAATGAGGGTATGGATAGGTGGAGGAAGATTATTAGAAACTTTTAAGTGGTGCAGAAGGCAGTAGAAGTGGCAGATGTGGTGGTGGATGGTGGCTCGAGGGGTTGCGGGTGTAAAATTTTATTTTGATGGACAGGAAACTTCGCACGACTATAGTGGCTCATGTGAGAAGAATCGAGGGATATGGGTGGCTCAGTTAGTTAGAGGGTGGTGCAGGGAAGACTTTGGTAGGGCGGCATAGTTGGCTGACGGCGGAGGAAAGGTCGTTTGAAGTCGCGGTGGTGCACAGGGTAGGCTCTTAGGGTTTCAGAGAAAAAGTTTTGAAAACACACAAACAAGGGGTATTTATAGAGTTTAGAGCGAATGGTAAGGTTCTGGGGGTTGGCAGGTAGGGTTTCAGTAACCGGCAGCGTTAATCGGCTGGCATAATTTTGGGTCATGTTCGACCTTTTGCGAAGGAAAAGGAGGAATTCGAGCGGGAAAAAAGGAAAATGTGTTAGCTCATGCTGAACTGCGAGTCAAGGGGAAGAGAAAAAGAGGGAAAATGGTCGGTCAAGTCAAGCGCGACGCCATTTTCGGAGCTTCGAAGGTGCAGGTTGACGGCGGAGGAGGAAAGATGAAGAAGGAGGTGAACTAGGCGGCCGGGGGGAAAAAGAAAGAAAAGGAAAAAACGAAGAACCGGGCTGGTCGGCAATGGTTATAAGGTTTTAAATGGAACGCGGCGTTCCAGGGAGAAAAAGACGCAAAACGCAGTGTTTCAGCTGCCGAAGGAAAGAAACAAAAGAATGGCGATGGGTTGCGGAAGAGAGGAAGGAAAAAGGGAACATCGGGCCGCGACAGGCCCAAACGGTAGGAAGATAGAAAAAGAAAGAAAATGAGAGAAAAAGAAATATAATAAAGAAAAAGGAAGAAGGAAAAAGAAAAAGGAAAAATAGAAAAGGAAAATTTAAGTAGATTGGGGTCAAATAAATTAATTAGAATATTTTGGGTATATAAAATAAAAATATCTAAATAAAATAATATTAAATTTTCTTTTAGGGCTAATTTAGGGTTTTTAAAGGATTTTTCCTAAATTCCTTTTTAATTAGCAAAAATACCAAATTTTTCCTTATAAAAATATTTATAAATTCCTTCTTAATTTACCCTAAGTAAATTCTTCCTATTTCAATAAAAATAATTAATTAAATTAATTCCCTAATAAATCCTTATTTAATTATACCTATTAAAATAAATATTTTCGAGGCATTTCAGTTTATGTTGGATGTGATCCTATGAGATTGATTTAAATTTTTATTGTGAGAATTATTGATTCTTCCTTAATGTTGACTAGGTCAACATGTTTCAGCAATTTTTGCTTAAAGTATGAATTTGATAAATTAAGCATGAAAGTGTAGTGCAAGTTGGTTGATGATTATGTTAAGGATGTATTTATGTTATTGGTGGTAATAGCATGAGTATGATGTGAGTTATGAGTTTTTGAGTATGATTTAGCAATTTTGGGATTAACATTTTTTTTGTGTAACATGAAGTTAAATATTTAATTTGGTCTTAAAGCATGATCCATGTTCTTAATGTCTTAACCATGTTCTTATATGTATTTTGATAGCATGAAAGCATGTTTATCTTATTTAATTGAGCATGGATTAATGATAGAACAAGGTATATATTATCTTATCATTTTTTATGAATTAAATTATGAATTAGGACTTTTATTACACTCAAGCATGAATTTTGATGCTTGATGTGATCTTATATTATTTTTGATGGTTTTCATCTACTCATGTTGAGTTGGTAATTGTTGGTATTTAAGTATGTGATTTTTTTGTTATCCGTAGTTTGGGTTATTTCACCCAAATTGATTAATTGGTTGACTAAACCAATTGACTGGTTCGTAAGAATGGTTAATTAGTTTGCTAAATCCATCAACTAATTAATTTTGAGTTCGAAGTTGCTTTGGGTTTAGTCAAAACACATTGAGTAGATTGGTCAAACCAATCAACTGGTTCATAAAAAAAATTGATTGGTTTGTCAAAACCAATGACTTGGTATTTTTATCTCTAGAGTTATTTTGCTCTTGGCTAAAGCACATTGACTATTTGAACAAAACAATTGTCTATTCCATAAGAATAATTGATCAATTTGATAAACCCATCAATCGGTTATTTTTATGTCCATATTTGTTTTAGTTTCGGCCTAAACAAATCGAGTGGTTTAGTCAAACCTATTGACTAGTTTGTGAGAACAACCGATTAGTTGTTGCATGATATTTATTTTATCGGGTCTAATATACTAAGACCAGTCGATTGGTTTTAGGGATTGATCGAATGGTCCCGTCTGTAATTCATTATTTTGTTATTCCTTCATAATGATACCTTAGGGATTTTGTGATGCTTTTCTTACCTCATTTTTTGGACCTTGTTGTGATCTTGGCTTTGAATAATTGGATTAAAAGGAATGGTTAACGGTGGCCTTAACCTATAATAAATAAATTTAAGAAGGATAAAATAGTTATGTGTGTGGCATATGACCTTATTTTATGTTTGTGTCAACATATAAAAAAAACCCTATTAGATTATTTATGGAGCTTTGTTGTGATTTATGACATCACTAATCAATTATATAATGGAAATAAGATTTAGGTTCAAGCCTTCTTCTCCAACTCTCGAGGTGGTTAACATAGAGTTAGTCAGCTTCTTGCCTTGTGGTATTTACTTTCTTTTTCAATCAATACCTTTCTCATGCTAGTATGTTCTGGCTTACATGAAGGATTAAGACTGATACTATGGTATACCATCATGGTGTTGGTGCTTTACAAGGTTACCTCTTGTAAAGGGTATGCCATAATCGGTGGTGTTCCGTCTCTTTTTCACTCAATAACTTTCCTATCTTACTAGGTTGTGGCTTATATATAGCATTAAGCATAATAGTGTAGCAGACCGTTATGGTGTTAATGCTCTACATTGTTGTGGCTTGTAGAAAGTATGCCATGATTGGCGGGTTTGTCCCTTGCCTTTGGTGTCATTTCTTAAACACCCAATTTGGAAGGTGTGGATGCCTAGGATATGCATACTCCATTTCATTTAGTGTTATTGCCTACAAAAACCCATATTGAGATTGGTGCTCTATTGGGTTGCAATAAATGGATAGTATGCCCCTGTTTCTGAAATGCCCCAAAATCCTAATTTCTATTATCTATTATTAAATAAGATTTTTATGTGGGAGTTTAACCAAAATAATTGATTTTTATTAAAATAAGAGGAAGTTAATTAGGTTAAACCAAAAAGAAATTTAAAAGTGTTTTAAATAGGAGGAATTGTGGTATTTTAAGCTAATTAAGGATTCTATTTTAGAAATTAATTAAATAAATCACTTTATTTAAATTATGAAGAATAAAATAGTTTCAAATTAATATAAACTTTATAAATAATTCAATTGGATAAAATTAGAGTGTTTTGTTAATTAAAATGGAATTTAAGTAATTTCTTTCAAAAATCCCTAAATTAACCTAAAAAGATAATTTAATTACTATTGTAATATTTATTAAACCTCCCAATTACCCAAATCATATTAATTAATCCAACCACTAATTTCCCTTCTTTTTCCTTTTTCTTTTTCTCCATTTTCCCCTCTTTTTCCTTTTCTTTCCCTTCCTTTCTTTTTTTTCTACTCGCCCCCCCGACTTGGGCTGGCCTGCTGGCCCAGCACCTTGGCGCGACCCAGCACCCCCGCTGTAACACCCCAAAATTCACTAAATTTTTTTTTTCTTAAAAGCGGAAGCAATTAAATTAGAAGCACTGAAAACCTGTGAATTCTGGAAGTGTTACCGCCACACTTAGTACCAGATCGGTTCTCTCCGACCGTTCCAGTACCAAGTGCTAAGGCTAAGAAAAGAAATAATCAATACAATTCAATTCCCAAATAAGCATTAAACGGTTGTAAAACAAAATCAGACTACGCATCAAGAAATGTAATTCATTTCCAAAAGAGAATTAAACTTACAACCGATAAAAGATTGACAAAAAGAATTAGAGTCATATAAAGACTATAATATGGCCACAACTCTCTTGAATCTCGAGCCATACATGCTCAACACTCAGCCCCAACTGATATCTCGCCCACCTGCACAAATCAGAAGGGCATACTACCCGTGGGAATGAGCAGCACCCATAAAAAGGGTGATCAGTACGCTACGCACTGAGTAAGGTAACCGAGCACTAAGGCCAACACACAAGCGCATAATCCATGCAGAATAATAACAGGCATAATCCAACATAACAATATAAAGGTATATGAACAATTCAGGTAAAAGTACAAAGGCCCAATCATAGTCCAGATTAATTATTTAATTAATCTCTTATCAGAATTCGTTACACACCATGCTTTATATCAAATCCATGCGAGAACGGAAGCCCCCACTATTATAGCCGGTGGATCGGAGGCGCATAGGGTATCATACCCTAACCACTATTATAGCCGGTGGATCGGATACACATAGGACTACGCGTCCTAACCACTATTCCTAACCGGTGGATCGGTTGGCTCCGGCACGCATGGTGTTCCACTGTAAGTAATTAGTATCTTTTAGGCATTTTAGCAAAACATTGGTTTGCGGGCATTTCACCCGCGCACCTCTTTCTTTTCTCCCGGCCGGTTCGGCCCGCCCCCCTTTTCTTTCTTTCTTTTCTTTTCCGCTGGACCGCCGGTCCAGCCTTCTTCCTCTTCCCTCCCCGCGTCGTCTTCTTCCTTCGCCGCCTGCAACACGAAAACCATGGCTGGGAAGGAAAGCCTGCAATAACAGCCATTGCTCCCGTCTTTTCGTCCCTCTCCACCTCGTTGACTTCCCTGTGGACATGACAAATCAATCGTAGCCCTTCTCCCACACGAAATCACTCTCTCTCTCTCCCCGACGAGTCTCGGTCTGCAACTGCAGACCTGCACCGGTCAGCCTCGCCGGACACGCATCCACCTAACCTCCGACCCTCCCTCGCACCCTTTTCGTTTTCCCGTCCCAATTTCCCTATAAATAGCCCTAACCATTGCCTTAATCGGGTTCGAAATTTGGAACCCAGAAAACCAGAGCCGCACACCGCCCCACCTTTAGCCGCCCTTTCCTCCGCCTTCGGCCACCGTTGCCGCCTGCCCGCACCACCAACATCCTCCCTGCACCTCCCTCTACACAACCAGACTACTAGCTCCCCCTGCCTTGCTTTGCACGGGTCACCTTGGCCGCGCGAAGTTGCCTTCCCGAAACAGCCTTTCGACCCCTGGCGCCACCTTCGTGCCGCCGGCGCCGCCTCCACCGCCACCTGCAGCTCTGCCACTACCTCCCAAATCAACCAGCGGTTCCTGCTCTACCACCCTACACCTCTACTTTCCCCTACTTCCCTCTTCCCTAGCCTCCATCTCCACTTTCCTCCTTTTCTCCCTTCCTCCACCGCCGTGCCGCCGCCACCACCTCTCAGCCAGGTTGCCCAACACCCTGAACCCTAAATCTTAAAAAAAAGAAAAATAAATAAATAAATAAAAATGATTAATGATTTAATATTATTAACTACTATTATTAGTATTATTATGATTAATATTAACATTATCATTATTATTACTAATATTATTATTATTACTAATACTACCACCCTTATTATTATTACTAGGACCCAATCCTCCCCTAAGAACTTCTAATTAATGGTATTAAGCAATACAAGACCCTAATAAGGTATTATTATTAATATTGCTAGTATTATTATTATTATTATTATTATTATTATTATTATTATTATCTTTACTATTATTATCTTTATTTTTATCATTACTATTATGATTACTATTATTATTATTATTATTATTATTATTATTATCATTATTGTTATTATTATTATTATTAGTACTATTATTATTATTATTGTTACTATTAGTATTATTATTATTATTATCACTATTATTACTACTATTATTATTATTGTTAGTATTATTACTATTAGTGTTCTTATTGTTATTAATATTATTATTATCAGTATTACTATCATTATTACTATTATTGTCATTATTATTATTATTATTATTATTATTATTCCTATGTTTATTACTCTAACTATGACTGATGTTGTTATCTTTGTTATTATTATCATTATGGTAGTATTCTTACTATTATTCGTATGATTAACATTATTATTATTATTATTATTATTATTATTATTATTATTATTATTATCCTTATCATCATTATTATTATTATCATTATCATTACTATTACCATGGTTATGAGGTTATTATTATTATTATTATTATTATTATTATTATTATTATTATTATTATTATTATTATTATTATTATTATTATTATTATCCTTTTTATTGTTTTGTTGTTGTTGTTGTATTTAACGCGCTTATTATTTTATCGATTATTACCATCGTTATTATCCTTAACATTATAATTTAATATTATTACCTTAGTATTTTTGTTATGCCTAGTATTGCCACAACTATTGTATTGTTATTATTATTATTATTATTGTAATTATTATTATGGTTATTGTTATTTTACTATCATTATCGCTATCATTACTATTATTATTACTATGGTTAATACTAGTGTTATTATGTTTATCTTTCTAACTATGATTATTATTGCTATTATCCCTATTAGTATTATTTCTAGTACTCTTACTATCATTTGTATTATTATTATTATTATTGTTATTGTTATTATTATTATTATTGCTATTATTATTATTATTATTATTATTTTCATTACTACTACTCCTTCTTCTACTACTACTATTATTATTATTATTATTATCATTACTATTGATATTGTCATCTGAATGATTATGGTTGCGTTGTTATTTTATTATTATCGGTAATATTACTATCACTAATACTACTACGATTTCAATTATTATTACCATCATTATTATCATTATAGCCATTATTATTCTTATTATGAGTATTATTATTATAAGTAGCATTCTTATTATTGTTAGTATTATTAGTAATTATTATTAATAATATCGAAACCCTTACCTTAATACTCTGGATTTGCTAAAACCTACTTTAATTAGTGATAATCCGTTTAAACTATCGTAAGAATAGTAATAACCCTACCCTTTATTTATAAACCCCTACTATTAATATTAGCCTTAGTATTAGGCCACGATAGGGGTAAGATAGGAATTTTGATAATTCCGGTAGAGGGAGATTAACCCTAAGTATTTCCCTCTTATAGGTGAACCGGGTCAAACCCCAGGAGGTGTAGAAGCGTGCCCCAAGCCCGGCACCGATTTAGGTAAGGATGTAACTAAGGCCACTTGTGTGTATTGCATGTTTTACCTGTCTTGTATGCTTTGTGCGGTTGTATGTTATAACCTGTATGTTATCTGTGTATTTGTGTAGCGCAGCATGGAACCGAGGTACGTTCTCGTGCTCTCGTCTGTGTGTACTAATATGTTGTGATACAAGTATGATGTGATGTGATGTGACCCCTACGGCATGCATGCTAGGATATTTGATGAGGTGTTGTGGAGTGGGGACTTGAAAGAGAAAAACAAGCAATTAAGATAACCAAGGGGAAGTACGTTGGTTAACGTGGGTATGGACGACCTAGGTAGTCTGTAATCTATGAAATGATGAGAAAAAGGGAATTAAATAAAATAGAAGAGTGGGAGAAAATAAGGTTGCATGGGAGAACTAGAGTTTGCATGGGAATGATAGGGTTTGACATGGTGTAAATGATAGGGTTTGCATGGGAAGGTTAAGGTCCACATGGGGGCGAACCTTACGTATGAAAAGTTACCGTGGGACGTGAGCAAGATAGTGGAAGGTATGTTTGGGAGTCTGGGGACTCGAGGTGAAATATAGTACGTAGGGTCATATAAGGGACCCGATTAGGGTTTTGGGAAGAATTAGTAATCTGAAAAAGGCGAAAGAAAAATGATTAAGGGTGAGTGAGGTGCGGGTTGAGAGTGAGAGTTTATGTTATAAGGGATGATTATGGGAGTTTTGAGGGAGAAGAAATATTGGGTGAAAAGGAGAGGTTACTTGTGGGAAAAGAAAGGTACTAGAGTTGAAGTGGCCAACTAGAGTTTTAGGGTCACAGGTAGAATCGATGGGTAAAGCGATATGATTTGGGGATTGGACCTGAATGAGATGAGGTGTTGAGGATAGATGAGTTAATGGTAGTGAAGTAAGAGGAGGTTGGACCACATAGGTCCAATTAGGGTTTCAAGGGAAACCCTAAAGGCTAATGGCGGGTGGAGTCCGATGTCACGAGGCGTTGTTCCTTAATTCATACTCTAGGAGTTGGTTTTATTATGTGTAAGTATAGAAGGGAAATGGATATCGAGGTGTGATAATAGGTGCACGAGTTCCAAGATATGGGACGGGCCCTCCTGGGAGGATAAGTGTGGATATAGTCAGCCATGCATGTCAAGGGTAAAACACTTTCAATAAGATACGTTAAGATACTAATCACTTAAAGAGAAAGATGCTGAGCCGGGCCCAGACCGGTCCACCGACGAATAATAGTGGCCAGGAGCCGGGGTGCCCTAGAGACCGTGCCACCGGCGAACAATAGTGGTCAGGAGCGTTTTGCCCTGTATGATTTCCGGTCCACCGGCTATAATAGTGGGGGTTTCCGTGCTCAGCAAACCGAACGTAAAACTTATAAGACATGGGAAAATACTAAATACTTACAGTGGAACACCATGTGAGTCGGAGCCAGACCGGTCCACCGGCAAATAATAGTGGCCAGGAGCGTTCTGCCCTGGAGACCGGTCCACCGGCAAATAATAGTGGTCAGGAGCGTTCTGCCCTGAGTTTATATATTCCGGTCCACCGGCTATAATAGTGGGGTTCCCGCACTCACGTGGATTAATAAAGACTGTGTGTGAAATGGACATATTATTAACGAGGATAAAGAATAAGTCACCGGAAAGTACTCAGGCCTTATCTTGTGTGTTATTGCATGTTACTTATATGATTGTGTTATGTAGGCTACTTGGTGTGACTGTATGCTTGGCCCTAGCACACCTGCGCCCTTACTCAGTACTGGACCCGTACTGATACTACACTGGTTGAATGGGTCCTGTGATGATCCACCGATGGTGGGGAGCAGACCTTTGATGCAGGTTGATCGGTTACTAAATTGGGGTGGAAGGCTTGATCTGAGTGAGTAAGCGGTCCGGATATTTACCCTTCGGAAATTGTATTGTTTAATCGTATTTGTCTTTGGAAGTTACAAGTGTTGTATTTAAATTTTCAAGGGTTTTATCGTACCTTATCCTTCCGTTATTTTAATTCCTCTGACATTTGGAATTTTAAATTGTACTTCCGAACATAACTCTTGACTTTCGTACTCTGATTTCCTTATCACTTATTCCTTACTAATGATTTGTTTTGGTTCTATTATTTTAGCCGTAGCACTTAGTATCGGGTCGATAGTTGTGAATCGATCTGGTACTAAGTGTGGCGGTAATACCCCCGAATTTATAGTTTATTTGCTTGCTTCCGCTAAACTTCTTTAAAATTTAACGAAATTTTTCAGTAGTAAATTTGGGGGTGTTACAGTTTCATTTGTTGTTATCCACTATAAAATCCATAGTGGGATAGGTGCTCTACTAAGTTGCACTCAATAGAAGGTATGTCCATGTTCATGTTTGGTGTAATCGTCTAAAAACACCCATGTTGGAGTTGATGCTCTACCAAGTTGTGATCGGTAGATGGTATGATTATGTTCGTGTTTGGAGTGATTGCCGATAAACACCCATATTAGGATCAGTGGTTTATCAGATTATTGTCAGTAGAGGGTATACCCATGTTAGGGACTTATATACCCTTGTGTAAGTACCATGACCCATGTTCATAGTGGAGGTTTCAGTGTGTTGTTCAAATATCTTAGCAATTAGATTATGTGGTCATATAATGGAATAATAATCACATAATTTATTTATGTTATGATGTATGAAATTATCATAGGTTATTGTTATTATCACATGCCGATGTACTTTAACATGTTTTTATGCCGTGATTAATGCGGCCTCTATGTTTAGCATGAGCCCTCTCCATGTTATAAGATAGATTTGTTTTAGCAGTACTTTACTGTATTGATACTACCTTATGTGGTTATTGTGTTGATCTAAATTTAGTTCTAGGGAGAAAATGACATTTTGTGGGTTTGAGTAGCTTGGCATGGGCCTATTTATAGCCATTACTTGGGAAAGATTTCCTATACCCTAGAGTTAGGCTAATTGGTTTAATTAAGTTTTTCTATTGTGTAAAGATGTTTTGTCATTTGGTTACCTAAACTCTTGGCTTTGTTCTTGTATTTGGTTTTATAAACTTATCATGTCATCTATCACATCTGTGTGTGTGTGTGTATAACACTCCGAGTTTATGCGACTATGCAGGGCTACCCCAAAGCGCTTTTGAATTAATTGGTTGGTCTTACAGTTCAATACGAGTCCTTTCAGCATGTTTTGTCTTTACTCACGTGCTTTTCGATAAATTTTTAAACAAATTTAAAAACTTCCCATGATGGTCACACATCCTAAAAGTTTTCCACAATTAGCACAATTCAATGTGGAGTTGTTAGGATGAAATCACCAAAAGGATGGTATACCATATTGATATAAGTAGCCATATCAATCCTTATAGTATTCCCCTCAATTTAGAGGTATTATATTCGCCCCCACTCAAAGAATGGAACGTCCTCGTTGTGCATCAACTACTAACTGTCTTAATACAATTTATCCCAAGAATTGTCTAGGTAGGCAGCTACCTAGCTTATCCAAGTCCAGCTTGCATTCATAGTTTTAATTTGATACCATTTTTAACACCCAGAGTTGATACGACTACATAAGGGCCGTCCTAGAGCACTTTCTGATTGATCAGATGGCCTTACAAATCAATATGAGTTTTTTTAGCACGTTTTAACCTTACTCACACACTTCTCATTAATTTTTTTTTTAAATTTCTAAAACTTTCTAGGAGGATTGCCCATCCTAAAATTGCTCTACAACCAAAACACTTAAATGTGGAGTTCTTAGAATTGAATTACCAAAAGGATGGTATATCATGTTGATATAAGTAGCCATATCAATCCTTGTACCATTTCCCTCAATTTAGGGGTATTATACTCTCTCTCTCTCTCTCTCTCTCTCTTTCTCATGCTGTCTCTAATTCTTATACACAGTTTTGATTAAATGTTTTAGCATTGCATCATGTATAGGTTAGGTAGATACTACAACTCTCTTATGTTTGATAGGCGGTAACTATCCCCTCATTTTTGTTTTATTGATTTCGTATTGTCTTAAAACAAATTTTCTATTGTAAAAATTAGGAGTGTTATAGAGGAACCCTCCTATTCTAGCATTTTTAGAGAGTATCCTCCACATGTATTTTCCTTCTCGTAGAGATAAATATAATACCTTGTTTTTGCAACTCTAATTATCTTATTTGATTAGGATCATAATCATTATAAAATATTCTAATATTGATTATTCTCTCATTTCAATCCATTTGACCATATCTTCTTTTATTTCATTAAATCATTGAAAACCTCATTTACGTGATCAGAATATTTATAACTTTTGTCTTGTGTGAAATTCTAACAATTTCTATTAGAAAATATTTTTATATATCTATTTTTTAATTATTCCACACCTTTTCTTAATTTTTTGTATTTTTGGGAATTATTTGATATGTTCACAATTAATACCTATTTATTTAAATTTTTACCTAAATATATTCATTAAATAATATTTTTAACCAACCTAGGTCATGTTTGACTAGTATTTCATGGACTTACTACCCCATGATCAGATCTTGCACTAATTGGTCTTTAACCCATTCATGTAGCCAAAAAACTTTTCAAAAGTACACTTACATGCCCATACCCACTCTTACACATATCACCTTATTATCTTCAATCAAGTGTGTTGCAAGTTAGCCATTACCTTTATCCTTAGAGTGAATTTTGAATCTCTCCATTCCCTGTCTTCTTTGTTTATGATTCTTTTCATTACTCTACACTTAACCTCTTCATATTTTTTTGGTCACTCCCATTTCCTCTTTAAGAAAAAAAATCTCCTATGTGTTCTTGCTCTTGATGTTGCCAACCGAGCCTTCCACCCTTATTTTTCCTCTTAATTATTGATTCTTTTTCTTTTTCTATAATCCTTATATATAAACTCTTCTTGTCTTTAATGAGGTAAGGGAATATTATACTTTAGGCTATTTATGAAGAATTCTAATGTATTGTTTCCCTTGGTCTATCCTCTTCCCATGAATAGTATGGATTATTATCCTTTGTCTTTGCCCTCATTTGACTTTTTATTTTATGTGCTAGTTGATTTTTACATTGAGTGTTTTGATCCTTCTAAGTTTCTCATGAAGGGTTTTGAGACTAGAGCTTATAGGTGTTCTCATGCTCTTTTTGATATAGCTTGGAAGTTTGGTAAATCTTTCTTATCTTTGTATGTTTAGGATTTGTGTTGTGGTGTGTATAATTGCTGTCATGGTTATACGTTTAAGTGTTGCAGGCATGTAATATGATTTTTCTTATGATTTCATGTGAAGATGCTAGTATAAGATCCTAGATTTTTCTATCTATTGCGTGATAAATCTGGAAAAGTGTAGTTGGATTTTGTTTTTTCATGTTTAAGGTGTTATATAAAAGATAAAAAAATCATTTTATACAACCTCAGGCTACGTAGGTTCAAATCCATACAATATAAATATAAAGGAAATGCTTATCTGAAGCAAATCGATTTTAATGGGATACACCATGGTCACCTAATAACTACAGAAAAGTCTCCAAGAAAGCCTACGCTCAACAACCAAACATTTATGAGAGGAGGATGGACCACTCAATGATCGTCCTCAGGAAAACCTACAACAAACTTCTTGCTCATGGGATTGAGCAGAGAATTGCAATAATAACGCCATTAGTATGCATACATACTGAGTAAAACAATCTACCACCATCACATAGATTCTAGTAAAAGTAAGATCCATACTACCTACTCATGGTAAAACTTACTAAAATGTGCATGTGACTTTCTTATTATGTCATTCGTGTACAATAAAATGTGTCATACAAGATATGTGTGGAACCATTTAATCATGCGTAGTTATAATCATATCATCATATTAGCATATACAAACTTTTGACATGCATATTGTCTATTCATGGGATGTGAATTACTTAGATTATCCATTTGACAATATGTAGAGTATAACTTGCAAGGTGACGAGAAAATAAGATTACATGTACAACTTTTAACCATAGATGGTTCATGAGCATAATAATAAGAGATCATGTGATAACTCATGAAAACGTTCTAGAATACATGCATGTACCACAGTAGACATTCCAGAGGAACATAAGATTAGCATCAAATTCCAAGTAGGTGAGTATGAAGTACCACATATTCATAGCTTAAAAAAGGTGTGAGATATTAAGTATTTATAAAGCAAAGCGAATACCATATTAAATAAAATAACCATAATCATGTAACAAGAGCTAGTCGGTTACTTCCTCCTTAGATCTTATTTCAGTCATTATTTCTTTTTTACTTTAGGTAACCATAGAATTCCTTTACCAAATTCCTTGAGCACAAATGAGTATATAGTTATTTTACCCCAAGTTCTTGAGTAATAGGTGGGGTTATTCCCCATGGAAGCCATCCAAATAGTGGACATAGAGTCCTAGCTCATGCCGAGGAAACCTGGTGGACATAAGTTTGGGTTTCTACCAAAGTAACATGGACAAAAGTCCTGGCTCATGCCAAGGAAGCATGATGGACATAAGTCCGAGTTCCTGTCAAAGTAACATGGACAAAATTTCTGGCTCATGCTAAGGAAACCTAATGGACATAAGTCTTAGCTCATGATAGGGAAACCTGATGGACATAAGTCCTAGCTCATACCAAATAACCATTCTGTGGTGACCAAAACCTGTAGTATCAATACCCCCTAGTACATCATCAGTGACTAGAGTAGGAAATGCATATGGATCTACAAAGATCCTGGGAGTAACTAGGAACCCCACCCAAAGGCAAAAAACACTCAAAGGCACACTATCTTTAGGTAGCTAATCGAGGATCGAATAATCCAAATCTTTCATAGTACTCATTCTATTTTAAGTGATTAGTGTCTTATTAGTTCAGAAATGTCATTTCACATAAAGGCCCACAACAATATCACACCAAGTAACAAGCCTTTTCAATCCAACACATCTATATAGGGTTCTTACATCATCTAATGTTCCCATTTAGGGTCTCTTCAAGAGATTATTCCAATACACAATCCATTATGCCAAAGGGTGGAATTACTTAATGTGAACATCACTCACAATAATCCAAGATAACCATTAAATTTCCATTTATTCCCTTGTTCAAAATTCGTCTCCAGATCATGCCAAGGTTAGAGTCATAGTTCATTACTCAATCATAGACTTACCCATTTATTAAATGATGTTCTAATTAAATTTCTAAGGCTAAAGGTGAAGGTTCAATTATGGGTCCACTAGATTCCAATCCTAGCTCACCACTATTTATTTATTTTATTATCTAAGTGAAAATCACTAATCATAGGTAAGGTCAACTCAAGGCCATCCTATATGTTTATGTTATCTTCTTTTATCTTTACTAAGTCACTTCACTTATAATGCTCTCATTTTAAGGCCATGATATAAGTCACTAGAGGTTTATTATCCATCATTTTGATCCATTACATAAATACTAGCATTAATAATCCATTTCTAGTCATTTGATCATCTATTCATGTTATGTTTAAGAAGAGGGCCTAATGCCACACTACAGTCAAAAATTGGTCAATTAGTATAATTTCTTTTTATTACCTTTCATCTATTATTTAAATTCATTAATCTAGATAATTTCATAGCTCTCAGTATACTAGGTCATAATCCAAGCATAAGAAAATTCAAACATCATATTCGGGAAAAAAATAGGCAAAAAAAGAAGAAAAACTAGGCAAGACCAGTCGATCAATTTCAAAACCAATCAATGGTTCTCATTGACTAGTTAATTAATTTTGTGGACTAGTCGATCTATCAAGTCGCTGCCAGCCTTCTAGTGGTAGCAAACTAGTTGGTTGGTCAACCTCACTAGTCGACTGTTTTGAGAACTAGTTGATTGGTTTGGCTATACTGATCAATGGGTCTAACCCGAGGCAAAGACTACCAGAGTTGCAAAGAACCTAGATGATCGATTTAACCCGAGTCTAAAACCACCAAAGACATAGACTAACCAGTCAATCGATTGACCCAATCAATCGACTGTTCTAGAAATTAGTCAATCGATTTAGTCGAACCAAATGATGGGTTTAATTTGAGACCAAAACCACTAATATCACAAACCAACTAATTGATAAATCTATCATACCAGTTGATCAGTCTTGGAGACCGGTCGATTGATCGGGGAAAAATCAGCCCATAAAACACAAATTACACGCGATTAAATTCCATAACTTTGTCCAATCAGATCCAACATTAATCTTAGGTTATTCAAGGTTCTCAACAAGCAGTACTCATGAATCAACATGAAAAAATATCATAATCATGCTAGGAAATCTTAGCAAATCATGCTGGCACATTAAAAACTTAAATTAGGAAATCATGCATCAAATTATTTTCTTACTAGGCCATTATGCAATAATATACACCACATGTGACATATAACGTCGTCACTTAAGACACCCTGACTATCAAGAATTTTTGAATCTAGAATCATAGACATGAGATTAAGGCATATGAAGCTTTAAACCAAGTTTTCTACCAATCCATTCATTCATTCATTCTATACAACTAGTGCAAGCACATTGTTATCTCTTCTCACCAGGATATCATAGACCTATATGGAGGTCTTTTCCTTTGGGACATTTCGGGTATTCATGTTGTTTTTAATTATTTCTAAGTATTCCATGATGTTTATTAGGTATTATACTTAAAGTTTGATATGTAATATGTTAGGGGATGAGCATGTTTAAGGTTATGATTATTGCAAGTTTTAATATTTTTAGGGGCATATTAGCCTTTTTCACTTACTTGCTATAATTTTTTTTTCCTTACATGTATTTTAATATATATTGAAGTGTTTGAATCATATAAATTTTTTAACCCATGATAGAAAATTCATGTTAAACTAAAGTGAGTTTTATGCCGTAAAAGTGAATAATTTGATGGCCTAGAGGTAATTTAGTCTTTTACATATTTATGTAATTTTTCCAACAAGAATTTTATATGTGTGTTATTTTATCTTATGTATGATAAGTCTGTGAAGCATATTATGTTAGTTATGCATGATTAGGGTTTTATGTGATATATTGGCATTTAGTGTAACTAAGGGTAATTTGATCTGTTTACCTTTCCAGGAATTCTTTTAGAATTGGCTAATTATTTTTAAGTAATTATTACTTTGATATTAAATAGCCTCGGTATGGAATTGGCCAATTATGTTTCTAATGATGCAACTATAACATTCTCATTTTTAGAATCACAAAATTTTATTTTAAAAGAGCAATGCAGAAGCTAAAACAACAAATAGTGGGGTGTTGTTGTCATATCCAACATAGATAGACGTATAACCAATACCTAACCTATACCTGATGTAAGACTAAAATAATTTAGAATCAAATATTATGTATGGTCAACACCTACTCGAAGGTTGAGACAAACCAACAACAAACTAATAATTAACAAAGGATAGGATCAAAAATAGAATAGAACAAGATAATTTTTATAAAACACTAGAATTTCCAAAGTGGGTACAAGAAGAAATCAAGGGAAACATAAATACAAATCCCAACACAGAAGAAATTCTACACTCGATAAGCATACACTCTTTCCCCAAACCTAAGCTACCTCAAAGGGCCATTATTCCAATCTAATAAGGTCCCAATTACTCATTTAATAAACATGTGTCTATAAAATGATACATGTAAGTACAATTGTACTAAGTAAAACAATCTACCCTAAGAATGTGAGGTATCATGGGACACATAAGTAGAGGGGCATATGCTAACATGTCATCACATTACACTATTAACAATTGATAAGAGAATGAAATCGGACAATCACTACACACATACCTATATTTATTTACAAATAAAAAGATTTCAATCAATGTTATTCCATCAAGATAAATTAATACACGTCAAGTGGCAAGGAAATGACAAAAAACCCCTAAATTCTAGGTTAATGATTGTTAAGGAAGCCATAAAAAACCTGAATTCCAAGACAATGATTGCTAATGAATTACCATCTCTAATTTGATTAAACACATGTCAAATTAACAATTAACAATGAGAAGGATAATTAAGAGTATCTCCTTCTATATCAAAGCTCACCAAGGAAAGCCACACAATAAAACAACTTTTTCACCCACACTACCTCAAAACCCAAATTTTTAAGTATCGATATCAACTATAGAGTTTGTGAAACCCTGATGGAGTATGATTGGGCCCTTTAAACTAAAAGTCCACTAGTGTACTTGAGGCCTACATCTGAGGCATGCGAATTTAGTCCAATTCAAGCTCCTTACCACTTTAATTGATTAATACTTTATTCAAAGTCATCACACTTAACACAAAGATGGATACTAAGATGCACACTTGAACAAATCAATAAATCCACTTAATCCACCTTGACCACACATAAACATCACCAAACCATGAAAGACTAAGTAAGAACAAGCATTAAACCATGTCTTGAATACTCAACTACTTTGTCAATATATCCACTTATTATTCAGTTATTTAAGAGTTGATGTGAAAGTCAAACAACCAGTCAAAGTCAAAGATATGGTAAACCAAAATTCAACTAAGATCATTCTAAATACAATCACTCAACTATAACACACAATTAGTCATTTGTGGCCAAAAAACCCTTGTTAAACATTAGTCACCAATTATTTCATAAAACAAACATTTCAACTTATTAATTCACTAAATTGAACATAACACTTAAATACATAATATAGAGTATACTTAAGCCAAAAACATAGTATAACCTCAATAACAGACACATGAATTGACCATATTTCCCTAGGAATTTTCTATAATCATTTTATGCCATTTGAACACCAACCATTTTTCTATCAAAAGATACTTAAACCAAGGTTCAAACACATTATAATAATCATTTTAAACATGGATACTAATTTTGTAAACCTTTAGATTAATATAAAAATGACCAAAAATTCCCTTAGTATTAAACTAATCATATTTCACTTAAAGCCCCTAATTTACAAAAATCACAACTCTAAATAATCAACTTATCACACTTAACTTGTTTCCACTTCAAAATAAACCATAAAACTATACATACACACACAATTTTGATGTAAAAAGACATGAATACACTTATGTGCACTAAACATTCAAAAAATTGGAAAAAAACATAACTAACCCTAAACCATCTCAACCAAGGCAAGCTATATATGAAATTTCACCTAAAAATCATGAGGAACACAAAGGTAATAATTATATTAATTATAACCCAATTGAAATGCCAAAATTACCCCTTGGTTGAGGTAACCACATAGAATATAATATTTAATTTTCATTATTTTAGCACCAAACTACATACAATCATATACATCCTAATGTACACATATTATCATGCTTAAATAAAATTAAAACAATCAAAAAACCTAAAATGTCCCCAAGGGCCAAGAGCCTCGTACATTTACATACACCATTTCTCAACCATTTTACATTATACGCAAGAATGCACTAAGGATATACATACAAAGAAAATCATGCTTAACAAATATAAAACATGGCATAGGCATGATATATACACAAAGTTTTGAAAATTAAGAATGGCATAATCATGGTATTTTTCTCATATTTCATACAATACATGTTTATAGACAATTTAAACTTAATTTTTTTAATTGAAATTATCATGCTTAAGGAATTTACATACTGCGCATAATATTATAAAACCTAAGCATACTAGGAGAACAATGCTTTAGCAAACTTCCAAGCCAAAGCAAAAGAGAATAAGAACGACTTCTAAGCAAGCCTTCTCCAACACCCTAAGGAAGAATCATGCTCCAGTATTTATCAAACCTTAATTCTCAGATGCTAACTTTATAATCAATCTATTTATAATATTAAAAAACCTAAACATACAAGGAATATAATGTTTTTCCAATCATTCAAACCAAAGCAAAAGGTAATAATAATACCTTTTAAACAAGCGATCATCGTTGCTAAAGAAAAACCGCAATGTTTATTAAACCTAAATTCTCAAACACTAACTTTATAAACAATCCATTTATATTATTTTTATAATTATCTAAAATTTATTGAATCCTATGTCTATATAAACTTCATTCACACATTATTAAATAATTGTAACCCTCATAAATAGTAAGTTTTCTCTTCGGATTAAAAAGAAAGTCATTCTATTATTAAATTTTTATATAAAATATATTATTTTAGAAAAGTCAATACCAATTTTTTATTTTTATTTTTTAATTATATATATATATATATTAAATACTTTATTATTTTTTAATGAAAAATATTAATATGATTTTAAGACTAATTTTATTAATTGATAAAATTTTTATTATTTTTGTTTGGGAAAAATAGTTGGTGTTCCACTTAGACCAAAATAATTAAAGTTGTACAATCTATTTAGTGTTTAGTCCAGTTTTTTTGGTACTCTAATATACATGTACATATAAAAAATATTACATGTACATTTATATATAATTAGGTGTATATATTAGTGTAATTATATGTACATAATATTTTATACTTATAACTAAATATTTTTGAACCATTTTAATTTTTAACTAATTAGTTTCACCTAAATATACTAGAAAGAAATTTTCCCTCTTATTTTTACACGGTTGATGCGGAAAGAGCATAGGAGTTCCATATATAAATAGCCGCGGCCGTCGATGCTCAGATGAAATTACCACAAGAGAAGAGAACGGATGAGTGACGACGACTCATCGGACCTGTATTTCATTGCTGAGTAAATGACTAGAGTTTGATCCTTTGCGTCTTCTCCTGAACAATCAACTCTGCGATTAATATTAAATCGTCAAAGAAGCTCCTTCATCTTGCGATTTATATTCCCCTATCGTTTGGCTCGCGGAAAGTCGAGGACCCAATCGAGGTCAGCCTTTAATTGGTGCAATCTCATCTTCAACTTGCTGGATTTGATGCTTTGTGTTATGGGATTCGATTATTTCAGTTTAAGCTTTTCCCGATTAGTATTAGGATATTTATTACCTAACAAGTAGCTTTCTTGAAATTCGTTGAACCATGACTGGTTCGTTTTATCTCATCTCTTTCTCCGTCTCTCCCCTGGTGGGTGATTTTGGGGCGGGGGGATTGTTAGGCTATTAGCACTTGAATTTTGATACGCAGGGATTGCTATCCATGAAAATCACGAAGCCAGTTACTTCTTTTGTCTTTGAATGGTATTGTGAAAATTCAGAGGCAACGATGATGATGTAGAAGAGTTGCAACGGATATAGTTAAAGGAGACGGAACTACTTGTATTGGTTCCATTCAGCCTCTCATATCATCCGTACATCATTTCTGGTTACGTACCAGAATATAGAAGAAATAAATAAATGAAAAATGATCTAACAAACCTTGCATGTCAAGCAGCATAAAGCGGAAATAGCAAAATCTTATGGTTGAGGCTCGAAAAGGATTGATATATGCCACCATTACATCAGTTCTGTTTCATATACCAGAATACAAAAATAAATAAATGAAAAATGAGCGAACAAACTCTGCCATATCTCTTGTCACACACACAGAGGAAAAAAAAAAAAAAAACTCTGCCATGTTGGTCAATACACGAATAGAACTAACAAAAACCCATGGTTATGGCTTAATAAGTGTTGACACTACTACTTATATCAATAAGTTATACCTTTTTTTGAAAGTCCATCGTTGAGGATTTCTACAATTGAGCGTGATGAGGATTTCTACATTGCCTTTAGGGAGATGTTTAACCTTATAAACCCACTTGCTACCTGTGACCTTCTTCTCTTTTGGTAGTGTAGTGAGTTCCCTAGTGTGATTTTGTTCTAGGGCATCTAGTCCATTCTGCGTGGCATCCCTGCATTCTTTAATATGATGGGCCTTCTCATAAGAACCAGGTTGTTGAATATAAGTGGGATGCAAAAGGAAAATGGAGGAAAATCTGTATGAATAAGGTAGGAGGAATCAGTTGAGGTGAAGGAATCTGTGGGGGTATGCACATGGCAAACAATACTCTTGAGCCAAACTGGTTCTTGTTTAGGACGACTTGAGTGCCTAGGTTCTGGGCAGGTACAACCGCAGGGGCTTCGTTGATTGGAGTTCTTAGGTGTTGGTCTGTAGTATTGAGCAAAGGAGAAGTTACTGGTACAGTGTCAGGAGTGGTGGTATGATTAGTGTAATCATCATGAATGAACTGGGAATGGATCGGGGGAAATAAGGTAGCTTGATGATCATGTGTTGGTGAAGCAAGCTCATTTTTGTGGTTGTTGTCTTGTTGAAAGGAAACACATCTTCTCAAAAGATAACATGCCTACTAATGAAGACTGCCTTGGATTTCAGGTTATAAAGATTATATCACTTGGTACCAGTGGGATATCCAATAAGTACATATCCGGTTCTCATTGATCAAATTTATCATGAGAAGGGCAGTAGTTGGTTGCATAATGTGGACAATCTAGGATACTCAAGCTAGAGTATCATGGTGGTGTTTTATGGAGAATTTCATGAGGGGTTTTCCGACTAAGAACAGCTTTTAGCATTTTGTTAATGAGGTAGGCTGTTGCTAAAATTCAATCCCCATAATTCATAGGGAAGGTTGGCCTGAAACCTTAGATCATGGGCAGTGCAAGAAGGTGGTGGTATTTGAACTCCACAACGCCATTTTGCTATGGGGTTTATATGAAAGTTTTGGGATGAATGATCCCATTGTCACCAAACATTTGAGCACAAGTGAAATTGAAGATTTTGTTCCATTGTCACTCCAAAGACAAGTAACAGCCACCGGATAGTGTGGGGGAATCATGTTTAGAAAGGCCTTTAATGTGGAGGGTACTTGTTAATTTTGTAATAGGTCTGTCCAAGTGGTGTGGGTGAAGTCATCCACTATGGTTAGAAAGTAGGCAGCTCTGCTGACATGAGCAACTCTGTGATGCTCCCACAGATTAATATGTATAAGATCAAAGGCTGTTAACTGTGTATAAAACTGCTGGGAAAGGGAATTCTATGATGATTTGCTAACATCAGACATCCAAATTCCAGCAGGAATCATAAGTTGGGGTATTTGGAAGTCTATTAAAATTATGAATGTGTTTCAATTTACTCAAAGATGTGTGCCCCAATCTGGCACGAAAGACATCAACACTGGAAATGTATGTATCATCATTACAATTTGAAAAATGTTTATAGAAGTTGGTTAAGTAAGGCTTGAGTGGTCCAAGCAGTAAAGGACAGCTGCAACTTTATCAATGATCTTGATGGTTTTAGTGGTAGAATCCCAAAACACAAACAGTTGGAAAATACATAGCATTTAGATTGTGTTGTGATGTAAGTTTGAAGTGAAATCAGATTTTGATTGAAATATATGGTGATATTCTTAAGGACTCAAAAACACTGACTTGTTTGGTGGCTCCATCAAGCATTGAGATGGTCAATGGCTTGTGAAGATGATAGGTTCGTTGCAGGGAGGTAAGATCGTGAGTTTTATGATTTGTAGTACTTGTATCAATGCCCACTCATAGTAAGCTTGTCATCATAATTAGAGGCAATAAAGGAATTACCTGCAAAACTGAACGGAAGACATCCTTGATTATGTTGACTCTTCATCATTCTCATGACTTTCTGTGTCACTGTAGTACTTGTATCAGTGTTTGAGGTACGGGAGCAGGGCTCATTATTGTCAGTGGTGATTTGGCACTGCTTTCTTGATGATATGCTACATTTGATGCCCTTATACCACTCTGTGGATCTTGGATGTTGAGGCATTGATCTATGGAATGACCCTCCATCCCATGGCTGTCATATTTGTGTTTCTCCTTGCTCTTCTTTGAGTCCTTGCTTTCTTTGTTCATCTTAGTAACTGATTTCCCAACTTTAAAGGTAAGAAACTCAGGAACTGATCCTAAATGGCCAGAGATGTGCTTCTTCCTCTCTACCTGTGCTGCCATAGTGTATTTTGGCTTATGTTGGATAATGGAACCATTAATTGGATTTGTCCCCTTACATCCTCATACCTTCATTTAACGCCTAAGGAATTGTACAAGTTATTTTTGGTATATTTCTTCATAACTCTACTTGAACAAGCCAGATTTCACTTACGTTATGGAGCTCATCCCATAGCAGCTTCAGTTTTGTGAAATAAAGGGCTACAATATCGTTATCTTGGATTTTGGAGTTGATTTCCTTCTGGATCTAGAAGAGGAGAGGTCCATTGTTTTGCCAAAACACTTAGTTAGATCCTGCCATTGTTCAAATGAAGAATTTGCATACAGAAACACCTTAGCCAATTCTGGATTTATGATATTTAGCAACCAACATGTGATTCTTAGATCACACCTAACCCACTTCTCGTAAGTAGATTCATCAGGTTCTGGCTATTTGCAAATTCTATCAATAAACACAGCTTCACCTTAGCTGCAATTGCCATGTGTATGGCTCTACTCCTGAGAAAATTGTTGCCATCAATTGTTGTATTCACCAATCGGAGGCCTGTTCCGAATTCTGAATGGAGAAGGTTTTACCATCATGAACAATACTGGAAAATTGTTTAGTTGGTGAAGATGGGGTGGGTTGTGGTTTCGGAAGGAGCCGTTTTTAGGATTCAGTCGATCAATTGGTGAACTAAAAATCAAGATCGAAAATTATTTCATGTGCTTGTGTGAAAATTCAGAGGTAACGATGATGATGTAGAAGGTTAGTAATGGTGGAAGCATACAATTAAATATCGGCCGATATTTATTGGATTTTGGGTCAGCCGATACGCGAAATTGGCGATACGCGACAGATTTAGAATTTCACATATTTATCGGTGATATATTGGTTATCGACTGATATTTGCCGATATTCTACCGATATTTACTGATATTTGCTGATATTTACTGGTATTTGCTAATATTTATTGTGAAGAAAAATAAAAAATCACGCCACGACAACCGCGGCATATAAAATATCGTTCGTGATGCTCCGATACCGCAACACCGCAACCGCAACCGCGACCGCGATTTTATTGCTTGGGTGGAAGGTAAAGGATAAGGAATGACTGGTCTTTGTTTGGTTATATACCAGAATATGGAAGAATTAAAATAAATGAAAAATGAGCTAACAAAATCTGCCATGGCAGGCAGTACAGAAGTGGAAATAAAAAAATCCAGCTGAACATTAGCTGAATCAGCCATAAATCCAGATGTCCTCTGGTTGTCATCCACATGTCTCTATAGGTATCTAGCAGTTTGTTCCTTAAATATTGTTTAGTTGTCCATTGTGAAACATATTTGCCCTAATTTCTCTTGAATGAAAGTCTTGGACTGGCATGGTCGTTAGGCTCGAGACTTATCCCGTTATTTATATGGGAATGATTCTGCACTCCAATTCATTGGGGCAGCACAAACTAGGTGCGAATTTGTATTGCGTGCGTCTCTCCTTTTGCGGATCAAACCATTTTCTTTACTTTTCTGGTCATGGAAGATTAAATTACTTTTACAGGCTCTGCCTCAAAGCTCTGGATGGCGTTCTGTGGTTGATCTGGATTAGATGGAGAGACGACTTACTTTTGAGAGACACAATATACACCAAACCTTTGTGGGAGATTAATGCGTAGTTGCTCAATGGTAAATTTGAAGACTACTCGTCGCCCAAGTCTTTCTTATAGACCTATTGGGCCTTCTGATCTACAAATCCTTCAAAACATTCACAGTGATCTTTTTCCTATCAGGTATCTTATTGTTGGTTTGTGATTTTATTTTTACATTACTACCTCCGATTCATATTAAGTGTCATTTTACAAAAATAAATTTTCTTTTAAAGAAGTGTCATTTTGGGTCAATGCAAAAAGTGAACTAGTTTTCCCAAGTTAGCCCTACTCGTTAATTGCTTTCTATTATAAAAATCATTTAACAATATATATTTAATAAGGACATAATTGATAATTTGCATGTTTTCTTAATAAGTATGAAAAGGTCTAAAATAACATTTATTTAGAACTGTAGGCAGTATATTTTTTTCCCAGTAAATGCTACAGCTTTGGTAAGATCAGTGCATGTGTGTTTTCAGGTACGAATCTGAGTTCTTCCATAATGTTGTCAATGGTCATGATATAGTGTCATGGGGAGCTGTTGATCGCAGTAGGTCCAGTCCTCATTGTGATGAACTGGTTGGGTTTATCACTGCAAAGACTGTATGGGCAAAAGATAGTGAGGTATGCCCCTACAATGTATTGCCACTGCTTCCCTGTCTCAAGTCCCAAGTTGTATGCCACCTATCTGTCTTATTTTATTTTATTTTAGCAGAAAGAGGAATGGCTTTCATTACTTGGATGATCCTAAGTAGCGTCAAACTGCCTTCAATAAAGCCTTGACAAGATAAGTGATTTCTTGGATGGACCATATAGGTAGAATGTAAAGGGCAAAGACATAATGTTACTGCACTGGAAAATGATTTATGTTACTAGAGGACATTCTAATGCAGAGACAAAAATAGCTGTTAATTTGGAACGTCTGGAAGCCTACTTATTACATGAGATTACGCCCTCACTGAAGCATATGCTGGCAATAAAATCATTCCTAGTGTTTTAAAAATTGCGCGAAGTTGATGTACAACAGATATCTATGCAATATGGCTGAGCTAAATGATCTGAAACCTTTTGTGGCCTGTAAAATCCATGAAAAAACCACTGAACCTTTTTTTATCCACACACTCATGGAGATAATCAAGCGCATTTAAGTATTCTTTGTTCTTTTAGCTCATGTAGCATAGTCCATACGTGCTTTGATATGTTTGTTTGTGTTGACCTTCCCTTGATATCCAATATGCTGTTCTGAATGATCTAATAATGCGCTCAGAAATTCTGGGTTTTTGTGTTGATGTTGCATGCAGATAAGTGATTTGGTTAGGGGTGACTCTTCAACATTAGATCGAACTCTTGTCTATATACTGACCCTGGGGGTAGTTGAATCTTATAGGAATCATGGCATAGGTATGATCTTTCTTCTCTGGTAGGTAGGGGTGTTTATCTTCCTCTACGTACATACAAATGCTAACCTTTCGCCCCCCTCTATTTTTCTGGTCAGCGTCGGCGCTGATAAAAGAGGTTATAAAGTATGCCTCAACTATTTCAACATGTCGTGCTGTTTATTTGCATGTCATCTCATACAACACTCCTGCCATCCACTTGTATAAGAAAATGTCTTTCAAGTGCGTGAGAAGGCTCTGTAGCTTCTATCTCATCGATGGTCAGCATCATGATGCTTACTTGTTTGTCTACTACGTTAATGGCGGTCGATCCCCTTGCTCACCCCTGTAAGTACACTGTTCTCATATGTGTACCCTTTTACGGATCCTCTGTTGCATTAAAATATCCACTCCTGTCCGGAGGAGGCTCTGTAGCGTGTAGAACATATTGAACTCAGGAACGATGTATCAGATACGATTGAATCTGCTGGAGGGATTGAAAAGGATATTTCTTTTTGAAGTGAAGGGATAACGCGGAGCCTCAGCTAAGGCTTTAAAAGTCGCTAATGATTGAATCCTCTTTCTCGAGTGCTTTTGCTAAGGAGGAACTGAAAAAGGAAAAAACTTGTATAGCTGAAGAAATATGTTTTTTATATTGCTCCAAATTTATCCGATACCTACAGATAGTGCAAGTGTTCTGGATTCGGTGGTTCGGGAGACTAGGGAAAGAATGAGAGTTTCCGTGTCTGAGATGGCGTTCCACAATGCCCTGCGTGCTCTGCACTGTAGCATCATGGACTTTAAGTTGTTTCCCTTGTGTTATGGCATTTGTCCATGCGAACAGTCTTGGCAAGCAAGCAAGCATTACATTTATGCCTATGTTGATTGCATGAGGATTGTCTTAAGAGTTTTAGACTGAGGATGGAGATCATGACGGGGGCATTGTTTCGTTGGTTATTGGCAATATCTGAATCATAGAGCTGCATCAACCTGGATATGTTGTCAATTACATCTGTTTGTTTTCTGTGCAGGGAACTCGCAATTGTAGTGATGACTTATTTGAGGAGCGGCTTCAGGTTGGTAGCGGGAAGATTGTGGAGAAGTGGAGAGAGGAAGTTATGGAGATGGCCAAAATGTAAAGAGAGCCGCCGTCTCATTACGGCATCATCACAAAGCAAGAGAAATCTCGCAACGGAAGTCTCGGAATTCCAATGTGTTTGACTTGACAATGATGTATTGATGTGGTGGTTATATGAATAACGTACGTTTGAGATATATGCATGTGTGCAGCATAGCCCAAGTCTCGACCTTCGGACCTGGAAACTTCGTGCTGTATAGTCAGAAGACAATGAAAATGATTCCAGTGAACTGTCTTTCTTAATTACACGCTTCTTTGGCTGAGGCTGGGACCATCTTACTGCATAGATGATTATGTTCGCCTGTAAATTAGGACAGTCAATTCAGTAGGATATGCTAAACTATTAATCTTATTGTTGGAGGAGATCTGCTCATCAAATGACACCAGTCTTTATTGTGCAAACAGTACTTACCGTGTGCTTATCTTTCTTCTTCTACCGATGTATTGGTGACAGAGGTTAGACCGGTGCAAAAGTAGGATGGTCCGCCCGATCCGCTTATGACGTGATCTATTCTATAAGGTCCGTGAATTTGAGTTGGTATTTTTTTTTATTAGTTTTAGTAATATAAAAAAATTATAGTTATTCGTAAGCTTTTATTAATTTGATTAATTTTTAATTTAGTATTAATCTATCAATTAATAAAAGTAAATAGCCCTAATTTGTGACTACTTTTTTTTTTCCAATGATTTGTATTTGAAAAATTACTTTGAATATATATATATATTACCAATTGGTTTTTAGTCAATATTTATAATGATAAATAAAAACATTTGATTTCTTTTCTCCTTGAAGTACAATTAAAGTGTTGAAAAATAAAAAAATAATTTATGAATTTATCTTAACTCAAAATGATTTTTATACAAAAAATATGTTAAATGTAAATAGTGAACATATAAATATTATCAACTATGTAAAACTTAGTTTTATTTTAATATGCTATTTAGAAGTATGAATTTAATAAGGTAAAATATTGTACAAATTTTCTTAATGAATATTTTTCTTACTTGTAGTAGATATTAAAAATAATTAACTAAAATAATTATATATATTTAAAGTTCATGGGTTGGTTCGATCTAATGTTGGCTCAAACTTACTTAAAAACTTACAAAGAAATAGTTGAGGCAAAATATAAACCAATTCTCTCACGATTCACCTAGATCTAATGGTGATGTGAATTAGTTCAACCCATTCATAGTGATGGTAGGCTTGCTTCATCTTAGGCGAGCAATATTAGTATTGATAACTAGTGTATATTATAAGTTATTAGGTGGGAAAAAATGAGATAAACTCTTTTTAAAAAGACAATCTATTGTTCTTCTTTTTTAATTGTTTGATGGTATTATATTATAACTTATTTTTAATGCATAATGAGTTACGTTAGATGAAACGAAATCATAATTTACAAGTAATATGGTTACAGGTCAGAGCCTTGACGCGTTTAATACTTTAATTGCCTATGATAACATTTGTTTACCCCTTTTGAATCTTTTTCTGTTTCTTGATTGATAAGAAAATAAATATTTCTTTAGAAAATGTTAGCAAAAACTAGATGGTATTTATTTACAAGGCCTAAATTATGAATAGATGATGATTAAATTTAAAAAACTATACTTTTAGATTTGCCTCTTCTGTCCTATTATTATGAAGAAATAGATTTTAATTATTATTATTTTTTGATAAAAACTGAATAAGTAAATAATCCCATTTTAGGCTTTAGCTGTTAGCCTGATCTATGATAAGGCCCAAAACCTTGGGCCGCCAAGTCAAGTTCTTAAACCCATGATAGAGGACTAGAGAATGAGGAGCGGAAAGGGAGGGGGGTAGGAGAGAGAGGGAGAGTCGTTCTTTCATTCAATTTCCCAAACCCGCTCAGGACGAGGATGCTACCTGTTTGATCACGTCGTATATGGTAATTGTGAGTCGCTGAGAAATCGACTCTGGCAGCTGCAGCAGCAGGTACTATTCTGAATTTTCCTTACTACGTCTTTCTGTCGAACAGGGTTTGTACCCTTTCTAAACTATATATTGCTTACATGGAGCTAATAGGCTATATGATATTGTTCACTCGCTTAATGATGACTTAGAATATGCTGCGTTAGAGTTGTTTCTATCTCCTTTGGGCAACTAATTTCATTGTTGTCGATGTTCGATGCTCGCTTTAGTTATTGGATAAATGGAATCATGCATCTGGCTTCAATTGGGGGTGCGGGATGCGCTTTCATGATGAACTTTTCGGGTATATTAGATTATACCATTCCGGAATACTAGTACCATAAATTTTTCTGTAAATACGATCGATGCCGAATCAACCCCCCATCCAAAATTATCCCTCTCTTGTAGTTGCCTGTTTCTTCTTTCTTACGTCGCGCCGTTCAGCTTGAGTATGTTGCTTGTGCGCGGATTGTCTACTGTGCCAAATCTGTAGCGTCTCCTAATTATTAGGGTTTTCAATTGCAACGGGATTTTCTCTGGATGTCCTGTTTTCACTGTTTGCTACTATTATATATATTCTACTAAATAATATATCCGCAGCAATAACACCTAGAAGGCAATGAAAAATTAATTAAGCTGAGGGAAAAAAATACTTATCAAATATAGATATGCCTCGAAATTAATTGCTTCTCTCTGAAGCGAATTACGGCTGGACTTCCGGCGTAATCTTGTATGCCGGTCTACCTCCAAGGTTAACACATCGACCCTCCGATCTCTTACACTTAAGATTGAATAGTATGGAAAAATACAGATTCATTGTCCAGTAATTTTATGTATACAAAAGAGAAGAGAGAAAGAGAAGCTAATTTTGAAAATGCAGTCGGGCTGCTCTATGCTGAACAAAGTGCTCAATAATAGTTAAAAATAGAAAAATTGTGGAAGAGTGGAACGTCTTCCACTCCGCACACGACCAAAAAGTAGGAGGAAAAAAAAATCAACATTAGCACCAAAACCGCAGCCGACGAAGACCAAGCAAAAATGCTTACAAAGTTTGGAATTTCAACAAAAAGAAAGTAGGGCTTCTATGGATCTATGACACATCCACTTTCAACCCGGACTGGACCGAAAGGTGGTATATAGTCCAGCCCATAAGCCATACAAAACTAGAAATTCAAACAGTCCATTTGGTAAGGAAGTATAAAAATTGAGAAAAGCACAAATTGTCCACCAATGTGGAACAATGTAAATAAGCAAATAGATGATCCATGTGCTGTCATTACTCCAACAATCCCCCATCATTAGCAAAACAAAAAAAGGCAAAATATCTGGGTAAAGAAGGACTAACACTTATGGCCTGTTTGTTTTGAGTTGAGAAGAGGTGAATTAATTGTTTTATCCCGTTTGGGGACTAATTTTATTAACCTTGACGAGGTGAATTGGGGTTAAAGTTTAACCCCGGTTCACCCCAATTAACCTCATTTTTGTTAACCCTCGATTTTGGGGGTAACAGAGGTGAAAGTTAACATATAAGTAATATTTTGACTTGACAAGACAAAAATGTCCCTAATTTATATTAATTGAATCACCATCCTCTTCTCGTCCACTCTCTCCCGTTATGTGTCTCGTTCTTCATTTGTTTTATTTTTTTAACCTTCATTCACCTTAATCCAAACATAATTTTTAAAAATTCATCCCGATTCATCCATATTAGGTTAATATCATCCAAACAACATTTTAAGACATTCACTTCGATTCACCTCCATTCCCTTCACCTAGGTTAATTTTTAATATTTACCTTGACCTCGATTCACCCAAGCAATAAAACTGTGGTTATGGTCGCTATTGCGGTTGCAATCGTGGCGTCGCGGTATTGGGGTGTCGCGAATGATATTTTATATGTCGCGGTTGTCGCGGCGTTATTTTTTAATTCTTTTTACAACAAATACTGGCAAATATCGTTAAACATCGGCCAATATCCGAAATTTCGCCGATATTGCGGCGATAAATATTTGATTTTCTGAAACAGCCGCAATTTTGAAATTTCACGTTGCTGCTACCCCAAAAACCGCAAAATTGTGGCCGATACGCAATTGTGGTACTGATATTTCATTGTATGGATTCACTCCAATCCAAACAGACCATTAAGTATTAATGTCGCTAGTATTGAATTGAAATGTAGTGAAATGAGGCAACAATTATGTTAAGGAGTGAATGAATCTTGAACTACTTTGATACTAAGACCTCCAAAACACATGTTTTACCTTAAAAATCTACACATTCTGTAAAAAAAACGAAGCGCTTTTGATGGCCGTGTGCACATGTCAGGTACTCATGAGTGTTGAAGAAAGACAAAGGTTGTCTTTCATTGAAGACAACTCAACGTTCACATTCAACTAGGTGAATCTATCAAATGCATCCCATTACCTTTACCATACAAGGTTTTGGATTCATTAAGAGCATACCAATGCTCAACCTTCGTTATGTCTGGCAGTAAGTTTATCAAGTCCATCTCACTAGGACCACCCAAAATAGGGCTATGAACTCATTTAAAGACTAAGTTTTGCCTAATAAAGCATTACCACCTACCATAGCAATGAGATTATAGTTCAATAGAGTAATTATATGCCTTCATTTGACCATAAGTGGTATCCGCCATACTTTTCTCAACTCAAAGGCTTAAGCCTCACCCCTCTCGATGATTCGAGAATAACCCTCCTTGTTAGACCTTTTGCAAGAGGATCTGCTAGATTTCTCTTTGATCTGACAAACTCTAAGGGGATCACACTGTTCCTCAATAGTTCTCTTACCGAATTATGTCTTGCACGAATATGTCTCTTTTTACTATCATACACACTGTTCTTGGTAGTACATATAGCTATTTGTAAATCACAATGCCTTCATTTGACCATAAGTGGTATCCGCCATACTTTTCTCAATTCAAAGGCTTAAGCCTCACCCCTCTCGATGATTCGAGAATAACCCTCCTTGTTAGACCTTTTGCAAGAGGATCTGCTAGATTTCTCTTTGATCTGACAAACTCTAAGGGGATCACACTGTTCCTCAATAGTTTTCTTACCGAATTGTGTCTTGCACGAATATGTCTCTTTTTACTATCATACACACTGTTCTTGGTAGCACATATAGCTATTTGTAAATCACAATGCAAAGAAATCAACACATTTGATTTCCTTCACAATGGCACATCGACCAACAAGCATTTAATTAAATAGCGGTCCCGTTATAGCATAGCGGCTGCTATTTAGCGGTTTTTGGGTCGGCCGTGACGCTAAATTACCGATACGATACGGTTTTAAAATTTTACATTTATCGACCGATAAATCGCTGGTAAATCAGCCGATAAATCGGCGATTTATTAAGAATTCTTAAATCTACTAAAAAAGCATGTATGATAAATTTTTTCATTCATTTACTATATATATCTTAGACCAAGTTACTGTTGAATTATAATAAAGTATTACTATTTATTATCTTTACATTTACTATTGAATAACATGTCTTTTTTCATTGTAAGGTAAATTTAGGGTTATTAGAAAAATTTAGCATATAATGACTTACTTTAATACTTCTAATATAATATAAAACACTAGTTTATTGAATATTTATATTCAAATGATCAACAAATAATAATAAGAGTATATGGTGAAATAATATAAGAATTCACGCTGCGATGATAGCGACAGTGCGACACATAATTTATCGTTCGGGACGTTCCGATACTGTGAAACAACAATTGCAAACGAGACCGCGACCGTAATTCAATTGCTTGCCAACAAGTTCCTCAATTATTTTGCCTCTTGACTAGCTAACTTTAGGGCAATAAACTCGGACTCCATTGTAAACCAAGAAATAAGCAGGCTTTCATGACACAACTCCTCCTCCCAGTATAAAAACATATCCACTTGTGGAATTACCATCATCATTATCTGAAATCCAATTAACACCAATTCTTAGTATCCTTAAGGTATCTAAGTAAACGATTAGTGCAATTCAATAATCTCTATTAGGGTTATGAGTATACCGACTCAGTTGACTCACAACATATGCAATGTCAGGTGCAGTATAGTTTATAAGGAACATCCCACTGGCAATATATTCTTTTTGAGAAACACTTGAACCTTGGTTCTTTTTTAAATGAATGCTAGGATCATAGGAAGTTTTCACAAGCAATTCATCATGACAATCAAACTTTTTTAATATCTTATCAACATAGTGTGATTGACTCAAGGAAAATCCATTATTAGTTTTTCTCATTTCAATATCGAGAATTACATTATCTTCTCCTAGATCTTTCATATCGAAGTGAGACGATAAAAATGATTTGGTTTCATTGACCATAGCCACATTAGTACCAAGAATTAGCATGTCATCAACATACAAATATACAATTTATTATGACAATCAAACTTTTTCAATATCTTATCAACATAGTGTGACTAACTGAAGAAAAATCCATTTTCATTTTAATACCGAGAATTACATTATCTTCTCTTAGATCTTTCATAGAGAAGTGAGAAGATAAAAATGATTTGGTCTCATTGACCATAGGCATATTAGTACCAAGAATTAGCATGTCATCAACATACAAATATATAATCACACAATCATGTCCAAATATCTTGGAGTAAATAGAAGAATCAGATTTTTTTACCACTTAATTATCGCTCACTAAAGTTTGGTCAAATTTTTCATACCATTGTTTAGGAGTTTGTTGAAGGCCATACAACAACTTTATCAATCTACACACTTTGTTCTCCTAACCCTCAACCACATAGCTCTCTGGCTACTCCACATAAATTTCTTCCTTAAGGTCACCATTCAAAACACAGGTTTAACATCCGTTTGATGAACAAAAAGTCCATGGATAGCAGCCAAGGTGACTAAAGAACGTATAGTGGCAATTTTAGTTACTGGAGAATATATATTGAAAAAGTCAACATCTTTCTTTTGTTTATAGCCTATAACTACCAAACGAGCCTTAAACTTATTTGTGGTTCCATCAGTTCTCAATTTCCTTTTAAAGACCCATTTACTTTTAATTAGTTGCTCCCTCTTGGCGTATCAACTAAATCCCATGTGTAATTATACATTATTGAATCTAACTCATTTTTAATTGCTTCTTTCCAAAAACTACCATTAACTTCATTATATGAATTAGGATCCTCTTTAATCAGAAAGGTTGACACAAAGTCATCATGATCCTATCTATATTATCATTTTCATTAAGAAAGACAGTTAAGAAATTAGGTCCAAAACTAGATTCTATCCTACGTCTTTTGCTTCTCCTAGGTTTACTAGAAACATCATTATCCATTGCAACATAGGGAGAAGACACGGTCAAAGGCATAGGAGCAGTATTAGAAGAACTAACAATATCGCATGCATTCATTTTCATGGAAAACATGTTTTCAAAGAATTCTGTATTTATAGATTCACAAATAGAATGATCATTTAAGCATAAGAATCTATAAGAAATATTGTTTTGAGCATAACCAATAAAAGCATAATCAAACATTTTAATTCCCACTGTGGTCCTTTCTAAAATTAGGTAAGTCAACCTTAGCTAGACACCTTTACACTTAAAAAAAATTTAGGTTAGGTGCTAAACCTTTTTTTTATAGATCATAGGATGTTTTATCTAGATTTTTGTGATGAATACGGTTCAAAATATAACAAGCAGACAAAACAGCTCCCCCCCCCATATAGTCAGACATACTAGAACTCAAAAGCATAGTATTCATAATTTTTGTAAAAGTTCTATTTTTCCTTTCAGCTATGTCGTTCTGTTGCGGGTATAAGGGGCACTGGTCTCATGAATAATACCATGACTATTACAAAATTTTTTTAGGAAGCTAGTTCCATATTCACTACCCTGTCAGACCTAAGCCGCTTTATCTTACGGTCTAATTAGTTCTCGACTTCTGCTTTATGTTTTAATAACATAGCTTCAGTCTCATTTTAGACTTGAGGAGGTAAACCTTAGTATATCTCAAGTAATCATCAATTAATGTCACATAATGTTGTTGACCTCCTCTATTCTCGATATTCTTGAAATCTGCTAAGTTCGTATGGACCAATTCAAGTAGCTTATTTGTTTTGTTTGTGACATGTTTAAACGACTTTCTATTAAACTTAGCTTCCACACAAATAAAACACTTCTTGTAGTTAGTGTCTGTCACATTAATTAATTTCAAAAATTTTAGTTTGTGCAAAGAAGTTATGTTCACATGCCCTAGCCTAATATGCCAAATATCAACAGACTCACAAATAAGTAGAACTAGCAGAAGTCATTTCATTCAAATCAAATGGAATAGTATTCGGTACAAATAGACCATTAGCTAAATGCCCATTTCCCATAAATACTCCATTTTTATTTATTACTACTTTATCAGCATCAAATATGAGTTCCATGCTAGCTCTGATTAACAGACTACTAGAAATTAAGTTCCTACGCAAGGAAGGTACAAAGTAAACATTACTCAATGATAGTTTCTTTCCAAAAGAAAGTTTTAGTAGAATTTTTCCCTTTCTAAGAACTCCAGATATGGCTTGGTTGCTCATGTATACTAGCTCGTCCTGATCAGCATCCTTGAATTGGTTGAACATTTCTCTGCTAGCACACAGATGCTTTGAAGCGCTTGTGTCCAGAATTCAATCTGTCCTGTTGTTTACCAAGTTGACTTCCACAACAATAGCTATCACATCCTCAGCTTCAGCAACATTAGCTTGAGGAGCTGGAGGTGCAGAAGCTTGTTGAATTTGACTTCCTTAACCCTGCCTCTTGTAGTATTAGTACGCCTTATGACCTGTCTTCCCACAAACTTAATAGGTCACTTTCTTTGTTCGGATCTTGTCCCATTTTTTAAAGTTTGATGGATTCTTTTGTTGTCCCCTCTTTTGATTAATCTTTCCCTTTCCTTTAAATAAGTCTTTATCAGAACTAGAGACAACCAAGTTAGCATCAGCATAAGAAACACACTTATCTTTCATTCGGTTAGCGTCTTCAATCCTCATGTGCCTAATCAGCTCTAATAAAGTCAAAGCTCTTTTCTTATGCTTCAGATGCTTTCTGTAATTATTCCAAGATGTTGGAAACTCCTCTAGCAAAACATTAGCCTGCAATGTTTTACGTATCTTCATCCCCTCAGCTATGACATCAACAATCAAATTCTTGAATTCATACACTTGTTCCATGATGGGCTTGTTGTTGACCATCTGAAATCTCAAGAAGTTATCAACCACATATCTCTTTATAGCAGCTTCATTATACCCATATTGCTTCTTCAACGAATTCCAAATTTCCTTAGCGGAACTTACACTTTTCCTTATTGAACAACTTATTTGTCATATGAAACAAGAAGTAGCCCTGTACAATCTTGTTGTCCCTATCATACTTTTCCTTATCCGCTATATTAGATTTATTTGTTGCAGGAGTGAACAGACTAGCAGTGGGAGTTGCTGCAACCACAATAACTTCTTGGACAGGCGGATCAGTCATCAAAACATAATCAACATCAAAAGCTTCAAAAAGAATTAGAACCCTTTGTGCCCATCAACGGTAATTAGTGTTATCGAGTGGTTCAACCTTATACGTATTAAGAATAATTTTTGGTACAACTACAATCTGATAGGACTCTACCCTTAATATCAACACCAGTAATACCAAGAGATAGTTGAAACAGAATTACAGCTAGAGTGAGCTCAATAGATGAAAACGAGAGAAAGAAAATGTGCACTATTGATACGGAGAGAACAAGAAGTTACAGCCAGGGATTCGAGGTCCTGGCACCTCCCACAACTTACTTAATTCCTACCTTTCCCTTCTCTCCTCCCTTCCCCTTAATACCCGAGCTAGCAGCTAACCGAATAACAGAAAAGGGTGACTCATACCCTAGCTAACAGACCATCCCTCGACGCATAAAATAAAATAGCAAAAGTAAAACATCAATACACCGGACACCTCAGCAATTAGCTAATCAGCACACTTCTTATTCTCCAGTTCCTCTTTTGCCCTTCCTCACATATGTGTATCGAATTAAGGGTCTATCATTACCCCCTTCTCGGACTTTCACCTTGTCCTCAAGGTGGAATTCAGGAAATTGTCCATTCATGAGTTCAAAATCTTCCCAGGAGGCCTCAAATTCTGGTAGGTTCTTCCATTTGATTAGTACTTCCAGTCTTCCCTTGGTATTATACTTCACATCCAGCAGTGCTTCCGGTTCAACCTTCCACTCTAAATCCGCAGTAAGGACAGGTGTAAAGGGCTGCCCTTGATGCCCTGCTCCCACGGCTGGCTTTAGCATTGATACATGGAATACCGGGTGGATGGGAACTGATTCCGGAAGCTTGAGACGATAGGCCACTAACCCAATCTTATCCTCCACCTGATATGGTCCAAAATACCTCGGGGAGAGCTTCTCGTTTAAGCGGCGAGCGAGAGAGCGGTGCCGGTAGGGCTTGAGTTTGACATAAACCCAGCTTCCTATATCAATCTCTAAATCTCTCCTCCTCTGGTCAGCTTGTACTTTCATTCTGCCCTGTGCTCGTAATAAGTGCTGCTTCAGTTCGTCTAGGACAGCGTCCCTGTGTTTCAGTTCAAAATCAACCTCGGCCACTGGGGAACCTTCTGCTATGTACCGTAGTAGCTTGGGTGGGTCTCGTCCATAGAGGGCAGTAAAGGGAGTGGTGCGAGTGGCTGTATGGAAGGATGTGTTATACCAAAATTCAGCCCACGGTATCCATTTCACCCACTGTTTGGGCTTGTCGCTTACAAAACAGCGCAGGTATGTTTCTAAACTCCGATTGACTACCTCCGTCTGTCCGTCTGTTTGCGGATGATAGGCTGTGCTGAAACGAAGAGTAGTTCCCTGTATCTTGAACAGTTCCTTCCAGAAATTACTCATAAAAATTTTGTCACGATCGGATACGATTGAGTTAGGAACCCCATGTAGACGTATAACCTCCTTCACAAAGACAGCCGCCACTGATCGGGCTGTAAATGGGTGTCTTAGTGGAATAAAGTGAGCATACTTGGTAAGGCGATCCACAACCACCAGGACACAATTGAAACCGTCCGTGGTGGGCAACCCCTCGATGAAGTCTAGGGATATATCTTCCCAAACCTGCTGTGGTATGGGCAGTGGCTGAAGTAACTCAGCAGGGCTGAGGGTGGAATACTTGTGTTGCTGACAAGTACCACATGATGCCACATAGTTCTGGACGTCTTTGCGCATTCCAGCCCAGTACACCTCCCTGGACAGCCTTTGGTAAGTCTTCAACACTCCAGAATGTCCTCCTATTCCACTGCTATGGAATTCAGCTAGCAAACGTGATTTTAGAGGTGAATTTGCGGGTAGGACCAGCCTATTTCGAAGAAAAAGATTGCCATTCCTGAGCTGGTAGCCTTCCTCCATTTCTGTTCCTAGCTGCAGCTTTATCTTTATCGCTCTCAGCTTGGGATCATTATCAATTTCGGATTGAAGGTCGCTCCAATTGTCTATCTTTGCTGCTGAAATTGCAGAAAGAGTAGTCAACTCCCCCAATCGAGAAAGAGCATCAGCAGCTCTATTCTCCTTCCCGGGCTTATATTCAATACTGAAATTAAAGCTCCAGAGTTTCGAGAGCCATTTAAGGTGTTCTTCCGGTAAAACCCGCTGCTCTAGCATAAACTTTAGGCTTTTCTGATCTGTTCTAATCGTAAATTGTCGCCCCATTAGATAATGTCACCACCGCTGTACCGCCAACACTATTGCCATTAGTTCCCGCTCATACACTGATTTTAATTGTGCCCGCTGTCCTAAGGCTTGGCTAAAAAAAGCAATAGGACGTCCCCCTTGCATTAACACGGCTCCTATTCCAACCCCGGATGCATCTGTTTCTATCTCAAAAGGCGATTTAAAGTCAGGTAACCCCAGAACTGGCACCCCAAGCATGGCGTCCTTGAGCTGATCAAATGCCTTTTGGGCTTCTTCATTCCACCCGAAACAATCTTTTTTTAACTGGGCAGTGAGAGGCGCTGCCAATTGTCCATAATGTCGCACAAACTTGCGATAGTACCCTGTTAGCCCCAGGAATCCTCTTAATTGTCGTAGGTTTCTGGGTACTGGCCATTCATTCATGCATTTTAGCTTAGCTGGATCCGTGGCTACCCCGTTGGCTGAGATAATGTGGCCCAAATATTCTATTTCCAGCTGGGCAAACACGCACTTCTTCATATTAATAGTCAGCGCATTCTCACTCAACACCTGAAGTACCTTCCCCAAGTGCCTGATATGATCTTCCATGTTTCTGCTATAAATTAAGATATCGTCAAAAAATACCAGAACAAATTTACGAAGGAAGGGTCGGAATACCTCATTCATCAGGCCTTGAAAAGTAGCCGGAGCATTCGTTAAACCGAATGGCATTACTAGGAACTCGTAATGTCCCTCATGTGTACGGAATGCGGTTTTTGGGATATCCTCTTGGTGAACCCGGATTTGGTGGTACCCAGATTTCAAGTCGAGCTTGGTGAATATGGCCGCTCCATTCAGCTCATCCAACAGCTCGTCAATGACTGGAATGGGAAACTTATCCGGAACCGTCACCTTGTTGAGAGCCCTATAGTCTACACAGAATCTCCAACTCCCATCTTTTTTTTTAATCAGTAAGACAGGGCTTGAGAAAGGGCTGTGACTGGGTCGGATTAATCCCGCGGCTAACATTTCTCCCACCAATCTTTCTATCTCATCCTTCTGTATCTGGGGGTAACGATAAGGTCGTACATTGACTGGAGCAGCCCCGGGTAGCAATGGAATACGGTGATCAAAGTTCCTGGGAGGCGGCAAACTGTCTGCTGCCTTCCGCACCTCTGGGAACTGATCCAGAACCCTTGAAATTGATTGGGGTATCTCAGCATGAGTGGATATCTCCTCCGTTTGTAAGAAACAACACTCCAATAGCAGCCCATTTCCTTCTTTGCACGGAGTTCGCACTAAGGATTTCAGGGACACCTGAGTTTTACACAGGTCAGCCTCCCCCCTCAAGGTCACTTGTGTTTCCCCCACATGAAATGTCATCAACAGTAATTTCCAATTAATTTGCATCGTCCCCAGCTTCTCGAGCCACTGCATACCCAGAATCATGTCTGCACTTCCTAAGTCCAGTGGAAGGAAATCCTCATTTACCTCTATATTTGGGAGGGTAAGTGAAATTCCCCGACAAATGCCTTCCGTTTGCACTGAACTCCCGGTGCCCATTAGGACTCCATAAGAAGCCGTCGATGACAGAGGTAGTTTCAGTCGGTGGACTAATTCCCAAGCTACGAAGTTGTGGGTAGCACCACAGTCTACCAACACCACCACTGATTCCCCTTGAACCTTTCCCCGAAGCTTCATCGTTCTGGGAGTTGTGAAACCCACAATTGAATTAAGGGACAATTCGACCCGCCCTTCTACTCCTCCTTTCGCCTCTTCCGCCAGTGCTTCCAGCCTCTCCTCCTCTTCGTCAGTTTCTTGCGAGTCATCTACCAACAGCAGCTGGAGCGCTCGATTCTTACAGACATGCCCCGGGCCGAATTTCTCTTCGCACCTAAAACAAAGGCCCAGCTCTCGGCGGCGCAGAAGCTCGGCGTCGGTTAACCTCCGGTGTCCTGTTGTTCGTCGGGCGATCGCAGGTTCTCCCACGTGGTTCATTATAGTCGTCGGTGGTGCCCCTGACTTTGCTACTGCGAATTGTGTTCTCACAGGCATCGTAGAAATGGATCCAGAATTTGCCCCTTTTGGGCTCGACGGGCCTTGAGCCAAATGATCTATTTTGGGCCCAGACCCACCCCATCCTCCCCGACCGGCTTGGATCACCCTATTTTTATCCTCTACCAACCGCGCTGCCACCATGATCTCTGCCAGTCCACACGGTCTCATCATCCTCACCTCGGCTCGGATGGCGGGTTTCAGGCCGTTGAGGAACGTACCTTCGAGGACTTCTTCCGAAATGCGCCCTTGCAGTGGCGCAGCTAGAAGCTCAAAATTCTCCAGAAATTCCTCTACTGTGTTCGTCTGCTTGATCGTAAGGAATTTCTCGCAGAGGCTCCCTTCATGCCTTGGGCGAAATCGAAGGAGAAAAGTCTCCTTGAACCCACGCCAGGATGCAAACTTCCTCCCTTCTTCCATGTACTGGAACCAGGCTAATGCCTTTCCCTCCATAGCTACAGCTACAGTTTCAAGTCTCTCTTCTTCGCTCATTTGGTTCCAGGTAAAGTATCGCTCCGCTCGAAAAAGCCACCCATCGGGGTCAACTCCATTGAAGATGGGAAACTCCAGCTGTCTTGTTGGCCTATTTTCCGATCTCCTGCCTTCGGACTCCGTATTTGCACAGAACTCCGGATGAGCAGGTGGCGCCATCCCCATAAATTCATCGGTCCTGAGTTCCCTTGGGGCAGGGGATGAAGAAACGCCCATCATCTGGTCCAACTTGCTGAGCACCTCACTCATTGTTTTCTCTAGAGCAGGAATCCGTTTCGTGTCATCCCTCACCGATTCAATCTCCTTCTGCCACTCTTCCTGCACCACTGCTAGTTTCTCCTCCAGAGCATCCACCTTCTGTGCCATTGTTGCCCGTCGAACTGCTTTGATACCAATTTGATAGGACTCTACCCTTAATATCAACACCAGTAATACCAAGAGATAGTTGAAACAGAATTACAGCTAGAGTGAGCTCAATAGATGAAAACGAGAGAAAGAAAATGTGCACTATTGATACGGAGAGAACAAGAAGTTACAGCCAGGGATTCGTGGTCCTGGCACCTCCCACAACTTACTTAATTCCTACCTTTCCCTTCTCTCCTCCCTTCCCCTTAATACCCGAGCTAGCAGCTAACCGAATAACAGAAAAGGGTGACTCATACCCTAGCTAACAGACCATCCCTCGACGCATAAAATAAAATAGCAAAAGTAAAACATCAATACACCGGACACCTCAGCAATTAGCTAATCAGCACACTTCTTATTCTCCAGTTCCTCTTTTGCCCTTCCTCACATATGTGTATCGAATTAAGGGTCTATCACAATCCTATCACGATTACAGTACACCAGTTTGGAAACGAAACTAGAACCAGAAGCATTGCAATTACTTAAAATTTGAATTCAAGCTCACAAACAGCAATCAGTAACTAATATGACAATTAATATCAAGGCAAATAATTGAGATCTAGTGATTATTAATGGGGCACAACAATTCGGCAATCACAGTCAATAGGACTGAATAATTAACCACGACAATCGAACACAATCAGATAACAAAAAATTTAATTCTCCAATTGCAGCAGCAGATTACTGAAAAATTAATGACTGCATATACTAATAATTCTCTTCAGATTGTAGGAATAATGTATACACAGCAATAACACCTACGAGGCAATGAAAAATTAATTAAGTTGTGGGGAAAATACTTATCAAATATAGATGTGTCACGAAATTAATCGCTGTCGTGAAGTGAATTACAAGTGAATTACGGCCGGACATCCAATCTCGTACACTCAAGATTGAAGAGTATGGAAAAATGCAGATTCAATGCCTGTTATGTATACAAAAGACAGAAATAGAAGCTAAATTAAAAAATGCAGTTGGGTTGCTCTGTGCAGAACAAAGTGATCAACAACAGTTAAAATATAAAAATTGTGGAAGAGTGAAATGTCTTCCACTCCGAACATGACCAAAAAAATAGGAGGAAAAAAATCAACAATAGCACCAAAACTGCAAACGATGAAGACCGAGCAAAACGTTCAAAAAGTTCGGAATTTCAGCAAAAAGAAAATAGGGCATATTTAGATCTATGACACACCCATGCCCGGCCCGGATGAGCAGTGGCACGTGCGGGTGGTATATAATCCAACCCACAAGCCACACAAAATACTCAAACTAGAAATTCGAACAGTCCATTTGGTAAGGGAGTTTAAAACTTGAAAGAAAGACAACTTGTCCACCAATGTGGGACGAGATAAATAAGCAAATAGCAGCTCCATGATCTGCCATGCTCCCAACACTTTATTCTATCATAGTGATAGCTTACTATTTGGTTTGAGTTGCACTATGCCTCTCTTTTCTCTATGGAAAAGCAAGCAGTAAATAAAGTGAGAAGCATTCTGTGAACTTTAAAGTCATCCTACTTTTGTGTCTGCCTAAGCATGACGCCGGTGTGTTTTTATTTTGGATATTCTAGTTTGATTCTTCAATATCTGACTTCAGAGCCAGTTTCTCTTTCACTGATATCTTTAGTGCATCATGAGAGCGTTCATTTCCTGGGGCATGAATTTTCAGAAGTCTCAAATGCTATCTTACTGTCTATATTCATGATGCAGATTTGAGCTAAATTCAGCCACTTATCGAAAAAGATAAAAGATGTCGGCAAAAGGAAGGAGATTTGGGGGCAGGGGAGAAGTGATGGCTGCTCACTATGCCTTCGGTCCCCAGGAAGATGACGTTATTATCAAACACAGGCTTCTCACCCGCACAACTACCACAAGAGGCGAGCCTCCACTTAAAAAGCTTCAGAAGAAGTTCACTGCTCTGGCGCTTGAGATTGAGAAGGATGGAGATAACTACAGCGACTGTGAGAGGCTCGCAAAAGCTTTTCTGCTCGAGCTCAACACCTTTGAGATTCCCCTCCTCAAAAGCAAGGCTGTCGTCGACGCAAACCTAAGAGAGAAGGAGAACTTTAACGAGTTGAAGGACCAGATCAACGGGCAGATTCTTCAAGTTCAGGCTGAGATTGAAGATCTAAAGAAACAACTTGAAGAGAGTAAAATCGAGAGGCAGCATAAGGAGGAATGTGAGGCTATCAGGAAATTGATTGCCATGCAGCCACCGAGAGCAGAGATGCAGCAAACGATAACGGAGCTTGAAAAAGAGATAGCCGAGCTGGAAGCTGAGAATGCTGCTGGTTCTAGGTTGTTGGAACTTCGCAAGAAACAGTTTGCTCTACTATTGCATGTGGTATGTGTTCATCCCCCAAATCATATCATTGCCCATCTCCTCTGCCCTGATATGTTTGGTTTCCTTTCATTCAGGATTGCTGGTTGCTCTATGTATGCAATTATTCCTTGTACTGACGCATTTGGGCTTCCCTCCAAAACTGGTCACTTGGTTTCCATGTTGTAGCATCATTAGAATTTTCTTGCTTGTGTCTATATGTTGTCTCTTCGGTGCATATCACATCACATTGTGCGAGTGAAAAAGGGCTTACAACTTGGAAGGTTACTCTCATGGGTTGTTCTTTTTTGTTTTGTTCTGTAGTTTAGGTCAGGGAATTGGATTGAGTGGTTTCTTGGTAGTTATCATCTCCAGTAGATGAGATGGTTGCGCCTCTGCCTTCCTTGGCAGGTGACGGAAAGGTGATAGGTTGCTGAGCAGCTGTCGGATGTGCTCTTTTATCAATTCATAGACCATCCAACGTTTACATAGACCTGTGCCCGTATTAAAAAACCGTGTATTTCGAATTTAAAGTTTGACTATTAATAATTTAGAATATATATATATATATATATATATATATATATAATATTATTGTTAAAATATTTTTAATACAAATATAATAATTATATATTTATATTATAATATATTATACTTTGAGAGAAATTAAAAGTCAGAAGTTTATTCTCAAAATACGTGGCGGTAATCTTTTATATACGGAGGAATATCTACTAACTAATCATTCATTTGGCAATTTGTTGCTTATGTGTTTAATATGGTTGGTTTATTTGTTTTATTACCATAGTGTTGAGCTGACAGATTTTAATGATTATAACAACCCCAATTTTCAGGTGGACGAGTTGCAGGTGACGATAGAGGAAGAGCAGAAGAGTTTAATGGAAGAGATGAGAAATATTGTGGAGGAAGAACATAGAGGCAGTGTGGAGGAAGGTAGTGGGGTTGCAGAAGCCATGGCTGTGGACTAGGGAGTCGTTTGTATCAGCGGGCTGGTTGCCAGGAGGATATAAAAATCTGTAATGTCTGGTGGATTTTAATTTGTGGCAAATGTATTGGCAGAGCTTAGGTGCTTTTATTTGGTCAAACTTTTGTGGGATGTTTTGCAGCTTTATCGTTGTATGGTTTGATACTTCGATCTAATTTCTATCAATGCATCGATCAAGTTGTATGGAATGATCTAAGTTACGGTAATTATTAGCATCATTCATAAACAAACTGATCTTTTAATAAATAAATAAATAAAACGGCACCACAATAAAGGCAAAGCAGTTATGGCTAATTAATGACAATAATAACACCAGCGATGGCTGGCTAATCACTATGCCAAAATCAGTAATCTCAATTGGAAATAGGACAGTTCTGTCAAGCATTGAACTGGACAAGCCCTAGAGTATTTGAAGAACTAATTTGAAAGAGACGGTGATATAGACCGGAAAACTCTACTGAATTCAATTTAAGGAAACGAATAATACAGCATGTTTATGGATCACTAATTTTATGCTAAATCAAATGAAAAGGCCCGGGGGGGGGGGTTGCCATCGTCGACAAATTGCAACATAGATGATACATAAATGTTGTAGGAGGGGTGGGGGAAAATGACGCCAAAGTTTTTCTACAGGTACTGGAAATGGGAAATTCGAATTCACCTTGAACACCTTCGTGAGAAAGAAATCATCAAATGACAAAATGTAATGTAATGTAATAACGTAATAAACATCTTGTAGCTGAATTTGAATTTCTTTCCCTCTTCTTCTTCCGTAGTCGTAGACGTAGATGTACATGGTAGCGATCATATCTAGCTAGCTCCATATTATATGTAGAGAGAGGACCGGGCGCCTACTTCCAGGAATTATCAAAGGCAGCAGATGTAATAGCCTGAGAGAACTCATGAAAACTAATACATCCATCACCATCCACATCAGCTTCCTTAATCATCCCTGACAACTCCTCGGCAGTCAAAGCATGTCCTAACTTAGCCATCGAATGCGCCAGCTCAACCGCCGTAATGAATCCGTTCCCGTCTCTATCAAACATGTTAAAAAGAGACTTGAGCTGATCCTCCGTGTAAGGACATTTAGCAGGGATGAGATCAGGTGCTACGAGGGCGATGAACTCCGAGAATTCAATGAGTCCGTTGTTGTTCTTGTCTGCAGCTTGGATTAAGGCTTCGATTTGGTCTTCCGATGGCGAGAGCCCAAGGGACCGGAGCAAGGAGCCTAGTTCTAGCTGCGTTAGTTTCCCGTCGTCGTTTTTGTCGAAATTGCGAAAGATTTCACGGAGTTCGGCGATTTGTTCATCGTCTAGCTTCAGTGGATCTTTTCCGTTCATCTCCGTCAAACTCCGGGGATCTGATGAGGAGGAGGACGACGACTTAATGATCGATGAATTTGTAATAAAGTGCTAAATTACACTACAAATCTGCAGTCGTGATTACAGTCTTCCATCGATCCAAGTCAATCACTTCAATCTCATCTAAAAAAATTACTAAGAGTTGGAATTAGATGAGCAATGAGGTTGAACCGTTGAAGGTGTTTTGAATGAATCGGCAAACCAAACGCCTCGGTCAATGAGACGGACGATCTCTCTTTTGTTTTTTGTTTTCAACGCGGAGGAGGGTGAGGCCGTGAGGGAGCTAAACGTGCTCCGCTTTGTCTCCTCCCTCCCGCCATTTTGCCGGCGCGCAACATTTTCTTAAGGATATATCCGGCTTAGTATTATGATATTTAGTCTAACTTTATTACCCTATATTTTAAATACTTTTATTTGAGTATTATATGTTTTAGGGCCGTATCATTGTTTTATGAGACCATGTGTTAATATAAAAAATTAACCAAAATATCTTATATTATAAGATACTCGATATATATGTGTGTACACACATACCCCCTCGTAATCGACTTTGGGTAGTGTAATAAATTAGATTTTCTCCCCAAATATATGCTACTATACTAGTAATTATACGTGTGGGTCCCATATAGTACCACAATAATAATCCTTCTTCAGTTACTTAATAATCTTAGTTATTACTTTAGTATATTAGTAAACTATTTTTGTAATGATAATATATACTACAAATATATATATATATATATATATATATATATATATATATATATATATATATGGGTGGCCAGAATTTTGAGGCACTGGGCAATTGATCACTTCATATATGGGGATAGCCAGCATTTAATATGATAAAAAAAATCAAAATTTATTGATTCTTATTTAAAAGATATTTAATATAATATAATAAATAATTATAGTCTCATGGCTAAAAATATTAATAAGATGATACTAGAGGGAAGTACAAAAAGATGAAAATATATGGTAACTAAACGAGAATGTTTAAAACATATGGTAATTGAATAAAATTAGTTAGCTCAAATGTTAAGGTAGTTAAGTAAAATCTATTATTATTTTTAATTATCATATATATATATGCGGTACATATTATGCTATATATTTAACGTAGTATTTTGTACAACACTTAAATCTATTTTCTTGTATGTTTGATGTTGACCACATTTGTCTTGATTTATAATTATGCAATCTTTCCAATAGACATCACTAGCTGTCGGAGATGGATGGTTAATTTAAGGAAATGCTTTGGTTTCTAAATATAATTACTTGTTTACTTAATCTGATGGTGATCGACAGAGTCCAATATGAACGATTTAACTATAATGATATTATATGCCATATGGTAAGACATTGATCGTGAGCTCCATATATATTTCCTAACTACTACATAGCAATTACCTATGTATGTACTATAAAATATCATTTTTATTAGAAAAAAAAAAAAAAGAAACCAGATCATCAGCTTCAAACGGGAAGTTATATTATTATTATTATCATCGTCATTATTATTATTATTCATAACATCATTATAAATTAAAATGTTATAGTATCGAAAAAGACAACATAGAAAAAGATCTGAACATAAAAAATTTTAGTAGGCAAAAGCAAACTTTATAATCATTAGGCTAAACCTCGTCGGGTAGGATTGGTACATTATTATAGGACATAAGTCATCGACTCAACCGACCATTACATTATTAATACACCATCACATACACATACGAGTACAGATAGATAGTTTTCCGGAGCTTTACATACTCCACATGGCTGACTGACTGGCTAGCTGGCTCCGGATTTAACTTGGCTTATTATTCCGTAGATAATAATTGAGGCTTGTTTCCACTGATATTATTAGCAGTGGCGTTATAACCAGCAGCAGCAATCAGTTCAATGAACTCAACGGCAACATTAAGTGCATTAGCAGCAGCCGCATAGCTCCAGCTACTCCAACGTAGATTATTAGTGGTTTGACGGTCGGCCGTAGCATCGGCGGCCTCCGGCACGGGCGCCCCGGCCATATCTGTAATACCACGGAAGACGATACATGGGACACCGTTGGATAAGGAAGTCATTACGATCGCTGCACTCTCTTCATCCGCGATAGACACATTGAATTCGTTATATAGAAACTTTCTGTATGCTGCGTTCTTAAGAAATACGCTGGCGGTTGAACCTTTTACTCCGTACACGATTTTTGGCTCATTGGGAACGCATTCTGTCTCGTTCATGCATCGTGTTAAATTCACCCCCTACAAGTACAAAGTACGTAATTTGATTCAAATCGAGCGCCCAATTGCTTAATTAATCTCTCGTCACCTCATACGTGGATTGCATGCATAAATAATTGATATTCACGTAATTAATATCAACCGATACGTATAGGTGCGTACCCATATATATTATGTACGTATACAGCGAGCAGTTGATTACTACTACACCACGTACGTACCTAGGTACCTACCTACATACCTGTATTTGAGTAGAGATATTGAACCAATATGCATCTACTGGCATCCAAAAGACGGCTTGCTCCTTGTCACGATCGGAGAACAACTGCGTAGGTGTGAATATTACTCTCCCTAATAAGTTTCCTCCCTCCTGAGGATCATTAAACTCCCAAAACTTCAAGTCCTTTGCATCTCCTTGGTCCTCCTCAGATCCCGTTTCCTATGTAAACACACACACACACATAAAATACACGTGTTAGTGTTATAACTTGACGGTGACACGATGAGTAATTATTGCATGGTTCCAGCTCATGTTGAACCCTACTTATGGTAATATGAAGTATTCATGAGACTTAAATATTATATATGAGAGGATTTGCTCATGCAAGAATTTCTCTGAATGCTCTCTCCTTTTCTGTCTAGCAATCTCCAAACTATACATATATATATTCTCTTTGATTTGATTGTTGGAAATATTAAGTATTTGTGGTCTGATTAGCTGACTGAGTAGTTATCAAAAAGATAACTGTAAGTTTTGTTATAATAATTAAATAAAAACTAAATGGATTTCAGTCGTTCGTTAAGGAAGTTATCAGTTACTTGATGGATGTATTGGATTAAAATTGCACACTATAAGTTGGTCATCTCCCTACCCATTACGTAGATCACAAAATTCCATCTTATTTCTTAGGTATAAAGAATAAAGGGTTAAGGAGGAAAGATAAACTTATGAAGTATTCCACTCACGAAATTCATTATTATACAAATCACTAATGTTTATTGCTATTTAGATTTCTAGGCATTAGAAATTGCAAGTTAAAGTTTTTTATGTTTAAGATGTAATTCATATCACATGTGGTATCAGAGTAAGGCTATTTTAAATAACTATAAAATATTATTTTGAACTCAATTTCTAGAACGTTAAAGATACTATGTTTGATTAAGAGTATGGTTTATATTTATCGACACTATATTACAATAATCACTGAATTGGTAGGATTAGGTTGTAATGATATATTGTAGTCTTCAAGTTTCAGTGACGGTGATGATTATATGATGAATATTAAATGATAATAATATGATAGTTACCAATTTACAGTCATATGCATGTGATTAATTCAAGCATGTTTTAGGCTAATTCCAAAGAATAATGGTATTTTGAACTGAAAGTATTCAAATGGTACTACTCATGTTTCTAACGTAATGTAGGGACTCCTTGCTATCCAAACCACAAACCTAAATAAGAACTTTTTTTCATGGAAAATTATATGAAGGATCCTATTGAAGGCATAGGCGCTTATCATTTGACGTTGGACTCATATTATCACTTGGACCTTTTCCAAACAATCTATATACCTTCATTATCTAGAAACTTAATTTCTCTTTCTAAGTTAGATGTTTCTGGGTTTAATTTTAAGTTTGGACATGGTTGTTTTAGTTTGTATACAAAAAATTCTCTTATCGGTTCTGGTATCATTTCTAATGGTTTGCACAAATTAAAACTTGATGATATATTTGTTGAATCTCTACTTACTGTTTATCGCAATGTTGAAACCAAATGTAGCATGTAAAATGAAAAGTCTACATACTTGCGGCATAAATTCTTGGGTCACATATCCAACGAAATATTAGAGAGATTAGTGAAGAATGACAACCTTCCACATTTGGATTTTAGTGATCATTGGATATGTGCAAATTGTATTAAAGGAAAACAAGCTAAACAAATTAAGAAAGGAGCCACAAGAAGTAGTCAGCTTCTTGAAATCATACATACTGATATATGTGGACCTTTTAATGTTCCATCGTTTAGTGGAGAAAAGTATTTTATCACTTTCATGGATGAATTTTCACGTTATGGATATATCTATTTGCTTTATGATAAATCTCAAGCAGTAAATACTCTTGAAATTTATATAAATGAGGTAGAAAGACAATTAGGTAAAAAAGTGAAAATCATAAGTTCTAATATAGGTGGTGAGTATTATGGAAACTATGATGAATTGGGGCAATGCTCAGGTTTATTTGTAAAATTTCTAGAAGAACATGGCATATGTGCACAATACACTATGCCAGGTTCCTAGCAACAAAATGGTGTAGTGGGAAGGCATAATCGTACATTAATGGATATAGTTAGGAGTATGATGAGTAATTTGCTGTTACCCAAATCCTTGTGGACATATGCTCTTAAAACCATTGTATATTTGTTAAATAGGGTTCCTAGCAAATTCGTTCCAAAAACTCCATTTGAGCTATGGATAGGAAGGAAACCTAGTTTAAGACACCTATATGTTTGGGGAGACACCTATATGTTTGGGGTTGTCAAACAGAAGCACATATCTATAATCCACATGAAAAAAAGTTAGATTCTCAAGCAATCAGTGGATATTTTATTGGATATCCAAAAAAAATCTAAAGGGTTCATATTTTACTGTCCATACCATAGTCCTAGAATTGTAGAAACTAGAAATGCGAGATTTATTGAGATGGGTGAAATTAGTGGGAGTTATAAAGGGAATGATGAAGAAGTTAGAGAAGTAAGGGTAAATGTTCCTATACTTGTGATTGTTCATTCATCTTCACATACTCCACATTTTGTTCCAACTATTGGAGAATTTTTTAACAATGTTGAACAACAATCAATTAATCAAACCAACTCATAAGTGTCTACTCTAAATGAACCACATGGAATGCCTTTAATAAGATCTCAAAGGGAAAGGAGATTGGTGATTCCTAATGACTACATGGTTTATTTACAAGATTTAGATTTTGATGTTGGAATTAATGAAGATCCAGTTTTTTTTTTTATTTGGAAGCCATAGAAAGCGATGAGTTAGATAAATAGATTGATGCCTTAAAGGATGAACTAAGATCCATGTAACAAAATAATGTTTGGGAACTTACATATTTATCTAAAGGTGCAAAAAGAGTCACGTGTAAGTGGGTCTTTAAGACCAAACATGACTCAAAAGGGAAAATTGAAAGATATAGATTTAGACTCATTGCCAAGGGTTTTACTTAAAAAATCAGCATTGATTATATAAAAACATGTTATCCTGTTTCAAGGAAAGACTCATTAAGAATAATCATGGCATTGGTCGCTCAATATGATCTCGAGTTGCACCAAATGGATGTAAAAACTACATTTCTTAATGGAAATCTAGTAGAAGAAGTGTACATGGACCAACCAAAAGGTTTCTTAGTAAACGAAAATGACCACATGGTGTGTAAACTTAAGAAGTTGATATATGGACTTAAACAAGCTTTCAATCAATGGTTTTATACCATAAAATCTTTTGGGTTTGAAGAAAACATGGTTGATTGATGCATTTACTAAAAGATCATTGGGAACTAGTTTATTTTTATAATATTATATGTTGACAATATTCTACTTACTACAAGTGATTTGGATATATTACATCACACAAAACATTTTTTGTTAAAGAATTTTGAAATTAAAGATATGGAATAGGCTTCCTATGTGATTGGAATAGAAATATCTCGTGATATGTCACAAGGATGGCTAGGATTGTTTCAAAAATCCTATATCAATAGAATTCTTGAGAAATTTAATATGAAGAATTGTTCGGCTGGAATTGTTCCCATACAAAAGGGAGACAAATTTTATCTTACACAATGTCTAAAGAATGAAGTAGAATGAAAAGCAATGGAACATGTTCCCTATGCTTTTGTTGTTGGCACTCTAATGTATGTACAAACTTGTACACAACCAGATATTAGCTTTGCAGTTGGAATGCTAGGAAGATATCAAAGTAATCCCGGTATTGATCATTGGAAAGCTGTGAATAGGGTGTTGAGATATTTACAAGGAGTAAAAGAGTACATACTCGTATATAAAAAAGTCTAAAGATTTGGAAGTACAAGGATATAAGGATTCAAATTTTTCTGGATGCCTCGATAGTAGAAAGTCCACTTTTGGTTATTTGTTTCTTCTAACAAAGGGAGCAATATGTTGGAAAAGTTCTAAACAATCTATTGTGGCTTCATCTACTATGGAAGCAGAGTTTATGGCATGCTTTGAAGCTATAATTCAAGCATTATGACTGTAAAAATTTATTTTAGGACTTGGGGTTGTCAATACCATTACCAAGCCATTAAAAATTTATTGTGACAATGCTGTAGTAGTATTTTTCTCTAATAATGACAAATACTCGAAAGGTGCCAAACACATGGAATTGAAGTATTTTGCTATTAAGGAGGAAGTTCATAAACAAACAATGTTGATTGAACATATTTCCACAAACTGTATGATAGCATATCCTTTAACAAAAGGGTTGCAACCAAAAATATTTAAGGAGCATGTGATGTGGATGAAAATTAATTTATGGTATTAGGTTTGACACTTTGAGCTCATTAATAAGTTTCTAACATATAAAATTTATCACTTATTATATTGGTGTACACATTATTTGCCTTTTATTTTTATTGTAGCAGGAAATATCTTTATAAGATATTATATTATGGACCGATATGTTTGTAATGCAAGTATCCTAGTTTGAGAGAAAACAAGTGTTGTAGTATATGGAAAGAATTATACTACAGAAAATAGTATATGACTACCATAGCTCATATTTAGCCTACTATCATTCTTAGAAAAATAAGATGAAAGATGTACGGATTGATTTATGAATACATAGTATTATTCAATTAACACAAACATTTGATCGGGCCAAGTGGGAGAATGTTTGGAAATATCAGGTATTTGTGTCCTGATTTGTCGATTGAGGTTGTTATCAAAAGATTGTTGTCAATTTAATTATAATAATTAAATAAATATTAAATGGATCTCAGTCGTCGTTCATTAAAAAAGTTACCGGTCATTTAATGGACGTATTGGATTAAAATTGCACATTATAAGTTAGCACTCTTCCTATCCGTTACGTAGATCAGAAAATTCTATATTATTTCTGAGATATAAATAATAAAGGGTTAAGGAGGAAAAACAAACTTACAAATTCATGGCTGCCAGGAGGTTAGTCTTACACAAATTAGCTAGTGAAGTTTATGGTTATTTAGATCTTTGAATATTAAAAACTGCGGGTTAAATTTTCCCATTTTTAAGATGATGTAATTCAGATTAAACTGATTAATAGTAATGAATAGATTCCGTACCGTCCATTTCCAGGAATCGGTGAAGGCCAAATAGTTTGGGACACTGACATCTCCGATAAGCAAAGTATCATTAGTGCTACCCGCAACTCCATAGTGTACAATTCCTACTATATCGAACAGATCAAGTAGGATTTGTACTGTAACACCTGCATTTACCTTCATATAGGTATAGATATATATTCATTATATATATGAGGGTATATATATAGATATACACACATGCACAGACATCAAGTCAGTTAACGTAGCTCTAGGTATATAGGACTTACAGGTTGCTCCCCTGTCATTACATAGATCACATCTACACCTCGAATTGTTCCGATGTTGAAATTCCTTCCTGACCATTATATGATAATCAACGAGAGAATTAGATATTCCTTAGCTTTGCAAATTACAATATACAATAGATGTGGGTTGATATATAGTTGAAGCTCATAAGCTAGCTCATTTTAATTTAAAGGTGTCCAGCACAATCCGTTGTTGTATTAGTTTAAAAGTATTAAATGACAATAATTAAGAATAAATGTTGCTATAAATTAATAAGAATATATTCTTCTTCTTCTTCTTCTTCTTCTTCTTCTTTTTTTAAATATATATAAAAAAAAAAACTACTTCATAAACTAATGGATAAAATTTAACTTTTAACTTCAGGTCATGTCAAATCTTGCAGGTTGAGACGGCACCTAAAATGTAACTACAGCTAGCGAGAGCTAGATTTCAAATTCACGCAGAATTAAATCTCATGGATAAGCTTAGCTAGACGTGGAAACTGGAAACAGTAGTGCAAGAGCAAGCGTAATTTATGTGCACCGGTAAATAGAATGTATGGGATGTCCGAGCTGGGGATAAAAAGGCCTGATTCCAGTAGGACATATTCTTCAGTAGGATAAGCCATGACAAGGCCAATGTAAGGCCCTCCATTTTCGTTGACCTTATCCACAACACGGCGCAGTGGGTGAGTCGGCCTCAGCGCAACACCCTGCTTCACCGAAAAAATAACCATCGTCATAGACAACATTACTACTATTCGCAGCATTTTGTTTTTTGCTACCACACCGCAGTTCTGCCCCGACCACATGCTTTTTGTCATCCTCAATGATTTCGCTTTGATCGGTTAAATCCTAATTTTTGGCTCCTCACTTCACCGCATTCACCAGCCGATGCCTGGGATGGGATTTAAGTAGGCGCCCGTGATAAAGATATGCTTGCTTGATCCGTACATGTCATAGAAACCGACAATTTTTACTCATGATTCACGTTTTGCCCCTTCTCTCCCTTTTTTTTTTTTTTTTTTTTTTTTTTGTCCCTTTACAGTGAATGGATTTATTGTAACCGAAATTCCTACGGTCGAATCTGCCTTTCAACGTCTCCGTAGGTAGCCAGCCAGCCCACACTTACTCAGAACTCAGAAGACCAGGAAGATAATAATAATAATAATAATAATGTACGGGCTCGTATATATGATTGGGCCCCAGGGCAACAGACCCGCCCCAAATTTTAATGGTCCCAAATTTCTCACACACTATATGCATGACTAAATAGTAAATGAGACAAAAGCTGCTCTTTGGTGTAATGGCCGTCGTACATTTGTGCTATTGCCGTACATGCACGAGTTTGACACTCGTTCATTACATTTTAGGATTTTTGAAAAATGATTTACTCATGTTCTACAAATTACTTTATGATTTTTTATATTTTAAATATTTAATTTCGGATTTTAATCGCTACCAAAACTGCTATTTTATTTCCTATATATAGGTCAATCCGTATCGCTATCTTCCTAGCCTTTAGATCTACTTTATTAAAACATAATCATAACTTATTTGCATTTACTTATCAAAAGTATTACATATAATTACTTATTTTAGAAAATTTCTTACCTTAAAATTTTATAAGATAAGTTGTTATCATGGATAACTAATTTTAATAAGTAACTCCAAATATAGACTTAATGATTAAGTTTTTTTACATTAAGTATCCTCTGCTCATTTTTTCTTCTTCATTTACGCTTCAACTTTAACCTTTGCCACCCTTCTTCTTCCTCCTAGCTGACATATCGCCTTCCTCTTTCCTCCTCCCTTGGCACTACCACCACAACCACCATGATTCTCCATTTTTCTTCCTTTCTAGCTCCCCGCTTCTCTTTCCTTCCTCTATTCTGACGACCTTTTCCCCCTTACTTTCTTCATTATCTCCCAATATTCCAAGATGAGTTTATCATCTTTTCCTCTTTGATTTTATGTTCACTGAATCATTTTTTTTTCCTTTCTTGTTATTATTTTCTAATCTTTTACTTGATTTGTTATCGGTTTCAAGGAGGCTTTGGGAAGATTTTGTTTGGTTTATCATCTTCTCTTCTCTCTTGTTAATTAGGAGATTAGCTTAAGTGGTCATACTATTACTACTTGTAGATAGAATCTTGATTATTTAACATGTTTAGTTAGGTTTAAAGTTGAGTATGACATGTATGGTTTGAGTTGAGATTTTCAGCCCTTGAGTATGATTTTGATAATTTATTATTTTTAACGATTTGATAATACCTTGTCGTATGATTACTTCGTAGGTGATTTCTCATATGAAGCATGTTGCAATTTGAGTTCATTTAGATCCTCTAATTTATGTTTGAAATTTTGGAAGGTTTAGATGTTTGTGATCATGTCTATCATGTTCTTTATAATATTCAAAGTGTTCTTGATTAATAACACTCTAATCACCCTAAGTAGGGTATAATCTTTGATTTATCATGTTTTCATAATAGTTAGTTATAGATACAATTAAAATACCCCTAAAAGACTTTTAGCATCATTTAGGGTTAAAGGTTGACTATAACGTTTAACTATTCACCCTTGGTCTTAATGAATAATAACTAAACATAAATAATAAATATCGGTGAGTAGTAATTCTCAATAATAAAAGTTTTCTTATTTATTTATATTTAAACTTCTCGGTATAAACTAAAATTTTCCCTGAGTTGATGAATAATTAATTTTTAAAATTTGGCATGGGCCTTTAATTTTTTTACTTTATTAAGCTATGCTTATCTTCATTTTTTGTTAATTTTGGTCCTAATGGTGAAATGCAGTTTTAAGCATTTTTGCATTGTTTTTTTGGTATCTAAACCTATAAAAAGAGTTTTAGGTCATCAAAGTGTGTTTCGGTCATTAATTTACTAAATAGAAAAATAATGAGTTAGGTTGGACTTTACGGTCTTGTTGACTTAATTTTAACTTTTAGTTGGTTTTTGAAAACTCTTATTCGGTAAGAGGTGTACTTTCTTTTGCTTGGTGAAATGCTTTCTCAAGCTTCTAGACTCTAATTTTAGATTTTGTCATGTGTCTTTTAGCCTTTGGTTTTAGGATTTTCCTAAAAGTTTTGAGGAATATTTTGATTTGTGATAATTGCCTAAATCATTAGTTTTTATTGTTTAACCAATCTTTAGGGTTTTGTGTTAACCTTAAACACTTATGTGTAATGTGATATATGTGCTCAATGAGTTTTGCTTTGTAGAATACGCTTTGAGATAGCATTATTAAAACACAATCATATGGACCCTCATTTTGTATTTTTTTGTAAAATACTAGGGGTTACTAACTATATAGTAGCTTGGAGTCTTTTCTACTCTATATAATCCATTGAACTTTATAAGGGGTATTCTTACTCAAAAGTTAGGATACCTTTGGTAATGTTACCTTGATTAGAGTCCATTGATAATGGAGGAGATGTCTAACCTATGGTGGCATTTACGTTTCTATTCTAAGTAGATATTGGAGTCCTTGTACCAACCCCCAAACATTAGTATGTTCATTTGTAGTTGAGCAAGTTTCTCAAATGCTTATTATTTATACCTTTAACTTTGTTTAATGTGGTAGGGTAGTTATCCCTGTATGCTTATCTTTTTTACCTTACTACTTTTTTTGTGACCCATGAGTTATGTTCACTGGTGATATGGTTGAATGCCCACATTAACACCTTAGAGTTTGGATCAATACACCTATGACCTATGTAATTTTCGTTGATTATACATTTTAGCCTATACGTCCTTCTGTGATACTTGTTGAAATACATGCTAGAGATGTTATAGGCTTTTCCTGATTCCTCTATACTTGTTGAATCTTTTTGTGCTTCCTTTTTCTTAGCTGGTATAAAAAAAATGTAAATTACTTTCTACCTTAGGTTGCTAGCTTGAAGTTGACCTATGTGGTTAATTGTCGACGTGTATCATGTATGCTTCCTTGTTAATATGATTTATGATTATTTATCTATCTCATCATGTACCATGTGTTTTATGTAGTGTCCCATGTTTATTTCTCTATATCAACATGTGTTATATATATATATTATGTAGGTATGATATCACCTATAGTAGGTTGTATTTACTCAATATTATTATTGTACTGATGCCACACTTTTTCAATCTTGTGTTGGTTTCTTCTACTTTACTTATGTGGGATTGAGAGTGTTGAGTCCTTGGTTGGCTCGATAAATGTTTCAATTTAGATCTGTAGGATCTCATATTTATTTATTTATTCTCTTATTGAGTTTTTGTTACACTTTATTGATCTTGTATTTATTTTCTATATAAGTTATGTGATTATTGTATCAAACTCGAGTTGGGTGGCAGGTACATCTAACTCTTAGGATATGAGTTTGTTTTTTTACCCTATAATCAACATAGGTTAGGTAATGATGGCACAACTCCTATGTTGGATATGACAGTAGCACCTTAAATTTTCTATTTATCTTCCACAAAATCTATTGTAAAAAAATCTAATTATAAAAATAGGGGTGTTACATCAATATTTATTTTTTGTGTAACCAGTTGTGGTAGATGCTATTTATTATGGGAAATTTTGATTTCTCCTTATTTTCAGAGTAGGTTAGCAACATAATCCCTTATCTTATGTTCGTCCCCGAAGATTCACTTAAAGACCATATCACCATGCCTCCACCAAAAGGTCAACGTAAATGTAACCTGTATCAAACAATGTCTCATCAAAGCTAAAATCATATTCCTTCTTAGATGTTTCAGGAATCACACCAAGCTTCTTCTTTTTTCACCTAAATACTTACCTAATACACGTGGTGGTGTCTCTCGAAGTCTATAGAAAGTGCAACAAGGATCCATCACCATTCCTCTATCATATAAACTAGTGTTGGTTGGTAAAAAAAATTAGTACACAAACCCTATACAAAAGTTGAAAAATATCTATGACATTGTTAAATAAAGGACTCGCGTACCTTTCTTTTCACTTATTTTCCTACGGCCTCATAGATTGTAAGGTTTTCCCTTCACAAAAGTCTAGGGACATTAAAAAAAGTACATATTCCTAACCAGCCATTTGATCATCAAATACTCAGACATTGGTTATAAGCCTAGGGAAAGCTAGCAAACTAGTTGACCGATGATAGTGATAATAGTCAAGTTCATATGTATAGGTTAAGGAGGATCTAAAATAGAGAATAAAAAAAGGATATTTAAGGTATATTGTAATACGCCACTTTTTAAGAATATATTTAACATTATAAGTAAGAGAAATTTGTGTTATTTAAATATTTATTACATATCTTGAATAAAACTAAAACGCTAGTTCTGATTCAAAAACTTTTTGTTATGTTATTCTTATCTTTGCTCACAACTTTAATTTGTGAGACTTTATAAGCCACTTTCGGTCATTTAACTTCACTTTGATCATTCTAAATTGATCATATTTGAATTATTCAAACTCTTATGAGTCTTCTAGCCATATTTAAAATGGTAAAGGGAGATTTTGACTAAAAATATCAATTTCATTTTAGTTAGTTTATATCAATTTTTATACCTAAAAAAAACCTATTTAATTATTTAAATTTTGAAAAATTTTAAGGATTATTATATATTGGTGTTTTGATTAAAAAAATGAATTAACAATATTTTATCTTTATTTTAATTATTTACAGATATATTTTTTTATTTTCTAGCAAAATAAGTTGCTAAAACCTAACTTTATATACCTAAATCTTATATAATATGTTGAGTTTCAATCCCGACCATCCAAACCTATTTAAGAGTGAATCTCAAGCCTCCAAACCAAGCAATAGAGTGGTGTCATCTCCTCTATGACTCATGTTACTTATAAAACTCAAACCATATCTTAATCATGAGTTTTCATTAAGAAGCCACATGTAATGTCTCCCAAAGATTCTCTCCTTAATGAATTAAATGATCACAAGTTTCATGATTATATAACAATTCCTTTCCTTCTTAGCTAATTTTTTTCTCTATGTTAGTTTCATTTCATCCTTTCCTACACACAACCAACGACTCTTGGCTCCTTTTTCCTCTCATTCTCACTCCACATATTCCTCTATTGAATTCTTCTTTGCAAGTTCTCAATAATTCATTAATACTCAAGCTTGGTTGATTATTCTATTTTCTCATATTTTCATTTCCTTTTTTCCATAATTTTATATGCTATAATATTATCTATGTTCTTGGTTTTCATAGGATTCAACAAGGTTTTTTCAGAGGAGTTCTTAGCTTGAAATTAGGTAAATCCAACAACTATTTAGGTGGTAGAAAATATGTGATAGCATAAAATCATATAAGTTATGTATGAAATTCATTATTTTCACCTCTATTTGGTGGAAAATTTGGAAGTACGTGGTTTGAATTTATGTATGTCTAATATTACATATGAAAGATTGAGATGTCTAGTTAACTATGCCTTTTATGGTTCATGATAGGCTTATGTATGTAAAAAGTTAAGGCTAAAATCCCACAAGTGTTTAAAAAAAAAAAGGTATCAATCTCTGCCATATTTAAGCTAGTATCATATTTTAAGGAAATTTTGTATGTAATCGTTGTGTTTTATTAAATCTAAATTTCATGATGTGTATTTAGCAGTTTTAATTGTAACTGGTTTTTCATGAGGCTTTACTAATAATTAGACAAAAATATTATAATGTATTTATTTACATAAATAATTTATACACATCAAAATTATCTTTTAAGCCTCAAAATTTATTATTATTTACACGATGCATAATTTGGATATATTTTTTGCTTAGTTTTATTAAGGGATAAAAGCTAGCATTATTTTTTAATTACCAATACTGACCGTATATTTTTTTTCCCTATTGTATGATTTTCCAGTACTCTCTAGTGACCAATATCTAAATATAAGTATGAAGTAGATATATTCCTTTTCTTAATATTGATAACTTAATACCTAACTCTTCATATTCTCTCTCTCTCTCTAGAGTCTCAGCTTATTGATTTTAAGTACAAATGAAGTTGGCATGTTTAGACATTTTAGATATTTAATAGGTATTTAACTACCTCATTAAATGACATGTATTTTCCAAAGATGTAATAATCCATGCAATAATGATTCACAGTTCATGTATAATATGATTTGGTATATAGACGTTCTCATTTGGGTTAGTATAATATGATTGATTAAAGTTTGAATAAGTTTAAAAGAAAAAAAAATGGTCAAATGTTATTCATGACTATTTAAAGTATTATTCACTAATCACTATAAGTAGGGTTAGTAAAGAAGTAATCATGTTTATTAGGCTTAATGGAAGATTAACCATGATTAAACATATAGTGAACATATTAGCGCTAAAAATATAAAATAATATGTAAGTAGTGATAGTCAAACCTTAACCATTAACTTTGACTTTTGACTTTGATCATTGACCATAAATAATAATTTATCTAAAAATATAATGCAACCTTATTTTTAAATATTTTACATAAATATATCTTATATTTTTTCTTACTTTAACCCTAAGTGGTTTTTTGTGATTAAAAAGTTATTTTAAGGGTTTAACGAGTGCATTTTTATGTTATATCAAGTGTCACCTTTAAACACTTGTGACATGCTTTAGTGAGTTAATTTGTATAAGGGTTGAATAAATGAGAGTAGGTTGGCCTTGGTATATTTGTAGCCAAATTTAGGTTTGACCATTAACTTATGAATAATTGGAATTAAAGAAATAAGTTACAAATAAATTGGTTCTATGTTGTAGCGCCATAGCTTATAGCCTTTCATGGCTAGTTGATGGTTATGATCCTAAGTGGTTAAAGCCTTGATGACTTGATTTGGATGTTATTTGAATTTAATATCCATGGTTGAATTAAAACACTAATCATTTAGAGTGAAAAATAAATTGAGATGTGCAAGCATTTCTTACCTTAGGTTAAACCCTCGAATATAAAAGACCTTCGGCTCAAATGACTCATTTCTACTACATATGTTAAATCACAAATCTTATGGGTGTATTCGTACTTAAGGATTTGAAGCGTTAAGGTTTGTACTTAAAACAAGTAGTTCTTTTCTTCCTTAACTATCTATCTTGAAAGTGGGTGAGTTAATCTGGTTTTATGACCATGACGGTTTCCATGGTTTACATAGTAATCAAATTCAATTGAAATGGTTTAACTTGATCACATAAATGTGGTTAAGATTAGTGGCTTTGATATCACTTAAACTAAAAATGAGTTATGTGTTAGATATTATCACTTAAAATATTGGTGGCTTGGTCTGTGTATTAATTTTTACACTAGATGTTATCAGTTGAAACATGAATGATGCACTGGTTTTTGTATTAGATTGATAATATTACACATTAGTACCTTATTCTAGCATGAGTTATGTGTGATTTGTTAAAGCCGTGTGATAATATGCATTTATGCAAGATCTTATGTTTTAGGTTTATATGTTATATGAACATACTACCTCTTCAGAGAACTTGTGATGTACACAGTATAAGAAAGTCGTACTGATACTACAACTTTTTGATAAATATTTAATGTGCTTAAGTGATAATAATCTTATATTTTTTATTATTTAAGCTAAAATGATATACATTAGATGAATTTAAAGTATAATATTATATATATATGTAAGGGACCCAAATGACCAAAGGGCTTAAGACCAAGAAGAACTAGGCAAATGTGGCCCGGTAGTAGAAAAGAAAAAAAGAGAGAAAATGGGTGCACTAAAAGGGGAAGGAAGTCGTCACAAAAAGAAGAAAAGAATAGAGAACCAGCGAAGGAGAGTAGCTCTGATGCACGACAACGGCTGTTTGGAGCCGTTTTGCATCCCTGAAACATCCTTGGGATAGGAAACAACTTTGAAACACTAAAATAGATAGGAAATCGTGGAGTAAAAAAATCGATGCCAAAACGACGTTGTTTTGAAGTCAGGTGCCAAACCAAACACGGCCTCCCATCTTCCTGGCTTCCTGCCTCCTTCCCCCCATTCGATTCAAAAATTAGAAGACCAAACCCTCTCCTCTTCTCTCTAGCTCTCCTCTACATTGACCTGCATGACAACGACAAAGACAACACAATTTGACTGAAAAATCTCTGTCGCCATTGTTGACGTTGTGCTTGAGCTCCAGCTACCACTGCTCGTCGTTGGTTGTCCCAAAAATCTCTCCACCCCTCCGCCGCTTGAGCTTGCATCGTCCAGCGTTGCTCATTGTCATTTGGCCTGAGCAACCACCACCAACCACTGCCAATTCCTTCGGTCATTGTCGTTGATCGCTACTTCCTGCCGGCTGCCCGTGTTAGTCACCGATGTGTTGTCTTGAACCACAGCTAATGGTGCTTTAGATATATTTAATCCCGATAAGATAAATCTTCCTTTGTTTGATTTGTAAATGGATAATTATTGTTGTTGAATTCTATTCACAATTTAAGCTATTAATCCATTAATTATGTTCAGGTATTGGTTGTTCGGATTATGGTTATTGGTAATTTAGTGTTTGTGCTGCTACTTCATTGTTGATGTATGTCGTGTTGCTGTATTGCTGAGTTGGTGTGTTGCTATGATCCAGTGCTGTATCGCTAACTTGCTGTTGCTTTTTGTTGTTGTTGTGTTGATGTGTTGATGAGATTTGGTGTTGTGTTTTTGTGTTGATTCCGATTATTCATTGCTGCTTTGGTTTGAATATTGGCACAGTTGGTATTGATTATTGGAATTGTGATGTGATTCGGTGTCGTGGTATTGTTTTGATTATTGGAATTTGTGTTGTGATCCAGATTATTGAAATTGTGCTGTGAGCCGGTGCTGTTTTAATTATTGGAATTGTGGTGTTGTTTTTATTATTGGCATTGTGGTGTTGTTTTGCTGTGACAGCCATCTCGTGGCTTTTAGTGCTAGTGCCAGTGGTAGTGGCAGTGTTGGTGTTAGTGTTAGTGTATCTTCTAAGGATGAAAGTGATAATCCTCTTTGGAAATATGTTACTAGAGGGAAAAAACTAGCGGAGTGGGGACTATTTTATGAACCTGTAACTTTTGTAATCAAACAAAGTAAGGAAGTTACACTAGAGTAAGGGCTCATTTATTAAATATTCCGGGGAAAGGTATTGTAACTTGTAAGAAAGTGAGGATGGAGGACAAGATTGAGATGGAAAAGTTAGAAAAAGAGGCTATGAAGAGAAAAAAGAGCCGATGATATGCTTCCAAAGAATGTGTCTTTACCTCATTCAAGTGGTTCTAATTCGACAATGGATATGTCTTTTTTTAAGAAGAGAAAGGTAACTGAGAACAATCCCATTGAGAAAGCATTCAATATTCAAGCACGCTATGAATTACATGCATTGATTGCTAGAATGTTTTACACTGGTGGTGTTCTATTTAATTTGGCACGAAATCCTTTTTTTATGGAAGCTTTTACTTTTGTTGGTAACCATAATTTACCTGGTTATGTTGCACTGGATAATAATAATTTGAGAACAAGTTTACTTCAAGAAGAGAATGAAAACATAGAGAGGTTAGTACAACCAATCAAGAAGACATGGAGGGAAAAAGGTGTTACTATTATGTCTAATGGTTGGAGTGATCCACAAAGAAGACCATTGATATATTTTATTACGATTTGTGATGCAAGTTCTATGTTTTTAAAGGCTGTTGATTCTTCAGGTGAGATCAAAGATAGACACTTTATTTCTAGGTTGCTAAAAGAATTCATTGAGGATGTGGGTTATCATAATGTTGTACAAGTCATCACCGATAATGCATCAAATTGTAAAGTGGCTAGTAAGATCATTGAACAGATCTATCCTAATATCTATTGGACTCCTTGTATTGTTCATACGCTTAACCTTGCATTGAAAAATATTTGTGCTGCAAAAAATCTAGAGAACAATATTGATACATATGAGGAGTGCCATTGGATAAATGAAATTTATGGAGATGCTATACAAATTAAGAATTTTATAATGATGCATTCCATGACATTATCTATCTTCAATAGATTTTCCATATTAAAGTTGCTAATACTCATTTCGTTCAAGTTGTTGTTACCTTAAAGAGAATGAAGCTTATAAGATCTATTCTTCAAGCAATGGTGATGAGTGAATAATAGTTGTGTTATAAAGCTAATAACGTTGGAAAAGCAAGGTTTGTGAAAGAAAAACTAATTGATGATTTATGGTGGGATTAAGTTGATTATATTCTTAAGTTCACATAACCTATGTACCATATGATTAGAGAGTATGATGTTGATAAACCAATCCTTTACCTTGTTTATGAAATATGGGATACAATGATTGATGAAGTGAGAAATGCCATTTATAAACATGAATGTAAGGAACATGGAGAAATATCTTCTTTTTTTCAAGTGATATACGTCATACTCACAGCTCGTTGGACCAAAAGTAATACACCTCTTCATTGCTGGCATATTCATTAAATCCAAGGTAACCTTAACTCTCTAATTCAATAATATTTTTCAAATATTCCTTTGTTTCTTCAATTTGACAATTAATAATTGGTGAAATATTATTTTGTTAATTTTCTCATTTCAATGAAGGTATTATGGTGATGTTTGGTTAGATGCTAAATTAACTAGAGTTCTCCTTCTAGAGATGAGGAGATCTGTATCGAAAGAAACAAATGTTTTAGAAGACTTTTTTCCTATCCAAGAAGATCGTTCAAAGGTTAATTTGGAGTTTGCTAATTTTTCTCTTAATCACGATTCATTTGGTGAATTTGATTCTCTTTATGATAGAGATGTTCTTAATCCAAAAGCTTGGTGGGGAGTTCATGGCTCAAGTGCGCCATTGCTTCAAAATATTGCTCTTAAATTGCTTGATCAAGTATCTCCTTCTTTATGTAATAAACATAATTGGAGTACATATGGTTTCATTCATTCTATGAAGAGGAATAGATTTCTTCCTACACGTGTTGAGGATTTGGTGTTTGTTCATAACAATCAACGTCTTTTATCAAGAAAACTTACACAATACAAAAAACAAAAATCAATGATGTGGGACATATATGGTGGTGATTTTAGTTCTTATGAATACATTGGATTGCTTGATATCCCGAGTTGGAGGTGGTGATCTTTAAAGAAACAAATGTTGATGAGGATGAAGTAGAAGTAGTTGATGCCACTCATGAAGGAGAGTAAAATTGATGAATATTTTATCTAGCTATTTCGAGTTTATGGTTATTAGTAACTTAGTATGAAATTGAGATATGTTTTAGTTATGTAAACTCTGAATATCTTTTACAACTATTTTGTTTCAGTTATGTAAACTTTAAATTTCTATTTATGACTAGCTTGGTTTGGTTATGTAAACTTTGAATTTCAATTAATGACTAATATATGGTGTGGTTGAATTCAAGCTTGATAAGTCTTACAAAGCTGGTGAGCCCCTAGTTGTATGGTAAGATTACATGTCTTAGATAATAGTCACTTTCATTTGATAAAATTAATCATAATGAGGGAATTTTTTAAGTTTCTACATTACCCGTTATGGAAATTTTTTAGCTACCCTAGCATCTCTGTACTTGTTGCATTACTAATCATTTTACTGGATGTTGATGTTGCATTAGGTGTGGTCCACAGTCTAATTCCAACCTACTTCTTAAGTATGGTTTTGTTGATGAAGATAATCTATATGATCGTATTGTAGTGGAAGTGGGTTGGTTGTTTGTTTTATCTTCTTTATATCCCCCAACAAACTTCACACAACCCCACTTCCAAGCAACTTAAGTTCCCTTAGTCTCTGGTTAGTGTGTGATTACAATTGCTGGTGTTTGGAGTCCTTTTCATTTAGGTCATTCTAAGATGCATTTTTCTTTCCCTTCCCCCAAAAAAGAAAATTGAAAGAAACCAAGGAAAGCAAAAGAGAATTAGTCTCATTTGTCTTATATAATTCTGTTGTATTTATTGTAACTTGCACTAAATGTTAAGGATCCTCAATATCAAGATAAGAGAAGGGTGATTCAAAGAAATAAGAAGCTTACCATACAAAATTTTCATGTGAGAGTCCTAAAACTCTTTGGAAGCTCATTTTTGAGATAATCATTTAGAGGAATTTTTGGATTCTGTTCTATTGGTGTAGGTGTATGTAGGAAAGGAAAAATAAGCTATCTCCAACATGCTTCCCTATCTTCATCTAGGCTATGTTTCTGATCCTTTAGAGATGGAATATGTTATTTCTTCTCAAGGTCCCATTTGTCTTGTAAGCCCACAATCTTGGGGTGTTTATTAACTACAAACTATCCTGCAATATCAGTGTACATCACATATATCCCTATCTAATACAAGTATTCGAACAATATGGTGGATATGTTATAGGTCAGCCCTTGTATGGAGCGCACAGTTTTGGACCAGCTCTCAGAGTATTTTGCATCCTGTATGGCTTGCTATCCTACTTCCTTAATCGAAGATGAATCCTTGGTCACTTTTGTCCTGATTAAGTCTCTATAAGTAAAGACATCTTCTTAGACTTAAATTGATGTCTATATTTCAACTGGCAGATAATAGTGTGTGTCCAAGAAAGCGGGTAGGCACACAGCTTCTCAAGATGGAAAAGAAAATGTTGCATGCATGCTTGCATACAACCATTTTCGTTTAGTTATGTAAAATTTAAATTTCTATTTATGACTACCTTGGTTTGGTTATATAAACTTTGAATTTCAATTTATGACTAATGTAGTGTGTGTGTGTGTGTGTGTGTGTGTATTTTTCCGTTTCCTCCCGTTCCTGTTTCCTGATTTTTCAGGATTTGGCATTTTCCCGTTTCTCCTTGTCCCCATCCCTACGTTCCTGTCCTCGTCCCCGTGCATCACAAGAGAGAAACCTATTGCAATAAATGAACATAGAAGAAGAATAAAAAAAATTATGTAGGGAGAAGGACAGATAGGGGACCAACATCCGAAAAAAAAAGATAAACAAAGAAAAAGAGACAAGGGGAGCAGAGTGAAGAGAAAAAGAAAGAGACATGCGTGGAAGAAAAAGAGAGAAGAAATTCTATATAGAAGACAAATTAGGAGAAAGAAAGAAAAAGAAAAACAATATGTGAGCCAGGAGAGTAGTAGACATGCCAGCACACAGAGAGAGAACAACCAATGTATGAAGGCACGTAGAAAAAGTATATGAAAAGAAAAAAAAATAGGGCAACCTAAAAGACAGGTGGCGGAAGGGAGAAGGGCACCGAAAGAAAGGCAACACAGAGAGAAAAAGAAAGAAAAGAGGCTAGAAGAATTTATTTCAAATAAAATGACTCAAATTTTTATCCATAATTAATCTTGGTTATTCATTTCTCTATTTCTAATCTATATATATATATTATGACTGGATAGTTATTAATTATTGGGGAATAAATTAAAACCCTATGTTATGGTTTAAGATATGATTTTTTTTCTTTATTTCATGGCATTATTCTTTAACTCTATTGTAATTGTTTTCGTTTATATATATGTTTCTATCAAGCATGATTTATATAGTACATGTCTTGTTATAGTTTTCTCATAGAAACAGTATGTAGGATTGTATGCGTGCTAGATGATTATATAAATATGCTAAGGTTTTTATATATATAATTCTTCTAGGTTAGATAACAAGTCGCCTAATAGCTTTGTGATTCTAACAGGATTAATGGAAAAAATGAGAAAAATACAACTAGACATACTTATTGTACTAGTATGATTACTTAGATTGACATCCTTCCCCTTGTACTTAATTCTTTAAATCTATTTAAATATAGGAGCTACTTGTTGCATATTTAATAGGATTTAATATTAGTGCTTTGTTGTATTAACTATTTTAGGGAAGTAATATAAGGTGTATAGACCTGCTTTTGGCTTACAACTTGGTCAGTCTCCTTCTCATGATTAAAAGATGACTTAGAAATTATTATTATATTCTGACCTAATATAGTGATAGATTTAGATTTTTCTAGCACGTTTATCATATTTGTAGTTATCTATTATTTTTATTATTTTATTTTATTTATTACTTTTATTATTTTCTAACTAAAAACCCCACATTTGTGTTCATATTATTATTTATTTTGCATAATTTAAAGTTTTTATTTATTTATTTATTTATTTTTATTATTTTGAGCTAGTTAAATAAAAATGAGTCATCTCAATTCCCGGTATAGAACAATCTCTTATTTACTAGTACTACAATTAACTATAAGAGGGTTTAAATTACGTTTCGGCTACGGCCACACAAGGTTGCTACTATTGTGGTTGCTATAAGTTGGATGAGTGTAGGGGTCATCAATTTTTCTTCTTTTTTAGGTTTTAATCCCACATATGTTTTGGAGCCTTAAGTCATTTCCCCTTATACTGAAACCCCATTCGCTACTTTGAGACTTTGTTAGAATTGTGTACTCGTTTAGCTCAGTTTATTTATATTATGGTTTTTGCTTAAGTTTAAAGTTGCTCAAGAATTTTTAGTTGTCTATATATTGTTAATTAGGTGATGTACACTCCTCTCTTGATGCTATGTTTTGGTTGTTAATAATTTTAAAACAAAAATTTTGGTTGGTAAAAATGAAGGTATTACATATACATAACTTACATTTTCATTCTATAAACAATAGTCAACTAGTGTGGACAAACCAATCAACTACTTGTTCTAGGGTTTTAGATTTGTTTCATTATTTTGATTAAAATCTTGATCAAATGTTTATAAAACCTCATGATTATGATTTATTTTATGTTAATAAACGTACTCTAGTGTGTTACGAATATGTTCATAATATATTCTTAGTACATTATTTTATTTTACATCACTAAAAATCTTCCAAAAGTTTTTTTTTTTTTGAGATTTTATCACCTACTCACTTTCTTCTCTCATTTTCCCTCTCCTCTGGTAGAGGGAGTCTTGTAACCATATTATTGAGTCATTTTTGTGTATTATATCCCTTTCTCCTTTGTTATAATGATGAGACATTACACTTGGCCCTTTACACTTGACCCTTAAAATCAACCATTCTCTCTCTCTCTCTCTCTCTCTCTCTCTACACACACGCGCGCACACACACACACCCCTCCATCCCTCCTCATTTCTAATCAAGATAGCTAGGGTGAGCTCACATACCTAATTTCATTTTCCCTCACAATTCACTACACTATACTAAGATATTAAACCAATACTCCATTTTTTTTAAAATCCTAATTAAAAACCTTATTACAACTTAATGTGGTGTGTGATTCTTATCATAGAAATAATAGATGGATATTATGTATTAAGGTGTTTAATATGTGTGTTCGAATTGGGGTGGAATATCAATTAGATTAAATAGTTTAAAAATAGAATATTAGGGTTTTTGGTGTCAGCAACCAATCAAAGCCTACTGGTCAGACTGGTTAATTAAGGTAGAGCTAGTAGCACCAGAGGGTCTATAGGGACGACTAACGATCGATCGAGGTTATATGGGTGTTGGGCTAAGTGATTTTTATGTACATTTTTATGTTGTTTTTATTTTGTGAGTCCTTCCTTTTATCCTTATTCACCTCCTATCAACCTCCTCTCACCTTGGATCAAATTCTCACTTGTTCCTTTTCCTTTGTCCAATATCTTAACCATAATCACTTCACCTCACCTCTCACGCCATCTCTTATACTTTGTACTCACTCTCAACACTTCATAAAAGTGTTGGAAAAGCAAGCCTTGGTCAGTCCTTCCTCTCTCCTCTTGGTTGATGTTCAAGTTATCTTTATGCTCTGGTGCCTTCATTTGTTTTATTCTTCCTTGGTCTTCAACCCTTAGTGGTTTGTGCTCACTCTTCTATCCTCTTTCTCTTTGAATTTTACCTAAGTGATTAAAGAATGCCTCCCACTTTTGTTTTCCAAGATGAAAACTAAACCCCGCCCTTCTTCTCCTCTCCATTTTCTTTCATTCTTTAACTTCTAAAATCTTGAATCTTAACTCTTTGGTATGAGAGAGAGAGAGAGAGAGAGAGAGAGAGAGAGAGAGAGTTAAATTCATTAGATTGGTGAAGTTTTGATTCAAGCTTGTTCCCCCAACACCATTTTTATAAATCTTGAGGGTTACTCTTCTCTCTTTTATTTTCTCTCTTCTATTCTAACATTTACCATAATTATTTTATTTAATTCTTGTATTTTTCTTATAGGTGATTGGATTATGAAATAAGGTTATTTAGGATCAATTTTGTGTAGAGACCAGTATAGCCTTTGGTAAGGATACAAATCACTATTTTAGGGAGTTTTTTTGTGACTATGCATTAATTTTACAATTTTTTACATTATCATGTTTCATTATAGAAATCATGCTAGTTAATATTTTAAATTTGTACCCATTTACTATTTGGTAAAATGCATGATTTTATAAGTTTTGTGACTTTATAAGTAGTTGTTATGTTTTATGACTTGCTAGGATTTGTCATAAAATTCTAAGAGTGGTGGTATATTATGTTATATTCTAAGTCTTGGATTAGTAGATTAAAATATTTATAAATATGAAATTCAGTGAATTATTTTGAGATATCAAAATTTGAGCATGTTGTGCTTTTGGGAAGTCTCGACCATATGGTATTTATGGTGTTATGGATTGTTTCAATTTTGGTAAGTTGTATTTTAGGATAATAATAATAATAATAATAATAATAATAATAATAATAATAATAATAATAATAATAATGGTGTTGTGTGTAAAATTGGTAAAGTATGGAGACTTGTAGAATTTTGTAAATTATAATGGAGCTTCAAACATAGGGGTAATATGGTCATTTTAGTGAGTTTGAGGGGGGGATATTTCATTGTATTCTTTGGGATTTTTACAATAAATTTGATATATAATGAAATGCCCCGAAAAATTCTAATCTAAAATATTATATTTAAATGAGATTTTATCATAAAGATTAATTAAATAAATTATTTTGATTAAAATAAAAGGAAATTAATTAGGAAAAATCAAGGATAAATTTATAAGTGTGTTAATTAAGAGAAATTGGGTATTTTAGCTAATTAAGGATTTGTATTTTAGAAATTAACTAAATAAATTATTTTATTTAAAATAATGAGGAGAAAATAGTTTCAAATTAATATTAATTTTATAAATAATTTAATTGGAAGAAAATTAGGGTTTTTGCTAATTAAAATAGAAGTTATGGAAAATCTATTAAAAATCCTAATTTAGCCTAAAAAGGGATTTAAATATTATTTTATTTAAATATTATTATTTTTAAATATCCTAAATATTTAGATTAATTTAATTGGGCCTAACCTATTTTATTTCTCCTTTCCTTTTTCCCTTTTTCTTTTTCTTTCTTCCTTTTTCCTTTTCTTTTTCTTTCTTTTTCTTTTTCCTATTCTCCTCGCCGAACTGGGCCAGCTCGCGGCCCAGTTCCCCTTTTTCTTTTCTTCTTCTTCTTCTTCGGCGCGGCCCAGCCCGCGCGGCTGTTTCTTCTGCCAACGCAACGCCGAGTTTTGTTCCTTTTGTCGCCGAAACTCGTCGTTCCATTTAATCCGTTACCCCTCGCGCCCGTTGCCTTTCTTCCGCCCGAATAAGCGCTGCGTTTCGTCCGTGTTACGGCCGAAGCTCGTCGTTTCATTTAATGCACACTCGACCGCGCGCGAACCGGCCCGGTTCTCCCCTTTTTTCTTTCTTTCCCCGGCCGACCGGCCGCCTCCCTTCCTTCTTCCTTCTTCCTCCTTCCTCCTCCGTCGACGCTGCTGCACCTTCGACCCCGTCAATGGCATCTCCGGTTACGGTCAATAATACCGGCCTTTTCTTGTCTCATTGTCTTCCTATTAACTCCAGAAATAACTTCGTATAATTATTTGACGTTAACTCTCGGCCGTTTCTCCTCCCCAACCTCTCGAAACCCCGAAGCCAACCCAAACGTCGACCGACCGTTTTCCGACGCCGGCTGCCCAAATCCTTGCATTTAACACTTCCATGTCAACCTCCAGCTCCTCTTTATCCATTCCAACATCTATAAATAGCCTAATGGTAGGACCTTTGGATTTCTTTTCTTCCCCGAAACCCTCGGCCCGAGCTGCCGCCACCCCAACTTCAGACGCCTCATCCGCCACCTTCGGCCAACATCAGCGCCACCGAAACATTCCATTCTCTTCCCTGAAAATTCCTCTAGTTAACCAGACTATTTTTACCTCTCGATTATTCTTGCACGAGCCTCCATAGCCGTGCCAAGTTGGATGCTCGTTCTCGCCGGAATTTTACCCAGAAAGCCTTAAACCGCCTTCCACCGCCGTGCGCCGCCACATTTGGATGCACCACCACCATCATTTTGTCCCTCTCCTCTTGGGCAACAATAAACACCTCTTATATCACCTCAATTCTCCCTATCTTTTTCCCAACATTCATCTTTCCCTCTTTTCTTCTGTTTTTCCGGCCACCGTCGCCGCCGCCGTGAACCACCGCCGGTGCCACCCATCCCCACCAGCTTAAGGTTGAACCCTAGACCCTCTCAACCATTTTCCATATTAGTATATGCCTTGATTTAATTTATTTCAATTATTTGCATATAATTACCATTATTATTATTCTTAATATGTTTTATTACTATTTGATGAGAAATTTTATTCTGAATTTTACTTGCAGGGTGGAGAGTGGTAATAAAACAATATTATTGTTAGTTTTGAATTTTAAGTTATTAATTGAATTATTATGGGATTATTATCATTCTTCTTAGTATTATTATTAATATTATAATTATTAGAATATTTATTATTATTATCATTTTATTAATTATTCTGGAAAATCTTAGGCCCTAATTTTGTATTAACATTTGCACTTATTTATTTTAGTATTATTGTTTCTATTGTTCTTATAACTATTGATAATAATATTATCATTATCTTTATTATTTTAATGTTATTATATATGTTAGTAATTTTATTATTATTATTAAATAATTGTTAAGTCATTAGTTATAAGTAGGGTCGAAACCCCACTTTAAATTTTAAAGCTTATTATTATTATTATTATTATTATTATTATTATTATTATTATTCTCATTGATATTAGTTTTATTATCTTTGATATTATTATATTAGTATCATTATTATTATTAGGGTAAAGTCTTGAATCCTATATTATCAAGTTTTATAATATCTCTATTATTTTTATGTCTTTAGCAAAGTTAGAATTTTGTTAAGGTTATTATTTGGTCAAAGCCCTAAGGAGGCGTAGGAACGTGCTCCAAGACCGGTGTCGTTTCAGGTAAGGGGTGCTAAGGCCTTTTATGTGCTAATGTGCATTGTGTGCCTCGTATGCTATGCATTCTATGTTTATGATTATTAATTATGCCGTATATGCTATGACATGGAGTTGAAGTATGTTTTCGTATGGCATGTGTATTATTTGTGTATGACCCTGTAAGACATGCATGTGAGGATGTTGATATGATTTTATGTGGGAGAAAGGATGAAAAAGGAGGATGGGGAAAGAAGTTGACTAAGGGAAGTGAGTTGACCTAATTTTATGAATTTATGAGGAATAATCTATTGCATGGTTTTATTTGGAAGAATGTAATCTATGATGTTATATGGGAGAATCGAATTATTGTTTAATTGGGAGAATCTAATTTATGATTTGTGTGGTAAAATCCAATTTATGGTTTTATATGGGGAAGTTTAATTTATGGTTTGGTATGATTTTATGTGAGAGAAATTAATATATGGTTTGTATGGAAGAATTTAATTTATGATTTGATTGGGAGAATATAATTTATGATTTGTTTGGGAGAATCTAATTTATGGTTTTGCTTGGGAGATTCTAATTTATGATTTTATGGGGAAGAATCTAACTTATGGTCTTGTATGGTAGAATCTAATTTGTGGTTATGAAAGGGGAGAATCTAATCAATTGTATTATGTGGAAAAATCTTTGGGTTTTATATGATTTGAATCTTTGTGTTGGTATGGATTGAATTTAGGGTTTTGTGTGAATGAATCTTTGGGTTGTATATGGTTTGAACTTAGGGTTTGGTAAGGATGGATACTTAGTTTGGTATGAATGAATCTTTGGGTTTTATATGGTTTGAATATGAGGTTTGGTATGAATGAATCTTTGAGTTATGTGGATTGATTTTAGGGTTTTGTATGATGAGACTCTGGGTTTGTATAATGGTTAATGGTTGTATGGTGGTATTAGGGTTTGAATGGAAGTTAATAATTGCATGGGATGTGTAAAGTTTTTATGAGAGTGAAGTTTATGTATGGAACGCTGCTTTGGGATTTAAGGAAGGTAATGTAAGTGTTGTTTGGGTGTTTAAGCACTTGGGATGAAAAATATCATGTGGAGCAAATTAAGGGTACGAAGTAGACTAAATTAAGGTTTTGGGATAAAACCCTAGAGTGAGATGTGAAGTAGAATTGGAGGATAAGTGTAAAGGGAGCGATCCATGCATGGCTAGGGTTTGGTGGTAGCATATGTGTATGTGGTGATTAAAGATGATGATGAATATGGAATTTATGATTTATGATTCGTGCATGTGCATGGTGAAAGCCTTTGAATAAGATACTTAAGACATTAATCACGTAAAGTGGAAGATGTTGAGACGGGCCCAGACCGATCCACCGGCATAATAGTGGCAGGGAATGTTTTCCCTCGCGACCGATCCACCGGCTAAAATAGTGGCAGGGCATGTACCCTCGCGACCGATCCACCGGCTATAATAGTGGGGGATCCCGAGCTCAACAAAACAAAACGTTAAATGTTGAACGATATGGGAAGACACTAATCACTTAAAGTGAAACACCGTACGAGAAGGGGCCAGACCGATCCACCGGCTATAATAGTGGCAGGGTATGTTACCCTCGCGACCGATCCACCGGCTAAAATAGTGGCAGGGAACGTTTCCCTCGCGACCGATCCACCGGCAAAAATAGTGGGGTTCCCGTAATCGTATGGACTTGAATAAAAGTATGGTGTGACATGATTCTGATAAGAGATTAATTAAACAATTAATCTGGATTATATGGGCCTTTGTACTTTTACCTGAATTGTTCATATACCTTTATGATGTTATGTTGGATTATGCCCTGTTATTATTCTGCATGGATTATGTGCTTATGTGTTGGCCTTAGTGCTCGGTTACCTTACTCAGTACGTAGCGTACTGATCACCCTTTTCATGGGTGCTGCTCATTCCCACGAGTAGTATGCCCTTCTGATTTGTGCAGGTGGGCGAGATATCAGTTGGGGTTGAGTGTTGAGCATGTTGGGCTCGAGATTCAAGAGAGTTGTGGCCATATCATAGTCTTTATATGACTCTAATTCTTTTTGTTAAACTTTTATCGGTTGTAAGTTTAATTCTCTTTTGGAAATGAATTACATTTCTTGATGCGTACTCTGAATTTGTTTTACAACCGTTTAATGCTTATTTGGAAATTGAATTGTATTGGTTATTTCTTTTCTTAGCCTTAGCACTTGGTACTGGAACGGTCAGAGAGAACCGGTCTGGTACTAAGTGTGGCGGTAACACTTCCAGAATTCACAGGTTTTCAGTGCTTCTAATTTAATTGCTTCCGCTTTTAAGAAAAAAAAAATTAGTGAATTTTGGGGTGTTACAAAGTGGTATCAGAGCGGTTGTTCCTTTCGGACACGCTCTTTTGTTTTTTTTAAATGTTTTAAGCTGATACCACAAGTGGTATCAAAGCAGGTTTCGACCATGCTCTTCTACTTTTAAACTTTTAAGATGATACCACAAGATGGTATCGAAGTTGATTTCAACCAAGCTCCTTATTTTTAAATTTTTCTTTAAGCTGATACCACAAGGTGGTATCAAAACTGGTTCCGATAACCACGCTCTTGTTCGAAAATTTTTAATTTAACCAAGTGTTCCTTGTTTTTAAAAATATTTACGCTCAGAGTTGGTTTTAAAAAAAAAACCATTTTCTATTTTAAATGTTTAGCTGATACCACAAAGTGGTATCGGAGTGGTTGATTCTTCGAACACGCTCTTTCGATTTTAAAAATTTTTAAGTTGATATCACAAGTTGGTATTGAATCTGGTTTTGACTGTGCTCTTTTGTTTTTAATATTTTTAAGTTGGTACCACCATTTGGTACCAGTGAGGTTGATCTTTTTAATTACGCTTCTTCTTGAAATTATATTTGGCTTACGAGTTTGTTTGTTATTAGTTTTGAAGCGTGTTTCGGTATCTTTTGATTTTAATCTTTTTAATTTGATACTAAGAGTAGTATCATTTTCAAAATGAATTGGGATTAAAAAGTTCTCCTTGAATTGAAATCGTTTTTAAACGAAAAAGAATTCATTTATTTTAAAATATTTTCATTCCGGCCACAGTGAGAAGAGAAGGGTAGAATTTTAATTAAGTTTATTCTTAAGGGGGTAGTTTTTACAAGTATTTTTTTTGTATGGTGTCCTTATTTCCGTTAATTTAAATTTTCTTTGGTAAGTTTATCCCTAAGGGGGTAGTTTATATAGATAGTAATGTTATTTTGGTTTCTAACAACATAGAGCATTTCCTCCCTAACCTTAAGCGCTCCCGGAGACTTCGGGGGCGAAGTCTGTTTTTAAGGGGGTAGTAATGAAATGCCCCGAAAAATTCTAATCTAAAATATTATATTTAAATGAGATTTTATCATAAAGATTAATTAAATAAATTATTTTGATTAAAATAAAAGGAAATTAATTAGGAAAAATCAAGGATAAATTTATAAGTGTGTTAATTAAGAGAAATTGGGTATTTTAGCTAATTAAGGATTTGTATTTTAGAAATTAACTAAATAAATTATTTTATTTAAAATAATGAGGAGAAAATAGTTTCAAATTAATATTAATTTTATAAATAATTTAATTGGAAGAAAATTAGGGTTTTTGCTAATTAAAATAGAAGTTATGGAAAATCTATTAAAAATCCTAATTTAGCCTAAAAAGGGATTTAAATATTATTTTATTTAAATATTATTATTTTTAAATATCCTAAATATTTAGATTAATTTAATTGGGCCTAACCTATTTTATTTCTCCTTTCCTTTTTCCCTTTTTCTTTTTCTTTCTTCCTTTTTCCTTTTCTTTTTCTTTCTTTTTCTTTTTCCTATTCTCCTCGCCGAACTGGGCCAGCTCGCGGCCCAGTTCCCCTTTTTCTTTTCTTCTTCTTCTTCTTCGGCGCGGCCCAGCCCGCGCGGCTGTTTCTTCTGCCAACGCAACGCCGAGTTTTGTTCCTTTTGTCGCCGAAACTCGTCGTTCCATTTAATCCGTTACCCCTCGCGCCCGTTGCCTTTCTTCCGCCCGAATAAGCGCTGCGTTTCGTCCGTGTTACGGCCGAAGCTCGTCGTTTCATTTAATGCACACTCGACCGCGCGCGAACCGGCCCGGTTCTCCCCTTTTTTCTTTCTTTCCCCGGCCGACCGGCCGCCTCCCTTCCTTCTTCCTTCTTCCTCCTTCCTCCTCCGTCGACGCTGCTGCACCTTCGACCCCGTCAATGGCATCTCCGGTTACGGTCAATAATACCGGCCTTTTCTTGTCTCATTGTCTTCCTATTAACTCCAGAAATAACTTCGTATAATTATTTGACGTTAACTCTCGGCCGTTTCTCCTCCCCAACCTCTCGAAACCCCGAAGCCAACCCAAACGTCGACCGACCGTTTTCCGACGCCGGCTGCCCAAATCCTTGCATTTAACACTTCCATGTCAACCTCCAGCTCCTCTTTATCCATTCCAACATCTATAAATAGCCTAATGGTAGGACCTTTGGATTTCTTTTCTTCCCCGAAACCCTCGGCCCGAGCTGCCGCCACCCCAACTTCAGACGCCTCATCCGCCACCTTCGGCCAACATCAGCGCCACCGAAACATTCCATTCTCTTCCCTGAAAATTCCTCTAGTTAACCAGACTATTTTTACCTCTCGATTATTCTTGCACGAGCCTCCATAGCCGTGCCAAGTTGGATGCTCGTTCTCGCCGGAATTTTACCCAGAAAGCCTTAAACCGCCTTCCACCGCCGTGCGCCGCCACATTTGGATGCACCACCACCATCATTTTGTCCCTCTCCTCTTGGGCAACAATAAACACCTCTTATATCACCTCAATTCTCCCTATCTTTTTCCCAACATTCATCTTTCCCTCTTTTCTTCTGTTTTTCCGGCCACCGTCGCCGCCGCCGTGAACCACCGCCGGTGCCACCCATCCCCACCAGCTTAAGGTTGAACCCTAGACCCTCTCAACCATTTTCCATATTAGTATATGCCTTGATTTAATTTATTTCAATTATTTGCATATAATTACCATTATTATTATTCTTAATATGTTTTATTACTATTTGATGAGAAATTTTATTCTGAATTTTACTTGCAGGGTGGAGAGTGGTAATAAAACAATATTATTGTTAGTTTTGAATTTTAAGTTATTAATTGAATTATTATGGGATTATTATCATTCTTCTTAGTATTATTATTAATATTATAATTATTAGAATATTTATTATTATTATCATTTTATTAATTATTCTGGAAAATCTTAGGCCCTAATTTTGTATTAACATTTGCACTTATTTATTTTAGTATTATTGTTTCTATTGTTCTTATAACTATTGATAATAATATTATCATTATCTTTATTATTTTAATGTTATTATATATGTTAGTAATTTTATTATTATTATTAAATAATTGTTAAGTCATTAGTTATAAGTAGGGTCGAAACCCCACTTTAAATTTTAAAGCTTATTATTATTATTATTATTATTATTATTATTATTATTATTATTATTATTATTCTCATTGATATTAGTTTTATTATCTTTGATATTATTATATTAGTATCATTATTATTATTAGGGTAAAGTCTTGAATCCTATATTATCAAGTTTTATAATATCTCTATTATTTTTATGTCTTTAGCAAAGTTAGAATTTTGTTAAGGTTATTATTTGGTCAAAGCCCTAAGGAGGCGTAGGAACGTGCTCCAAGACCGGTGTCGTTTCAGGTAAGGGGTGCTAAGGCCTTTTATGTGCTAATGTGCATTGTGTGCCTCGTATGCTATGCATTCTATGTTTATGATTATTAATTATGCCGTATATGCTATGACATGGAGTTGAAGTATGTTTTCGTATGGCATGTGTATTATTTGTGTATGACCCTGTAAGACATGCATGTGAGGATGTTGATATGATTTTATGTGGGAGAAAGGATGAAAAAGGAGGATGGGGAAAGAAGTTGACTAAGGGAAGTGAGTTGACCTAATTTTATGAATTTATGAGGAATAATCTATTGCATGGTTTTATTTGGAAGAATGTAATCTATGATGTTATATGGGAGAATCGAATTATTGTTTAATTGGGAGAATCTAATTTATGATTTGTGTGGTAAAATCCAATTTATGGTTTTATATGGGGAAGTTTAATTTATGGTTTGGTATGATTTTATGTGAGAGAAATTAATATATGGTTTGTATGGAAGAATTTAATTTATGATTTGATTGGGAGAATATAATTTATGATTTGTTTGGGAGAATCTAATTTATGGTTTTGCTTGGGAGATTCTAATTTATGATTTTATGGGGAAGAATCTAACTTATGGTCTTGTATGGTAGAATCTAATTTGTGGTTATGAAAGGGGAGAATCTAATCAATTGTATTATGTGGAAAAATCTTTGGGTTTTATATGATTTGAATCTTTGTGTTGGTATGGATTGAATTTAGGGTTTTGTGTGAATGAATCTTTGGGTTGTATATGGTTTGAACTTAGGGTTTGGTAAGGATGGATACTTAGTTTGGTATGAATGAATCTTTGGGTTTTATATGGTTTGAATATGAGGTTTGGTATGAATGAATCTTTGAGTTATGTGGATTGATTTTAGGGTTTTGTATGATGAGACTCTGGGTTTGTATAATGGTTAATGGTTGTATGGTGGTATTAGGGTTTGAATGGAAGTTAATAATTGCATGGGATGTGTAAAGTTTTTATGAGAGTGAAGTTTATGTATGGAACGCTGCTTTGGGATTTAAGGAAGGTAATGTAAGTGTTGTTTGGGTGTTTAAGCACTTGGGATGAAAAATATCATGTGGAGCAAATTAAGGGTACGAAGTAGACTAAATTAAGGTTTTGGGATAAAACCCTAGAGTGAGATGTGAAGTAGAATTGGAGGATAAGTGTAAAGGGAGCGATCCATGCATGGCTAGGGTTTGGTGGTAGCATATGTGTATGTGGTGATTAAAGATGATGATGAATATGGAATTTATGATTTATGATTCGTGCATGTGCATGGTGAAAGCCTTTGAATAAGATACTTAAGACATTAATCACGTAAAGTGGAAGATGTTGAGACGGGCCCAGACCGATCCACCGGCATAATAGTGGCAGGGAATGTTTTCCCTCGCGACCGATCCACCGGCTAAAATAGTGGCAGGGCATGTACCCTCGCGACCGATCCACCGGCTATAATAGTGGGGGATCCCGAGCTCAACAAAACAAAACGTTAAATGTTGAACGATATGGGAAGACACTAATCACTTAAAGTGAAACACCGTACGAGAAGGGGCCAGACCGATCCACCGGCTATAATAGTGGCAGGGTATGTTACCCTCGCGACCGATCCACCGGCTAAAATAGTGGCAGGGAACGTTTCCCTCGCGACCGATCCACCGGCAAAAATAGTGGGGTTCCCGTAATCGTATGGACTTGAATAAAAGTATGGTGTGACATGATTCTGATAAGAGATTAATTAAACAATTAATCTGGATTATATGGGCCTTTGTACTTTTACCTGAATTGTTCATATACCTTTATGATGTTATGTTGGATTATGCCCTGTTATTATTCTGCATGGATTATGTGCTTATGTGTTGGCCTTAGTGCTCGGTTACCTTACTCAGTACGTAGCGTACTGATCACCCTTTTCATGGGTGCTGCTCATTCCCACGAGTAGTATGCCCTTCTGATTTGTGCAGGTGGGCGAGATATCAGTTGGGGTTGAGTGTTGAGCATGTTGGGCTCGAGATTCAAGAGAGTTGTGGCCATATCATAGTCTTTATATGACTCTAATTCTTTTTGTTAAACTTTTATCGGTTGTAAGTTTAATTCTCTTTTGGAAATGAATTACATTTCTTGATGCGTACTCTGAATTTGTTTTACAACCGTTTAATGCTTATTTGGAAATTGAATTGTATTGGTTATTTCTTTTCTTAGCCTTAGCACTTGGTACTGGAACGGTCAGAGAGAACCGGTCTGGTACTAAGTGTGGCGGTAACACTTCCAGAATTCACAGGTTTTCAGTGCTTCTAATTTAATTGCTTCCGCTTTTAAGAAAAAAAAAATTAGTGAATTTTGGGGTGTTACATATAATATGTAGAGTTTTGGATAAAAATTACTTGAGTTATGAAAATAATAAATTGAGAGGTTGAGCATTTTGGTCTTTTTGGTCAAATATATAAATTTGGGTATTGTAGAGGTATTATATGAGTTGAAATATGAAAGTAATGATGTGTAAATTATCTTGATAAAGTATGAATAGTATAAAGTATGATTTTATGATAAAGTGATTAAATTGGAAATATTGGAAGATCATATGAGGTAGGACTAAAATGATTCCAAAGTGTTAAAATTATATGATTGTTGAAATTGATTGCATGGTTCTAATAGAAGTATAGAACCCTATTCTATTTTTTTTTGTTCAATCTACTAGCTTGTAGGTGTGCATACTTAAGAATTAGAGGTACAATAGTGGCCCAAGAATATTTTACCTTAAATGTGAGAGTATTAGTGATGTTGACTACCTTTCTTCCATTTACGGGGAAATGGGAGAATAAATGTTGTGTATCAATGAGGTTAAATATCTTTCTTCCATCTTTGGGGAAGAGAGGATTTGAGTGATTATATTACAAGTGGTTTCTTGATCTCAATGTGACTAAGTAAATGGGTTGTGTAAATCCCTTACTAGTAAACTTTAATTACATGTCTCTCTTAGACTGTCTTGTATCTTAATCATCTATGCATGCTTAATATTTATCTTGTCATTATGTTTCTTGTGCCACACATTCCCTTTTCTACAGATGTGTATTGTTATCGTACTTAGTATGTAGTATACTAGCCATCCTTTTCATGAGTATTGCTTATTCTCATGAGCAGTTACTGCCTTGTTCATAGGTATATGTTGATTTAATTTTTTTTTATGCTTACCTATAGTGAATAACATGGGTTAGTTCAAGTAAATGGTTGTGCAAATATTTCTCTCTATAATTTTATACATATATTTTCTATTTTATATATCCTCTTTTGCTTGTAATATTGTATCATTATAAGATCAAGTGATTTCCACACTTGCTCTTTAGGTAAGGGTAACTTTTTACCTTACGCCCAATATAAATAGGGCATAGAGAGTACCTCTTCTATGTTGGAAATTTTGGGGTGTAACACCCAAAAATGTATTATTAATGCTTCACAAATAAAAGATTAGTAGTAAATTTTAAGGTGTTACACTTAACCTTAGTAAAAGATTGGTTCTCTTCTTCCTTTTCTTTCTTTCATTCCCCAAACTAAGGTATTTCCCCTTCTTATTCCCCGTTGTTAAGCTTCACTCTCATTTATTATATTCTCTTCCTAATCTTTACTTTAATTCTCCTTTGTTTTCTTTAAGTAAAGATGAGTTAAGGTTTGAAAAGATTTGATATTCCCTTGATTATTTCTCTTTCTAAATCACTTTATTTTAGGAGGAGGTTGAGAAAATATTTTCTCTCTTTTCCAATTTTTTTTTCAAGGTTTTTATGGCTCAAAAAGGGATTTTTGTTAATCTAAAACTTTGGTTTTTATAAAGGTAATCAAGACATCTTAATAAAGGATCCACCAAGATGGATTTTTTTTTATTTGCTAAATGATTTGATTGCTAAGATAAATCAAACTTAGCTTCATGCATGTCTAGGTGCTTGAGTGATTATTTCAAGATAGTATGTGTTTAAGGGATTTCAAGAGCTTATTTATATGATCATAAAAGCATGATACTATGTGGAATCATGTATTCCAAGCATGTGTGTGTTTATATGAAGTTAAGTGTTGAAAAGGAGTTGATTTGTGCTTATCATGGCTCTCAACTTGTAACACCCCCAAATTTCACTCCTGAAAAAAATTTTTTTTGAAAGATTAAAGCGGAAGCTAGGAGCGAATTTGGAAAATGTTACCGCCACATCTAACACAAGATAAATGTCAACCATCTATCTCATGTTAGATGCAAGGCTAAAACCTGTCGACCAAATAAATCCGAATAGTAAACACTTAACAGAGTACGAGAAATTTAAAGTCAATTACAAAACCTTTAGAAATCTAAATACAATACTTGCAACTTCCAAATGTGAAAACAATTAAACAAAATAAATCCCGAAGGGTAAATATCCGGATTGCCTACTCTCTCAAGTCAAGTCTTCCACCCCGAAATAGTATCCGATCTTAAACCTGCACAAGAGGTCTGCTCCCCACCATCAGTGGATCATCACAGGACCCATTCAACCAAGGTAGTATCAGTACGGGTCCAATACTGAGTAAATCCCACTACCCTATCTTATGGGAGAGACGTAAACTATAAAATCAAGTGCATATTGAATCATGGCACATTTACGTTGATATAATATTATGCATACTCAAAACCCACATCATAAGTCCTACCATACATATATAATAACATGCAAAACATATATAACATTTATTTAAACATGTAAGTGTGGCAGCAAACATCTTAAACCAGTAAGACATTCAGATAAACTAACCGAGCATTCATGGACAATATTAAACCAACCAATCGGGCATTTTCGGACAACGCCAAACCAACCAAGCCGAATCGAGTCCTCTGCTCGTGGAAATGAGCAGCATGTAGTAATACAGATAATAAAAACCGGCTATGGTCCGGTTAGACTCATTCAGTCATTCTCTAGATCTCTGGTAATTATAATCAATTCACATCATAGTCTTTATCAATTCATGTGAGTGCGAGGACCCCACTATTATAGCCGGTGGACCGGGAATCATGCAGGGCAAAACGCGCCTGGCCACTATTATAGCCGGTGGACCGGTCATGCAGGGCAGAACGCTCCTGGCCACTATTATTCGCCGGTGGACCGGTCTGGCCCCGACTCACATGATGTTTCGCTGTAATTACTTTGTGTCTTTCCCATGTCTTATCGTTATTACGTTCGGTTTGTTGAGCACGGAATCCCCCACTATTATAGCCGGTGGACCGGAAATCATGCAGGGCAAAACGCGCCTGGCCACTATTATAGCCGGTGGACCGGTCATGCAGGGCACCCCGGCCCTAACCACTATTATTCGCCGGTGGACCGGTCTGGGTCCGGCTCAACATCTTCCTCTTTAAGTAATTAGTGTCTTAACATATCTTATTTGAAAGTATTTTACCCTTGACATGCATGGCTAACTTTATCCACACTTGTCCTCCCAGGAGGGCCCGTCCCATATCTTGGGACACTTGCGCCCTTATCACACCTCATTATCCACTCCCATTTTTCTCTTACACATAATAAAGACCAACTCTTAATGGCGTGGGTTAAGGCCCAACACCTCATGACATCCACTCCACATGCTATCTCCCTCTAAGGTTTCCCCTTGGAAACCCTAATTGGACCTATGTGGCCCAACTTTCTCTCACTTACACTACCATTACTCCATCTATCGTCCTACTCCTCATCTCATTTAGATCCAACTCCAAATCATATCGCTTTACCCCTCGATTCCACACGTGACCGAAAACCCTAGTTGGCCACTTCAACCCTAGCACCTTTCTTCTCCCACAAGTAACCCCTCTCTATTTCCCCCAATATCTCTTCTCTCCCATGACACCCATAATCCCCCTTATGCAACAATTCCCACTCTTAACCCATACTCCACTCTCCCTTAATCATTTTCACTTCCACATTTCCCAGATTACTACTTTCTCCCAAAACCCTAATCGGGTCCCTTATACACCCTTACAGCAACCTACGTATTATCTTTCATCCCAAGTCTCCAAACACTCCACAACTCTCCCTTTAGCTTATTTACACCTTAATACAACTTTTCTCACGTAACGATCATCCCCTTGCAAGCTTTATCCAACCCATGCAAACTCTCGGACTTTCCATGCAAACCCTAAAATTTCCATGCGTGGTTCTCATCTCTTATTCCTTTTGGTCAACCTCATACCCCCCTTTAGCAACTCACTTCCCATTTATTTCCTTTATCCTTTCATCTCCATGTCATAATAATAATTACCCTAACATGCATGTCCTAGAGGGTTAATTCATGCCACAGCACATCATAATCACCACGTATGGATATCACATTTATGTCATGAGAAAACACATACCACGTACCTTAACTCCAAGCTGCGCTACGCATAAAACACGTTAAGGAAAATCATGTGATACACAACAGGACATGATACATATACAAGGCACCCAAGGCATACAAGTCACGTAACACGTAAGAACCTTAGCCACATCCTTACGAAACACCCATAAGTGGAGGTAAGTAGAAACTTACCTGGATCCGAAGCTAGCTAAGCGAGATAAGAGGGAGAGAGGTCACTAGCTCGTGGATCCACGAGAAAGCTGTCCTAGATCCGATAGAAATCGAAAACTAAATTAGAAACTATTCTATCAATCAATAATTCACATATTCTAATTAAATAAACACAAACAACACAAATGATCTTTCTTAGAAAATTTGTCCAAAACTTAGGACTTAAAAGCATGGCTCTATTAAGATTTGAAATTAAAAATAAATCCAAATGGATTAATACAAATACCACTTAGGACATTGCAAATTAATTTGGAAAGCTCAAGAAAGAATAATCGATTATAAATTAATTTATCGAAAATAACTTATTCATTAGGTTTTATAACTAAATAGGTAAACCGACAATTTATATAGAACTAGATCCAAACCGATTAGATTAAAACATAATTTAAATGATTTAAAACCCAAAGACAGAAATCGATTAAATAAAAGACGCACAACAAAAATCAATTTATAAAACACTCCCCGAAGATTAGGGTTTTAGGCCCGAAAATACAATTCAGTTGAATTCTATTAATTTAATCAAATTGAATATTTAGATATGCAATTAAACATATTTTATAACATATTAAATAATCAATTTATCAAAACCAATAAAAGGAATACCCAATTCAGCATAATTAGGGTTTTTGGACCCGGAACGCAAATCCGATCAATTCTTGCTAAAATATATAAATTGACGGTTCGGAAATGTAATTAAATATATCCTAATATAAATTGTATAGTCAATTGAATAACACGACCTGGTTACATAACCCAATTTAGACCCGCAAGAGTTTTGACCTAAAAATCCAATTCCGATTAATTACGCACAATTTTCCCAAATCAACACTTCCGATATGAAATTAAATACATTTCAAATGGTATGGTAAAATCAATTGAGCGAAACGACTCAATTACGCAACCCAATTTCATTACACAAGAATTTTGACCTAGAAATCAAATTCCGATTGATTCCGCATAAATTTCTCAAATTGACGGTTCCGACATGAAATTAAACACATTTAAAAACATATTGTATAATCAATTTATCCAAAATCGCCAAATTGGACGGATCCGAAAAATTTGGGCATAACCCGGCCTAAAATTCAATTTCCCAAATTTTCAACACAAACCATACAATTAATATATCCAAATAAATCTTACAGCACATATATATATAATACAACAATCAATTTAGCTTTTCATAAGCTAAATCACATTCAATTAATCAAATCCGTATTAGGGTTTTTCAGAAAATTATACCAAACGAAAATCAACGAATCGGGACAAGGAAGGGCCGGAGGAGCTTCGTCGGAGGCCGAGGGTTGCTCGCCGGTGGTCAGCGAGGCTCGCCGGTGACCGGGCGGTGGCGCGAGTTGCGTGGCTCGCCGCTGCTGCCGCTGCTGTTCCTGCGTGCTTCGGTGGGCTGCTGCGCTACTTCGCCGGTGGCAGTCGCTCGTGGTGGTGTGTGGCAGCAGGTTGGAGGCCAGGTGTCGACGAAGGAGGAGCAGGGAGGAGGAGCTGGGGAGAGGTGGCGGCTGGCTAGGGTTTGGGAGTAGAGGGCTGCGAACAGGGCAGGGCGCAGGAGAGGGGTCGGGGTGGGGAACAGAGAAAGAAAAAGAAGAGGGGGGGGTCGGTCGGGCCGGTTGGTGCGGGTTTTTTTTTTTTTTTAATAACAAATACCCATAAAATAAAATACTAAAAATATAAAAATATTATTAGAAGATTTTATATAAAATTTATTTAACAAAAATTTATTTCATAAGGCTCCGAAAGCTTAAAATTAATAAAAAGGCTATATAAAGAATTCCGAAAACATTTTCGGAAAAATTTACCAACGAACGTAAAAATTTGTGTTATTTACGGAAATATATTATAAGGTCTCGAAAAATCATTTAGAAGCATATAATAAAACATTTAAGTCAAATTTGAATAAATCGAGACTAATTTAAATAATTTCCGAAATTGATTTTCCGTAAATCAAAAAGCATAAAACAGACGAAAATTAATTCCGAAAAGAAATTTATAAATAATTTCCGAAAATCTTTTTAAATTAAAACTTCCCGAAAATATTAAAGATTACTGAAATGAATAAATTTAAAGTCGGAAATATTTTCCTACGGATAAAATTATTAAAATAAATTTAACTATTTAAACAGAAATTCCATAATTTAAATGATACATTTCGTCAACAAAATATAACTTCAAAATAACGTCATAATCATATGACAAAGTTATAATCGAAAATAAATCTAAAATATTAAAAATAAAATACGAGAAAGAACTGGAATATATATTTTTAACCGAGACTCGAACTCATAGGAATATAATAAAATCATTGTCGTTAACGAATTTATCTAGAATGGTTCGCAACGACAACGATCAATTAAATTCAAATATGAACTCGAAATCGTCGATAAATCCATAAAATGAATCAAAATTAAGATAATTAAACATTTACATCAAATTACGTCAATCAAATCATTAAACTTAATAATTTGGATTTTAAAAATACGGGGTATTACATCACTACCCCCTTAAAAAGGAACTTCGTCCCCGAAGTTTGGGAAAATCTAAGTAGCGTAAACTTGACAAAACGATTGTATAAAATATTGATCGAAATAAATAGGTTAAAATTAAACCCGAAGAAAAGTAAAACGAGGTTTACGAAACTAAACCAAGCAAGGTTGGATCAAAACAAGGAATAGAAAGTAAAATAAAAGAAGGAAAATCGATTCTTAGCAGATCAAATACAATGGAACTCAAATAAGGAAGGATTACAAACTTAAGGTCAAAACTCAAAACGATTTACAAAAATATTATTCTTGAAAATAAGGTCTTACAAAAGAATAACAAAAGTATAACATGAAGTTCAATTGGAATAAATGAACGAGAATTCCTAAATATTACACAGCCCTAATAATACAACTAATACATAATATGCACATAAAGCTCTACACAAAAGTTATCTTTATAACATCATACAAGAAAACAAGGCTAACACTTGGCTTATCCACTCATAAAAGATCCTCATAAACACCAACCACATACTTCTAGATCAAGGGAGATTCTCAGCCCAAAACACTTCACTAACAAGCTCTCTAATATATGCTATAACCATGATAATCTAAACCCTTAAATTTGAAAATGCGGCTACTATAGCAACTACAACATTCGAGCCCACAATTTTTTTTTTATTTATCTGCTATTCATTAATAGTTCTCCTCATACAAGACAAAACTTAATACACTATCACTCACGAGCAACCAGAAAAGAAAATATGCCTACTTTACGAGGAAGGATCTTCATACATTAAAACTAAGATTACTAACACAAATACAAAACGAAAACAACCTGTGATAGAATGATAGTCGATGGAAACTAGATATAAACCCACAATGAAAGTTATATAGCATCATTAAAATCACTAGGGTAATTAGGCACTCTACACTCTATTTATGAACACAAACACCTCAATCTAACCTCAACATTATCATTGTCATTATCACAATTCCACGTTTCTCCCAATTGAAAATGATACATCTATTCAAACATCACCATTAGGGTTACAATCCTAAATTTATTACAACCCAAAAATTGAAACTACTCAACCAAAATAGATTACGATTCATGTCACATCATACTATATCCGACAAGGTATACGTTAAGATTTTTAATCCACTAAACCTGTAAGACTAGGATTAACCTAGTGGGGTCACTACCCCTTAAGGGCAAACTAATTACAAAACTATAGTAATCACAACACATAAAATACAGAGTCAACACAAATCAAGTATGTACAATCACAAATGATCATATACAAAAAGATAATTACAACAGCAAATCACAAGGCCACTTATACTACCCAATCACACTATCCTCACAAGCTAATCCGGATTTAAAATTCACTTGAAAGAAGGTAAATACATTTTCAGTTAAAACATTTAGGATCGTGAGAACCGAATCTCTAACCGAAACCCGATTCTCAACAACCAAAAGCTCTGATACCAACTTGTAACACCCCCAAATTTCACTCCTGAAAATTTTTTTTTTTTGAAAGATTAAAGCGGAAGCTAGGAGCGAATTTGGAAAATGTTACCGCCACATCTAACACAAGATAAATGTCAACCATCTATCTCATGTTAGATGCAAGGCTAAAACCTGTCGACCAAATAAATCCGAATAGTAAACACTTAACAGAGTACGAGAAATTTAAAGTCAATTACAAAACCTTTAGAAATCTAAATACAATACTTGCAACTTCCAAATGTGAAAACAATTAAACAAAATAAATCCCGAAGGGTAAATATCCGGATTGCCTACTCTCTCAAGTCAAGTCTTCCACCCCGAAATAGTATCCGATCTTAAACCTGCACAAGAGGTCTGCTCCCCACCATCAGTGGATCATCACAGGACCCATTCAACCAAGGTAGTATCAGTACGGGTCCAATACTGAGTAAATCCCACTACCCTATCTTATGGGAGAGACGTAAACTATAAAATCAAGTGCATATTGAATCATGGCACATTTACGTTGATATAATATTATGCATACTCAAAACCCACATCATAAGTCCTACCATACATATATAATAACATGCAAAACATATATAACATTTATTTAAACATGTAAGTGTGGCAGCAAACATCTTAAACCAGTAAGACATTCAGATAAACTAACCGAGCATTCATGGACAATATTAAACCAACCAATCGGGCATTTTCGGACAACGCCAAACCAACCAAGCCGAATCGAGTCCTCTGCTCGTGGAAATGAGCAGCATGTAGTAATACAGATAATAAAAACCGGCTATGGTCCGGTTAGACTCATTCAGTCATTCTCTAGATCTCTGGTAATTATAATCAATTCACATCATAGTCTTTATCAATTCATGTGAGTGCGAGGACCCCACTATTATAGCCGGTGGACCGGGAATCATGCAGGGCAAAACGCGCCTGGCCACTATTATAGCCGGTGGACCGGTCATGCAGGGCAGAACGCTCCTGGCCACTATTATTCGCCGGTGGACCGGTCTGGCCCCGACTCACATGATGTTTCGCTGTAATTACTTTGTGTCTTTCCCATGTCTTATCGTTATTACGTTCGGTTTGTTGAGCACGGAATCCCCCACTATTATAGCCGGTGGACCGGAAATCATGCAGGGCAAAACGCGCCTGGCCACTATTATAGCCGGTGGACCGGTCATGCAGGGCACCCCGGCCCTAACCACTATTATTCGCCGGTGGACCGGTCTGGGTCCGGCTCAACATCTTCCTCTTTAAGTAATTAGTGTCTTAACATATCTTATTTGAAAGTATTTTACCCTTGACATGCATGGCTAACTTTATCCACACTTGTCCTCCCAGGAGGGCCCGTCCCATATCTTGGGACACTTGCGCCCCTTATCACACCTCATTATCCACTCCCATTTTTCTCTTACACATAATAAAGACCAACTCTTAATGGCGTGGGTTAAGGCCCAACACCTCATGACATCCACTCCACATGCTATCTCCCTCTAAGGTTTCCCCTTGGAAACCCTAATTGGACCTATGTGGCCCAACTTTCTCTCACTTACACTACCATTACTCCATCTATCGTCCTACTCCTCATCTCATTTAGATCCAACTCCAAATCATATCGCTTTACCCCTCGATTCCACACGTGACCGAAAACCCTAGTTGGCCACTTCAACCCTAGCACCTTTCTTCTCCCACAAGTAACCCCTCTCTATTTCCCCCAATATCTCTTCTCTCCCATGACACCCATAATCCCCCTTATGCAACAATTCCCACTCTTAACCCATACTCCACTCTCCCTTAATCATTTTCACTTCCACATTTCCCAGATTACTACTTTCTCCCAAAACCCTAATCGGGTCCCTTATACACCCTTACAGCAACCTACGTATTATCTTTCATCCCAAGTCTCCAAACACTCCACAACTCTCCCTTTAGCTTATTTACACCTTAATACAACTTTTCTCACGTAACGATCATCCCCTTGCAAGCTTTATCCAACCCATGCAAACTCTCGGACTTTCCATGCAAACCCTAAAATTTCCATGCGTGGTTCTCATCTCTTATTCCTTTTGGTCAACCTCATACCCCCCTTTAGCAACTCACTTCCCATTTATTTCCTTTATCCTTTCATCTCCATGTCATAATAATAATTACCCTAACATGCATGTCCTAGAGGGTTAATTCATGCCACAGCACATCATAATCACCACGTATGGATATCACATTTATGTCATGAGAAAACACATACCACGTACCTTAACTCCAAGCTGCGCTACGCATAAAACACGTTAAGGAAAATCATGTGATACACAACAGGACATGATACATATACAAGGCACCCAAGGCATACAAGTCACGTAACACGTAAGAACCTTAGCCACATCCTTACGAAACACCCATAAGTGGAGGTAAGTAGAAACTTACCTGGATCCGAAGCTAGCTAAGCGAGATAAGAGGGAGAGAGGTCACTAGCTCGTGGATCCACGAGAAAGCTGTCCTAGATCCGATAGAAATCGAAAACTAAATTAGAAACTATTCTATCAATCAATAATTCACATATTCTAATTAAATAAACACAAACAACACAAATGATCTTTCTTAGAAAATTTGTCCAAAACTTAGGACTTAAAAGCATGGCTCTATTAAGATTTGAAATTAAAAATAAATCCAAATGGATTAATACAAATACCACTTAGGACATTGCAAATTAATTTGGAAAGCTCAAGAAAGAATAATCGATTATAAATTAATTTATCGAAAATAACTTATTCATTAGGTTTTATAACTAAATAGGTAAACCGACAATTTATATAGAACTAGATCCAAACCGATTAGATTAAAACATAATTTAAATGATTTAAAACCCAAAGACAGAAATCGATTAAATAAAAGACGCACAACAAAAATCAATTTATAAAACACTCCCCGAAGATTAGGGTTTTAGGCCCGAAAATACAATTCAGTTGAATTCTATTAATTTAATCAAATTGAATATTTAGATATGCAATTAAACATATTTTATAACATATTAAATAATCAATTTATCAAAACCAATAAAAGGAATACCCAATTCAGCATAATTAGGGTTTTTGGACCCGGAACGCAAATCCGATCAATTCTTGCTAAAATATATAAATTGACGGTTCGGAAATGTAATTAAATATATCCTAATATAAATTGTATAGTCAATTGAATAACACGACCTGGTTACATAACCCAATTTAGACCCGCAAGAGTTTTGACCTAAAAATCCAATTCCGATTAATTACGCACAATTTTCCCAAATCAACACTTCCGATATGAAATTAAATACATTTCAAATGGTATGGTAAAATCAATTGAGCGAAACGACTCAATTACGCAACCCAATTTCATTACACAAGAATTTTGACCTAGAAATCAAATTCCGATTGATTCCGCATAAATTTCTCAAATTGACGGTTCCGACATGAAATTAAACACATTTAAAAACATATTGTATAATCAATTTATCCAAAATCGCCAAATTGGACGGATCCGAAAAATTTGGGCATAACCCGGCCTAAAATTCAATTTCCCAAATTTTCAACACAAACCATACAATTAATATACCCAAATAAATCTTACAGCACATATATACATAATACAACAATCAATTTAGCTTTTCATAAGCTAAATCACATTCAATTAATCAAATCCGTATTAGGGTTTTTCAGAAAATTATACCAAACGAAAATCAACGAATCGGGACAAGGAAGGGCCGGAGGAGCTTCGTCGGAGGCCGAGGGTTGCTCGCCGGTGGTCAGCGAGGCTCGCCGGTGACCGGGCGGTGGCGCGAGTTGCGTGGCTCGCCGCTGCTGCCGCTGCTGTTCCTGCGTGCTTCGGTGGGCTGCTGCGCTGCTTCGCCGGTGGCAGTCGCTCGTGGTGGTGTGTGGCAGCAGGTTGGAGGCCAGGTGTCGACGAAGGAGGAGCAGGGAGGAGGAGCTGGGGAGAGGTGGCGGCTGGCTAGGGTTTGGGAGTAGAGGGCTGCGAACAGGGCAGGGCGCAGGAGAGGGGTCGGGGTGGGGAACAGAGAAAGAAAAAGAAGAGGGGGGGGGTCGGTCGGGCCGGTTGGTGCGGGTTTTTTTTTTTTAAATAACAAATACCCATAAAATAAAATACTAAAAATATAAAAATATTATTAGAAGATTTTATATAAAATTTATTTAACAAAAATTTATTTCATAAGGCTCCGAAAGCTTAAAATTAATAAAAAGGCTATATAAAGAATTCCGAAAACATTTTCGGAAAAATTTACCAACGAACGTAAAAATTTGTGTTATTTACGGAAATATATTATAAGGTCTCGAAAAATCATTTAGAAGCACATAATAAAACATTTAAGTCAAATTTGAATAAATCGAGACTAATTTAAATAATTTCCGAAATTGATTTTCCGTAAATCAAAAAGCATAAAACAGACGAAAATTAATTCCGAAAAGAAATTTATAAATAATTTCCGAAAATCTTTTTAAATTAAAACTTCCCGAAAATATTAAAGATTACTGAAATGAATAAATTTAAAGTCGGAAATATTTTCCTACGGATAAAATTATTAAAATAAATTTAACTATTTAAACAGAAATTCCATAATTTAAATGATACATTTCGTCAACAAAATATAACTTCAAAATAACGTCATAATCATATGACAAAGTTATAATCGAAAATAAATCTAAAATATTAAAAATAAAATACGAGAAAGAACTGGAATATATATTTTTAACCGAGACTCGAACTCATAGGAATATAATAAAATCATTGTCGTTAACGAATTTATCTAGAATGGTTCGCAACGACAACGATCAATTAAATTCAAATATGAACTCGAAATCGTCGATAAATCCATAAAATGAATCAAAATTAAGATAATTAAACATTTACATCAAATTACGTCAATCAAATCATTAAACTTAATAATTTGGATTTTAAAAATACGGGGTATTACACAACTATTTATCCTTTTAAAACAATATTGCTATTTTTAATTTATTTTTATGATTCCATTTTGTTCATTAGGTATTTTAAAAGAAATTTGATACACACACACGCACATAAATATATAAAAGGTTTAAACTAAGGATATTCTTGGTATTTTGCATGGGTTTTGTGATTTTTTGAATATTTTCTACATTCCATGGTATTCTTCATGTTGATTATGCTATGTATATAAAGTTTCATTCTTTGATTCATTGTATGTTGAGTTTTATGTTATAAATGAGTTTTCTAGGTTTGCGGGCATTTTTTACATTTATTTTTTCTAAAATTTTCAAATGTATATTTATGGGTTTTTTTTATTTTGATATATTTTAGCCTCAATTTGATTTTGGTAAATTTTTATAAGTGTTTGGTATTTATTTTATATTTCAAAAAAATTAAGGTAAAAAGGATGTTTCACTAAAAGGCTTGTTAGGTTTGATCATAATGAGTGGCGGTTGGCTATTAAATTTATCCTTTAGTGAATAGTAATTAATAATGAATAATATTTTTTATGTATTATATTTTTAATGGTTTTTGTATAAGTGTTCATGAGTATATTTCAATGTGTATGAATAGGGTTTTGCTTAAATAGTAACATTTTCGAAGCAGTCATTTGTTGTATTTTTAAAATATGGGTAAATATATGTAAAATTATTATTAATATAAGTGTAATATTTAGTTTGAGATTTAGGTAAAGAAGCTTGGGTTTGGCATCTAAGGTAAGGGTTGTACAATTATATATCTTTCCTATTATTTCATTTGTGCTACTTTCCTCTAAGATGAAGCATATTTCATATACACTATTTACCTTTGTATATTTATCTAGATCTCTCTCTCTACTATATGGATGACCTATGAGCCCTATATGAGACACCAATACTTAAGAACTTGAGGTTTCCTAAGTACTTTTGGTTAGTATTCTTAGCTTTTATTCTCTAGATGATTTCATTTGTGTCTTGTGGCATTTGTGCCTTAGACTTCAACATGTTGATTTGTGGTGTTCTTGTGGCCTCTAATCCATGGATTTCAATTATTCTACCTCTTAGATAAATAATTCTAGCAATATAATTTAGTGATTGTGGCATGATTCAGTATTACAATGTTACTACTGAATTATTTAAATATTTGATGGGGCCTTTGTTCCATAAACTTTCAATGAGTTAACATATGATAAGAAAATGAATAAATGTGTGAAAGTGGAATTGTATGATCACATTGATAATGCATAGAACAAGAAGTTGGTATTGCATTTTTGTAATATCATGGCACTCCACCATTTCTTCTATGACTCCATAATTCTTCATATGCCTCATGTTTCTTTTGTGATATCATGATCATCTTGCATCAACATGATTTCTTTAATTATGTTATGCATATTTACTATGTGAGTATGTTATTTATGATTGGTTAGGTATGTTTACTCAAGACTTCTTATAAGATTACTGCTTGTTCAATTATTTAAGTTTCAGTGCACTTGCTTCTTACACCTGTGATCTAATTAGGATGAGATTAGATTTTTTCAGTGGTTCGCTAAGTATTTAGTGTAGTCATCTTTGGAGGAATATGTCTCATTCTTTTTTCCTTCTTATTCCTATTTTGTATTGATCTTTGTAATTATTTTGAATTTATTTTTATAATCTTGTATTATTTTGGGATCAAGAGTTTTCTCAAGTATGGGTTACTTTTACTATTACTATAGGACCCTACATTTTATTTTAACTTCTGTGAGTCCTTCATAAAATAAAATTTTTAGATTATAAAAATAGGGGTGTTACCTAACACCTATCTATTATTTCGTCTTTAAGTATAGTTGTCATCATCAAATGAATAGGTCATAAAATTACAATTTCAATCATTGATTGGACCTTTTCTAATTCATCTTTTGAAGTTCCTTAACCTTCATAATTTGATTTTATTATTCTCACATGTACAATTTCTCAAGTTAATTGTAATTCTGATGTTGATTTTGGTATATTCAAATTGTGGTCAACTGATAACTAACCCTGAAAATCAAGGAAGTAGATGGGCTTTAAAGGCAGCTACAAAAGAGAGCAAGTAATAAAGAGAAATTATAAGGAAGAGGATTTTAAAATGTTATCATTGATTTCTCTCAATCCATTGTAATGGCATTTACACCAGCTCAATCTACAATTAGAGAATGAAATATATAGGAAGAGTTAACTACGGAATATGTCAAGATATTACAATAGAAAACATAAAAATACTGAACTTAATACCCAAACACATAACTTCAAACCATTACTCAAATTTGAATTGAAGGGAGCCATGTGCAACGTAGTTGGTAGACTCTACTATTAAGGATTGTATCAATACTTCCCCCTTTAGCTAACCCTTATCCACGAGGGTCAAAATCAAGGAACCTTTGAAGGAGATAAGAATAGTACTCCCATGAAGTGTCCTCCTTGATGTCATTTGACCACTTAATGAGTGCCTTAATGGTTGCTTTATTTCCTCACTTCATCACCTTCTTGTCAAGGATTGCCTCTGGTACATATGGGAACTCAACATTAGTTCAGTAGGACGGGGGTAAAGGACTCATAGTTTGTGTACCATGACTCTTCTTGAATATTGACACATGAAAAATAGGATGAATGGAGGTGGAGGCAGACAGGTCTAATTTATATGCAATAGTCCCAATATTATCAATGATCATATATGGTCCATATCAACTAAGATCCACCTTGTGCACGAACCTATGAGCCAAAGCGACCTGCCTATAAAGCTATAATTTGACATAAACCCAATCTCCCATGTCAAAGTACCCATCCCTTTTTTGTTCATCAACTTTTTTTTTCATCCATGATTGTGCCTTTGCAAGGTGTTACTTCATAATTATTTGAGCCTTCTCTTTGGTTGTCAAGGTTTGATCCACCTTTTCCACTAAGGAGTATCTAGGGAAATAAGGATGATATAAAGGAGGTGGTTGACCATGCATCACCTCACAAGGGGTAACTTGGGAAACCAAATGGTAGGTAGTATTATACCAAAATTCTGCTAGTGGAATCCATCTACACCAATCTATTGATACATCCACAGTCATGCAGCATAAATGAGACTCCAAACACTTATTGAGCACGTTTGATTGGTCATCGATTTGAGGGTGATAAGATGAGGAGAGCTGTAACTTGATTCCTTGCCACTAAAATAATTCTTACCATAACCTACTTAAGAATATAGGGTATTTATCATTGGTGATAGTTGGGAGTAAGCCATGGAGCTTATACACATTCTCAATAAACTTCGCAACGAACATTAAAGCTATATAGAGGTGGCCGAGAGCAATGAAATTGGTGTACTTACTCAATCAACCAATTACTACCATTATAACATCTTTTCCCTAGGATTTAGGTATCCCCTCAATAAATCCATGTTAATATTAGCCTAAATGGTCCACGAAATAGGTAATGGTTGCAATTTCCCTAGGTATACCACTTTGCCATACTTGTTTCATTGGAAAATATCACAACTCCACACATATTACATGACCGCCTTCTTGAGGCCCCTTCAATAGAACAAACTTGTTAGTCTCTTAGAGGTGGCTTAGACCCAAGAATGTTGTCTTAAGCCTGAAGCATGATATATCTCTAGCAACAATAGCCATAAAGGTGGATCATAAACCACTACCAAATTCCCTCTCATCTTAAGTAGTTAGTGAGTGTAGGCGTATTTGGGGCTGCAAGAGAGGTCTTGCCACAAATTTTGTATCAATTCCTTGAGTGTTGGATCAAACTTCCAACTTCCTCTAATCCCCAGTAAATTTGTGTGTATGGATGATAGGGAAATAGTGAATAACTGTGATCCTTGGATCTAGGACAGTGCATTAGCCACTACATTATCTCTTCCCTTCTTATATATGATTTCATAATCTTATGGCATCAAGTTAGCCTTCCCCTTAACTACTCACTGCTTTAGAAGGGTTTGAGGGGCTGGCAGTTTGTTATAATCTTGAAATGCCTTCCCCTTAAGTAATGTTTCCATTTATACACCATGAACAACATGGAAAATAATTATTTATCATTAATAGATAACGCCAAGTTCTTCTGAGAGAAGACTTTACAAATGTATCATATCGAGTATCCCTTGTGCATAGGACAACACCCATTCCTACTATGGGCGCATCACTCTCAGTGTGAAGTCCTTGTTAAAATATGGTATTGTGAGAATGGGGTTGTGGTTTTTAGTTTTTCAAATGCATCCCTATCTTCCATAGTCCACTAGAAGGAGTTTTTTCTCAACATGTTAGTTGAAGGCTTACCAATTATGCCATAATGCTTTACAAACCTCTTATAATACCTTGTGAGCCCTAAGAAGCCTTGTATCTGAGTGAGATTGGCAATCTAGGGCTAAGACTGAACTACCTTGGCCTTTTTAGGAACTTTATAAACCCCATTGGTTGAGATAACATGCCCCAAATATTTGATTTGTGTAGCACCAAACACACATTTTCTCTCTTTAGCATATAGTTGATTTTGGCTAACAAATCTAAGGTGGACTCCAAATGGAGATGGTGTGATGCCTATTATGGGTTGTATACCAGTATATCATCAAAGAATAATAAGATAAGCCTCCATAAGTAGGGTATAAAGACCTCATTCATCAAGGACAGAAAGGTTGAGGAAGCATTAGTTTGGCCAAATGGCATAACCATGTATTTGTAATGCCTTTTACGTGTTTTGAAGGTTGTTTTGGGGACATCACTAGGTATCATATGCATATGATGATATCAATATCTGAAATCAATTTTTGAGCAATAACTTACCCCATGCAATTCTTATAATAGATCTTCAATCACTAGAATACAAAATGTATTTTTTATCATTTGTTTATTCAACTCCCTATAATCAATGCATAGCCTTTAACAACCATCCTTCTTCTTCACCAACACTATAAAGGATGAGTATGGAATAGTGTTGTGTTGAATAATACCATAACTCAACATCTCTTGAATTAACACCTCAATCACATCGTTTTGGATAGAAGAATATCTATAGGGCCTTAAGTTAATTGGTATTACCTCTAACTTAAGGAGAATTTAGTGGTCATGAGAACTCCTTGGAGGTAGACACTAAGGAATGTCGAATACTCATACATACTTATCGAGCACCTCTCTTAGTTTTTTCTTTTCGACCACGTCCTTCTTATCTACAAAGATCTTTGATTTTTGTGCCACCTTTTGTTTCTTCATCATACATTTGCAACACATACGATTGAGCCTCCTTTCACTCTAAGGTTTTAAACAAAGCCTCATCTGCCTCTTTTGCTTTAGTGCCCTTATATCTGACCCCTTGAGCACCTCTCAGTATCACCCTTTTCTCATAAATCTAGAACTCTACACTCAATTGGTGGTTATCTAGGGTAATACGCCCCAAGGTACTAAACACCAAAGACCATATCACAACCACCTTAGGGAATTACCATTAAATCTAACGAACGCATATTTTTTACAACTTTATACCATTTTACTTTAAGCTTTTGATTATTTATGGGAATAATATGTGAAGTTATTTATATTATTTTTAATTATTTACTTAATTAATAATAATCTTATGTACTTAATTAATTTAGAACATAAAGTTGATTTTCGTATGATTTTGACAGCTTGTCATATTTTAACCATAATTTTAACATGCTAACTCAAATTCAGGTAATTAAAATTTCGATGTAAAGATAAAACTATGATCTAAAAATTCTATTTCTAGTCATTTTTTTTAAATCTGATTATATTAGGGTCATAAATTGATTTAAAATTATAGCTTTAATCATTGCTTTAGATAAAAATTTGCAAGAAGTACTTTTATCATACTCTAATTAAACCTCTTTTCTTATTTTATAAGTTGGTGGGGCAACAGCTTCAAAATAAAGTAAAGAGAAAAGAAAAAAAGAACAAAAAAAATGAAGAAGAAGCTAACCTCATGGAAGTAAGAAAGAGTCGGTAATTCTTTATATATATACACACACATATGCACATGCATGCACTTAATAATACAAAATGAAATGAAAATTAGAAGACATGGTTTATATATATACACTAGAACTAAAAGAAAAAGAAGGGGGAGCAAAGAAAAATGGCATGAAGCCCAAGGAGATCAAAAAGAAATGAAAAAAAAAGAGTAGACAACACAAGAAGCTAAAACAAGCAGGGAAAAAAGGCACAAAGGTCGAGGAAAAACAAAGAGAGCCAAAATAAAACCAGATGGTAGAGACTGAGGTGAGAGCCGTAGAAGAGAAAAAACGCAGAAGAAAAAATATTCAACCTCGCTAACCTAGTACAATATTTTTTTTGTTGCGATTTTAAATGTAAAGTAGTATAATTTTATATTTAAATATTCTCTAATTTAATATTTTATGTATAATTTAGATTATTTATTTAATTTAATTATTTTTATTTTCATTAATATTATATTATCATTTATTTTACCAAGAATATGTTGAAACATTATTCTTCATACTGATAGATTAATTGATTGCTTGAATAATAGATTAATCTATGTGTTTTATGCTATTATTTTGAATTATGCATGATTAATAGATTGATTATCATTAATTAGGTTTTCACAAATCAAGAAAAGAAATGGCAGTTATTTTCCACTTTGAGTTTTTGAGTTAAATAACATTAATAAGAATTAAAATAGATGGTAAGAACAATTGCATGGTTTCTACAATAATAGGGAAGGATAAAAAATGAATTGAGCTTAAAGCATCATCTTTTATTTAAATCATTTGTCTAGAGATAGCAAGACTAATAATTCATGACAGAAATGTGTAGCTCGAGAAAGTCTGTTAGTTAAATATTACTATTAACACATAGCTAGTAATTAAAAAGATCAAGTAATTTAGTAATAGGTCAGTATAATAGGATAGGGGTAGATCCATATTCCTTGGTAGCTTTTATTAATTTATTTTACCTTTATTAGTTTTTTTTGTTTTAGCTTAATTTAGTTGATTTGAAATTCTAGTTTAAAATTAGTAATTTTTTTATTTGATTCAAATTATCTAAGCATGATTAGAGTGATTAGAGTCTTTGTGTTATTATTTATTCTCTGTGGGAACGATGATATGGTACTCTTAGTGCCCTGTATTACCTACGATTGGTATACTTATCAATATGTATATTTATCTAACATCAAACTTTTGGCATCATTATTGGGGACTAATTTAAAAGCCCTAGAAAATTTAAATCTTGATCTAGATAATATACTATTTTTTTCTAGATTTACTCCATTTTCTTTGTGTTTAGTATTCTTATATTGGTGCAAGTCACTAGTGCATGATCTGAAGCAATCCTAGTGAATTAGTAGCATTATATCTAGAGATTGAAATAATTTTTTGTAAATTAATGGCACATTTAAAATTTGTTTTCATTGTGAAGAAATAAAATCAATAGATGGTTCACAAGGAGCAAAATCAGCTACAACAAGTTGGAAGATCTTTAAAAAACTATACTACCCCTAGTATAGCAGATTCATAATCAAGTATTAGAAGACTAAAGGTTAAAGCACATAATTTTGATATCAAGTATGCTATCATTCAAATGATATAGACTTCAGTTCAATTTGAAGATACACCTAATGATGACCTACATGTTCATATTACCACTTTTGTCAAAAAAAATTTTACTTTTAAAATAAATGGTGTTTCTAGTTATTATATTAGACTTAGATTGGTTCCATTCTCATTACCTAATTAGGCTAAGAGTTATTTAAATTATTTAGCACCTAGTTTTATTATAACTTGGGATGATTTATTGAAGTTTTTTATATCTAAAAAAAATTCACCTATGAAAGTTGTTAAGTTAAGAAATGGCATCATCACTTTTATACAGAATGATTTAGAGTCACTATATGATGCATGGGAATTCCCACATCATGGCTTGCCTATTTGGTTACAAATGTAAATGTTTTATGATGGTATCTTTATTTCTAACTGTTATATGCTAGATACAACTGCAAGTAGTACTAGTATGAATAAGACTCCAGAGCAAGTTTATGATTTTATTAATAAATTAGCCTCAAATTCCCACCAATGTCATTTTTAATGAGCTCCTATTCCAAGGAATATGAGAATTCATTTTATAGATTCCATCACACTATTAGAGGTTAAATGGATTTAATCACTAAGAAATTATATGGTGTTTCAATTATGCAGGTTCAAGTGATTGTACCTATTAGTGACTTATGTGGTGGAAAGTATGTTAGCATAGAGTTTCAAGTAGGTAATCCTTTCCAACCATATTTTGATCATGTTAATTATATTGCTAACAATTTGGGCAAGCAAAATAATCCTTACTCAAACATGTTTAAGTTGAGGTGGAGGAATCATCCAAACTTTAGTTAGAGAAATAACAATCCAGTAAGCCCCCATAGATTCCCACCACAAAGACCTATAGCGCTTGCTCCAATTCCACCTCAGTAACTACATAAGCATTCCCTAGAATAAATGATGAGAAAGGTCATTACCACTCCAAAAGAATGTTTTCAAAATCAAAAAGTGTCAATCAAGAACTTAGATGCACATATTAGGCAAATAGATAATACAATTTCTAGAAGAGCATCCAACAAATTGCTAAGCAACATGGTGATGAACACAAAAGAGCAAGTTAATGCTATATCATTAAGGAGTGGGAAGATGCTACCTGAACCACAACATCAAGAGATAGAAAGAAGAGGAGAAAGATCAAAAAATAGTGTCTAAGTCATAAGAAGAGCCAATTAAGACTCTTTTTCAATAGGTAAAACTATATGTATATCCTCATCCATTTCCATGAAGGATAGTCTAACTAGATTCACAATTTGCTAAATTTCTAGATATTTTGAAAAATGTACATATCAATTTGCCATTGATTGATATCGTGAGCCAAATACCCAACTATGCCAAATTTATTAAGGACATTCTTACTCATAAGAGAAAATTGGAAGATTATGGTACCATTAGATTGACTGAGCAGTGTTCTGCCATTTTACAAAATAAATTACCTCATAAGCTAAAAGATCCAGGAAGTTTTACTATTCCTCATGTAATTGGAAATTTAAAATTTGACAAAGTGTTATGTAACAATGCTAGCATAAATTTGATGCCTTTCTCTATTTTTAAACATTTGTGTTTAAGAGAACCAAAACCCATTAATATGTCTTTGCAACTAGATGATAGATCTATTAAGTATCCTAGAGGCATAATAGAGGATGTTTTGGTGAAAGTAATAAATTTATATTTTCTATTCATTTTTTTTGCTTGATATCGAAGAGGATAAAAGGATTCCTCTCATTCTTGGTAAACCATTTCCAGTTATAAGAAAGACTCTAATTGATCTCTATGAGAGTAAGTTGATTCTTCAATTTCAAGGTGAAGAAGTTCCTTTCAATGTTTTTAAAAGCGTGAAATACTCATATGAGGATGACACTTGCTATAGCATTGATATATTGGATGAATTGATTAATGATTGTTTTCAAGAAAGTGTTATACGGGATCTGTTAGAGAAGTGTATGGTACAATCCCAAGTGAATGAAGAAGGCGAAGGGGTCAAAATTTTCATTCAATACCTAAGCGCTCATCCAACTTATGAGAGAAAAAATTTAGTCCCTTTACGAGGACTAGAGAAAGATAAATTTCAAAAGTTAAAACCATATATTAAAAGCCACCGACTTTGGAACTCAAGCAACTCTCCGAACACTTAAAGTATGTTTTCTTGGTCATAATGATATTCTTCCTATTATTATTTCTTCATCATTAACTGATCTATAGGAAGAAAAAGTTGATGAGAGTGCTTAGGGAGAGAAAGAAGGTATAATACCCTAAAACCTTAATTTAGGAATTTAAAATAAAATAGAGGTTGATGTGTGAAATTAATTAAATATAAAATTTTTAATAAAATAATGGGAGTAATTAAGACAAAAAAAGGAAAATAATATACGATTAAATTAGGGGAGATTAGGGTAATTTGTAAACTAAAATGGAATTTAGGAAGATTTGACTAAATTTTCTAAACTAATATAAAAAGGGATCTAATTATTTATTTTTACTAATTTTATTATTTTTAAAAAAATTAAAAACACAAAATGACCCCAAATACCGCAACCACCTTTTTTTCCTTTTTCTTCTTTTCCCTTTTTTCCCTCTTTTCTTCCTTTTCTTATTTTCTTTTTCTTCCTTCTCTTCTCCCTTGGTTGGGCCTTGCTCGTGCGACCCGGCCTTCCTCCCTTCCTCTCCTTCTCCTTCCCTACACAAAGCCCAACCCGCGCCCTCTTTTCTTTCCCCTCACCCAACCAGTCTGCCCCTTCCTTTTCTTTTCTTTCTTTTCTTTCTTTTCTTTTCCCTCAACCGACCAACCAATCATCCCTCTCCCTCCTTTCCTTTTCTTCTCTTCCTCCCCCGCCTATCGTCGACCATGCACGCCTATAACACCTACACCGGCTAGTCGTCTCTCTCCCTCTCTCACCTCCATCCCTTTCCTTTCCATTTCAAGCCCAACCTGCCTTACACTACCTCTCCCACATTCCCCCTTCCCCTTCCCTTTTTCGCCCCTTTCCCTACGACCCTGAAACCATAGACCCTATGTCGGCCTACCACATTGGCCGGCATCCTCCTAGCCCCCTATTGCCTTGTCCTTATCCTCCCTTGTCTTCGTCTCCTCCCCACATCTTTAAATATCCCCTGAATTGCCCCTATTCTCCTTCTTTTGCTCTACCTAGAAACCTCTAGAATCTCCCCACCACCACATCTATAGACATCGTCGTGCAATGCCACCATGCAAACCACCATCCATCCCCTTCCCTGCACCATCCTCCACCAAACCAAACCACTCCTCCCACATAGCTCACCTCAACCGTGCAAAGTGGGCTGCTTAAGCTACACTTTGCACCCCATCACCGCCCCTCTTGCCACCCTGCAACGCCTCCTCCACCACAACCACCACCCCCACTGCCTCCCTCTCAAATTATCAGACCATCCCTTACCTTCCCCTTCCCCTTCCTTTCCCCTTTCTCCCTCTCCTTCCTCATCCTTCCTTCTCCACCACCCTCAGCCACCACCTGCACCACCACCCTACTATGCCGCTACCACCACTATAACCCTCCTAGTCTAGGGATTCCACCACCTCACAATCACTACCTCCCTTCCTCTATTCCAACCTTAAAGCATAATTTTTCTGAAAAACCACCACTTCCATCGCTGCCATCCTACTTGCCACCTCCACTTATGGTTGTGCCCTAAACCTTGCTATCACTTAAGTATAGATTTTTTTTATAATTGTTATTTTAGCCTTATTATCATTATTATTATTATTATTATTATTATTATTATTATTATTATTATTATTATTATTATTATTATCATTATTGTTGTTATTATTATTATTATTATTATTATTATTATTCTACCATTATCGTGATGATTATCATCAGTACTACTATTAACCCTATTATAGTTAATACTATCACTAATATTATTATTGGCCACTTTAATAATACCAACCTTACTACTACTATTAGGACTATTATTATCATTATTACAAATTTTATTTTCATACTAAAAATCAATTTGGGGATATGAAAGGAATAAGAGGGAAGTTAACACTAGTGTTTTCCTCTTATAGGTGAATCGAGTTCATCTCCTAAGGAGGTGTAGGAGTCATGCTCTAAGCCCAGTGTTGTTTTAAGTAAGGATATGGTTAAGGCCCAATATGTATATTATGTGTTCATATGTGTTGGTCATATGTATGTACCTTATATGGTTATGGATTATGCACTTATAGCACAGCTTGCTAAGCATGGAGATAAGGTAAGTTGTGTATGTTCTATGGCATGTATAATATGGTGACATGACTTTTACTTGTGTGGTGCTTATGTATTGTTGCCCTATATGACATGCATACTTAAAGTCCCTAAATAGTAAGATGAGGTTTTGGGTAAATAAGATAAGTAAAGAGAGTATGGAGTGATAAGAGGGAAGTGAGAAAGATCTAAGTATCTTATGACTTATGGGTTGACAAATAAAAGGATAGCATGAATAAAATAAGAATATGGAATAATAATGCATGGAGAGTGTAAGGTTGCATGGGATGGTTAGTCCTTGCATAGGGGTGACTTTTATGTGGAAAAGTTAACTTGAGGATTAAGTAAGGTGAGGGAAGAGTATTTGGGGTGATTAGAGTCCATATGTGAAAAATAGTGTGTGGATTGGTATAAGGGTGCATGGTAGACTTAGCTAGGGTTTGTAAGGAAAACCATAAGTGGGGGAAGTGTGAATGGAAGGTAGGGTTAATGGGATTCGTTAGAGTGTGGAATAAGAATGGAAGGGTGTCACATGGAGGGGAAGTAAGTCAAATGGAAAGGAAAATGGAAAGTGAAGGTGATGAGGGGATGACATAAAAGAAAGGAGAATTACTAGGGTTTGGGGGACTAACTAGGTTTTTCATGGACACATGTGAAGGATGAGAATTGAGGTTGTGATGTTGGGTGTGGTTCAAGTGGAGTGATGGTATCAAAAGCAAAAGGGAAGCATGGGTTTTGTAGGATAGGGAGAAGTAAGGCCACGTAAGCTAGATTAGGGTTTTTGAGGGAAACCCTAGAGGGAAATGGTGAGTTGAAATGGAGATATAAGGAGTGGGCCTTGATCCACATACATAAGAATTTGGTCTCTCATAGTGATTGAGGAAAAGGTGAGGAAGAAGTCTTAGAGTTCTAGGGTGCGTAAAGGTCCTAAGATATGGGACGAGGCTTTTCAGGAGAACTGGGACAAAGGGGTGAGAATGGGAAGTACAGTGGGTCATGCATGTCTAGTGGGGGTTGCGTATGGGATAAGATACAGATAAAACACTAAACACTTAAAGCGAAAGATTATCAAGCCAAACTAAAGTGATAATACTTTTCGGTCCACCGGTTATAATAGTGGTCAGGTGCGTTATGCCGTGTAAAGTGTTTTCCTGTCCACCGACTATAATAGTGGGGGGTATGAGCTCGATAAACCAAAATTTATATGGAAATAAATCATGGGATAGATACTAACCAATTATAGTGGAACACCATGTGAGTAGAGGTTAGGTGAAGAGAATTATCCAGTCCACCGGCTATAATTGAAATATCCCAAAATTCTAATTCTCGAAATTATGGTTGAATAAGGATTTATTATGAAAATTAATTATATAAATTATTTTATTAAAATTAATAGATTTAATTAAGGTAAATTAGGAGGAAAATAATAAAGAATTTAATTTGGAAAAAATTAGGGTATTTTTCTAATTAACATGGAAGTTAAGGAAATTTATCTAAAATAGCCTAAATTAAGCTAAAAAGAAATTAACTATTATTTTCTAAATATTATTATTCTAAATAACCCAAAAATATTCTAAATAATTTATGCAAAGTCCAAAACCCTAAAAAAAATCCCTTTTCCCCTTTTCTTCCTTTTCCTTTTCTTCCTTTTCTTTTTCCTTTTCTTCCTCCCCGCCAGTTGGGCCGACAACTTCCCTTTCTTTCCATCCTTCTCCATCCCACGGCCCAGTGCGTCCAGCCGCATCGCAGGTTGCGACGTAGCGTTTCGCCTCTAAAATCATTGAAACACCGTGTCGCGCTAAGTAACAATAACCATTGCAAACCGACGATACGACGTAGCGTTTTGTCCAAATATCTGCTAAAACGCCGCGTTTCACTAAGCAACAAAAAATCGTTGCCGACCGGCCGGTTCTCCCCCTCCTTTCTTTTTCCCTGGACCGCCGGTCCACCCCTTTCCCTTTTCTTCTTCCTCCTGCGACCGCACCCCCGACCTGCAACCCCTGCACCTGCCGGCAGCCGCCTGCAACGGCCGGCCATCCTGCCCTTCCCTCTCCCGTGGTTTTCTTTCACCAATATGACCCCAACCGACCCTTTTCCCCTCTCCCGAGCAACCTGCCTCGTTCCCTTTTCCTCTTCCCTTGACCTTGCCGCCCTGCCATGGCAGCGCCTCGACTGCCGCCACCGACCGGCCTGCCTGGCACCTGCACACCTTTGTCTTCTTCCCCTTGTCCTTGCCCGGCCAATCGATCTACATATATACCCCATAGCCTGCCCTAATTTGAATTTTGATTTTGAAACCCCAGAATCAGCCACTTTTGTCGTCGCCCCATTAGACGAGCCGTCCACCACCGCCGCTTATCGTCGACGACCAAAACACCCCCAAAACCGCTCCTCGCACCACCCTCTACCTAACCAAACCCTCCTCGTCCCTTGATTTCCCCTGCACAAGCCACCCCGGCCGTGCAAAGTCGCCCTCCCCAAACGACCAACTTCAGCCTCTGCCACCCTTCGCACCGCCACCGCCATCAATTTCGCCGCCACCAACGCCACCTCTAACCTCCAAAATAATCAGGGGAGCCTCCTCTACCTCCCCACACCTCCCTTTCTTCCTCCTCCCTCCTTTCTCCTTCTTCCTCCACCTCAAACTCCCACAATCGACGACACCACCGCCACCGCCGGTGCCACCACTGCCTTAGGTGGTCCTCCAACTTTCCCCAAACCTTAAACTCATTTTGTACAAATATTAATTATTTAATAATATTAATGGTATTAACTATATTATTATTATTATTACCATTATTATTATTATGATTATCCTTATTGCTACTATTATTATTATTTTTATTATTATTATTATTATTATTATTATTATTATATTTATTATCTTGTTAATATTGTTAATATTAACTTTACCCATTATCACTTTCATTATTAATATAGATACTTGGACCCTTATATTACTATTATCATTTTGATTACTATATTATGGTTATTATCATTATTATTACTATGCTTAACGTTATTATGATTATCATTATTATTTTTATTATTATTACTATTATTATTATCATTGTTATTACTATTAGTATTATTGTTGTTGTGGTTGTTGTTGGCATTGTTAATAATATTACCAGTATATCTATTATTATTAATGTTATTGAAACCAAAATTAGCATGTTTCCCTTTGGTCACTATAGAAGAAGAATACCCAATCTTAGTATTATTACAATTATTATTATTCAAACCTTGCTAATATTGTTCCTAATGCCCTTGTTACTAGCATTATTACTTTGGTATCATTGTTAGTTATTACTAGTACTATTGTTATTATTTTGCTAATATTATTATAATAAAAACATTCGAACCCTTATATTATTATTATCCCAAATACAACTAATATCATTATTATCTTTAATAATATTAGCGACTTGTTAGTAATACTATTATTATAATATTATCTTACCCTAGAACCATTATTAGCCTTAACCTTAAAAATGATAGGGATTCTATTTCTAAGAGCATGGGTATTACTACTATTATTATTATTAGCACTATTTTATTTTAACAAGTATTAGTACTATCATTAGAAGGAATAAAGCTATTAGGTTGATAATATAAATATAGTTATGAATAATGACATAAGTACATTTTAACTAGTAATAACTAGTAGGCTAGCTTGATAGAAAGAAAACCCTAGTTTTCACTTATAAAACTCCGTGTAATGATAAAAACCTAATCTTAGACTAAAGTAAGATATAATAGTATTTTCGGGTAGAAGGGAACTAACCATTAGTCTTATCCTCCTATAGGTGAATTGAGCTAAAGTCCCAAAGAGTCGTAGGAGCGTGCTCCAAGCCCGGCGTCGCTTTAAGTAAGGACGAAGCTAAGGCCCTGGTGTGATGTGTGACCTGTATGTTTGAAATGTTGTATGTGCCATGCTATGTTGTGTATTATATGATTATGGATAACTTGTCTTATGTGTAGCGCAGCTTGGAGATTGAGGTATGTTTGTATGTGTTTCCTATAACATGAGCATGACGTTTATATGTATAATATTTATGATGTGATATGATAAGGCCCTCTAGGACATGCATGTTAGGATAACTAATAATATGAATTGGGAACATAAGGATGACAAGAAAGAAATGGGAAGTGAGTTCACTAAGGGGGATATGAAGTTGACCTAATTACCTCATGATCCATGAGAGAAAATTTAAGAGGAAGGAATGACCAAATTAAATGAGAGATGGGAACCATGCATGGGAGTCTTAAAATTTGCATGGGGACTTGGGGTGTTCGCATGGGATGGCTAAATATTGCATAGGGGTGAATCTTACGTGAGAAAGGTTGATTTAGGGTGTAAATAAGAGAATAGGAGAGTTGTGGAGTGATCAGAGACTTGGAATAAAAAAAATAGTACGTAGGTTGGTGCAAGGATGTATAAGGGACCCGATTAGGTTTTTTGGGAGAAAGTGGAAATTTGGGAAGTATAAAGGTAAGAATGATTAAGGAAGGGTGGAGTATGGGTTAAGAGTGAGAACTCATTTATATAAAAGATGAGTATGGGTTTTCCATGTGAAAGAAGAGACTTTGGGATGAAAAGAGAGAGGTTACTTGTGGAAGAAGTAAGGTACTAGGGTTTGATGTGGCCAACTAGGGTTTTGCCGGTCACATGCGAGGTCGAAGAGTAAAATGGTACGCCTTGGGGTTTGACCTAATAAGGATGAGATGTGGGGAGAGGAACAAGTAATGGTAGAGTAAGTGAGAAGAAGTTGGGCCACATAGGTCCAATTAGGGTTTCCAAGGGGAAAACCCTAGAGGTTGAGAATAGGCGGGGTCGATGTCATAGGGTGTTGGGTTTAACCTACACTCTCAGGAGTTGGTCTTTCATTATGTGTGAGCGTAAGGGGGAAGGGATGTCGGGGTGTGATAAGGGGTGCAGGAGTCTCAAAATATGGGACGGACCCTCTTGAGAGAAAAGTAGTAGAACATCGATGACATGCATGTCAAGGGTGGAATGTTATCTAATAAGACATAGATAAGTCACTAATCATGTAAAGTGGAAGATTATTGAGCCGGGCCTAGATCGGTCCACCGACAAATAATAGTAGCCAGGAGCCGGGGTGCCTTGGAGACCGTGCCGCCGGCAAACAATAGTAGTCAGGAGCATTTTTCCCTGTGTGATTTTCGGTCCACCGGCTATAATTGTGGGGGATTTCGTGCTCGACAAACCAAAGCAAGTAAGTTAAACCATGGAAAATACACTAAGTACTTACAGCGAAACACCATGTGAGTCGGGGCCAGACCGGTCCACCGGTAAATAATAGTGGCCAGGAGCATTTTACCCTGGAGACCGGTCCACCGGCAAATAATAGTGGTCGGGAGCATTCTGCCCTGAGTGTATACTTTCCGGTCCACCGGCTATAATAGTGGGGTACCCGCACTCACATAAACTATTAAAGAATATGTGTGGAATGAACATATTATTAATGAGAATAAAGAATAAGTCACCAGGAAAGTAATCAGGCCTTATCATTTGTGTTATTATATGATGCCTATGTGCCTGTTCTTGTGTTATATGCTCTAAGTGTTGGCCTTAGCTCGTCTGTTACCTTACTCAGTACATAGCGTACTGATCATATGTTTTATGGGTGCTGCTCATTCCCATGAGTAGAAGACCCCTCTAATCTTGTGCAGGTAGGAGAATGTGTCTTCGATGCCTACGATACCTACGAGGCATCGGGTGGGGCAGAGTGTTGAGCCTAACCTGACATGGGGACCGAGAGCAAGTTGGCCAGACTCATTTGCTATTATCAGATTTTGTATTTCTATATCCTGTTGTACTTTATGTTATGTTTCCCGTTTTGAAAAGAAAAAACATACTCTCGGGTCATAATCCTAAAATCGTATTCTACCTTCTGTTTGATTTGTATTTCTTTAATGATTTATGTTAGTTGTTGACTCGTGTTTTATGATATTTTGCGCTTGATTTTGACCAGATTTAGCCTTAGCACTTAGTACTGGAACGATAGGAGTGAACCGATCTGGTACTAAGTATGGCAGTAATGCCCCCGAGTTTTTTTAAACGAAATTTTTTAGTAGTAAATTTAGGGGTGTTACAATAATAATGGTCAGGTGTGTTTTGTTCTGGAGTGTTATCCGGTCCACCGACTATAATAATGGTCAGGTGCATTTTATCCTGGCATATTTCTGGTCCACCGACTATAATAATGGGGTCCCCTCACTCATGCGGAAACAATATAGGGAAATGTGTAAGATGAAAATAATTGTTTATGTCTCAAATAATAATATGAACCTAAATGAAGTATTATATGCCTTATTTGCTTGTTTGTATTTTCATGGCCATATCCATATGTTTACCTTGCTCAATACATAGCATACTAATCACCCGTTTCATGGGTACTACTCATTCCTATGAGCAGTGGCCCCTTTTGAGTTGGTGTAGGTAGGAGATGTCGCATTTTATGACTTTGACACATTCGATGCATTGGCCAAGGCAGAGTGATGGCTTGTTGGACCTGGCATAGGGCCCAAGAGTAAGTGACGTCTGGATTCACCTGTTTCTGGTCTGTCATCTTTTGTTAATCATACTATTTTCCCCACAGCGGCTTTGACTCTATACTAGTTTTCTATTTCTGTAATAACTCTTTAATAATGCACTTTGATTTTCCTTTAATTATTAAAAAATCTAATCATTATGGTTTTATGCCCTAATTGATTTTGATGTCATGTGAATTTTCTAGCATTGTGGTTGGTACGAGACTGGCTGGGGGTTAGAATTGTGTCATTCACAACAGTAGCACCCATTTGTCTTAGTGTATGGTTTTTATTTAAACAAAAATTTTCAACTGTGAAATTTGGGGGATGTTATAGAAGGCCTCTAGATGGACCATCGTCGATATCAAGGGGATCATTCATTCCACATGCATGCAAAAAATCCGCACAGAAGATAACTATAAGAAGGTGATCCAACCTCAACAGTAACTAAACCCAATAATGCAAGAAGTGATGAAGAAAGAGGTAGTTAAGCTTTTAGATGCAGGTATTATCTATCCCATTTCTAATAGCTATTGGGTTAGTCATGTACAAGTGGTTCCTAAGAAAGATGGAATTGTCATGGTTAAGAATGATAATAATGAGTTGACACGTACTAGAACTATTATGAAATGGCATATTTGTGTTGATTTTAGAAAATTAAATGATGACACAAGAAATATCATTTTTCCCTTCCTTTTATTGACCAAATTCTTAAGCGTTTAGTATGATATCAATTTTACTGCTTTCTAAATGTCTACTATGGTTATATGCAAATCTCCATATCTCCCAAGAGCTAATAAAACACCACTTTTATTTATCCTTATGGTACCTTTGCATATAAGCAGATGCCTTTTGGCCTTTGTAATGCTCTTCCTAATTTCCAAAGATGCATGATGACCATATTTCCTTACATGATTGAGAAATTTGTGGAAATTTTTATGGATATTTTTTTAGAATTTGTCTCATCTTTGGATACATGTTTGGACAACCTTGAGTTTGTGCTATGACTTTGTGAGGACACCACTCTTGTTTTAAATTGGTAAAAATATCATCTAATGGTACAAGTAGGGATTGTGTTAGAACATAAGATCTCATGTAAGGAGATAGAGGTAGATGAATTAAATTTTAAAATTATCAAAAATGACCTCCCCCAAAATGTGTTAAATACACTGGCAGTTTTCTTGGTCATATCGATTTCTATAAAAGATTCATTAAGGACTTTTCAAAAACTTTGAAACCTCTACATGATTTCCATACTATTTATTATGCTAGAAAAACTTTGAACTATGCACAAAAGAATTATGCCACTACTAAAAAAGAATTGTGAGCTATGGTATTTGCTTTTAATAATTTTCTCCTTTACTTGTTGCTTAATAAAATTAGTGCTTATACTCACCATGCTACTTTGAGGTATATTTTTGTTAAGAAAGATGCTAAACCTAGAATATTGAATGATTCTATTACTAAAAGAATTTAACTTGGAATTAAGGGATAAGAAAGGAAGCAAAAATAATGTAGCAGATCATTTATCCCTCTTACCATCATCATATGAGGTAAGTAAGGAGGGTTAGCGTAGTCATAACATATTCCCTAATGAGACACTCTATGTAGTTATATATCATCCCTAGTATGCTGATTTAGCAAATTATCTTGTAAATGGAATCTTACCCAATAACTTCTATTATCATTAAAGGAAGAAGCTTTTGTATGACTTGAGATATTATTTTTGGAGTGATCCTCATCTTCATAAGATATATTCCGATCAAATAATAAGAAGATGCATCCCTAAACATGAGTTTCATTCTATTTTATCTCATTATCATATTAAAGAATGTGGTGGTCATTTTAGATCCACCGAAACTACAGCTAAAGTTATACAAAGTGGTGTTTATTGGCCTGCATTATTTAATGATGCTTATGATTTTGTTAAGGCTTATGACAGATGTCAAAGATTTGGTAATATTTATTAAAAATAAGAAATGCCCCTAATAGATATTTTAGTTTTTAAATTATTTGATGTGTGGGATATTGATTTTATAGAATCATTCCCTAAGTCTATGCATAATGAATATATCCTTGTTGCAGTCAATTATCAATCCAAGTGGGTGGAGGCTATTGCAACTCCCACAAATGATGCAAAAATTGTCACAAAATTCTTAAAAGACAGTATCTTTACAAGATTTGGAACACCGAGGACTTTTATAAGTGACGGGGGTTCTCACTTCTATAATAGATCATTTAGTGCTCTCTTGGGTATAGAGTTATACTCAAGGTTGCAACTCCATATCATCCTTAAAATAATAGACAATTAGAATTTTCAAACCAAAAAATCAAAAGGATATTAGAAAAAAAGGTTAATACATCTAGAAAATATTGGTCTTTAAAATTAGATGGCGGACCGCTTTTAAAACTCCCATATAAACTTGGTTTCGAAAAATCATGCCATCTTCCCGTAGAAATTGAACATAAAGATTGTTGGACCACTCATTATCTTGATTATATGTATGTTGTAAGTAAAATAAGGCTCGTATAATTAAACGAGCAAGATAAATATTGATTAGGTGCATATGAAAATAGCTGAATCTACAAAGAGTGCACAAAAAGGATACATAATCAAATAATTGCAAAAAGAGAGTTTGAAAGGGGGAAACTAGTACTAATTTTTAATTCTTACTTCCAATTATTTCTTGGTAAGTTTCTTTCACATTAGTTAAACCGTTTATAGTGACTCAAGTTTTCCACTCTAGAGTGACAGAGATAAATTGTCTAAAAAAAGGAATATTTAAGATAAATGGAAACCGATTGAAATTTTATAAAGGTTTAGAGGTTGAGAGCCTCAAAACCATCATATAATTAAAGAATCCTGAGTGAATGGCTCTAGATTCAAGCTAATGACTATAAGCAAGTACGTCATGTGAGGAAACCCAAGTATGTATTTGATTTTGTTTGTGTTTAAATTTTTCTTTAGATTTTATTTTGATTTAGTTTAATTTTTTTCTTTTTGTATGCATAGCATAGCAGCTTAGCATGTTATAAGGGAATTGCATGTCATAAGGACATATAAATTTTAAAGATGGGGGATAACACGAATGGAGCACTTCTTAGTTAACATATATTAGGGGCATATTTCACGACACGGTTCATGTTGGCCTAGAAACACGTACTTATTCCCTAGTATTTTTACAATATTTCCACCACCTTTCAGTTACCTTCTATATATTCTCACTTCTAATAAATTTCCTTTCCCTCCTTTGCATGGATTAATTGTCCATTGTGGGCAATGTACATGATAAGCGTGGGGGAGTTTTGGTTCAATTTTGTGCTTCATTGATTTACTACGTGCTTATTTATTTATTTATTTAATGTTATGCATGGTTTGTGTTTTTTTTAGTCTTTTTGGTTTTTGTTGAGTCTTAGGAGCCATTAACTAATCAATGATGAACATTTCTTTCAAATCATGCTAAAAGATTATCAATTAACTGAGATAAAGTTGAGTGGAGAATTATTATTATTTTGTGTGTGTTAATGTTGATGTATGGAACACATATCTACATGATTGAATGTAAATGGAGTGAAAACATGTATGGTTTTATAACTATCAACATGGAATGTTGTGATTTATCACAACCCGTAGTGAGCTTTTGAGCCATATATACCTTCTCTTCTGAATGTTTCACATAAAATAATCTATATTTGATTAGCTTTATTTTTCTTCATAAACCTCATATGTACTATTTTGTTTTGATCAAATTACTTGTTGTAACTCTTGTAATGGATTGTAGAGATTACTAGAACTTGTTAATGTGTTAATTGAAGCTTTTAAGTCATAAGCACCCTAATTAAGAAAGTGATAAAGGTACCTTAGGATTTACCACCATATAGTTAAATAGCCTTCTATCCCATTTTTTATGTATATGAGTTGTACACCCCCTTAGTTAACCACTTTAAGCCTTTTACATTGACAATTTTTTTCATCACCCACTTTTCTCCTATAAAAATCTAAAACGCATCTCTACCCTTATTCTAAAAACTAGTATATTTTTTATGAGACTTACACATGTGATTCAAGGTTCTATGTGAAGAAAGTGTTAAAGAGCATCCAAAAGAATAATTATCGGAGATTTAAAAAATGTGGGATATACAAAGAAAAAAGAAAAATCAAAATCAAAAGAATAAAAATAATTAGCTTATTTTATTTTATTTTGAGAATAATTTTTGATGTGAAGACCCAACATAAAGATATTTGGCGTATGTGATGAAAAGATACCTTGATAAGTTTGAATTTATAAGAAGTCTCTATATGAGCATGATTCTACTAGGTTTTAGGATATTTTATTGAATCTTTATTTTCTTTTTCTTCATTAAATCCTTAAACCTAGCCTCATTACAACCCTTATGATGTCCTATTTTGTAACACCCCCAAATTTACTACTGAAAAATTTCGTTTACTTTAAAGGAGTTTAGCGGAAGCAAACAGATAAAACTGTAAATTCAGGGGTATTACCGCCACACTTAGTACCAAATTGATTCGCTCCTACCGACCCGATACTAAGTGCTAAGGCTAAAAAGAATAACACCAAAAACGAGTCATTAGCAAAGCATAAATTCTAAGGAATCAGAGTGCGAAAGTCAAGAGTTACAATCCGAAGTACAATTTAAAAGTTCCAAATGTTAGGGGACATAAAATAACGGAATAAACAAAGTACGATAATACAAAGAAATAAGACAGGGGGATGCTCTCCGGCCACGTCACTCTCGGCCCCCAAGCTAGATCCAAACTTAACTCTCAGTCCTGTAAGTGACAAGACACCGCCCCTACCTGCAAAACTCAGACGGGTCTTCTGCTCGTGGGAATGAGCAGCACCCATGAAACGGGTGATCAGTACGCTACGTACTGAGTAAGGTAACAGACGCACTAAGGCCCACATACACAGAGATACATGACATAGCAGACATGGCATAATTAAGTAGATAGCATGCAATAACACAGATAAACAATACCGGTTATGAATCAGATAACTTCTCATTAGATCTCTAATAATTATAATCGATTCACATCATAGTCTTTATCAATCCATGTTAGTGCGGGAACACCACTATTATAGCCGGTGGAATGGTCACGAGGGCCATGCCCTGCCACTATTATAGCCGGTGGACCGGTCACGAGGGTAACATACCCTGCCACTATTATTTGCCGGTGGACTGGTCTAGCCCCGACTCACAAGGTGTTCCGCTGTAAATATTAGTATTTTTCCCATGTCTTATCACTTTTACATTTGGTTTGTAGAGCACGGAATCCCCCACTATTATAGCCGGTGGAACGGTCACGAGGGCACATGCCCTGCCACTATTTTAGCCGGTGGAATGGTTGCGAGGGTAGAATACCCTGCCACTATTATAGCCGGTGGACCGGTCTGGGTCCAGCTCAACATATTCCTCTTTAAGTGATTAGTATCTTAACGTATATTATTAGAGGGTATTTCACCTTTGACATGCATGGCTAAAGGGCCTCAACACATCACATCATAACTGATGACATATTCGTACTATCACATACTAATGAGGACATATGCACACGTCTCGATTCCAGGCCACGCCACACATGAAACAGTTAAGATAATGGCAGTTAAAACACGACACATAAATTATATAGAACATCCAAGGCACGTAAGATACATGTCACACATTCGACCTTAGCTACACCCTTACTCGGTTTAGGTTACCGAGCTATCTTCCGCACTTATATTAGGCCACTAAACACCCTTTATAATTATCATACTTAACACATTTCTCACATCGGAAACCCAACCCCTAGGTGTGTGGGTCAGGGCCTACCACCTTATACCCCGAGGTCTACTCACCACTTTACCCTAGGGTTTGCACCAAAAACCCTAATATGGGCCTATGTGACCCTTCCTTCCCTGTCTCCCACATCCCATACTATTTTAACGCCCCACATATCATGACCCTCAGACTCAACTCTCCCTCATACCTCACTCCTCATTTATTCTTATTATTTTCTTTTTCTTTTTCCACCTTCTCAAATTAGGGTTTCCTCCCCAAACCCTAGTTGGTCCCTATGTGCCCTTATATTATCCTACGTACTATTTTCCACCTCGAGCCTCCAGACTCCCAAACAAACCTTCCATTACCTTCCCCGCGTCCCAAAGTAACTTTCCATACGTAAGGTTCGCCCCCATGCGGACCTTAACCTCCCCATGCAAACCCCTCGATCTCTACCATGCCAAACCCTAAGATTTCCATGCAAATCCTAGTTCTCCCATATAACCTTAGTTTCTCCCACTCTTCCATTTTATTTAATTCCCCCTTTTCTCGTCCATTTACGGATCATAGATTGCCTAGGTCATTCTTACCTACGTTAGCCAACGTACTTCCCTTTGGTTATCTTAATCTCTCATTTTTCTCTTTCATGCCCCCATTCCACAACACCTCATCAAATAATCTAGCATGCATGTCCTAAGGGTCACATCACATCATATTTGCATCATATCCATATTAGCATATACAGACAAGAGCACGAGAACATACCTCGGTTCCACGCTGCGCTACACGATAAAACAGATAACATACATAATACAGCATATAAACCGTACAAGGCATCTTATACAAGTAAAGCATGTAATACACATAGGCGGCCTTAGTTACGTCCTTACCTAAATCGGCGCTGGGCTTGGAGCACGCTCCTACACCTTCTGGGGGGTTTGACTCGGTTCACCTATAAGAGGGAAATACTAAGGGTCAATCTCCCTCTACCCGAATTATCATAATTTCCTATCTTACCCCTATCCTGGCCTAGTACTATAATTAATATTAATAATAGTAGTTTATAATTAAAAAGGTGGGGTTATTATTATTCTCAAGATAGTTAAACAAGTGACCACTAATCAAGACACGCCTTAGTAAAATCCATAGTTATTAAAGTAAAGGGTTTTAATATTACTAATAACACTATTATTATTAATAACAATAATAATAGTAAAAATACTATTAATAATAATAATAGTGGTTACAATGATAATAATGTTGATAATAACAATTGAAATCGTAGTAGTATCGGTGACGATAATAATAATAATGATAGCAACAACCATGATCTGATGATAATAATAATAATAATCATAGTAATAATAATAATAATGATAATGATAATAATAATAATAATAATAACAACAATAATAATGGTAATGATAATAATAATAATAATAATAGTGCAAATAGCAATAATAATACAAAAAAATAATAATAAGGATAATACAACGATAATAAGAGTTAGAACAATAACATAATAATACTAATAATAATAATAATAATAATAATAATAATAATAATAATAATAATAGTGAAAATGATGATGATAGCGATAACGATAGTAATAATAATAATAATAATAATAATAATAATAATAATAATAATAATAATAATAATAATAATAATAACAATAATGATAATGACAATAATGATAATAATAATAACAACAACAACAACAACAACAACAATAATAATAATAATAATAATAATAACAGTGATAATGATAATACTAGTAATAATGCAGATAATGATAATAAGAGTACTAAAAGTAATAGTATTAAATAATAATGATAATAAGGATGGTAATGATGGTAATAATAGTTAAAGTAATAAATGTGGTAAATATAACAATATTAATATTAATAATAATAATAATAATAATAATAATGATAATGATAATAAGTATGATAATAATAATGTTGATAACAATAGTAATAATAATAATACTAAGGGTAAGAACAATAATAATAATAATAATAGTGACAACAACAACCACCATGGCCATATTAATGATAATAACGATAATGATAGTAATATTAATAGTAATAATACTAATAATAGTAGAACTACTAAAATAATAATAATAATAATAGAGATAATAATGATGTTAGTCATAGTTAAAGTAACAAATATGATAATCATAATAATAACAATAATGATAATAGTAATAATAATAATAATAATAATAATCGTAATAATAATAATAGCAATGGTAATAATAATAATAATAGTAATAACTTAACAAGGTCTTATAGTTAATTAACACCATTAATTAGAGGTTCTTAGGTTAAGGTTGGGTCCTAGTAATAATAATAAGGGTGGTAGTATTAGTAATAATAATGATAATGTTAATATTAATCATAATAACACTAATAATAGTAGTTAATAGTATTAAAATCATTAATCACTTTTATTATTTAAGATCTAGGGTTCAGGGAGTTGGGCAACCTGGCTAGGAGGTGGTGGCACCGGCGGGGGCGCGGCGGTAGTGGAGGAAGGGAGAAAAGGGAAAAATGGATGTGGAGGCTAGGGAAGGGGAAACCAGAGGAAAGTGGAGGTGTAGGGTGGTAGAGCAGGATCCCCTGGTCGTTTTGGGGGGTGGTGGCGGTGCTGCAAGCGGCGGTATGGGCGGCGGTGGCGGTGCTGCAAGCAGCGGTATGGGCGGCGGTGGCGGCCCGAAGGTGGCGCAGGGGTTGGAAGGGCTGTTTCGGGGAGGCAACTTCGCATGGCCAGGGCGGCACGTGCGGGGCAAGGTAGGGAGATCTAGGGGGTTGGTTGTGTAGAGGGTGGTGCAGGGAGGATTGTGGTGGCAAGGGTAGGCAGCAGGGGTGGCTAACGGCGGAGGAAAGGGCGGTTGAAGGTGGAGCAGCGCTCGATAGGTTTCTCTGGGTTCCAAATTTTCGAACCCGATTCAGGCAGCGGTTAGAGCTATTTATAGGCCAATTGGGATGGGAAACAACAAAGCTTTGAGGGAGGGTAGGGGGGTTAGGGTTAGGGTAGGTTGTCCGGCGAGGATGGCCGGTGCATGGTCTGCGATTTGCAGACCATGATCTATCGAAAAAATGGGGGTTTACGTGCGGGGGAGAGAGGCTTCATTGATGGGTCATGTCTGCAGGGAGGACAATGAGGGAGAAAATGGCGAAATGATCGGTGATAATGGCGTGGCGTTGAAGCTTCTATTTTCGGCAAAAATCTCGGCTGTAGACGGTGCGAGGTTGAAGACGATCTACAGGTGGGGCGGAACGGCGGTCCAGGGGAAAATAAAAGAAGGAAAAAAAAAGGGGGGAAGGCCAACCGGCCAAGAGAAAGGAGGGCGTGCGTGGGGCTGGGCCACGAGAGGGGTGCTGGGCCTAGCAGGTCGGCCCAAGCCGAAGAAAAAGAAGAGAAAGAAGGGAAAGAAAAAGAAAAAGAAGGGGGAAAAAGGAGAAAAGAAAAAAAGAAAGGAAGGGAAATTAATGGTTGGATTAATTGGCATGATTTGGGGTAATTTTGGATTTTTAATAAAATAATTACATTAAAATAATAATTAAATTCTCTTTTTAGGTTAATTTAGGGGTTTTTGAAGGAATTTTCTTAAATTCCATTTTAATTAGAAAAACACTCTAATTTTCTCCAATTAAATTATTTATAAAGTTTATATTAATTTGAAACCATTTTATCCTTCTTACTTTAAACAAATTAATTTATTTAATTAATTTCCAAAATAAAATCCTTAATTAGTGTAAAATACCACCATTCCTCCCATTTAAAACACTTTTAAAATTCTTCTCGATTTGCCCTAATTAACTTCCTTTTATTTTATTAAAAGTAAATTATTTGATTAACTTTCAAAATAAAATATTATTTAATAATAAATAATAGAAATTAGGGTTTTGGGGGCATTTCATATTTGATTCTTGATATTAACGAACTTGATCTATTGCAGATTAGTCATATAAGTCAAGCATATGGTTTGGTCCATTTAACAAGTATTTGATATCTTTTATGAGATTTTTATTCATAAAATATGAGCCTTCATTATTATGTGAGTTATTATTATTATTTTTATCATCTTATCTCACATATCTAAGTGTGCTTATATATATGTATCCATGAATATACGAAAAAAGTAAAAATAAGTGGGTATACATTTGTGAGGATGAATCTTGATATGACTAAGGCATGGTCAAGTTTTCATTCATTATTATTGTTCTATTCATATTTGTTATTTTTATGTATGAACCATATGTTGAAATTAATCATTTAAATTTTCTAGTACTAAATATTGGTTGAGTGTTAATCGTGGTGTTATAAAAGTAGAAGATTATGATATAACATTAGTTAAGGGTATCATAAGTGTGTTTGTAATTTTTATGTGATTTTGTGGGTATATAATCTGTGAAACCCTCACGAGACATTACTCATCTTCTAAGGGTGACCTAGGGATTTAAATAGTTTATTACACATGCTAAATGCAATAGTAAAACCTACGAGAGTTATTTTTTTTTATTCAGAGATATGTCTTACTTGAGGACAAGTAAGAAGCTAAGTGTGCAGGTATTGATGAACGTGTATTTTTAGTGATTTTATACCTTTTACTTTAAGCTTCTGATTATTTATGGGAATAATATGTGAGGTTATTTACATTATTTTTAATTATTTACTTGATATATAATAATCTAATGTATTTAATTAATTTAAAATTTAAAGTTGATTTTCATATGATTTTAACATCTTGCCATATTTTGACCATAATTTTCACATACAAACTCGGATTTAGGTGATTAAAATTTTAGTGTAATGATAAAAACTAAGATCTAGAAATTCTATTTCTAGTCATTTTTTTAAATTTGATAATATTAGGGTCATAAATTAATTTAAATTTATATCTTTAGTCATTGCATTAGATAAATAAATAAAAATAAATACTTTATGATACTCTAATTAAACCTCTATTTCTTATTTTACACGTTGATAGGTCAACAGTTACATAATAAAGAAAAGAGAAAAGAAAAAAAGATGAAGAAGAAGCTAATATTGCATACGTAAGAAAGAGTCAATAATTCTTTATATATATATATATATATATAAACTCACGCATGCATGCACTTAATTAAAAAAAAAATAGGAGACAAGGTGTATATATATGCACCATAATCAGAAGAAAAAGAAGGGGGTAGAGAAATATGGCACAAATCCCGAGGAGAACAAAAAGAAATAAAAATAGAGAAGACAACACAAGAAGCCACAACCGGTAGGAAAAAAAAGGGCACAAAGGTGGAGGAAGAAAAAAGGAGTAAAAAATGAACAGAGAAAAACGAATCAAAAAGTAGAGGCTAAGGCAAGAGTCGTAGAAGAAAAACATCGCCAAAAAAAAATATTTAGTATAGTATTTTTTGTGTTATGATTTTAACTATGAAGTGTTGTGATTTCATATTTAAATATTCTCTTATTTAATATTTTATTTATAATTTAGATTATTTATTTAATTTGATTATTTTTATTTTTATTAATATCATGTTCTAATTTTATTTTACCAAGGGTATGGTGAAATTATATTTTTTATACTAAAACTATATGTGTTTTATGTTATTGTCTTGAATTATGTCTGATTAATAGACTGATCACCTTTAATTGATATTTCACAAGTTGAGAAAAGATGCGGTGGCTAACTTTTAACTTTTAGTTAAATAGCATAAATAGGAATTGAAAGGGTTGTGAGAATAGTTGCATGATTTTTACAACAATAGGAAAGGATAAATACTTAATTGAACCAAAAGCATCATCTTTTATGTAAATATTTTGACTAGAGATAGCGAAACTAATAATTGGCAATACGCTGCATAGCTCGAGAAAGTGCTCTAGTTAAATATTCTTATTGACACCTAACTAGTAATTGAAAATATCGAGCAATTAATTAATTGGTCAATATAATTAGATAGTAGCAGATCCAAATTTCTTAGTAGCTTTTATTAATTGATTTGACCTTTCTTGGTTTTGTTTGATTTTGTTTTAGCTTAATTTAGTTTATTTAAATTTTTTAAGTTTATAATTATTTATTTTTTGTATTTGATTTCAATCTCCTAGGCCTAATTAGAGTGATTAGAATTTTTATGTTCGTATTAAGTCTCTGTGAGAATGATAATCTAGTACTTTTAGTGCCCTATATTACTTATGACCGGTATACTTGTTGATAGGTATATTTGGATGACATCAACTTCCTCCTAGAATTCGTGCTATCAGATCCTCCAAACTAGCCCTCTACATACTTAAGAACTCCTTAGAGATCTACCATCAACCATAGCTACTATCAGGGTGGTGTAGGTAAGAGGTGGAATCCCACTTGTTTGGTCATCTTCAACTCAAGGAATTTTTGGGTTCTCTCTATGTCAATCAACACATTGATGGGCTTCTTTTTGATATACCCCATAACACATATCATTTGGTAAGTGGATGTCTCATTCAAGGCATGCATAGAGATGTGAGGAGACTCTTCTATGGTTGCCTCTAATGCCACCTCTTATTTTTGAGATAAACCTCTATGTGTACCAAAAATCTCATCCAACCCTTCATCTGCCTCTTCCATCAAGTCGATCATAAAAATATGCTTCCTATTGCAATGGTGCCCCAAGATAAACTTCTTTGTGAACTAGAAACATTTCGCTTTAGCTATATTGGCCTCTAATTCTTCATGAGATAGACACCTCATCATTCTACCCATTAGATTCAAATCGATGTTAAGATTGGTAGGGGTTCCCCTCTGGAATGGTGAATTGTTGGTAGTTAGATATTATACGTTAGAGTATGGAATAGCCAATAATATTATCTTCCAGTAGCTACTATGGCTTTGAATTACAACCATCTACAACTTAGCTAAATCTTATATGGTCTTGAGCATAGAAGGCATGAAAATTCTCATGTTGTGTTGCACATTAAGCTGCAACCCACCAAAAAAATAGCTCATTGTATGTTCCTCTAGTAAATTTAGGCGGGTGAATAAAGCATCAAACTTGTTTTGATATTCTATCGAACTCATTTCTTATTTGAGATTTTTCAACTCTGTCATAGAATCGTCAAATGGCACTAAGCAAAAGCGGGCAGTGATCGCTTCAACATACTCCTGCCAGGTAAGGTACATGGGATACAATAGGGTCTTCTTATAGCCTTTGATGCCATTGTCAGGACAATCCTTAGAGTTGGATGGCAACAAGACGCGCCTTGATATCTTTAGGTGTTATGTCAATGGTGAATAATTGTTTTATCCTATATAGCCATCCTTTGATGTCATTTCCCTAAAACTCAGAAATTTCAAGTAGAGCTACTATACAAGGAATTTGGTGACCAATTTAGGGAGGAGGTCATGGTCTAGGCGAAACAATTCAAGGTTTTTGGGTAATTTTTGGCATAGGAATGGGTGTTACTGTGCGGTTAGGTGTAGTCTTTTATAGGTTGGGTGGATTGGTGGAAATGGGGGTGTAGTGAGTAGAGGTGGGTTATTACTGGATGAAGGACCCATGGATTGTAATAGCCTAAATTTTCAGCTAATCCTAATCTCAAGTAACTAATATTATAACCTAATCCTAATCTTGGAAAATAAATATTTCCACCTTATCCTAATTTTCCAAACCTATAATTTATCGATGATTAATCTATCATGTTATCCTAACCTAAATTGTATAGATCTTATTCGAATCAAATAATAAATATACATCCAACTCCTATTTATTTTCTCTTTTCCTTTTTCTCTCATTTCCCTCTCGGCTGACTCCCTCTTCTTTTCTTTTCCTCCCTTCTCCTGCGTGGAATATTGCCACAGACAAAGCCTACACCTATCACACCCCACCACCTATAACACCATCCCTTAATCCCATCAACTCCCACCCCTTGTGCATGAGGGTTGGGGTTGAAAGTTTTCCTCACCTCTCGTCATCTCTACAGGTACATGGGTACATATATATATATATACATCCTCGACATTAAATGCTCATACCCCCTTCTCTCTCTTTTGTTCTACAGATAATACACCACCATTACCCTCCTTCACTACCTCTTACTGCAAAAACCACCATTACCCTCCATTAGCAAGCCAAGCCGAAGCCACCACACCTCCATCGGTAGCCCTTGTCATTTCTCCCTCACCACCATCAAGCAAAGCCACTACAACTTACCCTTAGCCATCAGCCAAAACCACCAATGTCCCCATTTCCCTTTGATATCCTTGCATAGAAGCACCCCTCTCTCTTTTTTTACTTGGAAGTAGTAGGCACGACTAGTCCATCCCCTCTATTTTTGGTGTCTTCCACCACTACCAACACCACCTCTTTAGCAGCTCCAATCAAAGCTCCTCCCTCCAATCTCCTAACCCCTTCTCCTTTTCCCTTCCTTGCTGCACCATTTTCTCCATCACCCTAAGAACCTCCTTTGGTAGCTTTAGCTGAAACTCCACCACCTTGCCTTCAGCAGCATTGGCCAAAACCCCCTCCCTCACTTCAGCAACTTTAGACGAAGCCTTCTCACTTATTCTCCTTTCCTTGTTTTGTAACTTTCTTCCCAAACAACACCCTTATTTAGTTAGGTTTTTCATCCTCCTTTTATCCCCTATTTCCTTAAGCATTCACTTAATTAGGTGGATTAATACTAATGATTTTTTATTTATGCTTCTTTAGGTGATTTCTCTATGGTCCCAGAATGGGCAGAATAGGTTTTACGAGCTTAGAGACTGAAGTTATATAGTAAGGATAATTGTCGTAATCTAGGGTTTTAATTGCTAAGTGTTATATATGATGCCATGTTGTACCGGTTTATTGTGAATATGTTACTTAATATGTGATCAATAACACTATGATATGTGGGTGGTATTATGATAGGAAAAAGTAAGAAGAGTATTGTGATAATGTTATTTAATGTGGAGAAACCTTCTATGTGAATTATGATTGTATCATGAGGTTTATTTATGGTATGATGAATAAGAAATGATTATTGTAAGATATTTGGGTAAAAACATGGACTATGGAAATGATGTTACTAAACTCAGAAGATTCACATAAAATTAAGGGTTATTTTACCAGTATAGGTGTTTTGTCAATGTAAGTTAAAAAAAAAAAGAGAATCATGGTAATATGAGGTGTGATATAACCCAAAAAGTTCTGATTAGTCTTTATGAAGTGCTTGGGATAGTTGCGAATAACTTAAGATAAATAAAGTAAGAAAATTGGCAAATTTGGGAATAGTAACCTTAAACTGAAGAACCTATTATCACATAAGTGAAACATTATATTTATTCCACAAAATAATAGTAGCTCATTAATATTAGCCTTTTAGATATGTATGCTAAATTTGGTGATTTTATGAGTCTTCTAAGAAAAGTTATGATTTACTTATGAAAATAGGGTTTTGGGAGCTATGTGAATAGTAATTTTTGATATAGGGCTATTATCGCATGTATAAGATGTATAAGTTAGACCTTGAATTTTGGTTATGTTATTAATAATAATATTTGAAGAATAAATACTAAATTTGGTGGTTAAATGATCGACATAGGAGAAGTTATGTCAAAAGTGTAAAATTAGGGTTGGAGAAGTAAGGACCTTAACTTTGGAGAATAACTTCATGATCTATAGGATGTGCTGGCATATTTTAATGTATTCTATACCTGTAAACTAATCATGAATAATACATTAACCATTTAAAGCAAAAGATCATGTGGGTAGGGCCAATGTGATGTTTTATATCCATTTCATCGGATAATAATAGTGGCTCAGGTGTGTTATCCTTGAGAAGACACTTCAAATCGTTCCATCAATTTAAAAATAGTGAGATCCCTGAACTCTATGTATATAAAAGAATGAAAATGGTTATATCTAATTAGAGGTCTATATCAATATTTACCTTATGAGACTTTTCATGAATTATATGTGTACTCATAATCTACTATGAACGCATGTTGTTATCTGTATCCCTAATTTTGATAGTATTGTACCTTGCTCAATATGTAGTGTACTAACCACCATTCTTACATTTGCTTCTCATTTGCAAGAGTAGGGGACCATGATACTTTTGTGCAAGTCTCTAAGGACCAGTTGGATGATTTTGCTGCTTTTGATGAAATCTATGAGGAAGAGTGATATTTTATCTATTGGGTATTTGGGTAAAGAGTTATGCTATGTAGATAGTGTTTTTACTCGGATACCTTTTGGACTCTTTTTTCCTTGATATACCTTAGTTTGTATCCTATTATTGTAATTTTGAGTTATCTTCAAACTCATATTTGTAATTATAAAAGTTTATTTAATTTATAGTTACCTTATTTTATTAAGGATGTTTTTATCCTTGTAATTGAGGGAAAGATGGGTTGGTAAACCAAAATTATTTCAATTACGGTGGTAAAATCCAATATTTTGCATTATTCCTCCGCTGTAAACCAAAATTTTTCAGTAGTAAAATTTAGGGTGTTACATGAATAGGGTTTGAACCTACGAAAGGATCGTTTGCAACACTGATGAATTTTCCTATTGAGACTCGTGTAGCTAATCTTGCAATGAAGATTTTAGCTCCTCCACACATTGCTTGAGGTGGTCAACATTCCACCGTATTTTGTTAGCCCAAGTTCCATCTACCATGGTAGGAACGTGTGGCTCTAATACCTATGATAGCTAACCATGAAACCTAGGGAATAGAATGGGCTTTAAAGGCAGCTGCAAAATGAGAGCAAGTAACAAAGAGAAATTAAAAGGAAGAGGATACTGAAATATTCTTTTTTATTATTTTCAATCCATTACAATGGCATTTACACCAGCTCAATTTACAATTAGAGAATGAAATCTCCGAAAAGAGTTAAATACAGATGACCTGAATCTATTACAATGGAAAACATTAAAACATCGAACTTAATACCCAAACGCATAAGTTCCAACCATTAATCTAATTTGAATTGAAGGGAGCAATGTGCAATGCAGGTGGTAGACTCGTCTATTAAGGACTATATCATCATCTATCTCCATTTTAGATTCATTTGTCTCCTTTGTCTCCCTTTTTTCATATATGAATCTTATATCTAATTTCCTTAAAGGTACTTTAATTCTTTTCCTTTATTTTGTCTTCATATTCAATTTTTCTTATCATTTTTCCTTCTCTGGTCTCATTTTCAGTTAGATTTAACTTCAAAAATCAATATATAAACAAATTGGGAGAATAGAATTCCTCTAAGCAATTAAATCTCAGCTTAGTCAAATTAATCCTGCTTTGTCCTCCTCTAACCACGTGTAAATTTTATACATCCCTGAACAAAAATCCCAGATAAATACCTTGGATCTCTCATCCGTGCCCATCAAATAGAAGATGAGCTTAGTAAAGAACCAATACTCTCTCACCTCCATGTGAGAAATATGCAACCTTCCTCATTTGGGGTTATTATTCCCAAAAACACAGCCCCGAACCTCAAACTCTAAAGAGATCTCAAAGTGGGATGCACAAAGGTAGGCAACAATTTAGTTCTTTTTGTCAACAATTTGATATTTTTGATACTTTTACTAAAACCAAACCATGTAATGGCTCTTGAAAACCAAGGTATCACTCAAAACATTACTCCAAGAAACCTCCAAAGAAATAAGTACCTCCTCCATAGCAACTACCATACTATAAGAAACCCCGATCTTGCAGAAAACAACCTCAAACCTCTTTCCAATAACCTTCAAAAAAAGATATTATGTGTTACAAATATGGAAGAAAAGGCCACATATCAAAAAATTTCTGTTCGAATAGACAAATCTATAAACTCGATCTTAATGAAGAAACATTAGGGAAAATTCAAAACATTCTCATGGAATCTTCTGAAAATGAATCCCAAGAAGAAGATCTTTTTGAATTTGGTCTCTAGATTGATAAAATTGCCTCACCATCTTCCTCTTATTCCTTCAAACATGAGGATGAAGATTATCCAAAACAAATAAATGTTATTACTAAAGAACAAAAACTCATGGTCAAAGTCGTTCAACATATTTTGGATTTCCTCAAATGAAAAGAATACCTAGAGAGACTTTGTGCATATCTTCAAAATAATGAAACCAATTCTCCTTCATCTAAACTTCCAACTAAGCAAAAAAAATCCCGATGACCTAACCTTCATTCTCAAACAATAATAAAAATCCAAACACACTATTCTTAAAACTTTTTTGCTACAATAAGAAATCAAAGGAATCAAAAATGAGTTAAAACAACTACAACAAAAACCAGAAAACAACGATAACATCATCCAACTTTTCTTTTCAAAATCTATGGAAAGCTCTTCTCTGATCCTTGGTGAAAAAGATGATGATGGCTCTGAAGAACAAATCTTCCAAAACCTCCCTTTTCTTGCATATTTTCTTGATGTTCTAAAAGAAATTACCTTTCAAAAATATATTATAAATATCACGCTCAAAATTTCATATTATTTCCAAATTAATACTATAGCCCTCTTCGATACAAGTGTTAATCTTAATTGTATCAAAGACAGTATTATTACAAAACATTTTCTTTCTCTCACCATAGAAAAAAATTTTGTAGCAAATAATTCAAGCTTAAAATTAATAACAAATGAAAAGCCAGTATTATCTGCAATAATCTCCAAATTAGATCAACTTTTCTCATAACACATAATATTAGTCATAGTATTATATTGGGCACACCTTTTATAAATCTTTTCACCCCTTACTAGGTTAACCATACTAGTATTTTCTTCAAAACAAAAGGAGTAAAAATTCCCAAAGCTAGAAACCCAAACCTTCTTAAAGCCAACTCCATCTATCATAGCTAAATCCATCTATCATAAATAACTCAATCTTCTTGTTCGAATCAAGCAAACTTACCTTTAATTTCTCAAGCAAGGAGTTTCTCTTTTAAAAAATTCAAAACTAGTTAGAATATGACACTATCAAAAATAAAATAACTAATCTTCAAAAACAAATTGAAAAAGAGATCTGTTCAAACCTTCCTAATGCTTTCCGATATAGAAAACAACACATTATTAACCTTCTATATGAAGATTCTTTCCTTTCAAATAATATTCCTACAAAAGTTATACCAATTTAGATCAATGTCAAACTAGAAAACTATTGTCAATCTAAGATAGCATATTTAAAAAATAAGCATCTTATACCTAAATCTCACTCCTCATGTTCTTGTGATATATATATATATAAAGGTACGTAGAAAGAAAAGAAAAACTAGAAAGTGAGAATAAGTTTTATATGCATTATTTATTTATTAAAAAGATTGTATAAATATAAAATAATAGTTCATTTGGTTATTTTATATTTAATCTATGTATTAGATAAATATTGAATTAAATATAAAAAACTAGAAAGTGAGAATAAGTTTTATATGCATTATTTATTTATTAAAAAGATTGTATAAATATAAAATAATAGTTCATTTGGTTATTTTATAGTTAATCTATGTATTAGATAAATATTGAATTAAATATATATTATAAAATATTATATGTTGAATAAAAATAGTATTATTTTAATAGATATTTTCCTTGAGTGGAATGAAGAGAAAAACATTTATGCTTTTGTTGTAAATTCAAGAATATTTCTTTCATATTTGAAACAAGCACCTACCAATTGTTTATGAATTAGGAATTCTCCTCTCAAACTAGATTAGTCACAATCAATTAAGCACTAGCTAGCTACCTCTTAAACTAGATTAAGGTAGGTAGAACTTGTGTGATCAATTAAGCATTAGCTAGCTACCATTCAAACCAATTAAGGCAATGAAGGCGGGTAGATACAGATATAGGACTCACAATTTTCTTCAATATGTATAGATCACATATATGCCTTGAATTGCTCTAATGTTGAAGCTTCTTCCTAGTAAGAGAAAATATGTATACACACAACTTTGTGGCTTAAACTACATTCTATTCACATTTTTTTCCTTACATCAATAAGCATGATTTGGTATATTAATCAAAGATAAAAGAGAATGTATTCTTTGACGAAATTTTGTGTGTTTGATAACATTAGCGGATAAAAAATAGTTGTGAGTTAAAAAGCTAGTTATTGGTGGTTGAAAAAAATGTAATGTTCTAGCCGATATTATTATAAGTATTTGACATAAGTGGTTCTTGTATATACCAAGTGACATATATTAGACGATATTTTAATATATATAGAAAATTTAAAAGAAAATTTATTACTATGAGATTTAAGAAGAAAAATTATAAAAAGTTACCTCACAATAAATTAGAAACCAATTCTTTTTAGTTTGTTTTATCAAACATAGAATTTAGAAAAAGTTTGGTTTGGGGGGGGGGGGGGTAATTTATTCAATGTCACGCCGAACGTACAAATAGCGAAAACTAGTGCAATTGTTCTATGCGACCCGGTAAATTGAACGGATAAGATGCCGAAGCTGGGGACAAAAAGGCCGATCACCATCATCTTAGCCGACACTAGATCAACCGGTGTCCTGGTTTCCACCGCAAAACCACACCTCACCCTGCAGCTGCCCCCTCACAAAACCACATGCTACCAGTCGTCCTCAACTATTGGTCCTGAACTATTTGGACTTTGATTGATTGGTGTTGAAGATCCAAATCTTCTCAGCTCCCGGCCAATCAGCTTGACAATGAGATATAATTAAATCCTAATACTCATTTAGCTTAGCCCCTTATTTTACTGGTACCGGACAAAGAGGGATATGGGTATAGGCTAACGAGTTGTGTCAATCTATTTTGAAATATATATATATATATATATATATATATATATATATATATATATATAGACACACACACACTGACACACGCACGCAGAATCAAATATTTTTAATACATTATATAAGGAAAAAAAAATAGAATTACTATATATATACTTATTCTAATACTATCATAGTGAGTGTTTATTGATAAATATATAGAAAGTTTTACTTTTTTTAAATTCTCACTTCTAAATAGTATGTTAAAATATAATTAATTTGTATAGGATTGATAATAGTTATTAAGTCACTACCCACATTTAACACTATTTTTCATATAAAAAAATACTTTTGACTTAAAATAAATTTGGTGTTATTTTATTTTTTCAAAATTTTGATTATACTTTAAATAAAAAAATAAATAAGTAAGTAAAATTTTGTATTATTTACCGCAACTTTATCATTATTAATATTGTCTAAAATATAATTAACTTACAAAAAAAAACCAAAGGTAATTTTGAAATATAAATCATTATAGGAAAAAAAGAGTACTGTCAAATGATAGTTATTTTATTTTTATTAATAGATAGATTAATATCAAATTAAAAAATAATTAAATTAGTTAAAGTTTATATGTACCCATAATCTTTTGTAAATAGGTTCATAATTAAATAGACCTAAAATAAAGAGATTGATTTATACCAATAAATTTTATGGATTAAGTTTCATTAGTTCAGTATGTCTTACATTCATACATGTATGGTCCAATAGTATCAATCTGCTTTGAAAAATGTCTAATTATGAATTACCACATCCATATATTTCATTTTTTAAAGATAAGATTGAGCTGTGTTTGTGAAGAGTAAAGATTATGTTGTAGCTGTAGTTGGATAAACTGGCGGTTAGGTGGAAGGTGGTGCTACGATGCTTTGGGGGGAGGGCATGATGTATCCATCCATCCATCAATGTCATTAGATATGGAAAGAAAAAATTATTTTATTTTACTCATAATTTATTCATATATTTTCTTTTCTAGTAATTTTTTGAATCACAGGAGCAAATATGATAACCATTCTTCATAGAACGAATCAGATCTATTTTTCCATATCGATGTAAGTTTTAAACTTCATTTGGATAAAATATTTCTAAGAGAAATTTTATTTTGAAAAGAAATTTTTAGTATAAAAAAACTTCAAAAATATGAAAACTGAAGAAATTTTTAGTCCAAAATCTATTTCATCCAAACAAAGACTTAATTTCTTTGTAGCTGGCCCATCTACGATATCGTTTGTAAAAACGAGACGGGATGCACAAGGCCAAAGTCTCCCTGAAAACCACCAAGGAATTCGTTCCCGCATACTAAAGTTCGGCACTAGAACAGAGTCATGAGACTCATGACCAACCATTCAATCCAGCAAACTGCGACCCTTAGCTAGGCAAGGCTGGCTGGCTGCCTAACCAATGACCATCTGCCCAAGAAAATGCAGCCGCTCAAAAGACTCCACGTTGCAAGGAGGAAAGGGAGCTGGGCTCTTCTTTTTGCCTTTTTTTTTTTTTTTGGCCACGCAGATCCACTAACTAAGTTTCTCAAAAACAAAATTGGGGAGCGACCCAAGTAGGACAGAAAGAGAAGGGATAGATGAAGCGGCAGGAGATAAAAGGTCGAAGGAATGCATTTTGGCAATATTTCAATAGGTATAAATTAATATAACATTATATATTTTAACATTACATTAGAGAGTGCTGAAGTTGAGGCAAAATGAGTAGAAAGTAAAATGGGGAGCAGAAGTTTAATCTATTAATACTATTTACTATTGCGTGGGAGAAGGTTAAACCACCCAAAATGAGGTGCTCCCGGTACAGATGGTGTAACGAATACAGAAGTTTAAAGAAAAGTGAAAAAAAGAGACAAAAACCAGTGGATCGGCTTAATAATCCATAATACACTAGAATCCAATAACGAACATGTAAATGGCCAGTGCCAAACCTCTGTTTTTTGTTGATTTTTTCTCTTTTCCTCTTTCTAAGCCCCAAGACAACCAACAAAACATTCAGAAGTTCAGCCACAACCAAAGAAATTGATTAAAAGCAAAGAAAATTGCAATGCTGTTATTTATGCCTCAATAGCAAATCATCCTATCCAATAATTATGCTTCTTTTTCAGCATATGATGAATGAAAGGGTAGGGATAAAAGAAGACCAATTCCTACACTAACCATCCATAATTCTGCTCGTCTGAATTAACAACATTCTCTTTAGCAGTTTTTGGGGTACTTGCAGCGTCCATTTTTCTGACCTCCGTATCCCAAGTACAACCATGAAAACTATGCCCCCCCCCCCACCAAAAAAGAGACGGAAGTATAGAACCACTTTAAGTTGCTACACACCGAGGCAGCCACTCACAACAGCTTCAATCCACCAGTTACTTCATCAACCATATCAGCAGGTCCTGCAAAAATGAATTTTGCAGACCAGTTACAACGGACCAGCAAGAATTAGCTACTGATTTTTATTTCTGAATATAGTACTTGGTATCGTAAAGAATAACATACCAAGGATGGCCATTACGGTCCTTGAATCTGTAGATGGAAAAGCAAAAGAGCATTAGATAATTAGCCGTGGTATAATTAGCATTAAACTATCAAGAAATAGCTTTTGATTGATATTTGCACAGCAACAGTAGTGAATTCCATAAGGCTGACGAGTCCCTTTCCCCTCCCTACTTAACCTTCTTTTGATACATGAGGGTGGGAGCTTCTCCTGTACTACAAGAACCCCAATTTTAATTTTTTTTTTTTTTTTTTTTGGAATAGATCATTGGCCACGTTTCTTTTCCAGAAAAAATATATTTGACAATTCTTCCCTCTTCAATCTAATGCCATCCTTGCCATAGATTAAATAATAGTATGATTCCCTCACAGGGAACAAATATAGAACAAACAGCCTCAATATATTCCATATTTTCCCACAACCAAACAGGTAATTAAACAATCTACAAACTAGAAAGTGACAGTAGGTCTGCATCTTACTTGGTGCTATCTGTGTTCTCCCAGCATCTACTGTAATATGTGTGGGTAACTGAACTGCTTTTGCCCTTTCCTGCTAGCAGAGTGAAAACTCGCAATTATAATCAAGAACATTATGTCCCATTGGTGAATGCAAAGCAGGCTTTGGGATAGCAAGGCCATGAAACACCAAACCATCAAACAAGTTATCTCATTCAGGATAAAGAGAAATCAACTTTGTCAATCGATTTCGAAACCTCTCCAGCCCTGGATCCACACATTCGAAAGGTTTACCCAGTTCCTTGTGAGAAATCGCACAAAAAATGTGCCAGATGAAGTTCCATAAGGCACCAGTCCGTTGCAGCTGAGCAGGATATTCATGAGCTGGGGGAAACTATATAGCTGCTTATTTGGTACGAGGATAATAAAGGTGGAAACAATTCCCTCTTATTTTGTGCCTTTTATATATTGCATTTACAAACAGCAAAAATATTTTCAACAAAATACCTATTTTAATCTAAATAAACATCGAAAATGGATATTCATCCCATTAAATATTCTTTTTATTTTAAATAAACTCTACGAGAGATGTAAAATATAAAAGCAATTTTTCCATCCCTATTCCTCCCGTAGCAAACAAGCACTAAAATCTGATATTTGACCAGTGCAACAACAGCAAGATGGGGATCAAGCATGTATCGATGCCAAACACATTCCAAAGTCTTCAGTGTAGCAAGAGAAACATAAATTGCCACCAAGAGCAATCTACTGTACTATAGAGAAAACTTCTGGGGCTTATGGCCTCCAAAAGACCCAACTGGAGCTTGAAACATGCTGCAAAAATCACTGAGCCACATCAGAGTACATAATGAACCAGCAAATCAACAGTTTCTCCAAGCCAGTCCTACTCATATTGAAGAAGGTTACCACTCACTTCTCAGAACAGAGGCTAGAACCTTAAAAACACCTGACCAACCAGATTTTGTTAGTTCAAAGCATTTTCCACAATTAATCACAAGGTTGTTACGCTATAATTAGACATCATGACTTGAATTAGAAGTTTTTCCATCAGAGAAGGATTAACTGCTACTCTAATATTTCCTACTTGTTGAGGTGATCAACGATACTATCTAATTTCCCATGCTATATCAACAGCTTCACGTGTCCTATCCATTATTTTCTTCTCTCACCTTTTTCCCTATTTGCTCTGTGACATGTTGGTGTTCAAATGAGAAAGGTGGGGGAGGAAGGATATGAAACTAGCGTATCACCTCTATACAAGAAGATTGGATAACAAAGATGCAGATAAAAGGGGAAAAGGAAGACAATCAGTGTGTTCTGATGAAATTGCCCTACAATTCCAGCTGCCAGAAAGATTGCGCCAAACTAACCTGAAATACCAGCATGTCGTCTTCACTTTCAGTTTTCACAACCACTTTCACTTGCCCACACATCTCCCACCTGTATACAAGAAATAACAATGAGATAAATAATGAACAAAAATAAGGCTTCAAAAGCAGAACTTGACCAAGCAAACTTCTCTACAGATTAAACTAACCTAGTTAGAGCCTTAGGTGCTCGATTAAGAAGCTTTTTGTAGAGACCCAATGTCGCATGACTGACCGAGGATGAAGACAATTTATATTCAAATTCATATGTTAGTTATATAATTGATTTTCCATAATAATGTTTCTTATTACAGTTGAACCAATAAAAATACCTGCATTGGGCAGCAATCTTTCCTTTGCCCATCTTTAGGTCATTTCTCACAACCAACACCTTCAACTCAAGCGATGGGAAACAGAAAAGTCAGAAGTGTACAATTGTTACCGTTCACATCCCTTTTCAGATACTAGAGTATACATGCATCTTAGTTTTTGCATTTGAACTAGAACAGAAAAAAGATAAGAGATCACTACCATTTTAAAATCTTCAAGAATATTGGCTAACTTTTCAATCTCAAGGGGTGGTTTGACCTGAGTTTTCTTGTTTTCATGCAAAACGGTCTGCTTAGATGAAGTCGCTGAGACAATGAAATGGGTATGATAACGTGAACCAATGTAGTATCCCAATGCTAGGCAGCCCGTACCAACTAAAAGTGCTCCCAGCCATGTCAGGTCCATTGTGGTCAGGAATTGGTAGAGCCTATTCCTGGTAGAGATCCAGCTGAAAAATAAAGGAATAGCCATGATCGCACACACTCAATATCTTAGCTACAAGCAATACTGAAGTGTGGGGAGAAATGTCCCAAAATATATCAAAACTGTTGTCCAGAATAAGAACTGTTGAATAAAAAGAAAAGCCTTCATTGCAACAACCTTGCATAAGACCGATTCCGGTGAAGCCAACTTAATGCAGTAGCACAGGAACTGCATAAAATTTATTCAGTGTGCGTTGTTTGTAGCTTGCATCAAATAAGATCATTCTCGAAGATTAAAGCACTGAATCACACAGAATGACCAGATAATACTTAAAGCTTGACAATTCTTACCATTAGCAGCATGAATTCCCATATAACAAATTTTGGTCAAGCTGCCTAAATCTCACCAAGCGCCATGACAAGTGAGAAAGGGAAAAGAACATTTTAGGAATTACTTATCTTTTTATTTTTCTTGCTAATCAGATATTAATTCGTCAGTTTTTATCTTTTGCTCTATTATCTTAATAGGTTATTATCTAGTAGAATATCTTATCTTCAGCAATTATTGGTCTATATAAGAACTGTTATGTTTTTTTATTATAGGCAAATCTGACAATGAATATTGATTGAGAAATAAGACTACTGGCTTTTTTTCCCCATTCTCTTCTCTCCTTAAATTTTCTTTCACATACTACGGATGTTTGTCAACTTGGTATCATAGCTAAGTTTTATCCCTATACTTCACTGCCAAACACAATTCCAGTGCTAATTGGTCCAAAAATCAAACTGATGAAAAGCCCCAATTCAAAACCTATCCTAAATCCACAAAATCTTCAATTCATCACAAGTTTCAAATTGAAACCAAAATCTTTCAGCCCCAATCACACTACTTCAGCCAAGGTTCACCTCAATCAATCAGTTAGATCGAAACCTTAACCCCAAAATTCACTTAGGGTCAATTCAGAAGAGATTGGAGGAATATGCACAATACACATCAATTAGAGTTCAAATCAAGTTTGAGAGTTGAGTGGTGTGAGGGAGTTATTAGTCATAGGTGAACTATGAGTATTGATTGAGAAACAAGACTACCATTTTCTTTCCCTCGTCTCTTCTCTCCTTGACACTTCTCCTCTCCTACAAATCTCTATCACTAGCATACTTGGCTTTATCCATTTTTTAGTACCAGACAGACCCACTGGTTTGGGGTCATGCATACCACACAAGGCGCTTGAAAAGGCACGCCTCACAAGGGGCTGAGGCTTCGAGAGTTTTTTTTTTTTCTTTTTTTATCCAAAGAAAATGACATTGGCAAGGCGCAGCTAAAGCGCTAAGGCACACAAGGATCTAAGACACACACACGCCTCACTGAAAATTAGCTCTTTCGCAGTTCTAATTTTATTCAGAAAAATTTACAGTCAAGTAATTAATTCTCATGTTGGAAAGAAAAGAGACGAGGAAAAAAAGGTCTTAGGAATAGATGAAGTTTTAAATGGGGAAACAAAACAAAGAAAGATATTTACTTCTTTGAAGAAAACTCCGATTCGTTACTTTCATAAATATGTGAACTAAATTTTCTGTTGGGAAAGAAAGGAAGAGAGAAAAAATGTTAAGGAATACCAGAATACATAATTTTGAGCAGAAAATGAAAGGAAATTATTTATTACAAAGAAGTGTCAAAAAATCACATATTTCTAGGAAGATCAAAAGCAATATTATACTAGACAACTTTGGTGTCTCAATTAGCCTAGGCACGCACCTTCACCCTGCGCCTAATCCTAGGTCCTACAACCCGTATTGCTAGGCGCACCTTATACCTTTTCAAACACTAACCACATTGGTAATGAAAGGTTATACGTGGAAAAGGAGGCTTCCATGGCCAGTAATCTAACCATACACCTCAGACTTGACAGTAACCAACAAAGTGTACAACTCATTCCAGGATGAAAACAACTCTTAATTCAACATATAGTTAATCAAATAGGTCGTGAAGGACACCCTTGCATTCCAAATTTATGAGTTAAGTGACAACTAGTCGCCAATTTTTTCCTTTTAGGCTGTAGCTCAATGAGTAGTTAAGACGCATGTAACCAATTCTTAGTGACCTAAAACTATTCCCTCAAAACTACAAGATTATCATGGTTCTTAACTTAATTCCCATATCTCTCCTTCCTCTCACTATTCCATTGTGGATACTGACCTTCCTACACCAACCCACATTGCTTCTCTTTCTCATGTATTGGCCCTCATAAACCTGCCTCCTGTATACAAAACTAAAGATGATCCCAAGTGGGTGGAGGACCAAAAGGCATGAACAAAGAGCTCAATGCCCTCAAGTAAAACCAAAAATGGGAACTTTCATCTTCATTGTTGATAAGAAGACCATTAGCCCTAGATCGGTGTATAATATTAACTTTAGGTTGCAAGATATAAGGCTTGAATAGTAAAAAAAAGGGCGAGTATAAACAAGTTAAGGACAAAGACTACAAGCATACATTTTATGCTGTTGCCAAATTTGCTACCATGCATGTTGTTCTTGCTCTTGCTACAACCAAGGGTTGAGAACTTCATCGACATCAACGCTACATTTTTCCACAATTTCCTTGAAAAAGAATTATAAATGCATTGTCCACAAGGTTACACTAAAGCCTTGCATGGCCAAGTTTGTAAGATCAGACAACCCTTATAAAGCTTGAAACCAGCCTCTAGGAAATGGAATCTAGAGCTAACAAAATTTTACTTGCTCTTGGTTTTGTTCAGCCTAAGAGGAACTACTCTCTATTTGTCAATAATGATCAAGGGCACATACATTGGCATGGATCTATTTCAATGATCTCTTATTGGTTGGGAATTGGGAATCATGAGGCCTCCATCACTTATGCGATGCATTCCTAGGATAAAGCCTTCACCACCAAGGATATAGATCTTATGAAGTATTTTTTTGGGGGGCTTGAAGTTGCTTGCTCCTTATCCAAAAATACATGATAGTCATTCTCCATGACATTAGTGCAACTTGGCATAAGGCCACTCTATTTCCCTTGCCCCGTGGTTCAAAGCTTTATGTGGATCTCTTCTTTTGGTTCCTAAAGTCCATAGGCTCCTTATTAGTCATATTTTATAATTGAATGAGTCATAGAAGCTCTCTATTAGCGAGCTCTAATCCAAAACCCTAGAGTTTATAGTCCTCTTACTGGATGTCGTTCAACACCTTAATTTCTTTTTTTTTCTCCCCTCGCATTCCTTACATGGAGGTTGTCTTGCATGTCATGTGTTACCTTCGGGGCACTATTACTAAAGGGTTATTTTATCCCACTGATTCTTTCCTTGAGCTCACTACTTATATTGATGCTAATTGGGAAGTTATGCTTGATCCCTTACTAGCTTTTGTATGTTGCCTGGTCATTTTTTGGTTTCTTGGAAGACAAAGGAACACAAGAAATAATCTGAATCCTTTGCTAAAAGTATCATAGCATGTCTGCTACCACTATTGATTTTGTTTGGTTGGTAACCATTCTCAAAGACCTTGAAATTCCTATCTCCTACAGTTCACTTTGCATTGTGACAATAAAGTTGCACAACACATAGCTACCAACCCCATCATCCCCAAGCTTTGGAACCTCAATATAGAATGGCGTCCACGATATAGCACAAGCAGTCTTCATTCAAACACCACAATGTAAGTCCAACCTTCACTAGCTGACTTAATGACCAAACTCGTGAGAGCACAATAGCATCTTTTCCTCCCCTTTTTTGGCCCAAGTTAGGTCTTGTTCATATATCTCTAAGCATCACCAGTTGTCTTCCTTCTAGCTTATAATACGCAGAGCAGTTAAGACACATGCAACCAATTCTTCTTTGTAAAATCATGTACTTAGTGAGGTATGCATCTGGGCATAGTTCTATGAGACCATAATGCACAGGACACTCACATAAATGTCTCTCTCTTCTTCAACTCCATATCTGGATGAGGAACACATATTTTCATAATTCTTTTGTCAATTATTTAATTAATGGATGAGGTTGTTTACATTACTTATAATCATGTGCTTAAATTTAATAATTTAATATAATTGATTAAAAACGAGCAAAATGATGAAACTCATATGATTTTTGACAATTGATCGTATCTTAACCATAAATTTTCATATTTAAGTATAGATTTTTGTTAAATCTAAAATCAAATATAGCTTCTATTTCCAACTATCTTTCATAAATCTAATTTTATCATGGTCTAAAATTAGCTTGATATTACAACTAGAAATATGTAAGATTTATTCCCCAATTATTAGAGCTTTGTTTATAGAAGAAGAAAAGAGCATCACATGAGAAAGAGAAAGGTGAATAAAGATAGCAATAGAAGATAGAAGATAAAGGGGTTGGGTGGACAAACCCTCTTTCACCAAGCATGAGATCTGTGACCTACAGACCAAAACACAACAAAATAAAGAGGGCCTAAAGAGTTGAGGAAACTCCTCGCAACTCTTTCGCATAAAACACATCAATGAGTTTGAAGATCACCTATCACTCTACACAACCCAATCGATATGGAGTTATAAACGAAGTCCATTGACCACAAGCAAAACACAGAACATCTTGGAAGAAAAGATCGATAGCAAGGCTATGTATGTGTGTGTGTGTGTGTGTGGGAGAGCAATCAAACGTGATAGCAAGCAAACAACTCTCGGAAGTGAGCAATTCTTCAAAGGTTGAGAGAAATTAAATGAAGGGGCTAGTGCGAGGTGGCAAGCAAGTTCGAAGGGAGATACAAGCCAATGGAATCAAGCTCCATTGAAGGAGGATCTAAAGCTTGATGCATCGAGTCGCATTGGTGTCCAAATTCACAAATTCGAACTGAAATTGAATGAGCCTCTCTCACTCCTATACCTCTTTATATCTGATTCCTGAGTAATTAACTTTTAACTATTCGAATGTTAGTTTAGTGATTTCGAATTTTGACAATTTGAGACAATACTTTCAATTATATATGATGTAGATCATAGGCCCAAACGCACAACCTCAAAGTCTATTAAGCTACTAGACTACATCACCAGCTGATTTTGTGGTAAACCTGGATGTTTCTTCATTTCTTTTCTTTCCATTATGACAATCATTATCCTTAGAGAATATTCCTTCCATTTTGCATTCTATTATGATTTCCATAGACGTGTCCTATCCTCAATGGATTTGTTATATTCGATAGCCTACGACAGATAACCATAAATATGTAATCCAGCACCAATGAAAAGGATGGTCTATTACTCCCAAATTGATGCAATCTCTCTCCTTTTCTAAAATTTTGAAGCCTGCGACTACTCGAAAGTAGCACATATCCTTACATCCCCACCAATCTATATTTAATTCCCGAGTTGGTTTTAGTTTTTATGCCTTACTTGAGATTATTGATGTATGATCATACAATCAAATATCGGTACCGCAATTGCGTATCGGCCGCAATTTCACGGTTTTCGGGTCAGCCGCAACGCGAAATTCCGAAATTGCGGCTGTTTCAGAAAATCACACATTTATCGCCGCGATATCGGCCGATATTTTACCGATATTGGCCGATATTTACCGATATTTGTCGATATTTGTTGTGTAAAATAATTAAAAAATCACACTGCGACAACTGCGATATAGAAAATATCATTTGCGACACCCCGATACCGCGACACTGTCACACTGCGACCGCAACCGCAATCGCGACCGTAACTGCGGTTTTATTGTATGTGTATGATTCATATTCTAATATAGTTTCAGACGTCTTGTTGTGTTGGATTATGAATCTACTACTATCGTTGCTCTTTAGTCCATAATTGTATAGAATTTTACGAATAACAACGAAAGGATATTTAATCAATCGCATGGTTGGGTCTTAATTAGAACATTACATAATCTAAGAAATGTTCATTCTTACTATCATGGATTCACAGTAGAGTAAATTTGATTGTTGAAAGAAAAAAAATTGAGAGCAAGTGGATTAATGGTGAAAATAGTAGAGACAAAACAACCAGGTATTCAAGTCCCGGCCCCTCCCCTCCACTGTCTAATTGCCCACCTGCTACTCTCTCTCTACCCCTCCCCTTTTAACATAGCATATGTTTGACTCCCTAATAGAATTAGCTAACTCCCACTATACCATAACAGAAAAGAGAATGACTCCAAACAATACCAACTGACTTCCACTAGACTCAACCTAATTGGACTCAACCCCAGCTCAATCGTAGCAGCCCACGCCCATCCAGTACAGCATGTCGTAAGCCTTGCCTCACCCTTTTCCCTTCCTCGCATAAGTATATCGGACAATGGGCCTATCATTACCCCCCTCTCAGTCTTTCACCTTGTCCTCAAGGTGGAAATCTGGAAATTGCTCATTGATTAGCTCAAATTCTCCTAAGAAGCTTCAAAATCGGGTAGTGCCTTCCAACTGATTAGGACCTCCAACACACCTGCAGAGTAAGCAATAAAACTGCGGTTACGGTCATGATTGCGGTTGCGGTTGCAGTATCGCGCTATCGGGATGTCGCAAATGATATCTTACATGCCGCAATTGTCGCGGCGTGATTTTTTAATTCTTTTACACAACAAATATTGGCAAATATCAGTAAATGTCGGCAAATATCGGCTAATATAAGTAAAATATCGGCAGATATCCAAAATTTCGCTGATATCACAGCAATAAATATGTGATTTTCTAAAATAGCCGCATTTTCGGAATTTTGAGTCGCGGTTGACCCAAAAACCACTAAATTGAAGCCGATACGCAATTGCAATACCAATATTTCATTGTATGTCGCAGAGTTATACCTAAGATCCAGCAAGGCCTCTAGTTCCATCTTTCATTCCAAATCCGCGATCAATACCGAAGTGAGTTGTCCTTGCTGACTTACTCCCACAGCTAGCTTGAGCATGGAGACATAGAATGCTGGGTGTATAGCCACAGAATCAGGAAGTTGTAGGCAGTAGGCCATTGATCCTATTATGTCCACAACCTGATACAGTCCAAAAAAACGTGGGACAATTTTTCATTCAAACGCCAATACAAAGACTTGTGACAATAGGGCTTGAGCTTCACCTAAACCCAACTACCCACTTCTAATTTGACTTTCCTTCTTCTCTCAGCTTGTGCTTTCATTTTGCCCTAGGTATGAATAAGATGTTGTTTTAATTCATCTAATACAGCATCTCAAAGATGTAAATCTTGATCCAGCGCTGCCAAGGTTGTACCACCCTGAGTATAACACAATAGTGGTGGTAGAGGTCTTCCCATCCAATTAAATAGCGGTCCCGCTATAGCGTAGCGGCCGCTATTTAGCGGTTTTTGGGTCAGCCGCGACGCGAAATTACCGATACGCTACGGTTTTAAAATTTCACATAAATCGCCGATAAATCGCCGCTAAATCGGCCGATAAATCGGTGTCGCCGATAAATCCCGATAAATCGGAAAATATCACCGATAAATCGGGGTAAATCGCCGATAAATCGGAGATTTACTGAGAATTCTTAATTATACTGAAAAAAGTATGCATGATAATTTTTATTTATTTATTTACTATATATATCTTAGATCAAATTACTATTAAATTATAATAAAGTATTACTATTTATTATCTTCACATTTACTATTAAATAACATGCCTTTTTTCATTCTAAGGTAAATTTAGGGTTATTAGAAAAATTTAGCATATAATGACTCACTCTAATTAGTGTATATGGTGAAATAAAAATAAAAATTCACGCCGCGACGACCGCGACGCATAATTTATCGTTCGCGACGCTCCGATACCGCGACCGCGACCGCAAACGCAACCGCGACCGCTATTTAATTGCCTGGGTCTTCCATAAACTACTGTAAAAGGAGTCGTATTGGTGGAAGAATGATAAGAGGTATTAAACCAATACTCTGCCCATGGAATCCATTTTACGTACTGTTTAGGCTTATCATAAATGAAACAATGGAGATAAGTCTCAAGGCTTCGGTTGACCATCTTCGTTGCCCGTCTGTTTGGGACTAGTATGAAGAACTGAACTTAACGACAGTGTCCTGAAGTTTAAAAATTTCCTCTCATAAATTGCTCACAAATAATTTGTCACAATTAGAGACGATGGTGTTGGGTATTCCATGCAAGCGCACAATTTCCTCACAAACACAGCCACACCCACCTTAGTGCTGATTGGATGTTTTAGGGGAATAGAAAGGGCATATTTTGTCAAGCGATCCACCACCACTAACACACAATTATACCCCACTAGTAACCCTTCAATAAAATCTAGGGAAATGTCCTCCCAAATACGCTGGGGTATTGGCAAGGGTTGCAATAGCCCAACTGGACATAAGGTAGAATGATTGTTTTGCTGGCAAGTTACACACTCGGTCACATATTTCTGAACATTCCTCTTCATACCCACCCAATAAGCCTCCCTCACTAAGCGCTAATATGTCTGTAGCACTACGGAATGGCCCCCCACTGCCCCTCCATGAAACTCAACTAGCAGTTGTGACTTCAAGGTGGATTGGGAAGGTAACACTAAGCGGATTTTGGTAAAATAGATTGCCCTTATGCAAGTTGTAATCTAGAACTCCAGATCTCCCCTGCTACAATTGATGCTTAAGTAGGCTCAAATCCAGATCATCGTATATTTTGGATTGAAGGATGCTCCAGTTTGTTAACCAAGCAGCTATGAGGATGGACAAAGTTGCCACTTCTCCCAACCTAAACAGTGCATCTGCTGCTCGATTCTCACTCCCCGACTTGTACTCGATGGAAAAGCTATAGCTCCACAACTTAGTGACTCATTTTTTATGTTCTTCAGGAAGAATACGTTGTTACAGCAAATATTTCAAACTTTTTTAATCAAATCTTCTAGTGAACCACTGCCCTAACAAGTAGTGAGTCTAGTGACGCCAACGTTGGATTGCTAACACCACCACCATGAGTTCCTGTTCGTACACAGACTTAAGACGTGCACATTGGCCTATGGCTAGGCTGAAAAAAGCAATTAGTCGTCAGTTTCAATCACAACAAGAGATTTAAAACTTGGTAAGGCCAACACTGGAACTATAATCATTGCGTGCTTGAGCTGATCAAAGGCATCCTGGGCCGCCTCATTCGATCCAAAACAATCTTTCTTTAATTGTGTTGTTAATGAGGCAAATATCTGACCATAGTGTTGTACAAATCTTCAATAATGCCTTGACAAACCTAAAAACCCCCTCAACTCCTTCAGGTTCTTAGTTATCGGCCACTCCTCCATACATCTTAATTTTTTTAGGTCTGCAGCCACCCCAGCAATTGACACAATGTGCCCCAAATACTCCAATTTTGGCTTCTCAAATAAGCATTTTTTTTCATTCACATATAAGGAATGCACCTACAACACCTGAAACACTTGACTAAGGTGTTTTGCATGCTCTTCCATAGATGGACTATTTACTAAAATATCGCAAAAGAATACTAACACAAACTTACGCAGATATGGTTTGAATACCTCATTCATAAGTGCTTGAAAAGTGGCTAGAGCATTAGTTAGCCCAAACGACATCACTAAGAACTCGCAATGCCCCTCATGTGTACAAAAAGTGATCTTACGTGCATCCTCCTAATAGACTCTGATTTGGTGATATCCGATTGTAAATCCAATTTTGAAAACATCGTTACGCCATTTAGTTCATCCAGCAGCTCATCTATTATCGGAATCGGAAAATTGTTAGCCATGGTGACCTTATTAAGAGCCCTTTAATCCACACAAAATCTCCAGCTACCATCCCTTTTTTTTTAACCAATAAAAGTGGACTAGAAAAAGGGTTGTGAATTGGTTGAATCACCCCTGTGACTAGCATATCTCTTACCAGTCTATCTATCTCCTTATAAATTTGAAGATATCTATAGGGTCTCACATTGACTAGCATAGTTCCAAGTTTCAAGGTTATTCTGTGCTCTAAGGACCGTTAGGGTGGTCACTCCATGGATGGTTGGAATAAACTAGAAAATCCTAGACCTCTACGGGTGTCTCCCTCTACCCTACAGAGTTCTGGTTTCCAGCCTGTAGCTCATTTAACAAACAGCCCTCGAGCACTATGCCCTGACTCTCTCAAGCAAGGATGCGCACCACTAACTTCAAGAAAACCTACACAACACAATTCTAGTTCCCCCTCAAGGTCACCAAGGTTCTCCAAAACATAAATTTCATAGACAACATCCTCCAATTTACCTACATAAGCCCAATCTTTTCTAGCCATTACATTCCTAGTATCAAATCTGCACTTCCCAATTCCAAAGGTAAGAAGTCCTCCACAACTTCGAGCTACTATAAGCTCAGTCGACGTCCTTTGCAAATGCTCGCGGTCTATGCGGAGTTGCATGTGCCCATAAGAACCCCATAGGATGTCATAGGTGTTACAGGAAGTTTAAGTTTGGTAACCAAATTAGTGGTCACAAAGGGGGTTGCTCCACAATCGACCAGCACCACTACTAGTTCTCCCTTTACACTACCTCTCAGTTTCATAGTCAACGGAGATGTAAAACCCACTTTCGAGTTCATCACTAGCTCCACCAAACCCTCCGCCTATTCGGCTTCCTCCGTTAGGTCCACCCTGATCTCATCTGTTCCTTCCTCCATCCCTCGTGACTCATCCAAAAGTAGAACCTATAGCATTTGATTCTTACATACATGGGTCGGGGAGAATTTTTCATCGCACCTATAGCAGATCCCTCTCTCTCACCAACATTGGAGTTCAGAGTCAATCAACCGCTGGTACCTAGGCGGTCGCCACCCTTTGCATCTCTTCTAGGGTGGAACTTGGTGGCATCACAAAGTATTTGGGCATTAGATTGCTCACAGTTGTCTTAACCATGGCTGGAGTAGTCGAAGAGTTGCTAGAACTTTTGCTACTTGTCTACTCTATTAAATTAGATTTGTACCCGGATCCGTCAGACTCAACCCAGCCCATTTGGAGTATCCGATTCTTATCCTTCCCCATTTGGGCCGATTCGCTTATTTCCCTCAGCCCACCACGCCTCATCATTCGCACCTTTGCTCGCACTGCCCGTTTCAGGTCATTCAAGAAGGTGCTCTTCAGAACCTCCTCCAATAACCTCATCTGTAGTAGCATTGCTAATAGTTTGAATTCCTCCAAAAATTCTTCCACAATTTCGGTTTGTTTCATTGGAAGAAATTTTTCACAGAGGAATCCTTCATGCTTTGGCCGAAATCGAGATAGCATAGCCAACTTAAATTCGCGCCAATTGGGGAAGGAATTTCTATCTTCTGCATATTGTAACCAGGCATGAGCCTTGCCTTCCATAACAATGGTCACTGCCTCCATTTTCTCCCGCTCAACTATTGGATTTAGGAGGAAGTACCTTTCTGCTCAAAAAACCCAGCCATCCAAATCACTTCCGCTAAATATTGGCAACTCCAGTTGTCACCCCACCAGATTCCCTAGCTTGCAACCATCACTTCCCTCTGTCAATAGGTGAGTCTCTCTAGTCAAAGCTTCCTATTCCATCCCTATTGCAGTTGGGTTTCCTCTCTCCTTCCCCACCAGTTAGTCCAACCTTCCCAATATTTCACTGATCGCATTCTCTATGGTTCCTAGCTTCCCTTCTACTGCCGATAAGCGCCTAGTGTCCTCTCTCACCTCATCTAACTCCTTTTGCCATTCCTCTTGGATTACAACCAATCTTTCTTCCAAGTCCTTGGTCCTCTTTGATGCCATAACCCTTGATCGAAGGCTCTGATACCAAAATGTTAAGACCCTACAACTTCAAGTGGATTCACAGTAAAGTAATTTCAATTGTTGAGAGAAAAAAAAATAGAGAGCGACTGTATTAATGGTGAAAAAATAGAGACAAAACAACTAGGTATTCGAGGTCCTAGCCCCTCCCCTGCACTGTCTAATTCCCTGCCTACTATTCTCTCTCTAACCTTCCCCTTTTAACATAGCGTAAATCCAACTTGTTAACAGAATTAGCTAACTCCCACTATACCATAACAAAATCGAGAATGACTCCAAACAGTACCAACTGACTCCTACTAACTTCTACTGGACTCAACCCAGCTCAATTGTAGCAGCCCAAGCCCATCTAGTAAATCATGTCGTAAGCCTTGCCTCACCCTTTCCCATCCTCACATAAGTGTATCAGACAATGGGCCTATCATAATCAAGCTGGTTTGGTTCTAGCTGGTAAAGGAGAATAGGAAGAAGGCTGCCAATAGATTCTCTACAATTAACCTGCTAAATTAACTAGGAAGGAACCTATCTGTTTAATTTTCAAAGATTACTCAACTTTAAATAGTTAGAATTAGTTTTGATCTTTTTGACACATCAACACCCCAAAACAAAAAATAAAGTCCAGATTAAAACTAAAAACAGGTTTCTCATATTATTTCTTCTTGAATTAGTAGTTGCTACTGGTGTTCTATTAATTCCTATTGCCTGCAGCTACTTGAATTGCATGTACTAATGCCTGAAAATTTAGTATGTTGTATCATATGCCTAAAATAATTTTAATTGTGTGAATTTCAGCAGGTACTGAGCACAAACAATAATTAATATACGTCTGGACAGGAACTCTACTTAGTTCATTGTAGCTGTTGTCCTGTCTTTCTGTCTACATTTTTTTCCATCTGGTATTGTTAATTTAGTAATTACGTAGGAGCTGCTACAACCTGAGTTATAAATGAAGAAGTTGAGGGCAATTAATCAACCTTAAGTTAGGACCCACAGCTGACGTTAAATCCTATCTTGGGTTGATTACGAATCTGCAGAGCTTGTGCACAAAATCTGCTTTTGTTCAGCAGCTGGAATTTTTTGTTAGCAACTAATTTCTTCAGTCTTCCTACAAATTTTGAGTACTTATGGGCCTTATGATTGAGAGAACAAAGTTAGAAATGTCATGGATATAAGCATGTAGACCATAGTCTATTCTATGAAGTGTAGGCAACCTGAAAAATAGCTTTCTGTTCTAGTTTTTCAAGTTCAATTTCAGAACTGAGAATGGGTTGTTTTAAATATTATAAGCATGCTATTTAGACCATAGAGGGTTTAGATAATAAGAAGGAAAAAAGAAATTGAAGAGTGTAGATTCAAATTAGTTGAGCTGGATTTGTCTTTATGGGTGGTTTATGATAAATGGAGGCAAGTCTGCCTACTGTTTTTCAGATATGATTTCAGATCTGAATTTTGTTTATTCCCCTCACGAATTGCGTGCATATGGACCTAAAAAATGATGGAAAATTCAGTGAACCAAGTGAGAATAGAGTTAGCTAAGTTTTGATAGGTTTACATGCACCGTAGAAGTATTTTTCTTCATGGTTTGTACTGGTTTTGCAACCACTCTGCAGTTCTGATTTCAGAACTGAAATCGGACTGATTTCCGCACTAAATGCATTATTATAGACCAGTAACATAATAGGGAATACAGTATACAAACTGCTGGATCAAGTTAGATTAGGTAGGATAAGTTTTATGCACTTTCGGAGGTGATTTCTTTATAACTGGGACAGATTTTTGCACCAGATCTGCAGACCTGATTTCAGACCAGAAAAGAGCTTGTTTTTGCCTCATAAACATGTTTAGAGACCTATCATATGGTTGGAAATACAGTACATTAAAAGTGGAAGAAAATGGCATAAGTTTAGCTAGGTTTTTCAGCATTTTTGAAAATAAAATCTTCAAGTTCTGAGCTCAAGTCTGCAGCCAGATCTTATTTTTCTGTGTTATCTGCTGTTTTTCACATGGTTCAAAGGTCAAAACTTGGCATAAGTTAGTACAAATGCTTCAGCGCACATACAACTAAGTTAGGGATGAGTTTAAGGCCATCTGGACATCAAAATTGATATTTTTACATGCAGATTAAGTGGATGTACTTCTCCGGACAAATTTGATAAGTCAGTTTGGAATTTAACCTTAGTTAGAATAGGATAATTGTACAGAAATGATATGTAAAATGTTTTGCCAATTTTGCTTAATAAGAAGTTTGTGCATCCTAATGTGCAATGAACATCAAATTTCCCTTGGGAATTTAGAAATTCCATATCCTGATGGGATTAACTCTTATTCACCATATGCTACTTGTTTATAATATATTTTGGTAAAAAAAAAAAAGAAGAAGAAGAAGAAGAAGAATCTAATTTATGGCGCTTTAGACTGCCATCACTGAATTTCAGCTTTAATTGATTTTTGAAGACAGTTCTTCTTTACACACTTCACAGCCAAAAGGAATGTCCAATGTAGTTCCAAGACATGGTAGAGTAGCATTGATCCAGGGCACGCAGTTATTTATACTATTAAAATTGTACTAAATCATCAAGCAGATACGCATGCACACATTTCATCAATTAAAATTCCTCCCAAGAAAGCATCAAAGTCATTTCATCGAAGGAAAAAAAAAGGTGGGGGGAGAAAGAGCATGAAGGTCCGCAGTAAACTAAAAACCCAAATTAGCAAACTATATGCCCATTCCCTGTATTGTAATCCGAATCATATTCCAAACCAAAAATCAAATACGCAAGTAAATACCATATTATTAAATCATCGGCAAAACTTTTAGGGGTATCAAATATATAATGGATCCAACGTACCTGTAAACTGTGCGAAATTACTTCGGTACTAATTAACGAACTCGAGAACCCAGTGATCTTGAAGCGGTATACAACGAAATTCTCGTCGTCATCAAGTCAAAGTGTGATTCATAGAGCACTAGATCGACGGGATTCTGTTCCGCAACAGCATTACTAGACCGTCACACATGAGGAAGTGACAGAAGGGCTGAAACGAATACCGGCAGCCTGGAACATGAAATGACGGAAGGACAAGGAGCTGATATATTAATTAAGATAAAATTAACACTGTAGTTGGATACTTTATTTTATATATCGAGCGAGTAATAATTCACCGGGTATGGCAAGTCGCAGGCAATCAAATTTAGACATAAAGAATGTAACCGGCATAGCTAAAAAGGTGTGCAAGAAAAAAAAAATTCAGACATGAAGAATAATACACTGAAACAATTAATCAATTGTTAATATAATAACATTTAATTAATTGTGACCTAAGTGATCAAAAATAACAAACTAAATTCATTGTTAGCTCAGTCATTAAAATTAAATGAAATTTGGATAATTAGTGACAACTAAAAAATGAGTACAAATCTATATAAATTCTGACTATAACTTTTTGAATGTAAATTTTAAAAAATTTATCCAAAAATTAAATCAATTACTAAATATAATGCATCTGATTTAGTTAGCCACTACTTCTCATTTTTTCCGTATCTTTCCCCTAACCCTCTCCCTTCCATTTACCCATTCCTTTGACCCTCTAGCCTTCACCCTTCTCCTTCTCGTCATAACACTACAAATTTTAACTCATTTTACACAAATATATCAATCAATATTCGTGCAAAGTAACACCTACATTTTTTTTCTAACTTTTAATTGGATCCGGTTTGTTCTTGACCCTAACTGACAAAGGCTCAAATAGTAGTGGCTCCGCAGCTGATGCAGCTAAGGCCTTACAACTTGAATGCCTAGTGCAATTGTGGCCTTGTAGCTTGAGGATGGGTAGATCTATTTTGATTTGGATCGGAGAGTTATAGTTCTAGAAGATCTTAATCTTGATCAGAGACTAGTAGGTCTAAATTGGAGATTGATAGATCTAGAAATAAAACATTTCCTAATAATTAATTTAAAATGTGTAAGAATTAGGAATTGGTAAGACGGTAAATAGAGTTTTATATAGCGAGTTTGAACATGGGGATTCATAAACTTGGCTAGTTAGGTGTTGCTGACTATATAGAGCAAATTTATTAACTCCACAATCATGGTTTATTTGATATAATTATAAGGTTGAGTATATTTATGTACATGCACATCTCAACATATTGTTGGCATGGTGTTGATATAATCATGATTGAATTATTTTTTTTATTAAAATTTAGATGAGTTGTAGGTAAGGAAAGGCATTGGATAGAATCGAGGATCGTGGAGTTATGCTTCATCACAACGTATAAATAAAATTGAACAAGCACCACAACTGACTTTAACAAGTTTAACAAATATAAAAAAATCATTTATTAGTGGAATATGATGCAGCTAAAAATACACAAGGTTTTCACGTGAACAAACTCTAAAGCAGGTCCAAGATAAAGGTTCGCAACAAACTAATATTGATTATGAGCTGCCTGATGCCAATACTTGTGGACTATGCGGATGGTCCACCATTAAGAGTCGGTTCAACTATCCCATCATCATCAAATCACAGGGGACAATCATCGTCTCTAACTGACATGGCCATTTAGGGTAATTTTAGATTAAATTATAGATAGATGATAACAGTGGGTCAATCATCCTTTAATGGTCCACCATCCTTAACCTGCATGGGTTAGTCATTATCTCAATCCCCTGTATATTGTCTGCCACCTATAAATGAAGGCAAAGGCAATGACGATAGTAGCAACAATGAGGATGATGATGTAATACCTAATATATGAGGCATATGCCTAAGGGATGATTGGTACTTGGTTGGACCATGTCCTGGAAAGTCCAAGGGACTATAGATTGATCCCAACCTTTGCTGGTCATATTACTTTGGATATATAGTTTGGAAATGTAAACTAATAACTTATTTTATGTTCAATCCACCCTCTTTCTTAGGCAAACAAATTTTTCTCCGAGCAACAAGGAGTTCTTCTTGCTTGGATCTAAGTTCTCCCAAAAAACCTCCTATAAAGAGTATCAATTTGATGGAGAATTTCTTTTGGAATCATGAACATTTGCATCTAGTGGTTGATAATGCCACAAATAACTTATTATAACAAATGTACTTTTCGAGCATATCTAGGAAATTTCATGGTTCAAGTTTTCAACTTTGCAGTGATTCTTTCAATAAGACGGATGCAATGTAACACCCCCAAAATTTACTTCTAAAAATTTTCGTTTTAGCAAAAGAAACATTCCAACATAAGAGGAGTGTTACCGCCGTAATAGATATAAGTCTGGCGACAAACCATCATCATATCAATTACAAGGCAAAGGTAATATAGAACATGAACCATGATAAATATAGAACAAATACAATCCATATCATAAATAAGAGTTAGGTGTTCATTTCAAAATTAGAATTGAAATATATAAATAAATGTTTATGCGAAAATAACAAAGAGAAAACATGTTCAAAATAACAACTAGGTAACACAACTCTCTAGTCCTTAGCTTAGGTCATAATAGTATCACTCCACCCTAATCAGAGCATCGTATGTAACGAAGTCATCTAATAATTCCCCATTTACCTACATAGACTCAGAAGGGGTCTCTACTCATAGGAATGAGCAGCACCTATAATGAGAATAATCAGCACGCTATGTATTGAGTAAGGTAATAATACAGTCAAGAAGGTCACATGAATTCATAACACCACAATAAAAGATGACAAGTGCATAAGTTGATCTTCCCGACTTATTTAATATTCTCCAAACATACGGTACTAGTGCGATGGTAACTATTTTATGATTTTATTCACGTTGGGTTTAGGGACCCCCACTATTTTCAATAGATGGAATGGTAATAGAGTACAACTTCTAGAGGAGGACGCTCCTGGCCACTATTCTCACAGGTGGATTGGTAGTTAAAGTACAGACCCAGGGCAGAGCGCACTTAACCACTATTTTCACCGGTGGATCAGTAATCAAGGTACAACCGATCCTGACTCACGTGGTATTTCGCTGTAAGTAATTAGTATCTTAATAATATTATTCAATAGTTTAATTTACTTGATTTTGGGACCCCACTATTATCACCGGTGAAATGGTAACAAGGTATAACTTCTAGGACAAGATGCTCGTGGCCACTATTCTCGCCGATAGATCGGCAGGTACAATTGGTTCCAACTCAAGTGATATTTCACTTTAAGTGATTAGTGTATTATTCATATTTTATTTATTTTAAGGTCATCACACATTCATGTACACCTACTCATGCAAGGCACTATCCCAACTACTACCCCAAAACAACTCTATTCCTCTTAGAAATTCTAATCTCACAACCCTAGCATATCCTCTCCTCCAATTTCCCTTGCAGTCCTCACTACTCAAAAAATCTCAGCATGTCATTAGAAATCCCATATTCAAGAGTTATGGCATGTTACTCACATTTTACACATATGATAATAACTAGCCTCTAGGGTTACTCCTCCAAAACCCTAATTACTTCTGTTTAGCATAGTCCTTTCTCCAGTACTTATATAGAACTCAAATTCCATACCCATGTATATAATGTTATTGTTAATGATTAACTCAAATATGGTGGCCTAACTCCTACATTTTACACATGTGATAATACCCTGACAATTTAGGTCCCCTCTAAAACCCTAATTTCTCATTTTAACCACAACTACTTTCCTCTACCCCTCATGGCTACCAAATTTGGTATACATTCCCAAAATTATATGCTTAAATCATTTTCTAAAGGTGCAATCCAACTCCCCCATCATATACATGCGATAATAGCCTAGCCCTAAGGTTACTTTTTGGCCTCCCAAAACCCTAATTTCATACTTTGGTCATAACTCCTTCCCTGGTGCACAAATGACTTCCCAAATTTATATGACTACCCAAGATGCTATCATTAATCTTGTATCCACTCCCTAGTACCAATCCCCCACTTTACTCACCTATGATCATAACTTTCCCTTAGGTTTTACTCGTCACATTTATGGTCTTTCTTCCCATATTGTATTTACCATAAACTTCTTTATTTTTATCCCAGTTATTTCATGTAATATATCTAACATATTTTGTGCCAATTAACACCCTAAAGTACCCAACATGCCACTTTTCTATAATATTGACCAAAATGTCCCTAAGTTAATGAAAATCCTACTTCTACCATCCTTAAGTCACAAGACATCCAATACAAATAATTATTAAACTTTCCACACATACAATATCACAAAAACATGGACATGAATATACATAAGAACTTGAATTCAACACAATCATGACTACATAGCTTTCTTACCTTTCTGTTGATGTCAAGTTAAAACTACATAGACAACACTAGAGTCATTTAATATTTCATGCATGCCATCACATGTCAACACATCAAGGAAATATATTATAATACAGTAAAACTCTATATATGATTTTATCCTCATCGAAGTGGCTCCGATTTATAAATATGCACGACCTATGCCTCATCTTCCACTATCACTGGAATATTACCTAGAAATAGATATATACACAGTTTAAACTTTCCCATATTTTTTTTAAAAGACTTTAACCTAAAGAGAGCTAAAAGAGGATAAAGGAAATGGAGGTACCAAAGTAGAAAAAATGGTATGGGTTGGCGGCATGGCGACGAGTTTGGAGAAGTGGGTGAGGGTTGGTAGTTTAGGGTCTAGGTGGCGGTGATATTAGGATTGATTAAGTTGGTGGTCGTTAATAGTGGTGGAGCTGGAAGCCAGTGGTGGTGCAAGGTGAGGATCAATCGAGAAGGATAAAGAAGATGGGGGGATAAGGGGGCTTGCGATGGTGGTTGCACTGGCTGGGATGCCTGCATAGGGCAGCTCTAATGTGGTGGTGTTAAAGAGGGAGGTGAAAGGGCTAATGATGGTGGTGGAAATGCAGCCAGCTGCGGCTATAGGTAGGGATAGCAATAGGTCTCGGACCTAACCCAGAGTCGCTAGACCCGCCTTATTTTTAGCGGGTCTGTGTCTATGATTTTTGGACCTGATAAGTTTGGGTTCATATATATCTAAATGAGTCTGGGTCCAGTAGTTCCAGATCTAAACCCGATCCGCTAGACCCGTTTAGTGTGTGTATGTGTGTGTGTGTGTATAAATACATACTAATATTATGTTTGTCATCATTGTCATAATCTTATTTGAACTCCTTATTTATTTTTTTATTTTTATTTTTGTATATCTACTTTATAAGTAATATGTATAATATTGTATTTCAAAAGCATTAAAACACACTTTGAAAAGTTAACGTGACTATTTAAAATACTTATTTTTTCACTCAGAGGATTTTTTTTAACAAAAAATACATATTAAGCTATATAAAACATAAATGCATTTGTATTTATATAGATTATTATTATTATTTAAAAAATAGATGGACCTATTTAAGACTAGTTTACTCGTTAGACCTAATAGATCTAGGTCTAGGTCTGAACTTTTGAGACTAGGCAAGTATGGGTCGTATCTGAGTTTAAGTAATATAAAAGGTTATGGGTCTAGGTGTAGCTAGACCCGACCCATTGCCATCCCTTTCTACGGGCACAAGAGAAGGGAAAGGGAGGAGGAAAGGGGAAGGAGGTGGCACGGCAAGTGAGAGTAGGATACAGGCAGAGAGAGGAAGTGGCAGGGTGGTTAGTTGGGTGACAACGATAGTAGTGGCAATGGCGCTAGAGCTAGAAAGGATGGAGGAGGGAAGAAAAATAGAGAGCGACAGCAGGCTTGCAAGTGGAAGAGAAGAGAAAGGAGAGGCTATAGGATATACAGGGGAGGTTGAGGGAGAGGGGGAGACAATAAGGGAAGGGATGGTAGCTTTAGCATGCATGGCTATAGGTGGTGTTTATTGGTGGGTACAAGGTAGGGTGTAGGGGGCAAGGTATAAAACTCAAGGACAAGGATAGGGGCAAGCCAGTGTGCATGGCATTGCATGGCCGAAAGAGGAAAGGTGAGGGAGACAGATGATGTGTAGGGGAGAGGACAGTTGGTGTAGAAATGGAAGGGAGAGGGCGACGCGAGAAAGAAGATGGGTGGGGGAAGGAAGGAATAAAAAAGGAAAAAAAAAAAGAAAAAAAGAAGGGTGACAAGCCTGGGCTCGCCCAAGGGAGGGGACAACGCAAGCTAAAAGGAGGGATAAGAAAGAGAAAAAAAAAGAAAAAAGGAAAGGAAAAAGAAAGGAAGAAAAAAAAGGGGAGAAAAGAAAATTTTGGACGTGAGATTTATGTTAGATTTTTAGAGTTGAAATTTTTTTTATTAGTAGTAATTAAAAAACTCCTATATTTAATTTAAGATAACTAAATAAGGCAAAAATTAGAAATTGGGGTAAGTTAAAATGTTGATAAATCAATTTCAGAATTTTAAAATTTTAGGGTATTATATGCAATGACTTAAATTCAAGGAAGAGATATGTGAAGGCACACCCAAGTATCTAAATGGAAAATTACCTTCTTGATACTACAAATAATGAAGGATATGATGATGAACTTTAATAGAAACCCCTCTAAAGTAAATATTACTCTTTTTTGGAACTAACAATAAGGCCAAAGGTAGTAGCATATTGATAAAGCTTCATTTTAATTCATGAGGTAGACTTTAACTGTCCTTTATAGCATAATAATAGGTCATTTGCAAAGCAAAGAGTGACAATATTATCTCTAATGTAAGTAAGATGGCCTTTAAACTTAAGATTCCTCCATAAGATTTTCATTAACCTAGTTAGGTACTCCATACAAAGTAAAAAGAGGTATGAAGAGAGAGGATATCCTTTCTTGATACCTCATTGTCCTTTGAATGGGGTTCATAAAGAGCCTTGTAAGGCATTATAGAATCTAATAGTGGTAACACATTATAAAGTCTAATGCACAAAATTGTGAGGAAAACCTAAACTATAAAGGACAACTTTAATGAAACTCCATTAAGATACACCCTCATCATCATTCAAGAACTAATCCCTTTTCTCATGTGCTTTCTCAATAACTCCTGAGCCAGAAGGACATGACCACCAATCCATCTGTTAGGAACAAAAGTTGATTGGTTGGTGTCAATAACTTCTCCAATAACTATAGTTATTGTAATATCCCAAAATTTACTACTGAAATTTTCATTTGTAACAAAATTATAATATCAAATTAATTGGGTGTTACCATCATAATCAACATAAGTCTGTTTTACCATACCATCCTTACACGTAATAAAAAGAAAAAATTTAAGACTTGAGATATGAAAAATAGAGGATAAGAGGACTTTCGTAATGGAGATTAACTCAGAGTATAATATCAAAATACAAAAAAATGGATTACATGGAATCAAGAGTCTAAAAAGGTATTTAAGTAAAAGCTAATCATTAGATAACATAGCTATAAACCCAATCTTGATATATAATAACCACTCTTCCATATATAAGGCATCATATACAGCAAAATCATCCAAATGGTCATCATCGACCTAGACAAAAACATATGGGTCATATGCTTATGGGAATTAGTAGCACTCATAAAAAGAATAATCAGTATGCTATGTAAGGAATGAGGTAACCATATAGCTAAAGTAAAAGTATAAAAGAGAAAAAGCATACATGTGAGTTAATAATAAGTGATGCAACGTAAGCACCAACTATATGACTCATTATTAGATATAAAAAAAGGTCCATTATTTTATTTACATTAAGTTTAGGGAACCCACTATTTTTAATATGGTAGAACAGACTAAAGCCCCTCTCAAGGCAGAACATTGTTGAGTCACTATTATCGTCTGGTGGAATAGACCCACAATATACCTCACCCAACTCACGTGATCTTTCCCTTTAAATGATTAGCATCTTATTTAGAGTTTTTTTTTTATCAAGATCATCATGCAAGACTCATGTAGATATGCACAACACATAATTGAAAATACATAAAGCACAACCACGTAGTTATTGGGCATTTTTCAAGGAAATGGTCCATAATTCCTCTAAGAAACCTCGATTTCACAAGGTCAGTATAACTTCTCATTTTACTATACCTATGCTAATCATCATTATCCTGAATATTCCTATCATACTTAGCATGTTTAAGGTCTATTCCGCTTTAAAATCACCAAAATTTTATTTTTGACCCTTATTGACCAAAATATCATTCACTTACTAAAAACCTCAAAATATCATATCAGGCAACTTGTGTATTATTCAACCATCATTTAATCACATTACTTATGAAATGATTGATAACGCTATCAAAAACTTATCATGCCATGATTATTTTCTATATTATCATCAAATGACTATAATCCTCTTACGTTAGCTAAAATGCTCATATTTTCTCAAAAACCTTACGAATCCCAATATTCATGAATTTCAACCTATAATATTCATATGCAATACATAACCTCAATTCTATATAGAGGTACCAAGTATCTAGATTCATGTCATGCAACAATGTATACAAATGTATACTTTCACATTTTTCTCACTTTCAATATATCATGTAATAGCGTTGTCGTTATCAACATTATCTAAATAACATTACCAAATAGAATATCACATACAAATACAATTTGCATATACAAACCGCAACTATGACATTTATTCTTACCAACAAGGACACGGATCTCTAAGCATGTGAGTCTAACTCGTCTCCTCTTATATCACCAAATTTCACCTATGAAAATGAGAATAAAACACAATTAGAACTTAAAGCATACATCCAAGAAAATTTTAAGGTAAAAAAGGGTGGAAATGGGGATAACCAAAACAAGTTTCCAAAACAAGTGGAGAAGCTCGAGTTGTGTGGGACTATAGGAGAATGTATGGTGGTGCTAGAGTGGAGCATCAGTTGTGTTAAAGGAACTTCAAAAGGCACTTGCATACCATGGAACGCATGTACGGGTTGAAATCATGGAACACACATGGGCGAGGTGTACATAGTTATGCATGAATCTTGTGTGGGTTGTGCGAGAGAGGCAAGGGTGGGGTGTGCGAGGGTGCGTGGTTATGCACCTTAATGAAAATAAAGCAGATCGTGACATGGAGGGGAAAAAGAAAAGTATTGGGATGGCGATGAGTGGGTATTCCGAGTAGAGTTGTAAGCGAACAAAGTCGACTCGTAATCCAGCTCAGCACATTCATATAGTTAAACAAGCCAAGTTTGAACAACATTTTTAAGCTCGTTTATTAAACAAGTAGAGCTCACGAGCTGGCTCGTTTACGGGCTTGTTTATAAAACTCAAAGTTTTATTACTAGTTTTGGGATATAACATAATAAAACTCAAAGTTTTAGTAACTCTCATAAATAATAATAATAATAATAATAATAATAATAATAATAATAATTAATTTTAAAAAGAAATGAAAACTATTTCTTAATAATCTTAACAACCTAAGATTGAGGTATTGGCCTGTTGGGTGTCCATAGACTGTAGTTACTATTTTATATTTACTAATAGCTTACTACTTTATTAGTAGTCTAGTACTACGGTGTAGTAGTAGTCTGATAGTATCGTTGGACGTTGGCTGCTTTATATCTTTATCCAATCCCAATCCCAATGAAATACCCCAGAATTAATTATTTCGAGGTATGTTATTAAATAAGGATTTATTTGGGAAATTAAATTAATTTATCATTTTATTTGGAGTAAGAGGGGTTATTTAGGGCAAATTAATAGGAAATTATAAATACTTTTATAAAGGAGAAAAATTGGGCCTCTGTTAATTAAAAGGGGATTCAAGAGAAATATTTTTTAAAAAAGGGGTCCTAATTAGCCTAAAAAAGGGGGTTTTAATATTTTTATTTAAATATCTATATTCTAGGTACCCAAAAATATTCGAAATATTTTATGCAAAATCCAAAAACACTTAAATTTTCTTTTTCTCTTCTCTTCCTTTTCTCCTTTTTCCTTTTCTTCTTCTTCTTTTGCCGGTTGGGCCTGCCCGTGGCCCAACTCTCTCCCTTCCTTCCTTCTCCTTCCCCGCAGCCCAGCGTCATTCGGCCCTCCGTCGCAGAAGCGCGACGGAGCGTTTCGTCCCTCGATTCGCTGAGACGCCGCGTCGCGTTAAGTGGCAATATAACCGTTGCCAAACTGGCAACACGACGCAGCGTTTTGCCCCTCTATTTGCCGAAACGCCGCGTCTCGTTTAATAAAAATATAACCGTTGCCAACCCACCGGTTCCCCCTCCTTTCCTTTTCTACTTGGACCGCCGGTCCACCCGCGCTGTCATCTTCTTCCTCGCGCAGGCCTGCCACCTCGCAGCCTGCACCGTCGATAGCCGCCTGCACCGTCCGTCTGTCCTCCCCTTCCATTTCCGTAGTTTTCCTTTCCAATTTCAACACAGCCTACCCGTCCTACCCCTCACGCATGTTGTCTCCTTTTCTTTTTCCCGCACTAAGCTAAACGCACCGTGCAATTCGCAGGGCCTGCGCCGGCTGGCACCGCTGGTCGGCGACCTGCCGCACCTGCCCCGCGTGCCCTCTCCCTCCTTCGTCGTTTCCCCCCTCCAATTAGCCTATAAATACCCCCATTAGCAGCCATAGCCAGTCTTCTCTTTTCGCAAAGCCTAGAAACCCTACCCTCGCCACCGCTCAAACAGTCAAGCTTTCCACCGCCGGCGGTGATCGCTGCCCACCGAAACCTTCCCCGCACCCTCCTCTACGAAACCAGACCACCACCACCTCCTGCTTTGCCCTACACGTGCCGCCCCAGTCATGCAAAGTCGCCACCTCGATCAACCCTCACCAACCCTCCGCCGCCAATTCAGCCGCCACCAGCACCTCCTCCACCCTCCAAAACACCTAGGGAACTTTCCCCTACCTTCCCATACCACCATCTCCCCCTGCCTCCTTCTCCTCTTACCTCCCCCATCTTCCCCCACCTTCCACCACCTTCGGCCGCCGCGCCAACCACAGTGCGCCGCCACTCCCAGCCACGCCACCACCCTCATTCCACCCCTCTTCACCTGCTGCATCTTCCTCCACCTCAAACACCCCTCTATCCCCTCTCCTTTAGCCTACACATTGATCTTTCCACCTCTCTTCCTCCTCCACCACCGTCGCCGATTCCACCACTGACCTTAGGTGGTTTTCCAACTTCTCCAGCCTCTAAACTATTTTTTTTATAAGTGTTAACAATTTTATCTAACATTAATGGTATTATCCTTAATATTACTATTATTTTTTTTTACATTATTAATATTACTATGTATTACCCTTGTTTCCTAACCTAATTTCGAAAAATACTTATAACTAGGTTAAGCTAATTAAAGGCTACAACTTTAACATTAAGATAGTTATCACTATTACCACTAATACTACTACTCTTATTTTCATTATTCACAACTTTAGTATTAATATGGTTACCTTATTACCATCATTAGTATTATTATTGTTACTATTATTATTATTATTATTATTGTTACTATTATTATTATTATTATTATTATTCTTATTATTATTATTAGTATTGTTGTTGTTGTTGTTAGTACTACTACTATTATCATTGTTAGTGTTATTTAAACCAAGTTGACATATTATCATTTTAAAGAAGAAGAATACTCAACCTTAGTATTTTTACCATGTAATATTCAAGTATTACTAATATCATTCCTAATGCCTTTGTCACTAGCATTATTAGTTACTACTATTACTATTACTATCCCTATTATTATTATTGGTACTAGTATTAGTTTATTTCTATTAATGTGACAAAAGCATTTGAACCCTTATATTATTATTATTCAAAATATAACTTTTATCATTATTATTTTTAGGAATATTTGTACTTTTTGGTATTTCAATTATTATATTATTATTTTAACCCTAACACTGTTATTAAACTTAGCCTTAAAAATGCTAGGGTTTCTATCACGATAAGCATTAGCGTTACTATTATTGCGTTTGTTATTATTATCACTATTTTGCTATAGTTAGCATGAATACTATTATTATAAGAATAAAGCTAGTAGGTTTAATAAAAACAAGTGTAGCAATAAATATTAAAATAAACATATTTTGGCTAGTAATATTTAGTACACTATTTTTAAGGTAAAAACCCTAGTTTTCATATAATACTCTCTTTAAAAGTAATAACCCTAGTCATAGACTAAAATAAGGATTATTAGTACTTTCGGTAGGAGAGAAACTAATACTTAGCATTTTCCCTTTTATAGGTGAATCAAACCAAAACCCTAAGAAGTTATAGGAACGTGCTCCAAGCCCGGCGTCGCTTTAGGTAAGGATGTAGCTAAGGCCCATGCATGTTATGTGACTGTATGCCTTGGATGCTTTATATTTTATGTTATATTATGTATCGTATGATTTTCCTTAACTTGTCTTATGTGTAACGCAACTTGGAGTTGAGGTATGTTTTGTATGTGTTCTTATGGCATGAATATGACATGTATATGTGGTGATTGTGGTGTGATATGATATGGCCCTCTAAGACATGTATGCTAGAACAAATGATATCATGCTATGGGAAATGAAAGGACAAAAATAAACAAATGGGAAGTGAGATGCTAAGGGGACTATGAGGTTGACCAAAATGAACGAGAGATGAGAACCATGCATGGAAATGTTAGGGTTGCATGGGGACTTCGAGAGTTTGCATGGGATGGTTAAATCTTGCATGGGGGTGATCCTTACGTGAGAAAAGTTGATTTAGGGTGTAAACAAGCTAATAGGAGAGTTGTGGAGTGATTGGAGACTTGGGATGAAAAATAGTACGTAGGTTGGTGTAAGGGTGTATAAGGGACCCGATTAGGGTTTTGGAAGGAAGTGGTAATCTGGAAAGTACAAAGGTAAAAATGATTAAGGAAGAGTGGAGTACGGGTTAAGAGTGAGAATCTATTATATAAGGGATGAGTATGGGTTCCATGGGAGAGGAGAGATTTTGGGGTGAAAAGAGAGAGGTTACTTGTGGGAGAAGAAAGGTACGAGGGTTTGAAGTGGCCAACTAGGGTTTTTCCGGTCACATGCCAAGTCGAGAGGTAAAGTGATATGTTTTGGGATTGGACCTAATTGAGATGAGATGTGGGGCGATGAATGAAGTAATGGTAGTGTAAGTGAGAGGAAGTTGGACCACATAGGTCCAATTAGGGTTTTCAAGGGGAAAGCCCTAGAGGGTGATAATAGGTGGCATTTGAGGTCATGAGGTGTTGGGTCTTAACCTACACTCTTAGGAGTTGGTCTTTCATTATGTGTAAGTGTAAGGGGAATGGATGTCGAGGCGTGATAAGGGGTGCAAGAGTCTCAAAATATGGGACTGGCCCCCTTGAAAAGAAAGGGGTAGAACGTTGATGACATGCATGTCAAGGGTGGAATGTTATCTAATAAGACACGGATAAGATATTAATCACTTAAAGTGGAAGATTGTTGAGCCGAGCCCAAACCGGTCCACCGGCGAATAATAGTGGCCAGGAGCGTTTTGCCTTGTATGATTTCTGGTCCACCGGCTATAATAGTGGGGGATCTCATGCTCAACAAACCAAAGTAAATAAGCTAAGCCATGGGAAATACACTAAGTACTTACAGTGAAACACCATGTGAGTCGGGGCCATACCGGTCCACCGGCAAATAATAGTGGCCAGGAGCGTTCTGCCCTGGAGACCGGTCCACCAACGAATAATAGTGGTCAGGAGCGTTTTGCCCTGTATGTATATATTCTGGTCCACCGGCTATAATAGTGGGATTCCCGCACTCACATGGACTATTAGAGAGTATGTGTGGAATGAATGCATTATTAAGGAGAATAAAGAATAAGTTACCTGAAAAGTAACCAGGCCTTATTACATGTATCATTGTATGTTGCCTACATGCTCATTCTTATGCTATATGCTCTATGTGTTGGCCTTAGCGCATCTGTTACCTTACTCAGTACGTAGCGTACTGATCACCCGTCTCATGGGTGCTGCTCATTCCCACGAGCAGAAGACCCATCTGAGCTTGTGCAGGTAGGGGATGATGTCTTTGATGCCTACAACACCTACGAGGCATCGGGTGGGGCTGAGCGTTGAGCCAAAACCTTACTTGGGGATCGAGAGCGACTCGGCCGGACTCTGTTTCCTTTATTTGACCTTGTATTATCATATTTAGTTGTGTTATCGTACTATGCTTTATGTTTTGAAAAACTCTAATCACGTACTCTTTGGTTTGTAACCCAAAATCGCACTCTGATTTCTATATGACTTGTGTTTGTTTAATGATTCGTGTTTAATGTTAACTTTATTTAGCCTTAGGTACTGGGAAGGTAGGAGTGAACCGATCTGGTACTAAGTGTGGCGGTAATGCCCCCGAGTTTACAGTTTTATCTTTTCGCTTCCGCTAAACCCTTTTAATTAAACGAAATTTTTCAGTAGTAAATTTAGGGGTGTTACACCCGAATACTTTATTGTTGGTATATCATACAACATACACTCATATAGTAATACTTTACTAGTATTAGTCTCATACTGTCATACTCTCATACTAGACCCCAGTCCCCACACTATCTGTCTGTCCCCACTCCCCATTCCCCACCCACTTTGTCACAATCTCACTCTCACAGACTCATAGACTACGATTAAAATCCCCACTTTCTCTTGCAATCTTCCTCGAGCCCAGACGCCACACCCTCTCTCTGACTCTCTAAAATAGTTACTATGAGATTAATTAAAAAAAAATTCAGGAGTCATCTCACAAACTCTTTTATCCGATCAAGAATCGAGGCTTCAATTCTTTGATAGGGCTTTGAGTCTTCGAGACTTTGACCCAGGTAAGAGCCGCAAGAGACTTTGAGCATTTTTGGTCCATCTCCCAAAACAATCCCTCCTCCTTCCCTCTTCCTATCTCCTCTTTTATTTTTGCTGCACATAGTTCACAACCTTAGTCTTCCAATTTTCAAACACCCTAACCCAACGGTTGTAGCTAAGCAGTCTGAGCTAAGGTTTTGGTGAGTCGACGACCATCGCCTAGGGCCAACTCCATTGAATATCTACGACTCTGCATCCCTTCTACTCCATGCTCAGCCCAATGCCTTCTTCTTCTTCACTATCCATCTTATTGCTGCCTAGTATCTTATGATTTTAGGTAAATGATTTCAATAATTTGTTGTAGTTTGTTCTAATTATTTTGATTTTAAGTAATTTTTACTGATTTTATAGTCTTCTTGTCGACAGGTATGCAATCGGCAGTAGGAGTTAATATTTTTATCCATTTGCTACTCGTTCGATTTTAGGTCAATACTCCTGTATGTTGTATGATCTGTCTTTTTTGTCCATCTGCTCCATTTTTTATTTTTGTGTATAGTCTTTGCTTATCTCATATGTATGATCTTCCTTTTGCTTTATGTTTTGAGGTTTAATGTTTTTTTTTTTTGTCTTTGCTTTGGAATATAGCATTGTATATTGAGTTGTTGGTTTTTGGTGTCCTGATTTTCTTGTAGCTTCTAGGAAAGAAGTATGCCTTGCAAGTTGTAGCCCTAGGTCTTGGTACTTAGTTATTAATTTTGTTGGAAGGGTTAGTGTGCTTAATTAGTAACTTAGCTACGCCTTTTGTAAAAGTTTTATTTGTTTGAGGGTTTTGAATAGGTTGTTAGCGCTTCTTTATAAGAATTTTGTGATTAGTTGTAATTCAACGAAAATTTGCTTGGCTTAATCCCGCTTTATTAATGCAATAATTTGATTTTAATCTCAAAAAAATCTTATTTTTAGCCTTAACCTAATTTTTTAATCCCAAGACTTTAACCAAAACTGAAATCGAAACCTTGACTTGAATAAACCATAATTTGTAAACCAAAATCAAAACCTGCTAAAATTTCTACTAATCCTAACTCTTTTGGCTAATCCAAAATCATCTAATCTAATCCTAAACCCTAACCTCTTCTTCCTTTTTCTTGTCTTTTCTTTTCCTTCTTCTCTTATGCCATTTTTCCTTGTGGAGTGAAGGAGTTATTTGCCATTGTACCATGACACCATCACATTGCCTCCCACATGCATCCTCTCATCATCACCCTGCCACCCTTACTGACTATCATCATCATCCCTCGTGCCTATCTTCTTCTTCTTCTCTTCCCCTGCCAAGCTAACCACCATCACCTTCCCTGCCACTCTTCTTCTTCTTTCTCATCCTTACACAACCCACACTCATAACCATTGCCATCACCTGCATCTTTCATCATTACACTCAACCATCACCTCCACTGTCACCGTAGTGACTTGCACTATGGCCCTGCACATCTGTCGCACTCTATTTTCCTCAGCCTGATTCACACCATACACACGTGCACACATGACCATATATATATACACACCATACCCTTTTTCTTTTCTCTTTGTTTGGCCTCCACTCTATCCTTTCTGTGTCAAAAATCCATTGCTTGAGCTCCCCCTTCCTTCTCCTTTCTTCCTTCTCTTTTCTTCTTCTTATTCCTCCTCTTTTCCCTATTTTTGGCCTTCACACCACCCATTCCACCACCGGGCACCACCTCGGCCACCACTCAATGCCAATTGGTCGGTGGACCGACCACCAAGATCACCCCAACCTTCCCCCTCACCATTGCTAGCCATCGCCATCGACCGTCGCCTCTTTTTCCTTCTTCTTTCCCTTGTTTGTCGTAGTTTTGTAGAGTGCACAACCTATGCACCACCTGCTGCATGCCCATGTAACACTTAAAATCTCCTACTGCACAACCATGCAACTTTTGCACCGCTTGTTCGTGTATTATATTTTCTCTCGATCAGGAGCTGCACTGCCTGCTGCACAGCGGTGCAACTTCCCATTTTTGGTCATGCACTCATATTTTCATCCCCAAACCTTATCCAAACACCACCAAATTTTAACCATAGCTCCACCACACATTCCTCTACACTTCCATATAATTCAAGCTTCCATTTAACTCTAGTTATTTTCATTTTTACCCTCCTCTACCTTAACTTTCTCCTTAATTTTAATCTTCTATCCTAAATGTATTTTTATCTTATTTTTGTATATGATTTTTCAGTGATCTCAGAGGAGGTCTAGGATTTATGTGTATGGAGCCTAGTGTCTTTATTGGTAAGGATACATATCGTAGCTAGGGTTTTATGTGATACATGTATTTTTGTATATGCTTTTATGTTGAGTATGTTGTATTGAGTAATGTATTTACGGAAATGATATTCTTGAGAGTAATAAAATTATGTAAGTATGTGTTTGGGTATAATGTTAGATATAAGATATCTATGGAAAACTGAGGATATATACTTCGAATAATGAATAGAAATTTATATATATTAGTATTGCATTTCTTAAGGCCTTTGGGAGAATTCGATTGTCTTGACTACCTTGAGGGTATTATAATCATCTGAGGATAATTACGTGGTCATACTTATGTTGTTCAGTTGTATGTCTTGTGAATTTATATGAGTCTAGCATGATAATATATAATTAACTCTAAATAAGGTGTTAATCATTTAAAGTAAAAGATCATGTGAGTCGGGTCGAGGTGTTTATATGGGTCCGTTCCACCAGATAATAATAGTGGCTCTGGTGTGTTGCCTTCGAGAGATGCATCAATTTGTTCTACTAGATTAAGAATAGTGGAGCCCCATACTCAATGTGAATGAAAATGTGATTAAGAGATAAAGTATAAATCATAAGATACTAATCATTTAAAGAAGAAGAGTACGTGAGTCATGACCGAGGTGTTGAGTCTATTCTACCGGATAATAATAGTGGATTGAGTATGTTGTCCTCGAGAAATACTTCAGACCATTCCACCAGTTTAATAATAGTGGCTTAGGAGTATTTTACGCTGAGAGGCGTTGGCTCCATTCTACTAGATAATAATAGTGGCTCGAATGTGTTGTCCCCGAGAGGTGTTTTAGACCGTTTCCACCAGTTTAAGAATAGTGGAGTCCCTAAACTTAACGTAAATAAAATATTGGAATATGGTATATCTAATGAAAGACCTGGAATCAATAATTATTTGGCATTCTTTGATTTATGCAAGTATGATTTTTATAAGAATTTTTATAATCCTACTTGACTGTACTGTTACCTTACTCAGTACGTAGAGTACCGATCATCTGTTTCATGGATGTTACTCATTCCCACGAGTAGATCTACCCTATTTTGCAGGTGATTGATAATTATTAGCTTGATGTACTTGCCTTGGGTGAGCGCCAAACAAATTAGTAAAGGGTATAGTTATCCGGATATCTCTATCTCTCTTTGGACTCTTAGTCTTCTATTTTCACTATTTATTCCCTTCTCTCTATTTTATATCCTATATTACAGTAGAATCAAGTGCTTCCCACATCCAATCCCTAAGTATAAGGTTACTTTTGCCTTACATCCAACATAGACTAGACATAACGAGTGCCTCTTCTATGTTGGATGCGGCGTGACACCCCTATGTTTTCTGTTTTGGCTTACGCTATTAACTCTTTAAATTGAAAAATTTTAAGTTCTAAAAATTGGGGGTGTTACATTAGTACTTATACAACTTAGAAAATTCTCTAAAGTTAATTAAATGAAAGCTATCTAATTCAATTATTGTTGCACTGTTATATTTCAAGATGAAAATATTTGGAAGCGCTTATAATCTAACAACTCAACAAAACACTTGGTCAATAGATAGCACTTAGCAACAACTATGCTTTTTAAATCTAATTAACAAGCATTTAAAAAAAAGATGTACAATATAATTTGATGGTTTTCTGTTGTAGTTATCATATTTGGTGTTTTTATCAATAAAATTGTTATATAGTTTTTAATTGCATACATCACACTTGTGCTATTATTGTTTTTGCCTTTATGTTTCTTATTTTAAAATTGTTGTAGTTTTGAATTTTATTTTAAAAAACCGAAATAAATATCAATTTTTTAGGCATTTCAATTTTACATTAGAGTGTTGTTATTGCTGCTGCCTTTTTGTTTCTTTTGGGAGTTAAGATTTTTATGATGTCAAAATTGATAACTTCAGACTTTTCTTCTAAACAAAGATCAACGTCATTAATATCAGTAGAATCTTCATCTTTAGCGACCAGTCTGAAAATGGCTGAGGTAGATGACTCTAATATATTTGAAGTTTCAGCAGATGCTTGCATTGATTCATTTGATTTAGATTATGAGGAAACCTAAAATAGTGATGAGGAGGTAGGTGAAGAGGCAAATGAGGATGCAAACAAAGATGATGATGAATTTGTAATTAAAAATAAGGTTTGATTCAAAGAGGCTACATTGAAATATAGGACAAGAAAGGGAGAGTGCAAACTGAAATACCCCAAAAACCTTTTTTTTTCAAATTTTGGCCAAATAAGGGATTAGTAGGAAATTAATTATGGTAACCCATTTATTAAGTTGTAGAGCGTTAACTAAGATAGATTAATAATAAAATAATAAGGAAATTAATTGGGAGGAAAATTGATTATTTTCTAAGTATTGTGGGAGTTAAGGAAAGTTCCTAAATAAATCCAAATAAGTAGAGAGGGGAAAATTAGTTAATACTTTATAAATATTAATACCTTAATTAACCCTGGATTTATCCTAACATAATTCTTGTAAAATCCAAAACCCAAAAATAACTCTTCTTTTCTTTTTCTCCTTTTTCTTTCTTTTTTTTTTTCTTTCTTTCCTCTTTCTACCTTCCCGCCGAGATTCGGGCCAGCCCACCGGCCCATCTCCTTCCCCTTCCCTTCTCCTTCCCGCGGCCCAGCGCTGGCCTGCACCCAGAAGCGTAGCGCAGCGTTTCGCCTCCCACCCGGCGGAAACGCTGCTCCCCAAGCCAAATAATTATGCCGTTACCTGTCGACGCAGACGCTGCGTTTTCCCAGAACCTCGCCCAAAACGCAGCGTTTCACTTAAGGAAATAAGAAACCGCGCGGACCGGCCGGTTTCCTCCCCCTTCTTTCTTTCCCCTGGACCGCCGGTCCAGCCCTTTCCTTCTTCTTCCTCCTCGCAACGCCGCCATCCCGCCGCTGCAACTCACCTGCTCGCCGGAAAATGCAGCGGCGAGCGTCCCATCTTTCCTGTCCTTTTCTCCCGTCGTTTCACCCCTGACTGACCCCTCCTCTTGACATGACCCATCGGGCAGTCGTTTCCCCGCACGCAAGCCCGACCTTTCTTCTCCGACAGAGTACGGTCTGCGCCGGCAGACCTGCGCCGGACAACCCACCGGACCTAACCCACCTAACCTCCCACGTGTATTTGTCGTTTTCCCCTTCGCTTAGGCCTATAAATTGAACCCTCCACTGTGAATTTCGGGTTCGAAATTCTGGAACTCAGCCCGATTCTCCAGCCTCGTCGCCAATCTTCAGCCGCCCTATTCGCCACCTCCGATCACTGCTACCACCTGCCCGCGCCACCATCCTCTTCCTTGCACCGCCCACTACGAAACCAAGCCCTCACTGCCTCCGTCCCTGCCCCGCACGAGCCACCCCTTGCGTGCGAAGGTACCTCCCCGAAAAGCGCCGCCGCCGCCTTGCGCCGCCCGTTGCCGCCACCTCCGCCGGAACCAACCCCTGCTCCACCCCCCAAATTGATCAGCAGGTCCTTCCCTGCCTAACCATACCCTCCTTCCCCACACTTCTTTTCCTTTTTCCTCCTCCCACCTAACAACTTCTCTCCACCTCTCTCCCTTCTCCTCCTCCATCACCACCGCCGCCGCCGCCTCGCGCCGCCGCCGGACCACCGCCCCCAGGTGGTCTTCCATTCATCCCGCGCCTTAAACTTTGCCTCCATATAATCTTGCTAAGTTAACCCATATTGATTCGTACTATTATTAATCTTTCATTATTATCTTTTTGTTTATAATAATACTATTACTATTCTTATTTTTGTTATTGTTATTCTTAATGTTTTTACTAGTATTTCTGATTTTATCGTCCTAATAATGCGCCTTCTAAATATTAAAGTCACCATTTTTACCATACTTACATTCCTTGGAACCCTGACCTCTAATATACTCAACCTAGTTTACTATTATCATCAACCCTATTATTATTATTATTATTATTATTATTATTATTATTATTATTATTATTATTATTATTATTATTATCGTTATTATTACTCTATTATTAACGCTATTACCTTGCTAAGTCATTACTAATATTTAACTCTACTAAGTTATTGTTATTATCATTGCTAGGGTTATAATGGCTACTATTAATGTTGTTATTATTATTAATAATATTACTATTATTATCCCTATTTTACTATGACTAGTAAATCCTAGCACTATAAGAATGGAACAAATGGGCTTGATAAATAAGGGTAACAAATAGGTATTATAAATGAACTTATTTTAACCACTAATGTTTAATATGCTAATGCTAAGGTTAAAACTTTAGTTTCCTATAAAACCCTTTTTGTGATAAGAACCCTAACCCTAAGTTAGATTAAGGGTCGGTAGTGTTTATAAGGAAATTTAATACTTAGTTTTTCCCTTTTCATAGGTGACCCCGATCCGAGCCCTAAGGAGCTAGAGGAGCGTGCTCCAAGCCCGGTGCCTATCTAGGTAAGGACGTAGCTAAGGCCACTTGTGTGCACTGCTTGTTTTAAGTGTCTTATATGTTTTGTACAATTGTGTACTATAATCTGTATATTATGTGTTATTGTGAAGCACAGCATGGATCCGAGGTACGCCCCGTTTCCTTGCCTTCGCATACTGATATGCTGTGAAATCTTACCGTAAGTGATGTGTAATGAATGTAGTGAATGACGTATGCATGTCAAGGACCTGATATGATTCAATAAGATACGAATAAGACATTAACTGCTTAAAGTGAAAGACTGATGAGCCCGACCCAGTCCGTTCCACCGGTTATTAATAGTGGTCAGAGGCGTTTTGCCCTGTGATTACATTTCCGGACCACCGGCTACAATAGTGGAGGGATTCGGGTTCGACAGTCCCAAACTGATAAGTTAAACCACGGGAAGGATACTAATAAGACACTAATAACGTAAAGTGAGATTGTTGAGCCGAGCCCAGTCCGATCCACCGGTTATTAATAGTGGTCAGAGGCGTTCTGCTCTGTGTTTATTTCCGGACCACCGGCTATAATAGTGGAGGGATCTCGGCTCAATACATCCAAAGTAAATAAGTTTAAATCAGGAAAAATACTGAGCACTTACAGTGGAACACCATGCAAGTGCGGGGCCAGTCCGTTCCACCGGTTATTAATAGTGGTCAGAGGCGTTCTGCCCTGTGTTTATTTCCGGACCACCGGCTATAATAGTGGAGGTCCCCGTGCTCCCATGGGTTATTGACAGATGTGTGATATGGACTTAATTCATTAATAAGAATATAAAATAAGGCATCAGGAAGTGACTGGATCTGTGCATGCATATCATTGTTTTCTTATCATGTAATGTGTTTGGGTCTTGTGTGTTATGTGATGGCCTAGCTCGTCTGTATTCTTACTCAGTACGTAGCGTACTGACCGCCCGTCTCATGGGCGCTGCTCATTCCCACGAGCAGAGAGCCCTTCTAACCTTGTGCAGGTAGGAGAGCATGTCTTCGATGCCTACGACACCTTCGAGGCATCGGATAGGGCCGAGTGTTGAGCCTATCCAGGGTGGGGCCGAGAGCGAGTTCCGCCGGACTCTTTTGCTATTCTGGTTTCTTCTATCCTGTATTACCGTCTTTTGTACCTTGTTGTATTTCGAAGTGGAACTCCTAAGTTGTAACCTTGAACTTTGCACTGTCTGTAGTCGATCCTTGTTTTCCGAATGGCTTATGATGGTTGGAACTTATGTTTTGGGATGATTTTATTAATGATGGTTTATTCTAGCCTTAGCACTTAGTATCGGGGCGGTATGAGTGAACCGGTCCGGTACTAAGTGTGGCGGTAATACCCCCAAGTTACGATTTTTAATCTTTCGTCCTTGTTAAGCTATTCGATTTAAACGAAATTTTTCTGTAGTAAATTTGGGGGTGTTACAAGTTAAATTTTTCTGTAGTAAATTTGGGGGTGTTACAAGTTGGTATCAGAGCGGTTGATCCTTTCGGACACGCTCCTTTGTTTTCGAAACTTACCGGATTACGATGTTTTCAACCGATTTCTAAGTGTCCTCCTCTCCAATTAAACTTCTCTGTTTTAAAACTCCCGGGTCCGGCTCAGGTGAGGAATCGAGGGGTAGGTTAGTGACTTTACCCGAATGAGTAGGGTAGCCGTGGAATGTTTAGTTACCTCCGGGTCGTAACCCTAGTTATGAAGGGGTAGAGTTCCTAGGACTTTCCCTTAAGGGGGGTAGTAGTACCGTGATTTTTTTTCACAACCGATCCCACTTCTAATCCTTACCTCCTTTCCTTGTAGTTATCGATGACGAGGAACGGGCCCGCACCCCGCTTGGAGGATGCCGTCGCGGCATTCATGGAGTTCATCCAGCGTAATCACCAACCGGAGGGCGCAGGAGAGGATTGGCTCAGGAGAGTCACCGGACACCATCCACCTACTTACTCCGGAGAGGAGGATCCCGTGGTCCTCGAGGGATGGATCAGGGACATGGACCGCACGTTCGAGGCGGTGGCTTGTCCGGCAGCTCGCCAGCCCGGCATAGCCGCCTACTTCCTGAGGGGCGTGGCTGACACCTGGTGGGTTGAGTATCGAGCCCGGGATGGACCCCCGGGGGATTGGGAGGCACTCAAGACCGCTCTCCGCACCAGGTTCTATCCGGAGAGTCTGAAGAGGGACAAGATGCGGGAGTTCATGCAGCTCACGCAGGGATCCATGACCGTGCGCCAATACTATGCCCGCTTCACCGAGCTACTACGCTTCGCCCCGGGGATCGCAGCTAATGAAGCCACCGTGGTGTTCCAGTTCGAGCAAGGATTGAGTTTCGGTATCCGAAGAATGATGGGGGCGGTTCCCTTCACCGACCTTGCAACTCTCTACGAACGCGCCTGCCTCGCCGCCACTCTAGTCCAGGAGCAGGCCAGCATCCTCGGGAAGAGGAAACCCGAGGTCCAGGGTTCGGGAAGCAGGATCCAGACAGGATTTGGAGGACAGAGGGGACCCCTGCCGAGGGATCAGAGTGGGAGACAGAGACACTTCGGGGGGCCTGTATGCAGACGATGTAGCCGCCGCCACCCGGGTAGAGATTGCTGGGGGAATGCTTTCAACTGCCACAACTGTGGTAAGAGGGGCCACCGAGCGTTTGAGTGCCATAGACCCCCACGTGCACAGCCTTACCAGCCTCGACAGACCCCACAGGGAGGAGCTCTGGTTCCACAGCAGCAAGCCTATCAGCAACACTTCCAGACTTCGGGACCTCAGTACTACCAGCGTGCCCCAGCCGGTACTTCAGCTAGAGAGGTCAAGGGGAGACCTCAGGGACCCAGGACCTACCCTCAGCAGGGAGGTCAGTCCGGGGGGCGCTTGAACGTGATCAGTCAGGCTGAGGCCGACCGCCAGATCGACGTCATCACGGGTATGTTCACAGCTTGTTCTCTACCGGTGCATGTATTATTTGACTCGGGTGCCACCATGTCTTTCATCTCCTCTGCTTTTGCCGCCAAGGCGGGGTTGTTGCCTGCTGCTAGAGTCAGTTTGTCTGTGACGTTGCCCTCCGGGGATCGAGTGGACTGTAGATGTATGTTCTCTGAGGTGGCCTTAGTCATAGGCGGGGTAGACTTCCTAGTGGACCTAATTGGGATGGATCTGAAGGAATTCGACGTGATTCTGGGGATGGATATGTTAGGGAAGTACAAAGCCGTTATCGACTGTGCTCAGGAGCGCGTGATCCTACGTGGCCCGAAAGGAGTTAGGGTTTCCTACCGACAGACTCAGCCAGAACCCACCACCAGAGTAGTGACAGCAGTGACCTTGTACGCCTTAGTCCAAAAGGGGAACCCCTTATACATGTGCAGTGTTCAGGAGTTGAACAAGGACGTGACCGCCCTGGATGATATTCAGGTAGCCCGAGACTTTCCAGACGTATTTCCGGAGAAGATACCGGGCATGCCCCCAATACGAGAGATCGACTTTAGAATCGAGCTGATACCCGGAGCTGAGCCTATCACGAGAGCACCCTACCGGATGGCGCCGGTGGAATTAAAGGAGCTGAAGGCCCAATTAGAGGAGTTACTTGAGCATGGGTACATCCGCCCGAGTGTGTCCCCCTGGGGAGCACCGGTTTTGTTTGTGAAGAAGAAGGACGGTAGCCTCCGCCTTTGCATCGACTACCGAGGGCTGAATCAGTTGACAGTGAAGAACCGGTATCCACTCCCAAGGATTGACGACCTCTTTGATCAGTTGAAGGGAGCCACGGTATTCTCTAAGATCGACCTGAGGTCAGGGTATCATCAGTTGAGGATCGCGGATGCTGATATTATGAAGACCGCCTTCCGGACTCGTTATGGACACTATGAGTTCACAGTGATGCCCTTCGGACTCACCAATGCACCTGCTGTTTTTATGGATCTGATGACGAGAATTTTCCGACCTTTTCTCGATCGGTTCGTGGTAGTGTTCATAGACGACATCTTGGTGTATTCCCGAGGGAAGGAAGAACACGAACAACACCTCCGCACCATTCTGGGCCTCTTGAGGGAGCATCGTCTATACGCCAAGTTATCTAAGTGCGGGTTTTGGCTCCAGGAGGTGGCCTTCTTGGGGCACATAGTATCAGCAAGGGGAGTGGCAGTGGACCCTGCCAAGGTCGTGGCCATCACAGAATGGAAGCCCCCTATGACCGTGTCTGAAGTTAGAAGTTTTCTGGGATTGGCCGGGTACTACAGGAGGTTTGTACAGAATTTCTCGAGGATTGCCCGACCATTGACCAACCTGTTAAAGAAGACCACTAAGTTCCAGTGGGATGAGGCTTGCGAGGGGGCATTTCAGGAGCTGAAGGAAAGGTTGACCACCGCACCGGTATTGACCCTACCAGAAGGAACTGAAGAGTTTGAAGTGTTCAGTGATGCCTCTAAACACGGGCTTGGATGTGTGTTGATGCAGAAGGGTAAGGTAGTTGCGTATGCATCCCGTCAGCTGAAGCAGCACGAGCAGAACTACCCTACCCATGACCTAGAGCTAGCCGCGGTGGTTTTTGCCTTGAAGATTTGGAGGCACTATCTGTATGGGGGAAAGTGTAGGTTTTTCACAGACCACAAGAGCCTCAAGTACATCTTCACCCAGAAGGAGCTTAACATGAGGCAGAGGAGGTGGCTGGAGCTCGTTAAAGATTATGACATCGAGCTGATATACCACGAGGGTAAGGCCAACGTAGTGGCAGACGCTCTGAGTCGGAAGACCTCGCACTCCGCTCCATGTCGGGTGGTTGCAGATACGGTTCTAGGAGAGCTGTCAGGGCTGGAGGTGGAGCTGATTCCACAAGGAGGCCTAGAGGCCCGTATGAGTGCTTTAACGCTCACCCCTACCATCTTCGAGGAGATCCGGACCAGCCAGGAAGGGGACAGCAAGTTGGACAGGATCAGGAAAAAGGTACAAGAGGGTCATGCCGAAGGGTTCCGCATTCACGAGGATGGCAGTCTCAGGTTTAGGGGTCGATGGTGTGTACCCCGGAAATGTTCAGATCTAAAGCGCCGCATCATGGAGGAAGGGCACCAGACTCCATATTCCGTGCACCCCGGGGGAGATAAGTTGTATAAGGACTTAAAGAAGATCTATTGGTGGCCTCGCATGAAGCGGGAGGTTGCGGAGTTCGTGTCTCGATGCTTGGTATGCCAGAAGGTTAAGATTGAGCACCGAAGGCCGGCAGGGTTGCTCCAGCCCTTAGAGGTACCGAGATGGAAGTGGGATTCCATCTCTATGGATTTTGTCAGTGGGTTGCCGAGGACTAAGAGCGGTTGTGACACCATCTGGGTGATAGTGGACAGATTGACTAAGTCGGCAGTGTTCATCCCTATGAAGTCCACCTGGAGCATGGACCAGCTAGCGAGAGCATACATGAGATTTGTAGTCAGCCGTCACGGGGTACCAGCAGACATTGTGTCAGACCGGGATTCGAGGTTTGTCTCCCATTTTTGGAGGAAGATGCAAGAAGTTTTGGGGACACAGCTAAAGATGAGCACAGCCTTCCATCCTGCTACCGATGGGCAGACGGAGCGGACTATACAGACTTTGGAGGACATGCTAAGGGCATGTGTGCTGGACTTCCAGGGTAGTTGGGAGGAACGCCTGCATCTGGTGGAGTTCTCATACAACAACAGCTACCACGCCAGTATTGGGATGGCTCCCTTTGAAGCCTTGTACGGGCGGAAGTGTCGGACACCCCTGTGTTGGAGCGACATCGGCGAGACCGTGGTGTTGGGGCCCGAGATGATAGAGGAGATGACCAGACAGGTGCGACAGATCCAGGACCGGATGAGGACGGCCCAGAGCAGACAAAAGAGCTATGCGGATCGAAAACGTCGAGAGGGTGACTTCGAGCCTGGGGAAAGGATATTATTGAGAGTCTCCCCCACGAAAGGCGTTCAGAGATTTGGTAGGAAAGGGAAGCTGAGTCCGAGGTACATTGGCCCCTTTGAGATCTTGGAACGGATAGGCGAGGTGGCCTATCGAGTAGCTCTCCCTCCAGAGTTAGCCCGGATCCATAATGTTTTCCATGTCTCCCAGCTACGGAGGTATGTTGCCGACCCCTCCCATGTGATCCGGCCAGACGAAGTGGAGTTGGACGATTCCTTGAGTTATGAAGAACGACCAGTGAGGATCCTGGATACTAAGTTGAGGAAGACCCGCACGAGCTCGGTACCCTTGGTCAAGGTCCTGTGGAGTCGACACAAGAATGAAGAAGCTACCTGGGAGACCGAGAAGGATATGCGGGAGGCGTACCCTGAACTTTTCGTCACAGGTTAGACCCTCTACTTGTCTAGCGTGTTCCTAAGGGGGTAGTTTACATAAGTAGCCCAATACGGACTATTGTGGGCTTTGAAGTACCCCGAGCCTAACTTTAGAGAACTGTGGGGGACTTCGGGGACGAAGTCTGTTTTAAGGGGGTAGTGATGAAATACCCCAAAAACCTTTTTTTTTCAAATTTTGGCCAAATAAGGGATTAGTAGGAAATTAATTATGGTAACCCATTTATTAAGTTGTAGAGCGTTAACTAAGATAGATTAATAATAAAATAATAAGGAAATTAATTGGGAGGAAAATTGATTATTTTCTAAGTATTGTGGGAGTTAAGGAAAGTTCCTAAATAAATCCAAATAAGTAGAGAGGGGAAAATTAGTTAATACTTTATAAATATTAATACCTTAATTAACCCTGGATTTATCCTAACATAATTCTTGTAAAATCCAAAACCCCAAAAATAACTCTTCTTTTCTTTTTCTCCTTTTTCTTTCTTTTTTTTTCTTTCTTTCCTCTTTCTACCTTCCCGCCGAGATTCGGGCCAGCCCACCGGCCCATCTCCTTCCCCTTCCCTTCTCCTTCCCGCGGCCCAGCGCTGGCCTGCACCCAGAAGCGTAGCGCAGCGTTTCGCCTCCCACCCGGCGGAAACGCTGCTCCCCAAGCCAAATAATTATGCCGTTACCTGTCGACGCAGACGCTGCGTTTTCCCAGAACCTCGCCCAAAACGCAGCGTTTCACTTAAGGAAATAAGAAACCGCGCGGACCGGCCGGTTTCCTCCCCCTTCTTTCTTTCCCCTGGACCGCCGGTCCAGCCCTTTCCTTCTTCTTCCTCCTCGCAACGCCGCCATCCCGCCGCTGCAACTCACCTGCTCGCCGGAAAATGCAGCGGCGAGCGTCCCATCTTTCCTGTCCTTTTCTCCCGTCGTTTCACCCCTGACTGACCCCTCCTCTTGACATGACCCATCGGGCAGTCGTTTCCCCGCACGCAAGCCCGACCTTTCTTCTCCGACAGAGTACGGTCTGCGCCGGCAGACCTGCGCCGGACAACCCACCGGACCTAACCCACCTAACCTCCCACGTGTATTTGTCGTTTTCCCCTTCGCTTAGGCCTATAAATTGAACCCTCCACTGTGAATTTCGGGTTCGAAATTCTGGAACTCAGCCCGATTCTCCAGCCTCGTCGCCAATCTTCAGCCGCCCTATTCGCCACCTCCGATCACTGCTACCACCTGCCCGCGCCACCATCCTCTTCCTTGCACCGCCCACTACGAAACCAAGCCCTCACTGCCTCCGTCCCTGCCCCGCACGAGCCACCCCTTGCGTGCGAAGGTACCTCCCCGAAAAGCGCCGCCGCCGCCTTGCGCCGCCCGTTGCCGCCACCTCCGCCGGAACCAACCCCTGCTCCACCCCCCAAATTGATCAGCAGGTCCTTCCCTGCCTAACCATACCCTCCTTCCCCACACTTCTTTTCCTTTTTCCTCCTCCCACCTAACAACTTCTCTCCACCTCTCTCCCTTCTCCTCCTCCATCACCACCGCCGCCGCCGCCTCGCGCCGCCGCCGGACCACCGCCCCCAGGTGGTCTTCCATTCATCCCGCGCCTTAAACTTTGCCTCCATATAATCTTGCTAAGTTAACCCATATTGATTCGTACTATTATTAATCTTTCATTATTATCTTTTTGTTTATAATAATACTATTACTATTCTTATTTTTGTTATTGTTATTCTTAATGTTTTTACTAGTATTTCTGATTTTATCGTCCTAATAATGCGCCTTCTAAATATTAAAGTCACCATTTTTACCATACTTACATTCCTTGGAACCCTGACCTCTAATATACTCAACCTAGTTTACTATTATCATCAACCCTATTATTATTATTATTATTATTATTATTATTATTATTATTATTATTATTATTATTATTATTATTATCGTTATTATTACTCTATTATTAACGCTATTACCTTGCTAAGTCATTACTAATATTTAACTCTACTAAGTTATTGTTATTATCATTGCTAGGGTTATAATGGCTACTATTAATGTTGTTATTATTATTAATAATATTACTATTATTATCCCTATTTTACTATGACTAGTAAATCCTAGCACTATAAGAATGGAACAAATGGGCTTGATAAATAAGGGTAACAAATAGGTATTATAAATGAACTTATTTTAACCACTAATGTTTAATATGCTAATGCTAAGGTTAAAACTTTAGTTTCCTATAAAACCCTTTTTGTGATAAGAACCCTAACCCTAAGTTAGATTAAGGGTCGGTAGTGTTTATAAGGAAATTTAATACTTAGTTTTTCCCTTTTCATAGGTGACCCCGATCCGAGCCCTAAGGAGCTAGAGGAGCGTGCTCCAAGCCCGGTGCCTATCTAGGTAAGGACGTAGCTAAGGCCACTTGTGTGCACTGCTTGTTTTAAGTGTCTTATATGTTTTGTACAATTGTGTACTATAATCTGTATATTATGTGTTATTGTGAAGCACAGCATGGATCCGAGGTACGCCCCGTTTCCTTGCCTTCGCATACTGATATGCTGTGAAATCTTACCGTAAGTGATGTGTAATGAATGTAGTGAATGACGTATGCATGTCAAGGACCTGATATGATTCAATAAGATACGAATAAGACATTAACTGCTTAAAGTGAAAGACTGATGAGCCCGACCCAGTCCGTTCCACCGGTTATTAATAGTGGTCAGAGGCGTTTTGCCCTGTGATTACATTTCCGGACCACCGGCTACAATAGTGGAGGGATTCGGGTTCGACAGTCCCAAACTGATAAGTTAAACCACGGGAAGGATACTAATAAGACACTAATAACGTAAAGTGAGATTGTTGAGCCGAGCCCAGTCCGATCCACCGGTTATTAATAGTGGTCAGAGGCGTTCTGCTCTGTGTTTATTTCCGGACCACCGGCTATAATAGTGGAGGGATCTCGGCTCAATACATCCAAAGTAAATAAGTTTAAATCAGGAAAAATACTGAGCACTTACAGTGGAACACCATGCAAGTGCGGGGCCAGTCCGTTCCACCGGTTATTAATAGTGGTCAGAGGCGTTCTGCCCTGTGTTTATTTCCGGACCACCGGCTATAATAGTGGAGGTCCCCGTGCTCCCATGGGTTATTGACAGATGTGTGATATGGACTTAATTCATTAATAAGAATATAAAATAAGGCATCAGGAAGTGACTGGATCTGTGCATGCATATCATTGTTTTCTTATCATGTAATGTGTTTGGGTCTTGTGTGTTATGTGATGGCCTAGCTCGTCTGTATTCTTACTCAGTACGTAGCGTACTGACCGCCCGTCTCATGGGCGCTGCTCATTCCCACGAGCAGAGAGCCCTTCTAACCTTGTGCAGGTAGGAGAGCATGTCTTCGATGCCTACGACACCTTCGAGGCATCGGATAGGGCCGAGTGTTGAGCCTATCCAGGGTGGGGCCGAGAGCGAGTTCCGCCGGACTCTTTTGCTATTCTGGTTTCTTCTATCCTGTATTACCGTCTTTTGTACCTTGTTGTATTTCGAAGTGGAACTCCTAAGTTGTAACCTTGAACTTTGCACTGTCTGTAGTCGATCCTTGTTTTCCGAATGGCTTATGATGGTTGGAACTTATGTTTTGGGATGATTTTATTAATGATGGTTTATTCTAGCCTTAGCACTTAGTATCGGGGCGGTATGAGTGAACCGGTCCGGTACTAAGTGTGGCGGTAATACCCCCAAGTTACGATTTTTAATCTTTCGTCCTTGTTAAGCTATTCGATTTAAACGAAATTTTTCTGTAGTAAATTTGGGGGTGTTACAAGTTAAATTTTTCTGTAGTAAATTTGGGGGTGTTACACAAACATTGTTGCAAGTTGCTTACATTTTCTATAGGAGGTGTTACCACACATTTAAGGAGACACTTGTAAATATGTCCCTACCACCCTTCAAAGAAACAAAAGTTATTATCATTTGACAAGTCAGCTGGTGTTAGCGTTGCTCCCAATTTTAGGTATGACCATCTTGAAGTTAGGGAAGCTAGTGCTGAAATGGTATTAATACATGAATACTCTTTCAACATGTTTGAGCACATTGGGTTCAATAAGTTTTGTGCAACCATATTTGATAAGTTTTGAAAAATCTCTTGTAATATGGTTAGAAAAGATTGTTTTAGTGTGTATGTGTAATCCCCCAAAAATTTTAAAAGCGTATAATTTAATAAATAACTTTTATTTGGCATAAATTAGCTTTAAAGTTATTTAATTTAATTATTTTATGGAATTTTGAGTATAAAAAATTGGATAGGAATATTTAATAAATTAAAATAAATTTTTTGTTATATTATTATACTCATTTTATTTGAATAAATTCCTAAACCAAAATTTTTCTTAAAATTAACCTTTTTAAGCCCTTATATTAAATTATTAAATAAATTTATTTCCCAAAAATATTACATTCTATTATTTTATAAATTAAATTATTTTATTTTCACTATTTCCCTTTTCTTTTTCCCTATTTCCTTTTCTTTCTCCTTTTTCTCCTTTCTTTCTTTTTCCTTTTCCTTTCCTTCGGGCCACCAGGTAGGCCCGCCCGCCCTCCCTCTCCTCGCTCTTGGGCTGTCGGCCCACTCCCATGCCCTCTTCTCCTTCTCCCGCGCACGCAACCCACCCCTTCTTTTCTTTTTCTTCCTTCTCCCCTCGACCAGCCCAGCCCAACCATTTTCTTTTCTTTCCTCCCCTCTCTGATCGGGCCGGCCCATGCTCTCCCTTTCTTTTTCTCCCTCACCGGCATGCCCCTTCTCTTCCTTCTTCTTCTTCCTTTCCACCTCCGCCATGCTCGACCACCCTGCCTGCAACGCACCTGCCTCCCTACTACTCCCTCTCTCTCCCTCTCCATTTTCCTGTCCCTTTTCGACCCAACCAACCCTTCTCTCTCCTTACGCATGCCCCCTTTATTTCCCTCTTCTTCCCTTCCCTCTCCCTGCCACCCTACAGCCTACCTCCGGCTGGCCAACTGCTCCCCTCTTCTCCCTCTCCTTTTTCTTCTCCTCACCAGCCCTTTTCTGCCCCATTTTCGAGCCCTCCTTCCCTCTCCTGACCTCACTTTCTCTCCCTTTCTCCCCCTTTATTCTCTCCCCCTATTTTTACACTACCGCCCCAGTTCTCTGCTGCCACCGCCGCACCAACCCCCTGCACCGCCTCCTACCACCTTCTACTCTTGCCTTACACCACCACACCACCCCTCGACCCCCTACAACCCCCTCCTTCCTCTCATCTTCTTTTCCTCCCTTCTCGGCAGCCACCCTGTACCTCCTCCTTCCGCCGCCTCTACCTTCACCTGGACCACCAAACCCCTCCCTACAATCTCCCCTACCACCCCCACACCTTCCTTGGCTGAAATAAATCCCCTTACCCCCTCATTTTCCTCCTCCATTTTCCTTCCTTCTCAGCCACCTCTACTCGGCAGCCACCTTCACAGCCTTAATACCACCATCGTCGCCTCCCTTGGCCACCAACAACCTATCCCCAACCACCACCTACACCTCCTCTCCACCCCTACACTTCCCTTGCCCTAAATCTCCCCTACCTGCCCTCTTTCCTATCGCCACAACCCTAATCCGAAAACATCCCTTCCTTTTTTTCTTCCACCACCTTCGACACCTTCGACCCCTTCCACCCCTTGTTTTGCATGTAGCTCATGCTGCATGAGTAGTGTGATGTGTTGCCTTCCTTTGGGTTATTTTGGTTAATGATTTTAAGGTATAATACTATTTAAGTTAAGTATTTCATCAATTAAGTTTTATAAAGTTTTATTCTTTTGGTTTTCTTATTCTAATATGATAAGTATTGATATTATTTTTAGGTATTGATTTTCTAATCAAAGCTTGAATATTTAACCGAGATACCGGTAAGGTTTGATTTTTGCAGGAATTAAGGTAATCGTTCAACCCCACTTAAACGCATGGATAAACGTATGTTAGCACATCAGAGTTTTTATTATGTTATTAGACATGATATATGTTGTTTAATATAATATATGTAGTTGCTTGTATTGATTGATAAAAAGGAATGCATGCTAGTTATATGTCATGTGTGGAAATAATGCTTAAGGAAGGAGTTTGGTTATTAATAGAAATGTTAAGTACTTATCCATAATGTATTATGTTATTGTGACCATTAATGCATGAATAATATTATTTTGAGCCCTAGGATCATTTTGGTAATATGTCTTGTGCAAGAATGTGGCCTAATATGTGTGGGTGTTAATGAGTATTATGTTGAAATATAATAGTTGGTGGAGTTGGATGATGAGGATGGAGTATTAGTATTAATATTTCATGTAGTGATGATAATTTAATAAAAGTTGTGTAATAAGGGCAAAATAGTAATTTTATAAGTAAAAGGGTATTATGGTAATTTTGGAAGAAAGGGGTAAAAAGGTAATTTTGTAAGTAAAAGGGTATTATGGTAATTTTGGAAGTAAGGGGTAAAATGGTAATTTTATAAGTAAAAGGGGTAATATAGTAATTGTGTAAGTAAAGGGGTGAAATGGTAATTTGGTGTAAAGGAAGGGTGAAATGGTAATTTGGTATAAAGGAAGGGTAAAATGGAAATATAACAATGGAGAAGAGTAAATTGGCAATTATAATAATAGAGAAGGATAAATTGGTAATTATGATAATGGAGAAGGGCAATTTGGTAATTTAACTATCTAAACGGTAGTTTGGTAATTATGATAATGGACAGGGGCAATTTGATAATTATGACAATGGAGAAGGATAATTTGATAACTTAATCAACTGAAGGGCAATTTGGTAATTATGATAACGGATAAAGGTAATTTGCTAATTACGATAATGGAGAAGGGTAATCTGGTAATTATAATAATAAAGAAGGGCAATTTGGTAATTTGACCAACTAAAAGACAATTTGATAATTATAACAAAGGAGAAGGATAATTTTGTAATCTAACCAACCAAATGGGAAATATGATAAGTGTAACAATTATGAAGGGTGATTGGTGACCTAATAAGTATGGGAGATAATTTGGTAACCCAAACCAAGTAAGGGATAATTTGGTAATTATGCAACATGAAGGGTAATATGGTAAATTGGCAAGTAAGGAAGGGATGACTTAATAATTATACAAGTAAGGGGTAAATCAATAATTCATATCCAATATGTTGATGGGATAATGGAGTTTCGTAATAAGACTCAAGTAACACTGAATAGTAAGATAATGGTATTTGACAATTAGTAAGTATCACGATAACGAATCCTAAATCGGAATTGGATGAGATTATGATGGTCTGTTATCTTAGATTACCTTATGAATAAAGAATACCTAATGATATCAGAACGATTGAAAGTGAATAAATACCTAATTGTTGTGCTCTTCGTGATCACCTTAATTAAGACACTAATAATTAAAGTGAAAGACCTTGAGATAAAAAATGGTGACTCTTTAGGGGTCGCTACCCTAAAGACGTGGTTTAACCCACGATTATTCTGGTATTTTGTTGGTGTCCCTTTGTGCCCCAACCAGACCCTACATCTTACTCTATCTAGCTCTACGAACCTATTTAGGGGGTATGCATACTTATGGATTAGGTGTCATTGTCGATAGGGTATTGAGTAGTTGTATGCACCAGTATGACCAGGGTACCTTTGCGTCTCTGGGTTGATAGTTAAAGGGTACTGAGTAGCTTGTATGCACCAATGCGACCGGTGTACCTTTGTGTCTCGCGATCTTGATCTCCCCATCGAGGTAAATAAATAGAATTATTGTGCTGATTAAAAAGGAAAAACACTAATCATGAAATTGAAAGATAAATGGGTCGGGCCCAGATGGATTATATTATGAGTACCAGTCCACCGGATATAATAGTGACCCAGGAGTGTGTTTCCCTAGAAGATATTATGAGTATCGGTCTACTGGACACAATAGTGGCCTAGGAACGTGTTGCCATGGATGATGTTTATATGTATTCCGATCCATCGGCTATAATAGTGGGGGATCCCGAGCTCAATAAGCCCAATTATGGATATGAATAAATCAGGAAAAATACTTATCACTTAAAGTGGAACACCATATGAGTCGAAGCCATACCGGTCCACCGGTAATAATAGTGGTCAAGAGCGTTCTACCCTGTATTTATTTCAGTCTACCGGCTATAATAGTGGGGTTCTCGCACTCACATGGATATATAATCTGAGATGATTGAATAATGGTGGACTAATGGCTTAGGGCCCAGAAGTATTGATTGTGCATTTCAACCTATTAATATTTGATGGACTTATTAAGTATGTCAATGTTGTGTATATATCTCTTATTATATATGTATATAATTTTGTATCATGTGTTGCATTGCGAGCCTACTTTTTAGTGTGTTTTAAAGGGTTACTAAAAACTATAGTACTGAAGGGTTCTATTTACGGGGCCCCTACCTATTCAATGGGCAGTGTCCCTTGCAGGTTAATTTCTTTTGCTATTCAAGTGAGCAATGGAAAAGAGCGTAAGGAATTATCTGAAATTTTAGGGTTTTACCTCTCTCTCTTTTAACCATGGTTTAAATGTAACTTGTATTATTGTAACCACTATTGGTGGATTCTATTATTGTAAATTTTTATTTATGCTACTCTGATTTAAATATAGTTTGATTTCCTCGTAAATTATATTTTACTCTTTCAACCTTAGCACTTGGTACTAGAATGGTATGAGTGAACCGGTCTGGTACTAAGTGTGGCGGTAATATCCCTAAAATTCACAGTTTTGTTATTTCGCTTTTGCTAATTCTTTCAATAAAATGAAAAATTTTAGTGGTGAATTTTGGGGATGTTACATTATGAGCATGAAAAGATGAAGATTAAGAAAATGTTGGCTAATGCAAGAACAGTTAGCATAATAACTGATTTTTGGAAATTAGATGCCCAAAAGATTCGCTACATGGTTGTCATTGGTCATTTTATTGATGATGAGTGGATGCCACATCAACATGTTTTGAACTTTTTTTCCATCTACCCCCTCCTAGTACTGGTTTGAACATATATAATGCCTTGTATGGTTGTTTGATTGACTGGGAATTAGAGGATAAGATATGCTTTATGATTGTTGATAATACCTCAACAAACGACGTTGTTGTAAGGATGCTAAAAGATAACTTCAGCTTTAAAGGAAATTTATCTTTTACTTGTAGGATTTTCCGTGTTAGTTGTTGCGCTCATATCTTGAATTTGTTAGTTCAAGATGGTTTTGGGGAGTTTAAGGATGTGCTTAGCATTGTTTGTGAAAGTGTAAAGTATTTTTCAAATTTTGAATCTTTTTTGCTAAAGTTTAGCGATATTGCTAAAAATTGAAATTGCCTGCAAAAAAGTTGGTGTTGGATGTTTTTACTCATTGGAATATGGCATATGCAATGTTGGTTGCTGCACTGGAGTTGAAATATGTGTTCCCTAGATATGCACAACAGGACCTGTCATATATATGGTTTCCTTTTGATGAATAATGGAGGCAAGTTGAGATAATGTGTAGCTTTCTTGAAGTTTTTAGTGAGGTAACCAATATTATTTTTGGGAGTCATTATCCAATAGAAAATTTGTTTTTGTTGGAGATACGGAGGGTTAAAGTAAAACTAGATGAGAAGGTAAATTCTTTTGAAGCATTTGTCCAAAACATGGCATCAAAGATGGAAACAAAGTTTGATAAGTATTGGGGCGATTGTAATCTTTTAATGGTTGTTGCATGTGTTTTGGATCTTAGTTGTAAAATGGCATTCGTTGAATACACATTCCCCATTATTTTTAAGAATGACGATGTTGAAAAGAATATTGAGTATGTTAGAGATACACTTCATGAGATATTTAATGGATATGCTCAAAGTTTTGCAAGTAGATTGGAGAAGTCTTTGATGTGTTATGATAACGGTGATGGATATTCCTTGGATGGTAATAGTATAAGAAAGAAATACGCTAGTTTCAGAATATCAATATTTAAGCAGTTTGTAAAGTAATATAACACACAACTTCTTGCAAAATTAAAGTTAGATACCTATTTATAGGAGAATGTATTTATTTGTGATAATTATTTGGAATCATCTTTTAGTGTTCTAGAATAGTGGAAGGTAAATACTTTAAAGTTTCGTATTTTTTCACAAATGGCATAGGAGGTATCGTCGATACTAATCACCACAATAGCTTCAGAATCTGCTTTCAGTGTTGGGGGTAGGGTCATCGATTCATATCGAAAATGATTAGCTATAAAAACAGTGGAGATATTGCTTTGTGCAGTAGATTGGGTTCGTAGAAAATATAGACTTTTGAAAATGGTAATCATCTCCCCACACTTTTCTCTATGGTTAATCGCTAAGATGGTTATTTGGATTTTAGTTATATAAGTTGAAATCTAATCATTTTTTAATCAATATTTCCTTATTATTAACATAACACGAATAATGAAGTTCAGACTGTGAAGACAATACGTCTCCCATAATATGCTTAAACCTTGGTATAGTATGTTTTAATGCCTTGTAACTTCTATTTGTTGTCACCATGTATTCTAGTATGGATTCCTGCATATTTATGTGTATATCTTATTCACTCTTACTTTGTTCAAGTAGACTTTCTTGAACTAAACAAAATCGCATGCAATATTTAGAGGTTCAGTTTGTAAATGTTATAAGTAAGTTATTTACTTGGTATTTGGATAACATTCAAGTATGTGAATATATAAATTTCATTTGGATTTATATGAGTGCTCATTGAAATGAATGATAACGTGGCGTAGTTGTTAGTTGTTAAATGTTAATATTATTTTTGGTTTTTATTGTGTTGATAGTGTATGCTTAGGCTAAGTTGCTTTGGGCTATATTGGTCCTGATATAATACAGGTTATGTTTATGCTTTATTATTTAATTAAATAATTAATATTGTCTAATTACTTACTAAAATCATATTTGTTTTTGTTTTAGGTTGATGTTTTGAATCCCTTTTGATCAAATTAATGGAGATTCAAGAACATTAGCTTTAACTGTTAATGATTAATACTTAAATTTGAAGCTCTTTTAATTCGAACATGTTTTGTAAATTATCTTAGATTATTTTTTTTGGAGTTTAAATGATCAACAGGGTATTTTATCTTTTAAGTCTAAGCATATTTTATAGATTCAATATTGGAATTTTAATTGTTCTGGAATTTCTAGGTTTGGAATTTTTTGTTACCATTCTATGTATGATTTTGTATGTTCCATGTTTACTTCGTATGTTTTAGGTTTGTTGAGAATTTTTCAAGTTGGAGGAAACAATGTTATGAGAAGTTTATTATTTTTTATTTTAAAAAGATCCATTAGAGCCTTTAAACCAGCTAAAATGGCTCATGTAAAAAATATTACTTAAATGAGCCTATGATCAAATGATTCTGCCAATGAGTCGAGCTTATATTTGAATGGGCTAAATTGGCTCGCATAAAAAAAATTCCATAAATGAGCCCATGATAAAATGAGCTGAGCCGAACCTATATTTAAATGAGCTGATTTGGCTAGTTTATCTCAAATGAGCCTAGTCGATCTCGAGCTTGGTTGTGATTGCTCGAGCCTTAAAAAATATAAACGAGCCGAGCCTGAGCTCGACATAGCTCGGCTTGGCTTGGTTCATTTACAACCCTAATTATGGAGTGGTAGTAGTGGTTGGTTTTCCAGGGAATTTGTGGTGTTTGGTGGATGGTGGTGGCGAGTGGAGTTGATGGTAGATGACAACAAAGAACAAAGCAAGAAAGGAAAGAAAAGAAGGAAGGGTGTCCAGGCTGTTTTTGTTCAATACGAAAGGAGAAGTGAAGGATTTAGTTGAGGAAATAGATGAGGCAAGGCTTGGGAGAGGCATATATATATATATATGGTGTGCATGGATGAGGTGAATCAATACGGAAGGAAAAAGGCAAAGGCACACATGGCTGAGATGAGGTGTGATCGAGGGAAAGATTCGATAAAATTTTCAACAGACATATCCCAGGATTGTAGGAGATGATGGCTGGGATGTTCAGAAGTTAGGGAAGCTAGATAGGGGGAGTTTGGTCAGGGCAAACAAAAGAAGCACATGCAAGGATGAAGAAGGGGAAGAAAATTTGAATAGGAGGAGAAGAAAGGAAAACAAGAAGAAGAGGAGATAAGTGTTGGATTATGATTAGGATTAGGTTAAAAATTGATCAAAGAATTAAGGTGAAAAAGGGAAAAAGGAAAACAATAAGAAGATGAGATAAGTGTTGGATTATGGTTCGTATTAGGTTAAAAATTGATTAGAGAATTAAGGTAATATTAAAATAACAATCATCCAAAATTATAGTTAAGTTAAAATATAAATTACTCAAATTAAAGATTAGAATTAGGTTAATATATTAATTATTTCAGATTAAGATTAGATAAATTTTGGGGGTATCATAATTAGTATTGTAGTAAAAAAAATTGAAAAAATAATAATATTATAAAACATATTGCAGCAAACAATTGGCTTATATTCTATGATATATCTTGCATTCTGAATTTTTGGGATAAGATGAATAGTAGTGTTGTTGAAAGCCTTTAAGAGATACCTAATGTACCAAAAATAAGAGATTACTTGCCAAACATCTTCCTCTATTATATGCTAGACTTTCTTAAAGAAATGTGCATTAAATCCATCTTGTCCAAAAGCTTTAAGGTCCCCCGTATGAAAAAATGCTCCTTTCACTTCTTTTTTAGTAAGATTCTAAATCATTTGTTGTCTTATAACACCCTTATTTTTAGAAGTAAACAATTTCATTTAAAGAGTTAATTGTGGATGCTAAAATAGTAAAAACGCATGGTGTTACCAACACACTTGGTATAAGTCCAGTTTTCTCTACCATTCATATACAAAGTGATAAGGCTAAATACGTTACTTCACTTACATTAATAATATAGTTAAAAGAACTAGATTAGAAATAAAAAGAAGATTAATATCATTCAAAAATAAAACCAACTGCCGGCTATTATAAAATCCGGTGAAATAAAAAATACAGAAGGCCATTAGAGTATAAGCACATCCAGATTAAAAGATATTAGGTAAGACATCAAATAACCCTAAATCTTAACCTAAAATACTAGCATTCAACTAATATCACAAGTTAACCTATAATGATCACTGCCCATTGAACAAATAGGGGTCATAAAACAGAACCACTCAATACAACTGTACTAATGAGGACGCCAGACTCTATGCACGTGAATCCTATACCTCTTATGAGATCATTGGAAGATCACGGAAGTCAAATGGAAACTTGAATTTGCATGGAAGTGTAGAAGAATATGTGGTGGATATATGGTTAAATTTTGGTGGTGTTTGGACAATATATGGGGTAAAAATAGGGTTGCACGGCTAAAATGGGAAGTTGCACGGCCATACAGTGCAGGAGTTGCACGGCCATGTAGTAGCAGTATACAACAGGTTGAAGGAAGAAAATACGTATGGCCAGGCGGTGCAGGAATTGTACGGTTGTGCAGCACTGGACCGAGAGAAAATAAAACATACGGCCAAATAGTGCAAGATTTATACGGCTATACAATGGGGTATCTGAGCCTTGCACGGCCGTACACTCTGAAACTATACAACAATCGAGGAAAAGAAGAAGGGAAAAGAGGCAGCGGTCGATGACGGTGGCCGACGACGGTGAGGGGGGAGATTGGGGCAACCTTGGTGGTCGGTTCACCAACCAAAGGGTGGCTAGTGGTGGCTTGGGTGGTGCTCTGTGGTGGATTGGGTGTTTCGAACGCCAAAACAAGGAAGGAGGAGGAAGAAGAAGGAGAAAGGAGAAGGAAGAAGAGAAGAAAGTCAGGGAACTGATGGATGATAATAAAATGGAGGGTTGGAGGGGTATTTATACTAGTAAGGTGGCATGCTTTGGAGGAGAAAAATGGTAGGGTGAAGACGACAATGATGATGGTTCTGTTGGAAAGAAGAAGAAAGAAGAAAGAAAATGATGGGGGGATGGTGATGGTTGAGAGGGATAAGAGTTAGGTAGAGGCGCAAGGAAGATGATGAAGAAGAAGAAAAAGTGCACAGAAGGAGAAGGCAGGGAGAATAAGGAATAAGAGGGTGGCAAGCTGGCAAAGCTGCAAAAACAAAGCAACAACAACAGGGAGAGTAGTAGTAGTAGTAGTAGAAGAAGAAGAAGAAGAATGGAATAAGGGATGACAGGGCCGGTAGGGTGATGGTAAGAGCGACATGTGGGAGGCAAGTAGAGGGAGGTGCAGAAGAAGAAAAACCTCTTATGCCATAAAATTAGCGCAGGAGAAGAAAGAAAAGAAAAAGGAAGAAAAGAAAAGGAGAAGAGATAAAGGTTATAAAATTAGGATTAGATTAGGAATTTTAGGATTAGCCAAATAACTTAAATTAGTATAAAATTTTAGTGGGTATCGGTTTCGATTTACGAATTTTGGTTTATCCGAATCAAAGTTTTGGTTAAAGTTTTGGGGTTAAAAAATTTGGTTAAGGTTAACAATAAGATTTCTTGATATTAGATTCAAATTAATACTAATGATGCGGGATTGGGTTAACTAAATTTTTTGGGTATTACATCACTACCCCCAAGCATTTACCAAGGTAAAATGCTCCTAGCCACTATTCTCATCCGATGGAATATATTCAATACTTCATTCCTAACTCATATGATCTTTCACTTTAAGTAATTAATACATCATTAAACTATTGTTTATCTTGATACCATCACATATACATAACCATAAATATGTATGGTACATAACACAGACTTAACATAAACAGGACAGGCACATAATATACAACCACATGATGATTGAGACACCCCTTGAAGAAACAAGGCCACCATGCTCTTATGGAAATCCTAATTTCATAAAAGAAGCATAACTTCTCCCATAAGACTTTTCTAACATCAAATTTAGTAAACAATTTTAAAATACCATTATTAATAAAATATCTAAAAATTAAGGTCTAACAAAATGTCTTACTCATGTGATAATGAGTCCTCCCCTATGATTACTATTCACCATTTTCTGACCTTGTTAGACTTATGCTACACATAGTTTCCTTAAGTGTTATACATTATCTACTTTGCATATTTTCACCCAATACCACATTATAAATACTAAAAGTTCTTTATTTAACCCATATAACCAAAATATCCTTATATTACCTAAATACCTTAACGCCTCTTTTTAGATAACTTGTGTCATACTCAATCACCATTGGATCGTGTTACTTATGTAATAAATTATAAAATCCTCATTGGTTATTAGGTCATAATCAATGTCTACCTTATCATAAAATATCCCAAATACCCTCAAGATAGCCACAATACCCAAGTTTTCACAAAACCCTACATGCCCAACATCATTAACTTCCCACCTTCCATTTATTACATCAACATACAAATTGACCATACTCATTGCCTAATTTCCATACTTTAGTGAAACCATAAATCATGCTACCATACTTAGGGTTGCAAGATAAAACTTATCACAAGAAATATCACAAAATCAAATGCTTTCATGTAGTAACTCACTTTTTCACAATGCCACACCATATTATCATATAATGAAATTATCAACATGAATTATGAGATAAAATAATACCAAGCATGAGATTACACACAAATTGCACTTATCATTCAATATTCTAACTATGACATGCATCCTTACACTATTAGTACGGGTATCTAAGCAAGAAAAAGTCATAAGCTTCCTCCTCTAAGGCTAATTGAGGAATCATATGAGGCTAAGGGAAAACACATGGTTACAACATAAAAATATCGAGCAAGAAGATGTGGGGTAAGAGGAAGAAGGACATTAGAGAAACTTAAAGTTGGCTGAGAAGTATGGGACAAACATCGCTCTTCACAAGGTGCACGCATGCTCGACAAAAGCAAGAGTGGAGTTGAACGAGGAAGAGTAAGAAGCTTAGCAAGACAGAACATAATATTGGCCAGATAAAGCACACACTTAAAAAGAAAGGACACATGCTTGGTAAGATAAGGTAATTGGACAAGATCAAGTGGAAAGAGATAATGAAATTCGCTTTGTAAGGCAACCAAGATTGGGGAAGAAACACTTGCTCAATGAGCCCACTAGGCAAGTCAAACAAGGATGAAGGAACAACACAACTTGGTCAAGAGGGAGAAAAAAATACAATAACTAAGGCGATTGAGTCAAACATGGTGGAAATGGCTGAGACAAATGAACAACAAACAATAGGGCGGAGATGAAGAAAATTGGATAGTGGTTTGCTGGGTGAGCTACAAAGTATGATGACTTCAACAATAATGATGACAATATGTAGGGGTGGTGGTTGGAAAATTTCTCCAAAAATTGATGAGAGAAAGTTATTGGAGCAAAAAGGAGGAGAAAGTTCTGTGACTATAATAGATAAAGTAAAGAGATAAAAATGAGAGGGATTTATAGGTGAGGGGTCATGTAAGAATAGCTGAGATAACCGAGGGTAGAGGCACGGATGGGTATAAAGCAAGGTAGAGATTGGAGGATTTGGGTAAACTTTTCCTGAAACATATCCTAAAGGTTGAGGGAGGTGATGGTGGTGGTGTTTAATTTAAGCTTAAGTTGGGTGTAGCTGGAGGCAAGATAAAGGAAAAATGATTCAGGTAGAAAAAATCACGCTAGGAAGAGGGAACTAGGGGAAGATGAATAAGAAAGGAGGAAAAAGAAAAGAAAGAAAAGGAAAAAGGAGAAGAAGTTTAGGATTAGGGTTATGCTTAGGCTTAAAATTAATACTAAATAATTAAGGTGAGATTAAAAATACTGATTATTAATAAATAAGGTTAAGTTAAATTTAGGGTATTATAAAAAAGGTAAGAAATGAAGGAGAAGAAGAAAGAACCAAAGAGAATGAATTATAGAAGCTTGCAATTTAAAAGGGGAGGAGGATGAAGGTGGCGATGGAGCATGCAATATTAGGGAAGAAGTGGAGGGAGTCTTAGTGATTATATGATGAAAAAAATGACAAGTGTTGAGGTTATTAGGGTAAAATGGTAACTTTGGTTGTAATTTTAATTATGCAGTTTCTATGCTATTTTAGTGCAAAATATCAAATGGATGGAATATGGTAGTGAAACCAAGAGGGGTGATAGGATGAGTGTTTGAGATTCATCCAAATCTCAAATGATTGGTGGAGATTAAATAGGCAAAGATTAGAGTAAGGTGGAAGAAGAAAAATCAAATTTGCATGCTTAGACGCAATTAATAATATTTATTTTGGTCCAAAAAATATTCAATTAGCTTTAAAAAATTTATGAAAATCTCAAAAACTAAAATATAGTAATTCTCAAAGTTTCATAACATTTAGATATCTTAAAAGGTCATTTTGAGGCTTAAAAATGTATTTAAGGCACGTCGATATGATGATCGGTGGCTTTTTACCAACGATATGGTTTGGTATTTTAAAGGAGCCTAGGAGAATAAAAAATCATGGGGATTTAAAAAATATATATTAAAGAAGAGTCTCAAAAATAATAAAGGAGAAAAATGGTCCGGAAGTCTCGTTGGAGCCAAAACAATAAGAAAGCAATTACAAAAACTTTCAAAAATACCATTAGGGTTTCTAATCTTTCAAGAGATGTAACTCAATCACCTTTGATGAATTATCAACTTTAGGAATTAGAGTAAGAGGCGTGGGGGTAAAAAAGGGAATAAAATAGTCAATGGATAAACTTCCTTAATGCGATCCCAAATATCTTACCCTACTATATCCTAGATGGCCTTAAAGAAGATTGTTGTGAAACCGTATAAGCAAGGAGCTTTAGTGTTGTCTATGCTCCATAGTGCATATTTAACTTCTATTAGGGAAATAGGCTGCAATAGGGGTGTGTTGTTGTTCAATAGTTAGGAATGGACCCTTATGAAGTGCTTGTAATTGAACTTGGCATACTTCAGGATGTGAATGAGGGGTGCCTAGCAAACCTCGATAATAATTTTTAGAGGCTTGTTTGATAGATATAGAATCATAAACCCAATCACCATCCAGGTTCTGGATCTTTTTATCCAGCTTTCATGTTAGCAAATAAAAAACTTATTGTTAGAGTCTCCAATATTAAGCCATTTGATTCTTGATTTTTGCTTAAAACGTTCATATTTTCTAAGGCAACTATGCTCTTCTTCTTGCAAAATAATATTATTAAGATGAGTTATGATTTCTAATTGAATTTCCTCTAGTTTTTGCCTTTGTTCATTTGCCTTGGAAGAAATAATTCCAAATTTATCCCAATTTAGTTTCTTTAATATGTATTTTAGGGTAAACAAAGTGATTTTCACTCTTTTTTTAGTATAATATGAGACAAACTGATTCCATACCTTTATCACAAGAAAAATAAAGTCATCATCTAATGTCCACATCTTAAAAAATTTAAAGTTCCTTTTAGCATTAGTCCTCTGAGAAGGGATGGATACCACTGTAGGATAATGGTTAGAGAAGTTTTGGAATTATACTAAAGGTGATGGGAACTTGCTCGACTAATATAAATTGACAAGTACTTAATCAAGTTTGCACATTATTCTTGCTTCTCACACTATCTTATTGCTCCATGTGAAATTATGGTATGAGAAGTGAGGATCCTCCACTATAAGGTTTTGGAGATAGTTTTTAAATTCTCTTATAACTCTCACATTTAAATCAGAGCCCTAGAATTTCTCTTCTTGCTTCAACACCACATTAAAATCCCCAAAGATGATCCAAGGAGCATCACTAATTTAGGTGTACTCATCCAATTAAATAGCGGTCCCGCTATAGCGTAGCGGTCGCTATTTAGTGGTTTTTAGGTCAACCGCGACGCGAAATTACCGATACGCTACGGTTTTAAAATTTCACATAAATCGGCTGATAAATCGCCGCTAAATCGGCCGATAAATCGGTATCGCCGATAAATCACGATAAATCGGAAAATATCACCGATAAATCGGCGATTTACTGAGAATTCTTAATTCTACTGAAAAAAGTATGCATGATAATTTTTATTTATTTATTTACTATATATATCTTAGATCAAGTTACTATTAAATTATAATAAAGTATTACTATTTATTATCTTCACATTTACTATTAAATAACATGCCTTTTTTCATTCTAAGGTAAATTTAGGGTTATTAGAAAAATTTAGCATATAATGACTCACTCTAATACTTCTTATATGATATAAAATACTAGTTTATTGAATATTTATATTCAAATGATCAATAAATGATAATTAGTGTATATGGTGAAATAAAAATAAAAATTCACGCCGCGACGACCGCGACGCATAATTTATCGTTCGCGACACTCCGATACCGCGACACCGCGACCGCGACCGCAAACGCGACCGCGACCGCTATTTAATTGCCTGGGTGTACTCCAACCAAGACCACATGACACATCTTTCAGATCCATGGTTTTATGTATACATAAATGTGGCAAAAAAAGACTGAATGCTTGAATGACACGAAGCTTTAATTTAGATTCCTTATGCATGATCACTAACTAGGGTTACATGCCAATTAGTAAGGTTCCAAGTACACCAAATACTCCTATTGGATTGATGTGCATAATTGAAAATGGATTCACAGTGCCTATCAATTTTATTCTTTATAGAAATTGAATTAGTTTATGTTATTCTAGTTTTCAGTAGTCCAATTAGACTAATGTTATTATTGCTCAACCACTACCTTAGTTCCTTCTATTTACAAGGCCTATTCAATCCTCTAACATTCCATACTCTGAAAATGAATAAAAAATTAAAATAAGGTCATCTTCATCATAACTCTATTTCCCTTTCTCATTTAGGTTTTCTAAGTCAAAGTCCAAAAAGGGGAAATCTATTTGGATTGGGAATGAAGTCTATAGATTATCCTCTAGGATGATGATGAAGAGTAGAATCTCCAAGACTCTTTGATTTGGAAGTGTTCTAAGATAATTCATGAGGTAAATGTTTTGGTTTCTAAGCAGATTTAGCATTACTCATGAGAAGAGCCCAATTATCTTGTTGCATTATCACCTTTGAGAGAGAGCTGAGATGCATTAGGAAGTGGAAGGAGGAGAGGCAAGCGTTTATTGCTTCCTCTTAGGAAAAGACCAAATTTTGTAGCCAAAAATATCACAAGAGGAATAGAATGTAAGTCTCCATTCATATAAAATTTACTAGGTAAGAATCACACCATGTGGGTCTTCAATATCAACAACCTCAACATTTTTTTTGTCACATCTACTTCAAATAAGGCTCAGACAAATGATATCCTTTCTCCTACATCAGTAATGCCATTTATATACAATTGATGACCCACAATATTGATCATTCTATTAATTGGTTCAGTGTCCTAATATTTCAAATGTAAATTAGGCAACAAGTAAGAAACATTGATACAATAATAATAAGTGTCAATATTTGATTTTATTTGTGGTGATCTGATTTTATTTGAAAATAAGGTGATGAAAATAGTTCTAATACTATCAATCGTAAATTTATAATACACCTGTAACAATTTAATAAAATAAGGGCTCCACAAGTTGATATTTAAAATCATTTGAATTTTATGTTTTATTAATAGGTTGTTATTGTAAATTTTATGTTTTATTATATATAAGTTTAGCATTTAAAAAAAAAATAGGTTTTTACCCTTGTTAGAATAATTAAACAAAATTCTAGAATTAATATAAGAGACGGTTAGGATTTTAGATTATACCTCTGGCATTTATGCGCGGCCCACCGCGAAATATTTCTGTTTTATGAAACGCTTTAGACTGGACTCAAGGAAACAGCACTCCGAGGCTTCTCGTCAGGCTGCTTCCATCTCAAGTCATCGTCGACGTCTTCTTCAGGTCCCCCTTCTTCCTTTACTGTCTATGCTCGCCCTGTAACTCCATCTTCCTTCGTGACTTCAATCGCAAGCTGTGAGTTCTGATCTCTTTTATTCTTTTAATTTTTCGGATTATTTCTTATGCCTCTTATGCTTTTCCGATTCGATCAGTCAACGCTTTCAGCCCATAATTTCTGCTGTATTTTGACGAGTTTTGCCGAATTTACTCCGCGGTTTTCTGTTGACGCCCGTTCAGTGAAAATTTGCACCCACAAGGTTTTAGTTGATTTTTGTTTGGGTCTGTAGTTGCTTTATAGTTGCCATTGATTACCCGAATTTCATTTGAAATTCGTTTGATTTTCGTCACTGAGGTCACAATCAATTAAATGTTACTGGTTTAACAATTAATTGATTGTTTTAGTGTATTATTCTTTATGGCTAAATTTGATTGCACTTGCTCATCATTTTATCCATCGCTGTTATATTCTTGCCTTTTAGGTTATGTTTGCATGGTCTAATTTTTGCTGATCTGATATGAACCTATTCAAATCAAATCATCCTACCTGATTTAGTATGTCTTAATATTATTTTACTATCTTTAGTGCCATAATATTAGTATCGCAACTATTACTATTCTTATTCTTATTATATTCCTTCTTTATGGAATAAATTTTGACCATAAATATCTTTTAATATATAATAATTAAAATTATAAAAAATAATTTAAAATCATTATATTTTTATAGCATAATATATAATACTTGGAGAGAAATTAATGGTCAAACTTTATTTTGAAAATAAGCAACGAGAGTTTTTTCAATAAGGAGGTTGTAATTATTATCATTAATTTTTATTTTTATTTTTATTATTAAAATTTTGCTTGTTTGATCTGATTCGAGGTAACAAGTCCTGAAGATGAGTGGAGGATGACATAACCTTATTTTTCACTAAATTAACAATTAATTCATTGTTATAGTTGTTTATTTATTTATTTTTTACATACCTAAATTTGATCGTACTTGCTCCATCTTTTTATGCTTGATTAGCTGATTTTTGTTTGATTTTTCATTTGCGCATTTTCTTAAATTGATTTATTTTGTTAAAGCTATTGAGACAAACCTATGAAATCTATTTCCTAGAGGTTTAATTTTATCTTCTAATGAATTGAAGATTCTTTCATTTTTTGACCCTTTTTTGGTGCATCACTATAGTTCTGACTTGTTTCTGGGCTAACTTGAATTAGACATAAAATTGCATGCTAGCATTAATTGAACTTATATCCCTTTTTTATTTTATTTTATTTTATTGATTCAGGGTTCGTTGACAAAAACGAAACATTTTCTGAATTCCTTTTGAGCTGGGTTTTCAATTTGGGCCCTGAAAATGAGTGACAACTTAATGGAAAAGGTTTCTGCATTGAGTGAGCGTCTGAAGATTAGTGGCTCAGAGGTGAGTAGAAAAGTGACCGCTGGAATGAGTTCAATGAGCTTTAAGATGAAGGAGTTATTCAACGGTCCCAATCAAGCTGATAAGATTGTCGAGGAGGCAACTGCTGAGACCCTTGATGAGCCAGAATGGTCAATGAATCTTGAGATATGTGATATGATCAATCAAGAGAGGGCTAATAGTGTTGAGGTGATTAGAGGTATAAAGAAGAGAATTATGTTGAAGAGTCCTAGGGTTCAATATTTGGCTTTGGTGTTGCTTGAAACTGTGGTCAAGAACTGTGAGAAGGCATTCTCGGAGGTAGCTGCTGAGAGGGTTCTTGATGAGATGGTGAAGTTGGTAGAAGATCCTCAGACTGTTGTGAATAATAGAAATAGAGCTTTGGTGATGATTGAAGCTTGGGGAGAGTCGTCAGATGAGCTCAGATATTTGCCTGTCTTTGAAGAAACATACAAGGTACAAACAAACTCATTTCTCTTGACTTGGATGTTTGTTCAGTTTCCTTTATATTGTTCAGAGTTGACTTAGTATTGAGAGATAAATATCTGAGCTTCATATATTCATTGATTTCAGATTTAATTAGACTGAAACAAATGCAGATGCTGTGTCTGCTGCATGATAGGTTACTATAATACACACACATATATTAACTATATCTTGATATTAGAATAGAAGGCATGGATGAAGAAAGACCTTTTTTTCAATACCTATTTCCTGTTATTTGCAAACTGGTAGTAACCCATGCATTTTCTCTTTGCCGGAAATGGAAATGGAAGCTGGGAATCAGGCAAATTTCAGCTTTCAGAAAAGTAGGGAATAAATCTTCAAGGATATGGGGAAATTACAAAATCTATGCATAATTTTATATCTATAATGTTATAGTCAAAAAATTTCTTGATAATTAAATATGGGCATCCTGTTAAGAAAAAATGAATCTGCAGTTCGCACATTCAAGCCATATAACTCAGAAGGAAATAAGTAACATTATATTATTTTGTGTTGGTGCACATTAGAATTAGGTCCTCAAAGTTGAGAGCAGGGCAGATCTTACACAATACGCATAATGGGCCCCTATCAAGCAAACATGTCACACAGGACCTTTATATTCATCAAAAAAGTGATAGTTAAAAATTCTACCAATGGCACTCTAGCAATTCAAACTTTCTCGAGGTTCATAAAAAGAACATGCCCCAGCATGACAAATGTTATTTTGTTCAATATGTATTACACATCATCAAATTCAGGGCCCTGCAGTGGAGTAAAATTTCCAATTAATGTCAATGGAAGGATTCAACCACCTGACAAAATAATTTTTTTATACATAATATTATAATTCATATCATCAGGGGCCCTGCAGTGGGGTGGAAAAAATACGATAAATGTCTGCAGAAGGATTCAAACACTAATGGGCTCCATAAAATGGATATTGACTAACCACCCAGCTGAAGTCATAAATTGGGCTTGTATATAATAAATAATGTATATTAATGTATCCCTGCGACTAAGGGAGCCCTACGCCTTGAGCCAGGTGTGAGAGAGACTAATAAACAGTTTTCAGTACATAATAAAGATAGAAGATATTTGAGACTTAAAACTTGGGACAGAGGCATTATCCCAATTAATTATGACAGGAAATATCCTGTGTATCTGTCCTTAAAACATTTTCAAATTGGGGAAACATGTCCTGACTAGAGTTTCCATGTCACCTTGCTGGTCATCAAGTGGAGACATTGACTAATTTTATGATGTGAAGGTTTCTTCTATATTCTATCATGTTTGGTGCTACATTCTGTAGAGCTTGAAGTCAAGAGGCATCCGCTTTCCAGGGCGTGACAATGAGAGTCTGGTTCCTATTTTTACCCCTGTGCGCTCTGTTCCTGAAGCTGAGACAAATGCTGCTCTTGCCCAGCATGATATCCCTGTGCACACCTTTTCAGCTGAGGATACGAAAGAAGCATTTGATGTGGCACGTAATAGTATTGAACTTCTGTCAACGGTTCTATCATCCTCGCCTCAACAGGATGTTCTCAAGGTATTTATTGCAGTCTTTTGTATCACAGTATCTTACTACTGCAATGTTTGTATACACTGTGTTTATGAGGTATCTGCTTCTAGTGCCAATTTTTGTTCTTAACCATTCCCATTTATTTCATTACGCTGAGTTTTTCCCATGCTCTAGTGTCAGTGTGAAAACCTTTATTGGAGGAATTTTTAAACTAGGTGTAAGGCTCTTATTTAATTATATATTCTTCTTCTTGGGCTTGCTGGTCTTGGAGTTTAACTCTAAGGTGATTTCCTATCTACGTTGGTGAATATGATCTGAGGGATTATTGCTTTCCTGTTGCAGCTGAAGTCTCAGTTATTTTTCTTCTCTTATAAATGAGATTGCAAATGCTACATTTTGAAGTACATTGTTTACTGCATTTTGATACATTGTTTACTACAAATGCTACATTGTGATAAGTACGTTCTTTACTGCATATTCCTTTTTCAGGTTCAGTGGTAATCATACTTTAGAAAAGAGCCTGCTGCATATAGGTTATCTTGTAACCAGTTGATATCTACTCTGTACTTTGATCTAGGCTTCTAGCTTGATCGGTCTTACGAGTTTTAGTTTCGCAGCACAATATTTTTTTTTGGGTGGGAGAGGGTGGTTGAATTGAGTGTGTATGATCTTTTAAACTTTTTCACAGAATTAGTATAAACACTAATACTTTTTACCTTTGCTGTAGTCCATAAGTTGATCCCAATTTGGTTGTTGTGTTTGGCTTGTGTTGGTTGTTTGTTGTGTAAGTAAATGATAACGCACAAATATTTTTTCATAGTTTGATCAACTTTGAATTTTTGATCTACGTCCACAACTAGCTTAGCACTTTTATAAATCTACTCTGATTTAAAAGATTTTAAATCTAATTTTAATGTTCTAAATCTAGCTACCCTACAACCAATTTTGATTGTGCTCCCCAATCACGCTAGTGATTACTCTTGAGTACATTTGTATCCCATTCTACCTTTGTTTTAAATACAACGAATATCTTTTTGAATTCTCGCTTTTCACTAAACAATTTTTTTTTTCTGCACTCAAATTACAAGTTTAGCTCTATCTTTAAATCTCTATTCTATGCTTGACTTGATCTATTGAATACTTTGATTGTTGTTGCTATGATTGCTTTGTTTGTTTGTCTTATTTCTAACCTCGAATTGAACCTCCTTTTATACCGTATTTGTGTGGTTGCACCTCCTCAAGCATTATAATTTTTATTTTTTTTTTATGAAGACTTTGTCTTCCTAATAAAAACTTTCCTTTGAAGTCCTCTATCTGTTGCGATTGTCTTCAGTAATTAAACTGTCGCAGGTCTTAGATTTCTTTCCTTTTTAGCGTTTGGAATGTATTTTAAGAAATATCTTGAATTCCTTTTTTGCATCTGGGAAACTCTTCGCTTTATTTTCTGACTCTTATTTTCTAGGTGGTTGTTTTAACTCTTGTATCATTCATGTGCTTTGTTGCTAATTGGCTTAGGGTTTGACCCGAGACTTGATATGGGATGTAACTCCGACTTTGTGAACACTTTTTCACAGGTTTCATAGATAGTCCTTCTTGAGTCATTAACTTGTATTTAGTATTTGGAGACTTTAATCATCTTATCTTGGGTTTGGCCTCGTGTACCTATTGATTATGATTGTCAGGGGTGTTGACAAACCAAGCCGGCTCGCGAGCTTTTTGGGCTCGGCTCGGCTCGGCTCGCTTGTTAAACAAGCTTAAAAATTAGGCTCGAGCTCGGCTCGATTATTAAACAAATCAAGCTTGAGCCTAATAAATTTGGGCTCGAGCTCGTTTAGAATGCAAAAGCTCGTGAGCTCGGCTCGTTTACCACCAAAGCTCGAGAGTCGGCTCGTTAAAAGTTCGGCTCGACTCGTTAAAAGCTCGGCTCGTTTATAAACAAACCAAGCTCAAGCTTTATTTTTAGGCTCGTTTAGTAAAAGCTCTGAAAAGAGCTATCTGCGTTGATATGGATTTTCCTTCCAATGCTCCAATAGAGAATTTGGGCTACATCTGCGAACCTACAGCATAGTGGAACATAGATTACATCAGTTTGGCTGATCCTTTGCATTTTAAAGGATGATGTTATGAGGTTGAATAATACCAGAGGTGGAGGTCAGGGCATGGAAGGGCTCTGGAGTTGATTAGTGGACAAGGGTTGACTTTTGGAGATCTGGTTCTTTTTATCATAAGCTCATTACTAAGCTGGCTTCATGTTGGTCTTTCATCATGTATATTCGTTTGGGCTTCTAACAGAGTCATGATTGCATTTTTGGGTATGACTTCTGTTTGTCTTTAGAAGAGCTTGCTTATGTTCTTTTAGGACGCTTTTGTGTTAACTCCCTCTTGGCAGCTTTGATGAAAGCTTTTAGTTTTTGATCTTTACAAAAAGAAGGGCAAAAAAAAAGAGAGAGAAGAAACAGATTGCATTGGAGATGAACAGTGAAGCAGAGAGAGAAGATGCACAAAATCTACTTTAATCAACGATGAGTGTCTTGGCTGTGAGTCCAAAAGAGTATTTGTAAGAGGGTTCTGCAAGGCAGCACACTGTTACTCTCACCTGTTAAGAGGGTTCTTGCTGTTCCCTATAGTAGAATAGGAAGAACAACAGAGAAGGAGTGTAGACAGGGAGAAGGGGAGAGGGAGGAGTGAGGAGGGTAGAGGGAGCTTGGGAGTTAGCTTTATGCTAGTTGTCTAAACTGTTTATTTCTGAAGCCTCTTATAGGGGACTATAGCTTGGGGAACATGTCAGGCCTGGTTTTAATAGGCCTCTTATAACTAGAACTTATTAAACCCTAATATAAAAATCCCTAATTAACTAAGACATGCTTAGAATTAAATCAAAATGTTGGCTACCACTTATTAATGGGACCAAGTCAAATCCGTTAGGGTTGAGACTCGACCTGCTTCTGATGGGATTGTCAGTGGGCCTGGCACACCAACAAGGTTTGTGACATCACCGCATTTCATGAGAATCTTGATGGGCCTGAAAGAGCATCGGTGTGGCTCAGTTTCTCGGTAAGGAGTAGGACCATGTGACATGAACGCTGGTGGTTCTTGATGGCCGAGAGGCAAGTAATAAAACTACGGTTGCAATTGCAGTTGAGGTGTTACGGTGTTATCAAATTATATGTTGTGGTTATCGCAGTGTGAAGATTGAAAACCGTCGTGTATCGCCAAATTTGCGTATCGGCTAAACCATAATTGCGTATTGGGATCAATATTCAATTGTATGGAAGGAAAGTAATGGCTCTCTTTATTGATAAGGATCATGCCATGTGATCTATTAGCTATTGGCCATGACATGCGGGAACTGAGGACTATTGTTTCGATTTTGCTTGCAGGATGACTTAACCACCACCCTAGTGCTGCAGTGTCGTCAGTCCCAGTCCACAATACTTAGAATCATTGAGACATCTGGTGATAATGAGGCCCTTCTTTTTGAGGCCTTGAATGTGAACGATGAAATTCAGAAGGTACTATCAAAATACGAGGAGTTGAAGAAGCCATCTGTAGCCCAAGAAGAACCAGAGCCAGCTATGATACCAGTTGTTGTCGAGCCAGAGGAGTCTCCACGTGCTGGGAGAGAAGATGCCCTTGTTAGAAAATCTGCAGGTTCCCGTGGGACCTCCCATGGAGGACAAAATGATGACATGATGGATGATCTCGATGAGATGATATTTGGCAAGAAGACAGGGGGCACGTCTGAAGCTGGACACGAACCAAAGAAACAGCCGGCTCCTAAAGACGATCTCATCTCCTTTTGAGTTTCATTTTGCAGCACTACTAATTGTTGTACCAGTCGTACGGTGGCGTTTCATTTCAGGGCATTAATTCTGCGACATGGATGTGTAGTTTTATCATTAGGATGCTTTTGTCTGCTCATAAAACAGTTGATTGTTTTTACCCGCTCCTGTAAGTAATTCACATTGGGATATAGCTGTCCATTTCACAGGATGCTTATGGAATTGGAGGCCAGATGATATGTCTTATGTCTGACTCCGTCCTGGAACGTTTGCTTTTGGGTTGAAAGTTTCTCCATTTTTAATTTTATTTTTATATATTTACATTTTTACGCGTTTGTAGCTTTGTCTATTTTGGTCATCTTTCAACAAGCAGTTAAATTACACAGGATTGAAAATATTTCATTCTGTCCAACGTGAAAAATAGGAATGAATATTTATCTGAAAAGTAACCGCCAAGGTAAATGGTGGTGGTACCGTACGTTTATCTTTTATTTTTTCTCAACTCGATGATGCATTTTTGATTTTATATTGGTCTAGTTATTCTTTGTCAAGCTAAGATAGACTTGATGAAATTAGGAATGTAGAGCAAATAATTCCTGTAAGGTGTTAATTATATGGGCGAGTGGTCAAATCATTTTGATGAGTTATAATTTATACAGAGACGGATGAATGACAGTGATGCTTTTGGTTCGGCAGAATGAGTTTGAATGAAGTTAAATGTGTCTGACGTTAGGAGCAAGAAGAGAATAATACGAGGGTTTTTGGTTAAGTTGTATAGTATTTTTTATTAATGACATTACGATTATAGATACTAAACAATTTGAACAAACACTAATGAGGACTAACTATTAATCTATTGGCTGCTGATTACTAAATTCCATGGTTCTGATGCTTAGTATTTCATAGCGAAATCTAACTAGTGTGATAATGTACTTTATATCTATGAGCCCGAAATAGTGTTTTTCCCCCCTTTACACACACACACACATGTATTTTTATAGTAATGTTATTTGTATCTATTTCATAACTTGTCAAACATCTTAACCTTCGATATATATAGATGTTATGGATTTTTTTAAGAGTAAGAATTCGAATCTTAATGTGGCATATAAAATATTAATAAATGTGACTGATATCTATTCATAATTTGGGAATATCATATAAAAATTTTAATCTATTGATAGAAAGATACTGTAAAATTATAATAAGTATGTGTTTGATAAGACTAAAAGTAGTTTTTAAATTAGTTTTTACTTTATTAAAACTATCATTTTTTGAAAAAATTTTATTTGGTAAGTATTTTTTTTATTAGTTTATAACTATGGATAAAAAATGAGGTTGAACTGGCCAATCGAATTGATCAAATTAATAATTAAAATATTTTCAAACATAATAACATTTGTCATTTAAATTTATGTACCGGCCGGTAAAAAAAGATAAATCCAAATGATTAAGAGTTTGGATCGAGATTGTATCGGATCAAAATAGAAAAATTATCAAGTCAAATTAAATTTTGATTAAATAATGGTTAGATTAATTGGACCGTAGATCGGTCCCTATACAAAATTAATTTTTGATCTAATTTTTTAAAACATTAGTTATAAATTAGTAATTTTTTTTAACTTACAATCTTTGCATCACGTGTTCAATTAGATTTAAAGTTTCCGGCTGTCAATTAAGTGAATTAACTTCACCAAACACCAAAAAATGGTCCAGCCACTAGACCGGGCAGCCACCGACAACAAATATCTTCCATTTAGCTATTTCGGGTATTAAAATTTCTTTACAGATCAATACGTAGCTTATTTGGCGAACTTGTATTTATTACGCAGAAAATATTTGTACAGTAAATACCGATTTTACCCCTTATCATTTAAATCGACGGTGGCTTATTTTTGACCAACCGTGCCTTTATTTTTTGACCAACCTTTCCTTTCTTACTATCTTCTCTCTATCTCTCAAACCTCCGGTGCAACTCTCCTCTGCGAGAAGAATTTTCAAGCAACAGCAAGGTAAGTTTGATTTTTTATTTTTAATTTATAATTTATAATATATAATTATCTGTAAGTATAATTTTTTTTTATTGATTAGATCTAGTATAATTTTTTTTATTAATTAGATCCAGTAAGTAATTTTTTTAAGGCGATTATGCTGCTAGGTTTCGGCAAAATGCACCGAAAGAAGGGGCGGGTTTTGGCAAAATGGACCGAAGGGAGGGAGGGCTTTCGGCAAAATGAACCGAAGGCAGGCTGGGTTTCGGCTAATTTTGCCGATGTGAGGGTTTTGCTTCGGAAAATCGAACCGAAGACAGGGTTTCGGCTATTTTTGCCGATGTGGGGGTCTTGCTTCGATTCCCTGGGACGAATTCGAGCGCCGTCGCTAGGGTTTCGGTTAATAATAATTTGTTAATTATAATTTATCTTAATAATATCTTTTGATTATGGCTAATTGATTAATTTTAGAAAATATATTTTTAGATCTATTATACTATAATATTTGAATTAAATCTAGGTTTTAGTAAATTATCTTTCTATTATAGGATTTTGGTTATTTTTAGGATGTAAAATTATATATAATAATTATAGTTTATTAATAATATTAATTGTACTCTAATATTCTAATTAAATATAGGTTTGGTAAATTATATCTTTATTCTATAGTTTTGGTTATTTGTAGGATATATAATTATATATATTAATTATGGTTTATTAATTATATTGATTATGCACTAATATTTTAACTAAATATATGTTCGGTAAATTATCTCTCTATTGTAGGGTATGTGCTATTTTTTGGAAGTATAATTATATATATTACTTATGTTATATTAATTATAATAATTATGCCCTCATAATTTAATTAAATATAGGTTTGGTAAATTATCTCTCTATTGTATGGTATTGGCTATATCTTTGATGTGTAATTATATGTATTAATTATGGTTTTTTAATTATATTAATTATACTGTCATAATTAAATTAAAGATAGGTTCGCGTGTATTATCGCTAGGGTATCAGCTTAATGATTATAATTCTAATTCTAATTATATTTATTAATAATAATTTGTTAATTATAATCTATCTTAATAATATATTTTAATTATGGTTAATTGATTAATTTTAGAAAATATATTTTTAGATTTATTATACTATAATATTTGAATTAAATCTAGGTTTTAGTAAATTATCTTTCTATTATAGGATTTTGGTTATTTTTAGGATGTAAAATTATATATAATAATTATAGTTTATTAATAATATTAATTGTACTCCAATATTCTAATTAAATATAGGTTTGGTAAATTATATCTTTATATTATAGTTTTGGTTATTTGTAGGATATATAATTATATATATTAATTATGGTTTATTAATTATATTGATTATGCACTAATATTTTAACTAAATATAGGTTCGGTAAATTATCTCTCTATTGTAGGGTATTTGCTATTTTTTGGAAGTGTAATTATATATATTAATTATAATAATTATGCTCTCATAATTTAATTAAATATAGGTTTGGTAAATTATCTCTCTATTCTAGGGTATTGGCTATATCTTTGAAGTGTAATTTGTATATATTAATTAAGGTTTATTAATGATATTTGTTAATTATAGATTTTAATTATGGTTAAGTTGATTAAATTTGTTTATTATGTTAATAGATTTGTTAATACTTTGTTAATTATGTTATTGTATTATTTATATATGATTATATGTTTATTAGATTTATTTATATTTTCATTAAATATGTTAAATATTGTTATGTAATAGGCATTATTGGTGAATGTTTTTAATTATATTGATAGGATAATAGGTTAGATTTGTTTAATATTTTTGTTAAATGTATTTATAATAGATAAAATATGTTTATATTTTAATTATATTTAATTATGTTGCTAATTTTTATGGAATATATTTGGATAATTCTGGTTGGATTATTGAAAAAATAGATAAGGACATACCATAATTAAGTATACTTTAGTTGTTATATTATACTAAACTCCTACTAGTAAGTAATACAAATATTGTTGATATATTTAATGAATAAAGTAGATGATTAATGTAAGAGATTGTATTTGAGTTATATGGTTGGGTATACAGATCTCTTTGGCTATCATAATATGGGTTGACATTTATTAATGATATTAATTTCATGTATGTAATTAGGTTTTATTTATGTTATCACGTATTACCTTCAATTCATATACATAATTAAAATTGACTTTATGCATTTATTATTGAAATTCAGATGAGTCGCGGACAAGACAATATAGTAGATAGAACTGATGGTCGTCATGTAACTGCTTCTGCACGACGTAACAGAACTGCTACTGAGCTACCTGCGTCGATGGCTTGTTTGAGAAATTTCGGTAGGAGTATTACCAAAGGATTACGACGAGGTAAGAAATCTGGAGAACAAGAACCGGAAGAAGCATCAGAACAACAAGAATATGCAGAAGTTCCCGAAGAACCAAGGTCTAGTCAACAAGATCATAAATTTCCATCATTTGCAGACTATACAGGTCGTCCATCATTTGTGGCTAATGTTGGCACTGCGGGGTTTGGAGGTTTGGGGGCATGAGGTCCGGATTTTGGAGGTTTGGGGGTTGGAGGTTTTGGGTATGGAGGTTCTGGGGTTGGAGGTGCTGGGTATAGAGGTTTTGCGGTTGGAGGTTCAGGGTACGGAGTTTCCGAGTCAGGAGGTTTTCCATTATCTACAGAATATATAGATTTTCTTACCTCACCGGTGCAGCCTGCTATGGGAGCATCGTCATCGACTTATGTGCGTAATGATGATGATGATGAGGAGGAGGAGGAGGAGGAGGAGGATAGAGATCATCATGATAGGGATGTTGGTGACGCTAGTGAAGATGAAGAGAATATACAATTAAAGGATAAATGGTACTTGCTTGGGCCATGTCTTGGAGGTCCAATAATTCCTGATTTGATTCCTAGCTTTGGCGGTCACGCAGCTTTAGATTTATGGTTAGGAAATGTAAGTTTAACATATTCATTATTTCTTAATTATTATTTTATATGTAACCAATCATATATATACATTACATTTGCTTATTGTATTGATCAGGATCGGGGTTGTCCCAATATCCACACGAGACAGGAGGTTTTAAGAATTTTTCTAGGAAGAATCAATGATAGGATGTTCGCTCTGATACGACAAATAGGATTATCACACCTTCCATCCTGCACATTTGAGCATGTGAACGTGTAGCTTATTTCAGCATTTATTGAGCGATGGCAACCAGACACTAATAGCTTTCATATGCCATGGGGGGAGATGACAATCACTCTTTTAGATGTACATCGTATATTAGGGCTACGAGTTGATGGTCATCCATTACATTTGGACATGACAGCAGACACGCGTGGGCAAATGATTGGTGCAATGGGTGCCTTATTTGGGATGGAGGAAATGCAAGTGAATGAAGTCACTCGAAAGGGCGGGCTTCCATTTAAATGGCTGCAGAAAGTATGTGAATCATACTGGTTAGGGGAGGAGGAAAAAGCGATGGGGTATATATTATGGTTGATCGGCTTATCGTTGTTTGTTGATAATACGGTTGATAAAGTTAATCCATACTTTATCATTTTTCTTCAAGATCTTAGCCGGGTTGAAGGTTATGCATGGGGTGCAACCACACTTGCTTTTTTATATCGACAACTTGGTATGGCTTCTAGAGCCGATGCTGCTCAAATGTCTAGATGCATGACTCTATTACAGGTAATTTTATAATCAATATATATATACATATATTACATACTCTATATTCATTATGATGGCTAACAATCGAATATTATGACAGACGTGGATATATGAATACTTTCCCGGGTTTGGAGTGGAAAGATCTAGGTATGATCCAGACCATCTTCGTTGTATGAGGTAGTCTTGTGGCTACAAATTCGAAAATAAATTGGAGACCCTCGAGTACTTTCGAGTAAAGATTGATGTTATGTCTGCGTCAAAGGTATGCTAAAAACATTATTTGATCCTCTTATATTATGTTTGTGATATTCATATTTACTTGAATATTTTCATGAAAGGTCAATTGGGATCCGTACAGAGTAGCTGATCCATATAGATATTGTCGTATGGCATTCTATCACAGTTGTATACACTGTTTGGAGAAAGTTGAACTACATATGCCAGATAGAGTGACACGGCAATTCGGTTATACACAAGTCATCCTTGAGGAGCCCATCAAGCCAACTAGAAACTCATACAGAGGTCCTTCCCTCAAGAAGTACAAAGTATACTATGCACACATGCTTGGTCAATGGTTCTTGAGGTATGAACATATTTTGGGCCCGGATGTTTTTGGACCAGCGGTTGAATACCCATAGGACGTGGCCGATGATTATATGGATTGGTATGTTCCGAGAACGCATAGATATATATTGGCTACGACGGAAGAATATTTGGCCGAACATGCGAACGATGATCATCATATACCAACTGAAAAACGTCTGAACAAAGCACGTAAAACTATTCATCTATTGTATTGAAGGGGAGAGCCAGCTCCAAATTATGAGCAGTTAGTTACATGTATTGAAACCATTGTGCGTGATTTAGGAGTTACTCCACCTCGGCGTTGTCATTTTGTAATGAACTTCATGTATTACCGTATTGTTATGTAAAAATATTAAAATATGTTTGTTAGAATTAATACCAGTTGTCGTTTTTATTTTACCATTGATGTAAAAACATTAAAATACGTTTTTGAATTGACTATTTGTGTTCAAATTTCATCAATATGTAGTGAAGGAATAAGAGACACGGTGGGAATGAGCTTCATATTAATGGCAACCATGTTATTATGTGAGCTCACAAAATCTCAGTTTTCAAAAGTCAGCATTTAGCTGAGAATTAAAGAAAAAATAAGGAGGTCCAGTATTTTCCAACACGAATAAAGTGTTTTATTAATCAATAAATATCTTCCTATCCTTATTCATTAACACCATATCAAGTGTTTTATTATATATCCATAGTTTAGATCTTCGTGATAGAAATTATGATATATTTAATAAAATTAGCACGTACATGTTACAAATGATGTAAACACAAATACATGAAGAAAAAATTACAACAATTCTACATTAAAGTTGAGTCTGAAGATAGAGGATGATGGTCTTGTGTGTCATCATGTACCAATGCGCGCCATTGTTCGAATCTTGAAGAATATTGGGTATTCCACGTTGAAACGCTGCTATCACGATATCTATTCAATTGGTATGTACTAGTGGGAGTGGAAAACTTTCTAAAAGATATACCTGTAGAAAAAAATTATTATGTTAGCCATTCATATCATATTGAAATGGAAAAAATCTTCATTAAACTTAGTGCTCACCGATATGTAGTGACTCATGTCTTGCGAGAAAAATATAGTGACTTCAGTTTCAGGACATTGAATTCCGTTCATAGCCACTAAAGGTAGGAATGAGCTGCAAGCATTCAATGAGTAATATGTGAACAACACACAGTAACGGGTTGCAATAACATGACCAATATCAGGCATTTCCATCCAGTGTGCCATCGGAGCTGGCCCTTCCCAGTGGGCAATAGTATTAAGAACTTGATCAATGCTTTCATATACGAACACATTCTCGTACAACTGTCGTCTCGCCAATATCTCGTGATATAAGTCGGTACGAATCTGAACCCACTGTTCTTCATCTCCTAGTATAATAGAAGTCAACGCTCTGAAACCACAATTCCCATATCCTAAAACATTACACCAGCTACTAATATAAGGAACTATATGTCGATTCATTTGAATCACATATGGAAATTGAAATTGGCCTGATAACAGAAATGTCGATTGCCGTCCTCGACCCTGACCCCAACCCCGACGTTGAGTTGATCTGGGACGACTACAAAATTATTGTTCTGTATACTCCCAACTAGATTGTTCCCTTCTAGTGGAGTTCCTTGACCGACCCCTATGCTGCCGTACTGATGGCTCGTGGAGAGGTGTTCTCCTGTGATGCACGGGGACGGCAGTCAGGTGCCGTCCCCCCGTCACGGAAACGTCCCCGTCCCGGAAACTCCTCGGAAACGTTTCCTGATTAAAAATAATATTAAAATTATTTAATTAATATTTTTATTAAAAAATATTATTTAATTAATATTTTTAATAAAAAATAATTATTAATAATCAAAATTAAGTTATATAAGAACTAATTTTAGAAATTTTGTATTTTTCTCTCTTAATTTTAATATATTTAATCTATTTTTTTAAAAATATATATATAATATGTATATATATATAATTTTTTGACGTTTCCTGCCGTCCCCGTTTCCTAGATTTTTAAGAAATGCCGTTTCCGCGTTTCGTCCCGTCCCCATCCCCGTCCCCGTCCTTGTGCAACACTGGTGTTCTCTGGGGAACTGCAATATTAAATATCTCTCTAGCTAATTGATTCTGTATTTTTGGTGGCTGGCGCATAACAGATTCCATGGAAATATGGAGTAAGTGAGATGCAACATCTAATGGTTCTTGGGGTCTCGGTGGAGTAATCGGTCCATCTATGTCGAGTTTCTTCCAAAACAGATGAATAGCCGACAGGGGGATTGACATGTAGTTATGAATGTATGTTTTAATTTCATGCGTACATGGTATCCCGTGCGTACGGCGCATGTAACATCCGCATAAATCACTATTCGTACTTACATGCTCAAGTCTCTGACACTTGTTGTTCACCAACTCCATTACATATAAAGAAACATGGCCCTTCAAATTGACATAAAGATCACTTGTAGCAAAATGAGGAGTGTTGAACCGAGACCTCTCCAGCGATGCTTTTATCTCATCATGTTGTAATTCGAGGAACGTGTGCATTTGTTTGTACACTGTATTAAAGCTGCCCCGTGATGTCTCCAGGAATCTTTTTAAATATCCATGAGCTCCTTCTACCCTGTTCATAACAAAAATTTATTTACTTAACTTTATCAACATAAAAGAAGCTAAATCAGCTATACTAAGCAATAAAATATAAATCATACCTATTCGTTGTAAGTTGATAGATATGAAACACGTCACCAAAGAATGCAGCAACAATTTTATGTTTGTAGGGTTATAGCTAATTCGTTTTTAGATACGAAATTAGGCTTGGCATGCTTATGTAATCTTCCTCCATTGACAAATGACAACACTCGTGCCTCATATGTTTGTTCGTCTGTGGCATCTATCAAAATTTTCCATCGTGACATAAAACCACGTGCGAACGATGAACGACCATAGAGTTTCTTACATTTTTCCTCCACATTCTTATTCACATGAAATCTACATAATAAATGTTTTGAAGTAGGAAAAATATGTTCCACAGCTGAAATTAGAACAAGTTATCGGTCGGTAATAATGGTGGTTGGAAGCATATATGGATCCATTAAGCTCTTTAATCTCTCAAGTACCCAGAAATAATTTTCCTCCTTCTCAGATGACATGTATGCACATGCAACGTTGAAATTCAATTGTGTTGGTGTTAGTCCGACAACTTCAAGTAAGGGCATTCCGTATCTATTTGTCTTATATGTGCAATCCATTTGCAAAACAAAAGGAAATACATGTAAAATGTTAACAGATACGGGATGTGCGAACAGATGTTCACTTATTATGTTTGATTGAGGCTCACTTCGATGCCACTGAAAATAATGATTCTCAACCAACATACTCATATAATGCTGTAACATTGTTTGACCATCCATTTCTTCGGACCTAAGCTTCTGTCGAGTATTATAAATATGCCTTCTCATACTTACGTTACCTTCAAATTGTTTTTGAAGAAGCGGTATGATTTGCCGTGGCTTTACGTTAGCTGTGATAAGTTCATCAACAAATTGAACTTCATTTTCTGTCAACTTACCAAGAACAGCATGACCTTACTCATAATTAGCCAATTCGTGATTGTGTGTCCCATTCCTAACTATCACTTGTCATCTACCGTTATTATTTTCAACATCAATAATAAAAAAAGGACAATCATTTTTTTAACAAGTATTACGTGCACCTTCGGTATCTGTTGGTCTAGTACGGACGTGCGTACCACTTCGTTCACATCTTATCGAGACTCTACCCACCCCTATACGATTTCCTTTTCTAGAACCTTTGATAATCAAAATCATCTTATGAGTTCTACCCATTTTCTTAACCCACGTCACAAGTTCATCTCGATCCGAAAATATTTGATCCGTTACAAAAAATCTCTGATAATTTTCAGTCGTAAAAGATGTATTCTCCATGTCCTGAAAAAAAGAGTTTACCATAATAATATAATAATAAAAAACTATAAATTTCATGTAACTAATTTTGTCGCCACAATTTACAATACTTAAAAAATAATATTTTACCTCTTCGTTGAAGTTGTAATTAATATTGGGAGAATGCATTTACATATCTTCTGCATATCCATAGCTTCTCGGTATTATAAATCTATCATCGTAATACGATGGGGTTCTGACCCCATCTTCGTAGTTCATCGAACTTCCGAACTCATCGTACCCTATCGAAGTTTCAAACTGTTCATAGTTTGAAGAACTTCCAAATTTATTATTCATTGTGAGTGTTTAACAAATATTGAAAAATTATATCTCAACCTTCAACTAACAAAGTTTCTGCAGAATAGAAATATTGAGTTGAAGAATACGAATGATAAGTTGTTCCTTTATATATAAGGATTCGAACAAAAACTATAATAATTATACACGCATCTGACAAATTTTTTTCCTGTTCCTAACTTCACGAGAACCACATATCATCCTATAATAATTTCATTTACAAAGATATGCAACAGTAAACATATTCTACATACCATCCTACAATACTATCAGTGTTGCAGAAGCCACAAATATTGCCTATCCCCACCGGCATATGTTTCATTGTATATGATTCCACTATTATCGGTCAAACTTGCCGAAACACCAATAACAAGATTAATTGTCATATGATTAATTGTGAAGCAAATATTTTTTTGTCAGAAGTACGCATTATTTTACTGTTTCAAATCTTTTCGAATCAGATGATAGTATACAATTTTTGTTATTTGGAAAATAAAATTTTACTCTATGGAAAACATATTTTGTCCTAACCTCCATGTATAAATTTAATTCAATAAGTTTTAAAATACTAAAATAATTGCTACTTTTGATAAAAACTTATTTGTTTCATAATAAATCATATATTATTGATTTAAAAATATTCATTAGTATATATAATTTATATATTTTAGATATATTTATAATAGATATTGATTAAATTTATTTTTATTTTTAAATAATTTAAATTAATTAAGATTTAACATCGGTATTTTTAACCGATGGGAAGGTAACAAATTTTATCGATACAATTTTATTTAAAGGCTACTTTTGAAAAACTCAAAATTTTTAACATAAAATTTATATAATGATTTTTTTTATTGTAAATATGTTAATTTATATTTTTGTACAAAATATTTATATTATGCATCTAGATTATGAATTTTTTAAATTATAAATAAAAATTATTTCAAAATTGCTGAAAGAAAAAAAAATTGGAGTGATAGGCATCGGCAATTATTGCCGATATATAGAAATTATTGAGGATGGAGCCAACTATTCATGATGGAGATGGATCGGTCATTATTGCCGATTTATATTATATTTGGCAATCTTTGCCGAAGATATGGGGTAATTAATTTTTTTTAAAATATTTTTTTTCTCTTCCTATAATATGCATAAATTTATAAGTTTAATTAAAGTTATTTATTGAATTTTTTTATTTGATTGTAATTATTTTAATTTATATTTTTGTACAAAATATTTATATTATACATCTACATTATGAATTTTTTAAATTATAAATAAAAATTATTTCAAAATTGCTGAAAGAAAAAAAAATTGGAGTGATAGGCATCGGCAATTATTGCCGATATATAGAAATTATTGAGGATGGAGCCAACTATTCATGATGGAGATGGATCAGCAATTATTGCTGATTTATATTATGTTCGACAATCTTTCCCGAAGATATGAGGTAATTAATTTTTTTGTTTTAATATTTTTTTTCTCTTCCTATAATATGCATAAATTTATAACTTTAATTAAAGTTATTTATTGAATTTTTTTTATGTGATTGTAAATATGTTAATTTAAATTTTTGTACAAAATATAAATTCTTTAAATTATAAATAATAATTATTTCAAAATTGTCAGAGATATACATCGGCAATTATTGCCGATGATTTAGGTAACATTCGGTTGAAAATGCCGAACCGAACCACATTAATAAATATATAACTAAACGTATTATATATATATTTTAATTATAAATAAAAATTATTTATAAACTTTTCGGCCGAAATCGTAAAAAAAAAAAATGGAATCGACAGTTATTGCCGATGGCCTTAGCCAGATTCGGTAATAATTGTCGAATGTCATGCCTCCTCTCGACTAAAATCACTGAACACATTGTATTATTTCGATAAATTTTATCGATGTTGAAAGAGTAGTTTCGATAAATATCACCGATGTTAAGATTCTTTTCAGAAATTATTTTCCGCGAGTAAAATCATATTTTCTATATAACAATGCCCGATCAATATTCTTCGAACCGAGCGTTCCTTCCTGCCGCGCCGCTAGTTACTACAGTTTGAACTTTGAAGGTACGAGCTCAGGAATCCTGTGTTTTTAGTTCTGAATCCCATCCCCTCTCCGAGATCTATATCGAAATGGTCGGAAAACATCAATATTCTTCGTCACTACCCTCAAGAGAACGATCTCCTTACGCATCTCCAAAACTTCTTATCTTCATCATCTCACTCCTTTGTCTGTTCTGTATGGTCGTCTTCATCTCTTCATCCTCTAATTCCACCAAGCCCGCCCTCTCGCTCTCCCTTCCGAACCCTAATCGTAATTCTAGGATCGAGTCCTCCTTCGTTGCTTCACTCGAAAACTTCCTCACCAATAAGCTCCCCAAGTATGATCTTAAGGATGATACGGTGAGTGGTGACACTACGGAAGAGGGTGCGAGGAGATTAGATAACTTGATTTGGAAGAGAGAGGACGAGAGGCTGCATGGAATCGACGGAGTCGGTGGTAAGTTTTTTACCGGTGCGGCGATGCCAATTAGGGTTTATGTTTACGAGATGCCTAAGAAGTTTACAACTGATTTGTTGTGGTTGTTTCGGAATACTTATAGAGAGACAAATGACTTGACTTCTAATGGCAGTCCTGTGCATCGACTCATTGAACAGGTATTCCTCTATCCTCCTATCTCGTTCTATATATTATTATCCTCCAATCATTCATTTGATTCACAAGTTTTTTTAGTGAATTACAATTCGATCGAATGCTAAAAAATTGTGCCATCTTATTATACGGTTTTTTCCAAATTGAATGCAATTAATTTGCGCTTCTGCTGTGGCAATATGAGCATGTGACACTCATGATCTGGTTGAAGTGGGATGTTGAAAGCAAATATTTGTGTTCATGGAAATGCTGATTTCACCAGTTGATTAGTTTTCTTAACCTTGATATTGATTCTTGTCGAAATTTATCTGCAGCATTCTATAGATTACTGGCTTTGGGCTGACTTGATTGCTCCGGAATCTGAAAGACTGTTGAAGAATGTTGTTAGGGTTCGTCGGCAGGAGGATGCAGATTTCTTTTATATACCATTCTTTACCACCATTAGCTTTTTCTTGCTGGAGAAACAGCAGTGCAAGGCACTTTACAGGGTGTGAGTGATTTTCTGAACTTGCAATCAAGTTTTTTTTAACCCCTTCTTATTATCGGCGGTTGATGATTGTTGTGCATGAAACATTATTTCCTGTTTCATTCTAATAGTGGTTGCATCTGCATTTTTATTATCCCTTGTTCAGTATTTCTCTTAAAGTAGTTTTTTAATCTTCTGACAATGTGAACGCACACTGTTTATAGTGTGAAGCTCCTTTGGCTAGGGTTTGGGGATGAGAAATCAGACTTCGAGCCTTGAGTGTGTCCTGTTTAGAATATTCTCATTTACTATTCTGTGTGCTTTTCCTATCACCTGCACAGTCTGCTCAGTAAGAAGCTCTTTGTTGATCCATCCATTAATCCTAGCTCCATGTCACTGTCTCACTATGTGTACCATTACTACCAGTCTTTTGCTTCCTCTCTTTAAGGAGGATGGATGTGGTTTCTAATGCTCTATTAGTTGGCATAAAATCTCAGACACGTTTGTGGTTGCAGTATCAGAGCGTCATGAATGATAAATTTGCAGTATCAGAGCGTCGTGAATGATAAATTATGTTTCGCGATTGTTGTGGTGTGAATTTTTATTATTATTTCAATATATACTCTATTATTTATTATTCATCTGAATAAAATACTCAATAAATTAGTTTTTATACTATATTGTATTAGAATATTTAAGTGGGTCATTATATGCTAAGTTGTCCTAATAAACCTAAAATTGCTTTATACTGAAAAAATCCATGTTATTTAGTAGTAAATGTAAAGATACTAAATATTAATACTTTATTATAACTTAATAGTAACTTGGTCCAATATATGTTTAATAAATGAATAAGAAAAAATGATCATGTATTCTTTTCTCAATAGATTTAAAAAATCTCAATAATCGCCGATTTATCGAGCATATTTTCCAATTTATCAGCAATTTACTTGGGATTTATTGGCTGATGAATGTGGAAAAAACCCCCTAGAGTATCGATAATTTCACATTACAGCTGACCAAAAATCTGCTAAATAGCGGCCTCTATGCTATAGCGGCTCCTATGCTATACCGTGTATAATCACTGACATACCTTTTTTAAGTATGGAAGCTTGTGCCTGTACTATTCATTATCGAGGAAAGATTTGCTGCTCTCTTACCTTTCAACTTTTCATATATTTGTAGCATTGTGAATGCTGCATGTCCTTAGTTTTTAGCTTGTATGGTGTATATATATTAACCAGAATGTTCTGGAAATTAGTTGCCTTATCCTATTTGTTTATACAGGAAGCACTAAAGTGGGTGACTGAGCAGCCTGCATGGAACCGGTCTGGAGGTAGGGACCACATACTTCCTGTTCATCATCCCTGGTCCTTTAAATCAGTTCGCAGATACATGAAAAAGGCCATTTGGCTACTGCCAGATATGGACTCCACAGGCAACTGGTTTGTTTGCCCATTTGTAATTTTTTTCCTAGAGTTATATCTGTCTTCTGCTCATGAGAAGCAACTAATCCCTTGTTTTTTAGGTATAAGCCTGGGCAAGTTTACCTAGAGAAAGATTTGATACTTCCTTATGTTCCCAATGTCAACTTTTGTGATGCAAAATGCTTACTTGAAAATGAGCCAGAGAGAACAACACTGTTATTTTTCCGTGGGAGGCTTAAAAGAAATGCTGTAAGAACCCGGACCCCCTCTCATATTTTAATTGTCTTAAAAACTATTTCTAATGTTTATGTGCTATTTCGATCTTGTTTTTGATAGTGTGCACCACATTGGTTTCTAGGGATTCATTTGGTCAAGTGGCATGAGGGTTCTTTTGCTTTTGGTTTGTTCAATTATGTGATTTTTGATATCATTGCCAACATTATGGCATGAGCAGTGAAAGTTAACCACTTGACTTGGAACTATGATCTCTTTAGTAAAGCTCCCTTTCCCTCAATTAGTGAAAGTTGATGGTAGGAGCTTTGACATGCATCAGCTTGACAGCGAAGAAGTATTTACTGGCTTATTGAGGAACATGATTATTCATGTATTGATTTTCATGTATTCTTTTTCTTTATTGTGAGTATGATCGGTGTTGGTAAGTGCTGTGAATCACTGTTTTGAAGTATTATTCATTTTGAAAAACTATTTATAATATCCATGATCTTGCCTGGAAGTTCTCTTTGTTAACATGGTGAGTTGGTTTTTATAATTCTTCCTTGCACCTTTTTAATCTGGTATCTTGCTGTCAGCACTTTGTGACTTGCTGTGTATACCAGTCTGAAATCTGGCTGTTTACAATAAAGTTTATTGCATTCAGGGTGGGAAGATACGATCTAAACTTGTAGCAGAGCTGGCTGGTGCTGAAGGTGTCATCATAGAGGAAGGGACTGCTGGAGAGGTTGGGCAAGCTGCAGCTCAAAATGGAATGCGCAAGTGAGATTCTTTATCCTTTTTTGCATATACATTAGCTGCGGCCTAATTTACTTCTGAATTTGGTCCCTGACCTGTGTGAGGATCAAATTTATTTTCCCCATTTCAGCAGAATTTCAATTTCAGCCATAGAATTTCGTGTATAATAGTATATCAAAGCCCCTAATATTCTTCGTTTTCCCTTTTGTATAATGGTGTTAACCCTTTTCTTGTTAAGTGGTGGCAGTGGCGCTAATAACTGAAAAGCATTATAAAAAATTTGACAGTTGTTAGGCACAGCTTAAGTGATTGGAAGTTAAGAATTTAGGACGTTTGATGTTGCACAAAGTTAAAACTTGATGCTAAAAACCGAAAACAATCTTATGGAATTAGTGATGAAGCTGCCTATGGTTTAATGTATATAGTTATTTAATAACATTAGATCAGGAAAATGATAGTAAGATAATTTGCATACTCAAAAAGCCAGGAAAGTTAAATCCAACATTTCGAATGCTGCTACTTTTAAGATATGAGATCAAGTATATTAAAAGGAAAAAATAGCGTTTGTTGTTTTTTATATAGTTGTCAAACACTTTTTGCTTTAGTTACTGAACGTATTAAGTTATTAGGACTTTAGTTTCAAATTGTGTTGATGGAAGTTTAGAGTTTTGGGTTGATTCGAGATGTAGGAATTCAGTTATTATGTGGATGCACCTTACTGGTGCTGGCGTAATTATGTTACTTTCTCTTGTAAGGTCCATCTTTTGCCTGAGTCCAGCTGGTGACACCCCATCATCTGCAAGGCTGTTTGATGCCATAGTAAGTGGTTGCATTCCTGTCATAGTCAGTGATGAACTGGAGCTTCCATTTGAAGGAATAATTGACTACAGAAAGGTGTGTGTAGCTGCATTGCTGAAATCTTTATTATGGTGTTTAGTGCTGCTTGATCAAGAAAAAATGTTTGAAGAGTAATTTATTTACTCAGTGATAATGGATGCATTTGAGATGGGCTGTTCATCTCTGCGGAGCATACGAATTTTAGGCAAGCTGCATGACCATCATGGGAACATTTAGTATCTGAACTTATGGTTTAACTTCTGATAACTCTTTATGTACGAGTAGTTCATCACTTAACAGAAATCTTTGGAATGACAGTCGTTCTTTGGCCATTGCTTCTGTTTGTTTAATACAATCCTGACCTTGAAGGAATGAGCAGTATCTATATCTAATAGCTATCTCATTTCACTGTCATTTTTGAGTTTAAGAACTAAGTTGAGTTCATATTTGTGATGTCAAATGAATCTGACTTGTCCTTTGCTGCGGTTGATTAATGGATCTTATGTGCCGATTGTGACTGTTTAGATTAAAAGCAGAATTACATGCTTTTAAGACCTTAGCTGCTGCGTGAAAATGCTGCTCTTCTTATGCATAAATCTGTTGCACATGCTTTGTGTAAGTAGTACTGGAGTCCAAGTTACCACAGCATAAGCACTTTGCATCTTGAACTAGTGGATGTATCAGTTTTATTATCTTCACTAACCCTATTTGTTAAAAAGACAGACGAAAACTGTAGTTTATAACTTGTCCTCCTTTGATATCTTTCAAGCATTTACCCTGCCTCTTTTATCCTTTCCTGTGTTCAGATGGCTCTATTTGTTCCTTCAAGTGACGCCTTACAGTCAGGGCAGCTTTTGAAGTATCTTAGGGGCATTAGTTCTTCTGAAATCAGAGAGATGCAGAAGCACTTAAACAAGGTTCGTGACTTTGGAAAATGCTCGAGTAACCAGGGCATCTTGTTAAAGATACTTACTAATAATGGGAAAAGTGAACATTTAATAACACCAGTAACACAGGCATTTGTCATTTGGTACCTAGTATACGTCTTTAGTAAAGAAAATAATGTCTTAATTATTTAACCAGTTAACTTCTATATATTTATTTATTTATTGGTAAATGCTTTATTTAAATGATTGATGTTTCGAATTTCCAGTACGCTAGGCATTTTCTCTACTCGAGTCCAGCTCAACCTCTTGGTCCTGAAGACTTGGTGTGGAGAATGGTTGGTAGATATTGCCTTTTTCCATTCCTTTGAATGCATTTTCCAGGTTTTGCTGAACTCCCCCTACCCCAGAGTTTATTTAGCTGGCTCAGGGTTCATTTCCTCGTTTTTCTCTGCTTGTGTAACTTTTCTGTTATCTGTCGCGTGTTATTGCTAATGACAAATATATTGTGCTAACTACAGCTGCATGCACACCGCTGTGTTCTTTCTGTTGTCTTTTTAGAGAGCAAGTGTGTGTCTGGGGTAGCGAAGATGTATGTGCATAGTTGTTGGGCTCTGGTAATTGAACGTTAAGAAGCGGGTCAAATTGCGAGAGAAATTATGCAATGACTTAAAATTTGCTAGATTTTGTGGATCATTAGATATCTATGCATGTATTTTTGGTGGTGATTCAAATGAAATTTTGTATTTACCACTTTTCTCTCTTGCTCCGCAGATCGCTGGTAAATTGGTGAACATCAAACTTCATATCAGGAGATCACAGCGCATTGTACCAGAATCTAGGAGTAACTGTATATGTGAATGCAGACGTACGAATTCCAGTCATCCCACTTGACTTTGACTATCTGCCTGACCTGATATGAGAAGTTTCTCGTTTTATCTCGTCAAAATGTATTTTTTGGTTCAATTTTAACGCTACTGTGCGTGCTCTGTTTCATGCTTTGTTTTGGTATGTGCTGTTTATACTTGCACGTAAAACATGGAGATTTATTCGGTCGCGTCTTTCATTGATATATATATATATATTTGGGTATCGTCTTCAGTTATAGTTTTGTGTGACCAGTATATATGGCTTCTATTGGTAAATTAATTTGAAGCAACATTTTTGCTGGTACTAGGCGGAAGAATCAACAAATTTTTGTCAGGATGGAAAACTTATGGCAAAAGACTCTTTTGTAAACAGAGTACTGTTTGTTTCAAAGGATTATATGAAGCTAACGATAGAAATTAGACCGTAAATCTTAGATATATCATATTTGCTGACGGGATGAGAATCAACTGAGAATTGAGGATGATAATTGAAAGATTTATATTTCCATGATTTATTGCCATGGGGGTGACTCGTTCAGCAATTATAGATTAATTTGTATATATTTTCAAGTTATTCTCACTATATAGTAAATATTAGAAATGTTAAAATAACAACATTGCCTTTATTATTTGATGGGTCTCATAACATTTAGAGTAAGAAAATGTATGTTCCCCATATATTTTCAATTGGGGATTGTGTCTGCTCTTAGGGCTTATTTGGTATGAGAGTAATCGGAATGGAATAAATTTTCTTCTATTTTGTATTTTTTTATTGAGTATTTAATTATAACAAATATATTTTAATAAAATATTTATTTTAGATTAAATTAAGATCTAAAATGATATTTATTAGAACAAGAATAATTAATTTTAATTAGATTATATAAGATATTTAAAATATGAGGCTAATTTGTTTGCTCATATTACTCCCTAATCAAATAAGCACCGAGGATATTTTTGGTAAGAGTGACATAAAGCATATCTGGTAACTTATTTTCCTTCTATTTAATGTTTGAGTTGGGGAAATTTATTTCTTGGGGTAAAAAAGTTCTTACAAGGGAGATTTGTTATCCGTCCCTGGGTAATAAAAACTTGGGAAATAAATTCTGTTACTGTGCACGTTCTATTTTTAGTAACGTTCTTTCCTCATTTTCCGCCATTCCAACTTCTTCTCTGTCTTACGACTACCAAATACTTTTTTTATTACCTTTTGTTCTTTTAGTGCGCGAGAACATTATATATATATATATATATATATATATATATATATATATATATATTATGTTTGATAATTGAAAGCATATATTATATATAGACAGTATCACATAAAGTGTAACTAAGATTTATTAATTAAGCTATCGTTTGGTATTATTTATTTTCAATAATTACTTTTAAATACAGATTATTTTTAGAAAATTACTTTTTAAAAAGTACTTTATTTAGTAAAATATATGTTTATTTTTACTTTTGTTGTATAAGTGAATATTAAAAAACTACTCATTGTACCTTATTAGTATTTAATTTTTATTTTTCTATAAATTTACTTTTTATTTTCTATCTTCAATTTTTATCTTCTTATATCTTTATCTTTTGGTAATAATTATTATATAAGTTCTTTAATATTAAAAATTAAAAATCATATAAAACATAAACAAATTATTAAAAAATATAAAAAGTATAAAGATATTATAAAGTACTAAAAATTGTAAAAATAAAAATTATAAAATTATTAGAAAAAATTATAAACAATCATTAAACAAATTTTATAAAATTTACTAACATCTAAAAATATAGATAGCTTGATATATTAAAATAACCTAAATTAACCACATAATATTACTTATATAAAATATAAATTTTTATTATCCTACTCCCATCATCCCACTCCTACCCGTCAAGAAAAAAAAAGGAGGTTGGCAGCATGATGGATTGAAAGATAGAAGTGTTATAAACGAGTTTTTTTTCTTCAAGTCAACGTACCATATTTATTAAAAGTTACTTATAAAAGTAGATGAAGTCTACTTATAGTTTATTACTTTTAGAAAGTAGTTTTATGCTAATTACTTTTTAAAAATAAAACCAAACACTTATTTTAATCTAAAATTACTTCTTATAATTAATTTTATAAAAAAAAACAACTTTTTAAAAGTAAAATCAAACAAGCTCCAAACTGTCTGTAGCATATAATTTATTTAACCTATGTAATAATTAATACATAGTTAATTTTATTTATTTGATAAAATAAATATAATTTTTATGTCATTAAATTGAATAGAAATGAGGTGAGGTTTGATGGAATAAGAGTTAAGAGTCTTATATAACCAATACTTTCATGTAAAATATAAATGAAGAAAATAACTGTTCATATCTAATAAAAATATTTATTATTGGTTCTTTTATGCGATTGAAGAAAATTAAGTATATTAAATATATATTATAATACATAATTACAAATTAAAATAAAACTAAAAAATATTTCAAATAATTAATAAAATATTAAAACATTAAAACATTACTCTAGTATAAATTATTCATCTCAAACCTTATATATATATAAAGATTCCCTTAGATAATTTATCCTTATATACCAAATAAGAAAGGTAGAAAAAACTTTCCCATTAATCATTTTCTTCTAATCCATTTCTTTCATCCCAAACATATCTTTATTGCTTTATTAATTTTTTTTTGGCAGACATTTGTGGGATGTATCTTTCTTTGACTTATACTGTATTGAAACGTTACGTTGTGAGTTTCCCACCCCCTCTTCCTCTAGTGTTGGCTTGAGCATATGTGTAGGCGGCACTCCTAACCTTTTTGACTAACCTAGCCGGGTAATGATCCAAAAAAAATTGACTTAATTCAAACTTGATCAAATTCAATCTTGAATTAAGATATAAGCCAATCTAAAACTATCCTAATCCTAAATTAATCTCACCTAGCATAGGCCAAATCAAAAATCTACCTGATAATATTAAGTTGTTATTAGGTAGTTATGATAAAAAAAAGTTATAAGAAAGAAAAATTTACAAGCAAAAGGCATTATCATTTTCACATATTTTATAACTCCTTTCAAGTAATTGAAAATAAGTTGTCTTTCAATTTTACTCTTTTTCTTTCCTTTATCTCAAGCATATTTATTTATAAACCACAATCTTCCGGACTAAGTTCAATCATTTTTTGCACAAAAGTATCAAAATAAAAAAATGCCATAATAACAATATATTTTAAATAGTCGAAGAAAAATAGGTTAGATCGGATTGGGCTTAAATCATGTTGAATTTAATTTGACCATAACCAATATGACCATTAACCCTTAACTTAAAACAAGAAGAATCAACATATGTCAATCTGAGTCAAATTTGAAACTTGAACAAATTGAAACTCAAAGTTGTGTAACCTGAACTAACAAATTGATTTGGGATAAAACTAAACTCGAAATGACTTGAGCTTAACTTAAGACACCTAAAACTTAAGTAAACTCGAATCCCAAACTAATAAATTCATTTGGAATGACCTAAAATTGAAATGGTCCGATACAATCTCAAACATAGAAATGACTCAATTCAATCCAACTTGAAATGACTTTACTTAACCCTTAAAGGAAAAATGACTTGATACAATCCGAACGTGAAATGAGCTAACCTGATACGATTCAATAACACCTAACCTACCCAATCAGAATTCCACCTCTAGTCACATGCATGGCATTTTTGTTTATGTATTTGTTTAATTATATTTGATTTTATTATATATGGCTTATATATATATACACGAGGCATCCTATCTAGCAATGATTTGATAGTATTTTTATAGGGAGTTAGAAGGGTTTAGTTTTAGGAATTGTTGACATTTATTATCTTATTTAAGGGGCAGTCATTCCTATGATGAAATACTAATACCTTATTTATTCTAGAGGGATGTGCTGGAATCATATGGTAATTAAAATGTTTAAATTTAGTTTAAGGTGATTTTCTTATGTATGAGAGGCGGAGTGTGGACTTATGAGAATATATTTTTGCCCTCGATAATTGCTTGTTGTTTAGGAAGTTTTTTGGGCAAACTTGTAGACAAGTTGATCTGTTTGAGCTTTCTGTAAAAATTTTAGTTGTTTGGTTATCAGCTTTGTTTGTTCAATCTCTCAAGCGAGCATGGAAAAAGAGAGGAAAATGTGATGTTGTTTAAGTTGCAAAATATTTAAGCTACTTTATTTGCTTCTGACATATTTATTAAAAAAATTTATATGGCATTGTAGCTAGTTGGTAGTATCAAAATGATAACCACCGATTGCCATATTGATTGAATCATTTTGTATGTGGCTCGCCAAAAGTGTAATATTTAAAAATTTTAAAATTCAAAACTTAATTATTAATGAATTAATTTAACCTAATTATGAAAATTTTATTTTAATTAATGAGCCTAAAATAATTTATAGGCAATTTATATTAATTTTATTTATTTATTTATTTTATTATTTGGACTAAGCTAAGTTTTACTCCAAAATCTAACCTAAATCCCACAATTTCCTCTTTTTTTTCTTTCTTTCTTTCTTTTTTCTTTTTCCTTCTTTTTCTCCTTTTCTTTTTTCTTCTTTATTTCCTTTTTTTTTCTTTTATTCTTCTTCTTTGGGTTGCATCATTCCCCAACCTAGTTCTTTTTTTTCCTTTACTTTCTTTCTTTGATTTTCTCCCTTGGGAGCCCAGGCCTTTCTCCCCCTTTCTTCTCTTTTCCTTTCCCGCAGGCGGCCAGACCCTTCCCCCTTTTTCTTTTCTTTCTCCTTTATTTCTTTCCTTTTTTCTCCCTATCTTCTTCCTTGCACCCTTCCTATTCGTGTTGCCATCACCCTCCTTCCACTTTTGTACACATGTGCCCTACACACCGCTTGTCCTCCCCTGTGATTCCCCAAATTTTAGCTAATTCCTAATCCCGAGTAATTAATATCAAAACCTCATTCTAACCTCGGGAATTCTTTTTTCTATCTTATCTTAACTCCATAATTCTAAATCTTAACCTAATCCTAATTTTTATTTTGGATTATTAATATTTTTCCTAGCTTAAGTTCAATCCCGGATAATTATTTAACCTAAACCTAAATCTAAACCCATACGTTTTTCTTTCCCTTTTTTCTTTTTCTTCCCCTCTCCATATCTTATTTAATTCTTCTTCTTTTTTTCTCTTCATGCTGATCACCTCACCCTTCTTCTCCCCTTCATTCCCTTGTGTGCATGTATCCCTCTGCCAAGCCTACCCCTACCCCATAAATTCCTAGCTCCTACGATTGTGGGTCGAGGTTGAAATTGTGCCCGATCACCACCTTCTCATTTCCCCTCCTTCGTGTGTGCATGTGTGTGCATATATACCCAGCAATAAATGCACTCCAACGCCTCCTTCTCTCCTTTTTTTTGTTTCTATATAATTTGGCACCATCTTCTCCTCCTCCTTTCCCCCTCCTCATTGTCGCCAAAATAGCTCAGAAACACTCCCCAAAACCCACCTTCGATAGCCCTTGTTGCACCACATCCACCACCATTGGCATCACCTTCTATTCCTTCACCCCTAGATGCAGAAAAACTCACCAAAAACCCACCCCTAGTTGCAGCAAAACTCACCAAAATACCCCTTAGTTGCAGCAAAACCATCCGTTCCTACCCCCAATCTTTGACAAACTCCACCAAAACATCCCCAAGCTTCAGCAATTCCCACCGTTGCTCACCCCTCCCTTCTGCCAACTCTAGCAATCCCACCCCTCCTTTCGGCCTTCCTTGTTGCTGCAGCCTGCAACCCCCTAACAATGGTAGGTTGTGTTGTTACTAGCCCTCCTTGCTCGACAAACCCCAACTGATCCCCTTTGTTACACAATTTTTAGCTGAGATATCCTTCAAACCTCGGTTTGTTTTTTTCCCCATTCTTTTCTCTTCCATTACCTTAACCCTTCATTAATTATATTAATAATTCTAAATATGTTTTTCTAATTGTTCTTATGTGATATTTCGAAATTTTTGAAAGAAGCAGATCGGGATAAGTGTACTTAGAGACTGAGTCTTTATTAGTAAGGATACTAGTCGACGTTTAGGGATTTTTGTTAAATGTTTGAATAGCTATGTGTACTATCATGTTATTGTTATTACATTGTTAAATTCATGTTGTTAATGATATGTTATGATAAATTGGCTTTATATGCTTAGAAAAGAGTAAGAATGACAAAAGGATGTGCTGATATGATGTTGCTATGCTAGTATGTATTTTTTTGGATCAATATAAATTGTGAGAGAGTAATCTGGGCCTAATGAATTATTATAGGTGTGAAATAATTATATTTAAGATGTATGTTGATAAAAGGAGGATTTTAAAATAATGATATTGAGGGTATGAGATTTTTGTAAAATAAGGGATGTCAGCTATCTTTAAGGGCATTTTGGTTGATATGGGTTAATACAATAATTTTGGTATTTTAACATGTTAGATGAATTAAAATATGCTAATAATATCATGTGAAGTGTTTGGGATTGATTATGAAGGTCATAAGTTCTTCATATGAGAAAATAACCTAATTTAGGAATAGTAGCCTTAAAACGGTAATGTTATTATCACATGCATAAAATGTTAGAGTTAGGCCAAAAATTTTGGATATGTTGTTAATATTGATATTTTGGGGTTGTATACTAAATTTGGTAATTATATGAGTCTTCTGGGAAAAGTTATGACTTACTTGTGAAATTAGAGTTTTGGGAGCCTTGTGAATAGTAATTCTTGAGATAGGGCTATTATTTCATGTGTAAGACGTAGAAGTTATACCTCAAATTTTTGGTATGTTAATGATACTATTATTTTAGGAACATATACTAAATTTGGTGGGTAAATGATCCATATGTGGGAAGTTATACTTAAATTGTGAATTTAAGGTTTTTGGGGAAAATGAGCATCTTAATCTTTGAGAACAGTCTTGTTATATGTATATTGAAGTCTCACTTGCATTAATTATGTTTCTTAATCATAAATTGATCATTAATAAGACACTAATCATTTAAAGTGAAAGATTACTTGAGTAGGGCTGAGGTGTTTTATGAGTCCGTTCCATCGGCTTAATAATAGTGGCCAGACGCCTTTTGCCCTAGGAGGTGCATCAGACCGTTCCACCGATTTAAGAATAGTAGGGCCTAATATCACATGAAAGATAATATGAGTATGAGATAAGTAATAAATGATTAAGACACTAATCACTTATAGTGAAAGATTACGTGAGTCAGGATCGAGGTGTAGGAGTTGGTTCCACCGGTTTAATAATAGTGGCCAGGCACGTTTTGCCTTGGGAGGTGCTTCGAACCATTCCACCGTTTTAAGAATAGTGGTCGGGAGCATTTTGTCATGGGAGGTGTAGAGTCCATTCCACCGGCTTAATAATTGTGGCTAGGAGCGTTTTGTTATGGAAAGTGTTTCAATTTGTTTCACCAGATTAAGAATAGTGAGGTCCCTGAACTCAACTTAAATAAAAGAATGGGTTATATAATATTTAAATAATACAAAACCAGACCAGTAATTACCTTATGTTGATTCTTGTATCTCGCACGTATATTACTTTCCGCTGTGAATGTATTTAATGATAAGTTTTTCCTGCTTTTCCTGTATTATTACCTTACTAAGTACGTAGCATACTGATCGTTCTTTTCATAGGTGTTGCTCATTCCCACAAGTAGATGACCTGATGGTTTTTTGCAGGTCTTTGAGGACCCAGTTGATGATTTCGTTACCTTTGATGCATTGTGTGGGAAAGAGTGATTTTTATCTGTATTGGGTGTTTGGGCAAAGAGTCATATTATCTGAATGATGTTTTTACCAGAATACCTTTCTGAACTCTTTGATCCACGGTATCCCTTTTGTTGTATTTTGTTAGTGTAATTGGAGTTAATTTCAAACTCGTATTTGTGTTATGAAACTCCTCTCGTTTTTTGTTTATCCTGTTAAGCATTTTATATTGTCTTGCCTTGTGATTGACGAAAGGTGGGGATGGTAAGCCCGACTTATGTCAATTACGATAGTAATACCCGGTTATTTTGATTATGCTTCTGCTGTAAAACGAAGTTTTTTAGTAGTAAATTTCGATTTTTTCTCTAATATCATTTGTAACACCCCAAACTCACTAGGGTTGCAGGTAGTTAGTTAGAGCGCATTTGGATTGATTGACTGACCATAAAAATCAGCACGAATCTTTTCAGTGCACTTTATCCTCACTCATGTGCTTCCTAAAAAAGGGCCACTCATCTTAAAAATTATTCCTTGACAAACACACTTAAGTGTGGAGTTCATAAGGCGAAATCTCCAAAAGGATAGTAAATCATGTTGATATAAATATTCATATCAATCTTTATAATACTTTTCTCAATTTAGGGGTATTATAATAATACTTTTGTATTCAACGCTCACTATTCTAAACCATTAGTTTTAATCTTAGAATAATAATAATAACATCAACAATTTATTTCTTCCATTTTGTTTTTTTTATTTCCTCTATTTATGAAGGTTCTATACTATATTTTCATGGCAATCTCAACATGTTATCAAAGATAATCTACCTTGACCCTCCTCATTTCCTCTTCATTTACACTTCCATTCTTCCTTCATTGACTCTTCTTAAAGAGTTTCTTGTAAATCATGCCTAAAAATTCTATCATGTCTACAACCCTAATTTATGCAAATTTTGATCTTGCAACCAATTTTTAGCTTCGATATTCAAATACCATAGGTGCATTACTTGTGTTTAATTGTAACATTCCAAAATTTACTATCGAAAAATTTAGTTTTAAGCAGAAGTATAATCAAATAGTTGGATGTTACCGCCGTAATTGACATAAGTCTGGCTTATCCCATTATCCTTACATCAATTACAAGAAAAAAACGATTAGAAAATTTAAAATATAATAGTAAGAAATGAGACAACTTTTAATAACATCAAATAAGCGTTTGGAGATGAACTCTAATTATAATATCAAAATAAACCAAAAGGAATTCCATGGACTAAGAGTCCAAAAAGGTATTTGGATAAAATTATCATCTGGATAACATGACTTTACGCCCAAACTCTGATATAAAAGAAATCACTCCTATACATATATATCATCAAATGTTGTGAAATTGTCCATCTGGTCATCATCAACCTGCACATATACATCTAGGTCATCTACTCATTAGATTGAACAACACCCATAAAACGGATGATCAGTACGCTACGCACTGAGTAAGGTAACGGTATACTTAAGTAAGTAGTGTTACAAGAATTCTTAAAATAAATTCATACATGCATAATTTAGAGAATGCTATAGAATTACTAATTCCATGTCTTTCATTAGATAACAATATTCTAATCTTTTATTTACGTTGAGTTTAGAGACCCCACTATTCTTAAACAGGTGGAATGGTCTGAAACACCTCTTGGGGAGAACACACCCAAGCAATTATTATTATCTGGTGGAACGGAGCCAACACCTCTCAGAGTAAAATACTCTCGAGCCACTATTATAAAATTGGTGAAACGGTCTGAAGCACCTCTCGGGGACAGCACACCCCGACCACTATTATTATTTGCTAGAACAGACTCAACACCTTAGTCTCGACTTATGTAGTCTTCTACTTTAAATGATTAGTATCTTTTCATTTATACTTCATTTCTTAATCGTAATTTCATTCATGTTGAGTATGGTGCCCCACTATTATTAATCCTGTAGAATGAACTAATGTACATCTCGAGGACAACACACCTGAGCCACTACTATTATCGGGTGGAACGGACCCATATAAACACCTCGGCTTGACTCACGTGATCTTTCACTTTAAATGATTAGTACCTTATTTAGATTTGATTATATATTATCATACTGAACTCATATAAATGAACAAGACATACGACTGAATAACATAAGTACTACCACGTAATTATCCTCAAATAATCATAATACCCTTAGGGTAGGTAAGACAATCGTATTTTCCTAAATCCTTACGAAACCCAAAACAGATAAATTTTTAATAATTATCCGAAGTATATATCCTTAGTTTTCCATAGGTATCCTATATCTAAAATATACCTAAATACGTACTTACATAATTCTATTACTCTCAAGAATATCATTTCATAGCATTTCCATAAATAAATTATTCAATACAACATACTCAACACAAAAACACATACAAAAATACGTGTATTACATAAATCCCTGGATACGGCGTGTATCTTTACCAATAAAGACACCAGGCTCTATGTACGTAAATCATAGACATCCTCTGAGATCACTGGAAGATCACCTACGAAAATAAGATAAAAATATAATTAGGATTGAAGATTAAAATTGAGGGAAAAGTTAAGGTAGAGGAGGGTAAAAATAAAAATAAATAGAGTTAAATAGAAGCTTGAATTGCATGGAAGTGTAGAGGAATGTGTGGTGGAACTATGGTTAAATTTTGGTGCTGTTTGGACAAGGTTTAGGGGTAAAAATAGGGGTGCACGACCAAAAATAGGAAGTTGCACGACTGTGTAGTAGGTGGTGCAGCTTCTGGTCGAGAGAAAATATGATGCACGGTTGGAGGTGCAAGAGTTGCACAGTTGTGTAGCAACAGGCTGAGAGAAATTATGACTCATGGTAAGGCAGTGTGAAAGTTACACGGCTGTGCTGCATTGGTGCACACCAAGTCGAGAGAAATTATGACGCACTGCCAGGCGGTGCAAAGATTGCATGGCTGTGTAGTAGGAGATTTTAAGTGTTGCATGGCCATGCAGCAAGTGGTGCACATGTCGTGCACTCTAAAAAACTGCGACAAACGAGGGAGAAAAGAAAGGAAAAGAGGTGGTGGTTGACGGCGATGGCCGACGACGTCGAGGGGAAAGGTTGGGTTGACTTTGGTGGTCGGTCCATCGGCCAATGGGCAGCGAGTGGTGGCCGAGGTGGTGCATGGTGGTGGAATGGGCGGTGCGAAAGTCAAAATAGGGAAAGAAGGAGGAAGAAGAAAAAAGAAGAAGGAAGAAGAAAAGAAGGCCGGGGAGGTAATGGATGATGATAAAATGGAGGGGTGGAGGGGTATATATATACTAGTAAGGTGGCATGTCATGGAGGAGAAAAATGGCAAGGGAGTTGACAACTACGACGATGACGACCAATAGAGAAGAAGAAAATAAAAGAATAGGGTGATGTTGATGGTTGAAATCGATGGAGATTAGGCAGAGGTATGAGGGATGATGGTGGTGGTGGTTAGTAATGATGGGGCATGAAGGAGACGTACATGGGAGAGAAAATTAGGGAAGGTGATGGTGGCTGACAGGTGAAACAGAGCAGCAGTAGGAAGGAGCAGAGTGTGATGGTGAGATGATGGTAATGTGTGTGTGGTGATGGTGTCAAGGTGTAACAGAGGCACGAGGGTGGTCGGGTGATGGTGAGAGGATGCATATGGAAGGCAGGGTGATGGTGATTGAGCAGAGGAAGAGAACTCCTTCACACCACAATGTCGGTGCAGAGAAGAAGGAAAATAAAATAAAAGGAGAAAGAAGGAAGAAGAGAAGGGTTAGGTGATTAGGATTAGATTAGGTGATTTTGAATTAGCCAAGATAGTTAGGATTAGTAAAAATTTTAGTGGGTTTTGATTTTGGTTTACGAGTTACAGTTTATCCAAATTAAGGTTTTGGTTTTGGATAAAGTTACGTGATTAAGAAATTAGGTTAAGGCTAAAATAAGATTTCTTGATGTTAGAATCAAATTAGGTCATTACTGATGCAATATTAGGCTAAGTAAATTTTTGGGGTATTACACTTCTACCAATTCTTATAATATGTTATGGCATTAATTACCTATGCAAAAGGTTAAACTAGTGTCATTGTTTCAGTTTTCTTCTACTGATGTAACTAATATATGCCCTCAAACTAGACAACATAAGCTACCTTTTCCTTAAAGTACTATTCATACACTAACTTTTTTGAATTAATACATATTGATATCTGGGGGGGCTACCTTACCCCTACGTATGATGGCCATCATTAATTTCCCACCTTTGTGGATGAATTTAGTTGATCCACATGGATCCACCTTCTTTCACATAAAAAAGAAGAAGATTACTTTACCCCTCCTCAAATCGTTCTTACACATGGTCCTTACTCAATTTAATGTCACTAACAAAACTATGCATTATGATACTGCCCTAGAAATTAGGTTGAGTCATGCTACTAGACACCTCTTCCTTCATCATGGGATTATATATCACACTAGTTGCATTGCCACACCACAATAAAATAGTGTGGTGGAACACAAACATAGACATATACTTGAAACTTCTCATTCCCTTCTTTTTTAGTCTAATATTTATTGAAATCCTGGGGTGACCGTGTCTTGACTACTACTCAACTCATGAACATATTTCCCTCTAAAGTCCATTAAGGCAATAATCCCTTTCAATGTTCATGTTGTTCCCTTCCTACTTACTTTCACCTTAAGGACTTTGGTTGTCACTATTATGTCTCTACTCTTGCACACAATAGGGACAAATTTAGCCCTAGAGCTTCACCTTATATTTTTATCGAGTATCCTTTTGGTGATAATGGCTATAAGGTTTACAAGATGACCATATGTAGCATTTACATCTCTCGAGACGTTGTTTTCCATGAAGACATATTTTCTTGCAAGTTAGTTTCACATCTAATGAATGTTATCATTCCCATGCCTATACTTGATGACATGCCATCTTCACCTCCTTTGTTCCCTTCACCACCCACCTCATATTCTCCCTCTTCATCACAATCCTCTCTTATGTATGTACCCTCTTATCTTAACCCTCTTCCCATTATTCCTTTACCTTTGCCTCCTTGTAAATCCTTACGCATTCACAAGCCTCCAGCATATTTGCTTTTGTTTACCATAACTCTATTCTCTATCCTCACACTTTAGCACATTCTTCTACGTCTCCTAGCCCCCAAACACTTTTGTTTTAATGCCCTTTAATAAACAATTGCTTACATGCCTTCAATAAGCACATGGACCTTCTTGTTATGAAGAAGTAGCTCACTACCTTGAAATGGCAGGTTGATATGAAGAAGGAATTTGATGTTTTGGCTACCACACACACTTGGGATATTACTATCCTCCCCAAATAAAAGAAACCCATCACTTGAAAATGAGTTTAGAGAATTAAACATAAGGCAAATGGTAGTATTGAATTGTTTATATCTAGGCTTATAGTTTAAGGGTTTACACAAAAGGCTAGGATTGGCTATAATGAAACCTATTCTTTGATTATCAAAATGACCACCATTTGCAACCTTATTGCAATAGTTTTTAAGAATGGATGGGATATGCATCAAGTAGATATTAACAACACATTTTTACATGGGGATCTTGATAAGGGCATTTACATGCATCCTCCACCTTGTCTTCCCATTCCTTATCCTTCCTATGTTTGTCACTTGAAGAAATCACTTTATGGCCTTAAGCAGGCTTCTCGATAATGGTATGTTAAACTCAATGCTTCTATTTGTTAGCATGGCTACAGTAGTGTGTTAATATACTTGAAAGAAATTTTCAAGTGTAATACTCCAAAAAAAAGGACTTAGATCATTTAAACTTAACGGGGTGTATATATATATATATATATATATCTAATTAAAAGTATTATTATCATAATAATGTACTACTAATTTGGCCTCTGACATTCCCTACAAGCGATTACAAACCTTTTGCCATTCTTCTTTATCCTATGGCATCGAAAAAATCTTGAGCCTCGACAATAGGACCTTATTGAGAAATAAATTTCATGGTGTAGCAGCAACATGTTCTAAACAAGAATACAACAAGTTCAATGCGGACCAAACCAATATATCTACCAATTACAACGCTCTCCAAATGCGTAGGAAAATAATCAATATGCACTAGACATCTTGATGGTGGTTGAGTTTCTACGAAATTATTAGTTTGAATAAATAAATAAAATAGTAATGTAATCATCACTCAAATCATTATGGAAGAAAATCATCTGTATATTAATCTTGAGATTTTGTTTTGTCATCATCATGATGATGCATCAGATGCATGCCTTACAGGCTTACAGTAAAGAAATTTCGACGCACGCTTTAGCTAAGAAATTTTGATTGATTGTAGGGGACGTAACAAGTGTTGAGACTAGTATGGACAAGCAAGGCAAGGGAATTTTACTACATGCATGAGACAGTTAGAAAGATAACACTGCTAGCTAGCTACTAATTACATTTATAAGTTATTAGTTTTTTTTTTTTCAAAGCTCGCACGGATGCGTTCCTTACCAGACCCATCTTGAATAAGGGCGGGGCATAGGGATGGCAATTTTCCCCGCGAGTTTGGGGCCCCGTCGGGGATTCCCCGTTCGGGTTCGGGTTCGGGGAGAGAATTCGGGGATCGGGTTCGGGTTCGGGGATGCTTAACGGGGATTTTTTCGGGGACGGGGCGGGGACGGGTTTGGGGTCCCCATCCCGAAATTTTTTATATATATATTTTTATATAATTATATATATATAATATATATATAATTTTTTTATATAATATATATTAAAAATATAATATAAAAAAGTAGTTTGAGGATCGGGGATGAGATCGGGGATCGGGTATAAAGTCGGGTTTCGGGGATCGGGTCGGATTTTAAGAACGGAGCATAAATCGGGGATGAAAAATAGATCGGGGATCGGGTCGGGTATGGGGATTTGATCCCCGCGGGGATCGGGTCGGGGAATCCCCGATAAAAAAATAACGGGGATCGAGTCGGGTTCGGGGATAATTTTCCTTATCGGATTCGGAGATGGGGATGGGGTCCCCGTCCCCGACCCGCCCCGTTGCCATCCCTCGGGGCAGGCCTAGTGCGAAAAATGGGCTTTTCACAAATAGAGAACGTAATATTTCGTTCTTTGACATATGTTGGAATATTGATACCTTGGGTCTGAGGGATGATTACGTGGGCCTAGTGATTGCATCAGATGATTAGTTACAAAGAAGCAGCCTAATAAAGTAAAATTAGCGAGCTCGGAGTTAGCTTAGCTAGCTTTGCGGCTCAAATTGCGCTCGCCGCTTTTGGGAGCAGAAAAGAGAGACAGTCAAGTGCGTGTAAAATTAAATTTTCTTTCTGACATTTAAGTAAATATATTATTTTTTAAAATTTAATAACTTTTGTGAGAAATTCTGAAAAATAAAAATTACAGAGGAGTTAATATTCATATAAATACCTTATTTTATTTAAAAAAAGTAATAAAATATTATTATACAAATTTAAAATATAAAAGAATAAATTAAAAAATTTATAATTATGATATATTATTGAGATAATTAATAAAATAATAAATATTTTTTAGATATCATATAGATTACCCATAAAATTTTAAAAATATTAGACTAGATTTTCAGATCTTCATTTTTCTTACAAAGTAAATCATTCGCTGCTCTCGCGCGTGTGGGGCATTTGGTTTTAGCTAGTACAAAGTAGGGTAGGAATCCGAATCATCCGCTGTCCGATTCAGAAATCAGATTGGAATTCACATGACATGAGAGGCACGTCCACCGACCACCACATCAAGAGGGCCACAGCTTGAAACAATGAAACTCCACTCCTCCTCATCATATCATGCTGTAGTCTGTAGATCAGACGTTCACTGAGATGGATAAATCATTCGGGTCATATTCTAACGACGCCCTAATTATGCTTTGATTTGGTTTTGACCTCCTTTTTTTTTCCTTCCCCCCCCCCCTTCCCCTCCTTCCTCCCTTCCAAGTTTTGACTGTATGTCTCTGTAACGAAGGGAGTAGGAAGGAAGTTCTTAAGAAGACGAAAGAAGATGACGTCAAAAGGGAAGCCCAGTCACAACTACTTCCTCAAATATCTACCCACAAAAGTTACCAATGCTATTTTTTTAAGATGTAGGGAGTAATAGTCTAGTGTTTAAAAAAAAAACTTTTTAATTAAACTTTACTGAATCAGTAATACTCAAGAAGTCGTAATTAACCATCATTAAATTAAATGACCATAAGTTTAGGAACAACTAATTAAATTATAAAAAATAAATTAGATAATCTAATACTATATATAAAGGTAGATAAAAAAAATTCTCCTCTCTTATTATTAAATAAAGATTATTGTCCATGTACCCTTATAATACATCAAGCAGCAGGTAGATATAGTTGAGCCACCTCTACATCATGCATGTTTCATATATATGTTGACCATAGTTGGGAAGTAGTTTAAACTCTATATCATTTAAATTTCTATTTTATTTTAAGGAAGGATATATATTGTAATCGTAGAAGACACTCAACTAGCAAGAGTAAAATAAATAATTAAAATAATTTTGGTTTTTTTTTTTTCAGAATCTATAGGTTTGAGAAAAATAATTTATGAATTATATTATTCATGAAACTTAGGCCGGGGCCAACTGCTAGTAAAACTAGGCCTAAGGTCTCATAAATTTTAGGACCCCCAAACGTTTATAGATACATAAAAAATTTTGTATTAGCATAACAAAAACTATTTGGTTGGTCAAATGATTTAGTTGTACATCTGTTGACAGTTTCTCTTCCCACTCAATATCCAATTCACGTTTCTTTTTACCTCGAGGGGCCCCTAATAAGAAAATCTTCCATTATGCTGAGGGGCTCCCAAATCAGGTCAATGCATCTTTAACTTTATTAGGTGAAGTGTTGCTGAGGGTCTCATTAGCCATTACAACGGAACGAGTTGAGAATGACAATTACTTCTCCGTTCATAAATTTAATAAGTAAAATAATGCTTGAATTTAATTCTCCTTGGAGAAACTATAACTCAACCTTTACTGAGATCAAAATTTTATTTTAATTTTATCTTTATTTATTTTTTATCTTCGATTTATTCTTCGACTTTAAAATACGATCCGATATATAATCTTATTTTTTTATAATATACTTTGAATTTATATTCTACATAAAAACTAATATATATATATATATAATATTAAAATTAATTAAAATGGATTCAGAGACAAAAATCCCTTCTCATCTCCAGAAAAATATCCAATAAAAACATTTTAGTTTAAATCCAAATATTTGAATTTATATTCTATATAAAAAGTAATGTATATATATATATATAATATATAAAAAATTAATTGGAATGGATTTAGAGACGCAAATCTCATCTCGTCTCGTCTCTAGAAAAATATCCTATAAGAACATTTAATTTTAAATCCAAATCTGAATGAAAAATCTCCGATAGAGCTCAAACTTATCTTGAAAATTGACATCTCTAAGCTCAAACTAAAGACTTGCAACTAAAACACTAAGACTTATGATAATCGGACAAAAGTGAACAAAAAGTGGGGACATTTGAAGAAAACCTATTCAATGGATACTAACACACCAAAAGGACAATGACTATATGCGAAACTCACGGAGAAGCGACGAGAAGGAGAACATCCTCTAGCCAAAGTTGTACTCGCTCAAAATTTCAATTACAAGTTTTTGAGATTAGAACTTGGGGCCAGAGGTCTAAATGCTCAAACACGAAGGAATATTAACCGCTCAAACTCAAGACTCGATCAAGAATTCCTTAAGAATACATCTTACTATAAAAATTAACAAATTGGTTAACTATTACAAAAATGTTCAATGGTTTGTTATTATTTACTATATTTTATAATACATAATTCGAGCTAGTTTAGACTCGAATTATATTACTTGATTCAAACTAACTATTTCGTCAATTTCAACCCTACAAAAATTATAATAATAAACCAAATTAGTAGCAATAATATTTATAATATTCTAGGAAATATTAAGCCTAAAATTTGGGTTAATTTTTTTTTTTAAAAAAAATTGACTTTGTAATAATTATTTTTTAGATTAGGATATTAAAATCAAAAGAACCAACCGACCTAGCTGTAATATTTGAGCGAGCTATAATTGTTGTGGTTGACCTTTTCACATTAATTAGATTTTAAAAAAAATATTTATATATATATTTAAAGAGTTATAGTAATAACTGTTGACGGAAACGGTCGCCCAAATTAATACTAACGGGAATCCGCTTGAAGAAAGACCGTTCCTCGATGGATAGCGGTGGCAAAGAAAAGGGAGGGGGGGATGTCTGGAGGACTCCGGCATCATCGAAATTCAAACACGGACGCGAGCCCCGTGTCTCGGAAGAACGTCTTTTTCTTTGAGACCTGCTCTGAATGAATATTATATTACCGCTCTACCTCCGTGTCCCAGAAAAAGAAAGAAAGAAAGAAAGAGAATCCGGCAAAAACGGCAACGTATCAGCGTTTTCCCACTAAACAGCTTCAAATTAGCTAGCAAGCAGTACACGTTAGACCACTGGCACATGCGCACACTGATACAGGCAGCGTCGACCTCTGGACTTCCATTCCTCCCCATTTCTTGCTCCTTAGCGTGTGAAGCTTCTGTTTAAGTTCCTTTTTTTTAATTAACTATTTAAAAAAAATAAAAAATAATTTCTTCAAATTATTTCCTTTCACTCAACCCGACATTGTTTTATTCAGTACTACTAATTCTTCTAAACTCCTTTAAACATAAGTAGTCGTCCGGAAACGAAAGCTTGCAAATTTGAGCCCCTTTCAAACCACCTCTGTCACGCTTTTTCTGAGTGGATCTCAATTTGGGGCCAGAGGGTGGAGTTTTGTAGCTACAAGAAGCTGGTTGTCAGCTGCAGAGACGAATTAGAAACTGTCATCTCCGTCGTCTGCTTTCCTTGCCCGGTTGCCCCCTACCAATCGTATACTCAGATTTGGATGATTTGATGAAGCAGGAGAACAGACGGAAGCAAGTGCTAGTTAATCTTAGTTCATTGTTGTTTTGTTTGACGAACGAGTTGTAAAAATAGTGGTAAGCTTTTGCTTTCAAGCGCTTCTTTAATTTTAATATTTATTTCTTTCGATCAAAGCTTTCTTTTGGCTTATTCTTTTTACATGCCGCCCTCTTTATGCGGCGTCCTTTTTGGGGGCTTTGATTGACTGGGCAAGATTACTGGGGTTGAGTTCATTGTCGGAGGGCTTCTAATTGATTTGGGGTGCCGTGCTTGAGATCTGTTGATAGATGCTGTTGAATCTTCTCAGTGGTAATATCTTGTGTGGTAGTGACTGCTGAGATGCTTGTGTGTAGAATATAATGGTAGTAGTAGGCTTTTTGTTGTTTGTGGGGGTAAAATCTCCAAGATCCGAGTTTGTTTAGGTGGTACGATGATACTATGATATGGTCTTGGTCTCTCTACAGGATATTTTTTTTTGTTACTTTTTATTTCATTTTTATCGCTTTGAATCATTGCTTTAAACAAAAAGCCAATCTGATTTTAGTTTGCTGTTAGTATCTTTAAGCTGCGATTAGCTTAACAATTTGTCTCCGAATTCACTGCATAGAATCTTCTCCTTCTGCAGCTGATTCCCGTATTTTTATTACAGAATTGCATTGATCTTAGCTGATTACACCATCCCCGTAGACTTATTGCTACTTGTTCCTTAATCTCTTTTCTAATCTGCAAATAATGTGAATGTTTCATCTACCAACTTCCTAAAGATACTAGTAACTGCTTCGATTCATGTACAATTTTGCTTCGCAGGATTTATAAGGACGCCACTCTTAGTCTAGAACTTCTTTTTACCTTGATTCATGGCGTCCAAATCATTCAAGAAGACCAGGTCAAGCATATCATCCAGCACTGATGGTTCTGAGCTTCAGCAAACTAGACCTCCCTTACCTCCAACTAGCGTCAGCTTTGCTCGTAAGACGCAGTCGGGTCGCTACGTCAGCTACTCTCAGGACACAGACAGTGAGGCCGGCAGTGACTACGTTGCGTACACAGTGCAGTACCCTCCGACCCCGGACAATCAGATCCAGTCGTCCATTGCACAGAGGGTTGAGGAACAGTACGTATCCAACTCTCTCTTCACCGGTGGCTGCACGTCCGTTACCAGGGCTCACCTCATGGAGAAGGTGAGCGATTCACAGGCCAACCATCCTCAGATGGCCGGTTCGAAGGGGTCGGCTTGTGCTGTGCCGGGCTGTGATGGGCTGGTGATGAGCGATCAGAGAGGACAGGATATTCTTCCTTGTGAATGTGACTTCAAGATATGTCGAGATTGTTATGAGGATGCAAAGTCTGCTGGAGGTTTGTGTCCTGGTTGTAAGGAGCCTTATAGGTTTCCTGAGTTGGATTTAGTGGATAATGCCACTGCTGAGGATGATATGCCACTTCCACTACCTGCACCCCCTGGCAGAGGTGGTGGTTCCGAGATGTCGAAGATGGAAAGGAGACTGTCCCTCATGAAATCGACTAAATCCGTCCTAATGAGGAGTCAGACTCAGGACTTTGATCATAATCGCTGGCTGTATGAGACCAAGGGCACCTACGGCTATGGAAATGCTATATGGCCGAAGGAAGGAGGTCTGGGCGATGGTGATGATGGGACGGAACATGAGGTTGCTGATTTGGATAACAAACCATGGAAGCCGCTTACAAGGAAGCTGAAGATACCTGCTGCTGTTCTCAGCCCATATCGGTACTATTTCATCTTCCATTCCATGGATCCTCTTACTTGTTCTTATCTATAGATGACATTATGATATTTATGGTGGCTTGTGGTGGTTCATGGTTTCCTCATTCCTGTTCTCTATTTCCCATGGTAGTAACCTGCTAGATGGAGGGGTAGTTGTCATGAGTGACATACCAGTCTTCCATGTCTATTTACAACTAAGCTGATGTTTCATATGACATGACTGGTTTTGTGGTTGAATAATGGTATTGAAGTGTTATGTTCCATTTTGTACATAGTGGTAATTAATGGTTGTTCTCTTTCTTTTGTTTTGCTTCTTCCTGTTAAACAGGCTCCTGATATTCATACGGATGGTTGTTCTTGGCCTCTTCCTTGCATGGAGGGTCAAGCACCAGAATGAAGATGCAGTTTGGTTATGGGGGATGTCCGTGGTTTGTGAGATTTGGTTTGCTTTCTCCTGGCTTCTTGACCAACTTCCAAAACTCTGTCCTATCAATCGTGCCACTGACCTTAATGTCCTCAAGGAAAAGTTTGAGACGCCCAGCCCCAACAACCCCACTGGAAAGTCTGATCTCCCTGGCGTAGATGTCTTTGTCTCTACTGCTGATCCAGAGAAAGAACCTCCACTTGTCACGGCAAATACCATCCTCTCTATTCTAGCTGCTGACTACCCCGTTGAGAAGCTTGCTTGCTATGTTTCTGATGACGGTGGTGCGCTCCTGACATTTGAGGCGATGGCGGAAGCAGCAAGCTTTGCTAATGTATGGGTCCCATTCTGTCGTAAGCATAATATTGAGCCTAGGAACCCTGAGTCTTATTTCGGCTTGAAGAGGGATCCTTACAAGAGCAAGGTGAAGTCAGATTTTGTCAAGGATCGTAGACGTGTGAAGAGAGAATATGATGAGTTCAAAGTCAGGATAAATGGTTTGCCTGACTCTATCCGTCGTCGTTCTGATGCCTTAAATGCTAGGGAGGAAATCCGTGTCATGAAACGTTTGAAACAAGATGCACCTGACGAGCCATTAGAGGCTTTAAAGATCCCAAAGGCTACGTGGATGGCAGATGGAACTCATTGGCCTGGCACCTGGATAAATGCTGCTCCAGAACACTCTAGGGGTGACCATGCAGGGATCATACAGGTATCTTCTTTCAGATGACTCAAACTGCTGATATGTTTGGGTTTTTTTGTTACTTCTTTCCTTCATCCCACTCTCCCGAGCCATCAATATAGGGCTTTTGTTGATTAGAGTCTTCTTAATGAAGATCAGTATTGAATTAAGGGACAGTGGAAACTGTGAACATGAATGAGACCGCGCTTTAATATTTTTCAAGCACCCTAAAAGAGATAGTTTAACTTCTTTCTTAGTTGTAGGACAAGCAAAATTGATGCTCTTCAATGTGGCTGGTTTTATCTATTTCTGTTAATTCTAGTTCTTGTTGCTGAACAGGTGATGTTGAAACCTCCAAGTGAAGAACCACTTCATGGGACTCCTGATGATTCTACACTTGTAAACCTTACAGATGTTGATATTCGCCTTCCCATGCTTGTCTATGTATCTCGTGAGAAGCGTCCTGGCTATGACCACAACAAGAAGGCAGGAGCCATGAATGCTTTGGTTAGAGCATCAGCCATCATGTCCAACGGACCATTCATTCTCAACCTTGACTGTGACCACTATATTTACAATTCCGAAGCTATGAGGGAAGGCATGTGCTTTATGATGGACCGTGGCGGAGATCGTATTTGTTATGTACAGTTTCCTCAAAGGTTTGAGGGGATTGACCCCTCTGATCGCTATGCCAACAACAACACAGTGTTCTTTGATGTTAACATGAGAGCCCTTGACGGGCTCCAGGGGCCTGTGTATGTCGGTACTGGCTGTCTTTTCCGAAGAATGGCTCTTTATGGATTTGATCCACCTCGCTCTAAGGATCAAGCCCCTAGCTGTTGGAATTGTTGTTTCCCACAACGCAAGAAGCATAATTTGCCTACGCACAATGCTGAAGAAAACCGAGCTCTGAGAATGGGTGACGATGATGATGAAGAAATGCCCCTCTCTACGTTCCCCAAGAAATTTGGGAATTCAAGGTACCTTGTGGACTCAATCCCAATCACTGAGTTTCAAGGGCGTCCCCTGGCTGATCACCCTGCCGTGAAGAATGGAAGGCCACCTGGTGCTCTCACAATCGGTCGGGATCTCCTGGATGCAGAAACGGTGGCTGAGGCTATCAGTGTGATCTCCTGCTGGTACGAGGATAAGACTGAATGGGGTCAACGTGTTGGTTGGATTTATGGATCAGTCACGGAGGATGTGGTCACAGGGTATAGAATGCACAACAGAGGATGGAGATCTATCTATTGTGTAACCAAGCGTGATGCCTTTCGTGGTACTGCGCCAATCAACCTCACCGATAGACTCCATCAGGTTCTCAGATGGGCTACTGGTTCAGTTGAAATTTTCTTCTCCCGAAACAATGCCCTCCTTGCTAGCCCAAAAATGAAGTTACTACAAAGGATAGCTTACCTCAATGTTGGCATTTACCCATTCACTTCCATATTCCTTATTGTATACTGCTTCCTGCCTGCGCTGTCTCTGTTTTCTGGCCAATTCATTGTCCAAACCCTCAACGTCACATTCCTCACATACCTCTTAGTCATCACCCTGACCCTTTGTATGCTGGCTATACTTGAGATCAAGTGGTCTGGTATCAACCTAGAAGAATGGTGGCGTAACGAGCAGTTTTGGCTGATTGGAGGTACTAGTGCCCACCTTGCTGCCGTACTCCAAGGACTGCTCAAGGTTCTTGCTGGTATTGAAATCTCATTCACTCTGACTTCAAAATCTGGTGGGGAAGATGTCGATGACGAGTTTGCAGATCTTTATATTGTCAAGTGGACCTCCCTGATGATCCCGCCGATCCTGATCATGATGCTCAATATAATAGCTATTGCTGTCGGCTTTAGCAGGACGATTTACAGCACTATACCACAGTGGAGTAAGCTGATAGGCGGAGTGTTCTTTAGTTTATGGGTTTTGGCACATCTTTACCCATTTGCTAAAGGTCTTATGGGAAGAAGAGGAAGGACACCTACCATTGTTTTTGTATGGTCTGGCCTTCTTGCTATTACCATATCTCTACTGTGGGTGGCAATCAAACCGCCATCTGATACTACACAAATTGGAGGGTCATTCCAGTTCCCTTAGACTGGTTAGTTTTTTGTGTTTTTCCAGAATTGAATTCTTTTATTGATTGTTTCCTGATCAAGTTGAAGAATTTGTTTATAGTCCGATGTTAATTCGTAAGTTCTACCATTGAAGGGATTTGGACAGAGAAGGTTTAGCAATTAGTTCTCTTTTCCATTCATTCTCGGATGTTATCCTGTATGCAACCTGTGGAAATTGATGTCATGCAAAATTTGTAGAATGATTGAGAGATGTACCGGTAGATCTTTACTTATAGAATTTTGAAGCGTAAAACGGGATGATCACCTACTTCTGTATTCTTTTTGCGAATGATCTTAGTTTTGGGAAAGAAAGAAAGAAACCCTGAATAAGTCTCAGCATCTTTGAATTTCTGTGTCTGGATGGAATAGATTTTAATCCTCCTCCTTGTTAACCTAATTTAACGTACGCTTCTCTAGGCAGCAGTTCAAAGACTGCTTGTAGCTGAAAATTCTGCAGCTAGAAAAAATAAATAAAAATAAAATATATCTGATCATGCAAGCATCATGAACTAGTAGTTTGAGTATAGCCTAGTTGCATGACTGCATGTCCCATCTAACTTCTGCAGTTTCCTTATATTGTCCCAATCCCAGTACAGCATCTACCCTTTCTGTCTGGTTGGACCTAAGCAAGAAGATTGAAAACGCAATTCATTCCGTGAAGGACCCCGGCTGACAGAAAAAGGCCAGAGACATGGCAATCTGGGCCGTCTTCTCACTTTCAGTTATCCTATCCTCGTTCATCTCTGCATCAGTATCAACTCCAACATCCATCCCTTCCAAGAACCAAGACCTCCTCAAATCAATTGAAGAAATGCAAAGGGCAAACTACTACGCCTTTGTCATGCTCATCAACATGTCCCCTTCCCATAGAATCCCAGGAAACATCACTTTCTTAATGCCCAACGACCGCACGTTGGCAAAAACCGTCATCCAGGGAGACACCGTCCTTGACTTCTTACTGAAACACTCCATTCCTTCTCCTCTACTGTTTGACTATCTCGAGCATTTCCCCTCAGGTTCTTTAATTCCATCTTCGATGCCTGATTTTCCCCTAAAGATCTCCAATGACGGGAGAAGGAGGTTTTTCCTTAATAATGTCAAGATCACCAGGCCTAATATTTGTGTCTCTACGAGTTCAATTAGGTGTCATGGTATAGATGGCGTGCTGGTGGATACTGACGTGGTTGTGTTGCCTTCCACTCCTTGTAATGCTACCAACGCTCCTCCTATTAGTGGAGGAATGGCTCCCCCTGCTGCAGGAGTGGCAGCCGCTTCTGTTGCTGCTCCGTCTCAGGCTGGTGGTAGTTGGGATACTGGCATGGCTCCTGCTAGTAGTGCTCCTCAACCGGGTTACCCAGAAGGGAATCCACGGCACTCTGGGTCTACGAGGTGGGTTTTCAATATGGGTTTTTGTGTGGCGTTATCAGTACTGGTAGCGCTCTCTCATGTAGTATAGTAGTATACCTTCAAAGTAGTGTTGGCGGCAGTGGCGGCGGAGTGAGTCACGTTTAGCAGTACTATTCTGTTAGTATAAGAAAACAGCCCATTGGTGGAATTAAGTGATCCAAAGTATGTGGTCTATGACTATATATATTTGTAGTATCGAACATCCATTTGGTTTTTGTTGTTTTTGTTTTCATTCATATGTCGTGATTTCATTACCGAAAGATAAGCTAAAATTAATTTGATCATTCTTTCTATGGCAACATATTATGCAAATATTCTTTACAATATAAACCTGATTACAAAAGAATGTTGGCTGCTTAACTTAATATATTGCGAGCAAGCCAATGGCCGGAGGTTCGTTAGCTGTAATTTCAACGGTCAAAATAGGACGGAGACAATAATAATGTATTTGATCAAAGCAGTTGTTTATTAGTTGCCAATTGGAGTAATTAACATAATAAGCATCAGGAACTAATATTAGTTTGAGCCTGCCTGCCAGACCCTATTATTATTATTATGATCATCATCATCATCATATAATATACTATGATGATAGTTTCGATCAACTCTCAATGATGGATTGCTATTTGGGAGGTTTCTGCTCTGAATCAACTCTTAGAGAAGGGAGGGGCGAAATGAATCATGTGCAACAACAGCGGTTCACTGATCCACCTGCACTCCTATTACACCTTCCCCTTCCAAAGCCTCTGGAATGACAATCAACATTGCATTCATAATCTCCGTAAGACGCGGAACACGTTGCATAGCAATTTGCCGCTTCAACTGCTCCTACATCTCCATCTGCAACACAAAGTAATACGGTGTATTATTATTATTATTTTGCATTAGAGGATTCTACGTTTTTATTGTCAGAAAATGATTTAATATTGAACGAGATGGCTGGATGAGTGAGGGAGAAGGAGAAGGAGAAATTGCCGGTACCAGCAACAGCGGAAGTGACCATCAAACCAATAGTCAGAACGCAGGCAAAAACAAATTTGGACGACAACGCCATCTTCTTTAGCTACGAGCTAGAGCCGATGAACTCTTTAAATCCAATGTGACAAGGGACGAAACTGCAGAAGTTCTACATATATATGGACAGAGATGCGTTACGCTTTTTATTGATCCCCGTATCTTGCATAATCTTGCTGATTTTCTTTATAAATGTAATCTTTATTTATTAGAAAATTAATTGTACGATTGAGATTCATTACTAACAAAGAGATTATGAAACGATACATACATAGAAACCTTACAAATACTTTTGATACTTCTTACAAGTATCCTTATATTACATTTATTATGATAATAAATAAAGATAACGATCTCTTAAATTTTTAATTTTTTCTTCAAAACATTTATATCAATTGTCGTCATTTACTTTTTTTTATTAATTAGTGAATAACCCATATATCTTCCTATTTTTTTATATATAGAAAATAAATACCTTCCTAATTCAATACTATCCTCGTTAAATATTAGTCTACCTAACTCCTCATATCAAATGATACTCTCCATAATCCTAAATATAATATTCTAATTAGTTTCTACTCTTACTCAAAATTTAGATTTAAACTATAATCTTCAAAGTATCTTAACTAATTAATGAATTAGGTACAAAACTATTATTATTCTTAAATATATTTTGATATTATAATTTTTATATTGTTTTGATTATACTAACAAATTAAATTTATAATCATCTAGAGTTTTTTTCTTTAAAGACTTTCATATCAATTCTCATAATTTACCCTTTTTTCAATTAATCAGTGAATAAACTATATATCTTTCAATCTTTTACCTTCCTAATTAACTACTGTACACATTAAATATTAGCTAGCCTAATTAACTTCTATATGTATCAAATGATATTCTCTCCACAATCCTAATCATAATATTCTAATTCATTCTTACTCATGCTAAAAATTTAGATTTAATCTCTCAAAGTATCTTATCTAATTAACAAAATAGGTATACAATATTAATGTTCATAAATATATCTCTATGTTATAATCTTTATATTATCTTGATTAATTATGCTACCGAATAATCTAGTATTTATTTTTTCATTTTTTTTATATCATTTCTCATAATTTACTCATTTTTTTTTCTTATTTAGTGAATAAACCTCACATCTTTATCTTTTTCCATTTGTAATACCCTATTTATAGAAACCCTAATTATAAACTAGTAATTATGTATAATTATTTATAATATTTATTTAAGGATTTTGTGTGTTAAATGTATTATTATTATGGCTTATTATATATACAAATTTAATTAGGTTAAAATTTGGATAGAATTTGGGTTATTATTTTTAACCGCAATTAAGACCCAGACCTATATCTGTTTTACCGAGAAGCCCTAATTTTTCTAACTCAATATTTTTTGCTCTTGTTCAGCTTTTTTTTATTTAGCATTCCTATTATATTTTTAATGTATTTTTATTTTATTTTTCTTTTCCAGCGTATCCCACCTCCTCGACATATTTTTCTCCTTCACTCTGTTATCTCCTTTCATGTCTCCTTTGTCTCGTGTTCTCCTCATCCATGTCTACTTTCTCCATTCTAATGCCATCGTACATTTAAGCCTTCCCCTCTTCTTGTCTTTATACTTTTGATTTGGCCTAATTGAATGTGTTACTTCCTCTTCTTCTTCTCACACCTCTATGTCTTTGGTTCTCATTTAAACCAACACCATCCACCACCATTAAACATCACCACAACACCTCGCCACCAACAACCACTATTTTCCTTTTCAAATCATGAGCACCACCTACCCACATCAGCTCCCTTCTTCGTCGCCCAACCATCACCACCTTAAAACATCTCTTTTATTTCCCTCTTTGTGCCTCGTTTCAATTTTTGTTGGGGTATATGGTTGTGCAACCCTCATATGCCCCGGTCATGCCTCACTTGCACAACAAGTGCATGAAACTCACACATCCCATGGTCTTCTATTCTCCTTTTCTCCTCGCACATCCGTGCTTTTTGCACATAGCCCGTGTGCTTCTCTTCTTATTTTCTCCTCGCACACCTGTACACCTCGCGTAAACCCAGCATGAATAAGCAAAGGTAGTGGAGGCTTGGGAATGGTGGTTGGTTGGAATTAGGAATGACAATGGGTCTCGGACCCGACTTAGACCCGCTAGATCCGCCTTATGTTTAGCGAGTTTGAGTCCATGATTTTTAGATCCGACGGGTTTGGGATGAATTTGAGTCCATATATACCTTAATGGGTGTGGGTCTGGGTCTAATAGTTCTAGACCCAGACTGTAATTCCCCGAAACTTTTAAAAACCTATAATTTAATAAATAACTTTTATTTGGGATAAATTAGCTTTCAAAATTATTTAATTTAATTATTTTATGGATTTTTGAGTATATAAATTTTGATAGGAATATTTAATAAAATAAAATAAATATTTTTTTTATTTTATCCTACTCATTTTATTTAAATAAATTTTCAAACCAATATTTTACTAAAATTGTCCATTTTAAACCATTATATTAAATTAATTTGTCTATCAAAAATATTATATTTTATTCTTTTATAAATTAAATTATTTTAATTTTTCCTATTTTTCCTTTTTCCATTTTTTTCTTTTTTTTTCTCCTTTTTCTCCTTTTCCTCCTTTTCCTCCTTTCTTCCTTTTTCCTTCTCTTTAAGTCGTCGGGCCGTCTTGCTCCCTCGCCCCTGCACATTGGGCTGCTGGCCTATCTCTTCCTTTCCTCTTCGTTTCCCGCACACGCATGCCCGAGCCAACCTCCTTCTTTTCTTTTCTCCCTTTTCCCCCCGACCGGGTCGGCCCAACTTTTCTCCCTTTCCCACACTTGGCCCGCCTTCTCTTCTCCGCTCTTCTTTTTCTTCCTTCTTCGTCGACCACCCTGAGCATGCCCGACCACCGTGCTTCCCTGAAGCTGCCACCACCTTCCACCATTGCAACTCTCCCTCTCTCTCCCCTGCCCTTTTCTTCCCCATTTCGAACCAAACCAGCCCTGCACTCCCTAGCCACACATGACCTTTATTTCCTCTTCTTCCCTTCCCTCTCCCTGCCACCCGACCACCTCCCTGCCACCCTACACCCTATCACCCGATCGGCTGCCTACTGCCCTCTTCTCCCTCTCCTTTTTCTTCTCCTCACCAGCCCTTCCTGCCCCATTTTCTTCGAGCCTTCTCCCTTCCCCGACCTCCTTCTTCTCCCTTCCTTCTTCTTTCTTTCCCCTTCCTGTTTTTACTCTGCCGCCTTGTTCCTTCGCTGCCACTGCATCACTAGCCACTTGCACCAACTTATCCCACCCATGCTAGCACCCTACACCACCAAGCCACCCCTCGAGCCCCCTGCAGTCCCTTCTTCCTCCCCTCTTCTTTTTCTCCCTTCTCGACAACCTCCCTGTATCCCCTCCTTCTGTCGCTGTCCCGCCGACTCTGCTACAACCTGAGCCACCAAATCACTCCCTATAACCTCCCCTACCACCCCCACACCTCCTTTGGTCAAAACCAACACTTGCATCCCCTCATTTTCCCTCCTTTTTCCTTCCTTTTCATCCCCTCCACCTCAACAACCACCTTCGCAGACTCGCTGTCGCCGCCACCGCAGCCCTTGACCGCCAACAACCTATCCCCGACCACCACCTACACCCCCTCTTCACCCCTGCACCTTTCCCTTTCCCTAAATCATCCCCCACCTTCCCTCTTTCCTAGCCCCTTTCCTAGCCCCAAAACCCTAACCCGAAATTAGCACCCCTTCTTCCTTTCCTCCACCACCTTCGACCCTTCCACCCTTGTTTTGCATGCAGCTCATGCTACATGAGTAGTATGAGTTGCTGCATTTTTGGTTTAATTTGTTTAATAAGTTTTAAGGTATAATAATATTTAAGTTAAGTATTTCATTACTTAAGTTTTATAAAGTCCTATGCTTTGGTTTTCTCATTTTTAATATGATAAGTATTGATATTTGTAACACCCCCAAAATTCACTACTGAAAAATTTCGTTTTATTAAAAGATAATAGCGGAAGCAGATAAACAAAACGTGAACTTTGGGAGTATTACCGCCACACTTAGTACCAGACCGGTTCACTCATACCGTTCCAGTACCAAGTGCTAAGGCTAAGAAAATGAAATACAGATCGAAAGACATTCAACATGCATAAATCAGAGTAAATTGCAAGCTTCAACATATTTAAATCAGAGTAGCGCATCAAATCGTTTTCTGGAATAAAATCCACCCAGGGGTGGTTACTTTAACAACGTTAACATTTAAAAGCGAGAAATTAAATGAGAAAGAGAAAAAGCCATGATACCGGAAAATTCCTTACTCTCCTTCCCGTAACCCACTTGCGTAGCACCTGAAAATACCTGCAAGGGCACTGCCCATTGAATAGGCAGGGGCCCCATAAAGGGAATCCCTTCAGTACTACGGTACTGAGTAACCCTTTAATACCACACTTAAAGATAGGCCCGCATACGACACATAATGCAAGCCACACACATATAAATAATAAGAGATGCATACATAACAATGACAAACACAATACTTTATAAGTCACTATCGATACTTTGGGCCTTAAGCCATTATTCTGTCATTAACCCATCAATATCATATTTTGTATCCATGTGAGTACGAGAACCCCACTATTATAGCTGGTGGACCGGAAGTCAACACACAGGGCAGAACGCCTCTGACCACTATTATTGCCGGTGGACCGGAAGATAAATACACAGGGCAGAACGCACCTGACCACTATTATTTGCCGGTGGACCGGTCTGGCCCCGACTCACATGGTGTTCCACTATAAGTGATTAGTATTTTTCCATAATCTTATTCACATACATAACTGATTTTATTGAGCTCGGGACCCCCACTATTATTGCCGGTGGACCGGAATATATATATAATCATCATCCAGGGCACAACGCTCCTGGCCACTATTATAACCGGTGGACCGGGATATATAAGAATCATCATCCAGGGCACAACGCTCCTGGCCACTATTATAACCGGTGGACCGGTACTCAATATCACATACCAGGGCAACACGCTCCTGGACCACTATTATAACCGGTGGACCGGTAATCAATATCATAATCATCTGGGCCCGGCTCGTTAATATTTCACTTTCAATTATAGTATCTTTCCTTTCTTTAATCAGCACATCAACCATATTTATTTGCCTCGATTGGGAGATCGATAACCCGGGACACAAAGGTACACCGGTCGTACTGGTGCATATCAGCTACTCAGTACCCTTTAACCATGAACCCAAGGACGCAAAGGTACCCTGGTCGTACTGGTGCATAAAGCTAACTCAGTACCCTACCGACAAGGACACCTAATCCATAAGTATGCATACCCCCTAACTAGGTCCGTAGAGCTAGGAAGAGTAAGATATAGGGCCTGGCTGGGGCACAAAGGCACACCAGCAAATACCAGAATAATCGTGGACTAAACCACGTCCTTAGGGTAGCGACCCCTAAGGAGTCACCATTCCCGATCTCGAGGTCTTTCACTTTAAGTAATAGTGTCTTAATTAAGGTGATCACAGAAAGCACGATGATCCGATACTTATTCACTTTCAATCGTTTCGATATCATTAATCGTTTCTTATTCAGAGGATTATCCAGGATGTCACAGAGAAACCATCAAGGCCATACTAATCATTAGATACTCTTACTTGGCTAATCAACATTATTTAATCATATAATAAGGTCCACAATCTCAAAGACGTGTTAGGTACAAATTACTCATTTGCCCTTTACTTATATAATTGTTAGGTATCCGTCCCTTACTTGATAGATTACCACATTACCCTTAAGGTTGCATAATTACCAAATTGCCCTTTGTCCGATTTAGATTACCAAATTATCTCATACACTTTTTAGATCATCATTCACCCCTCATAATTACTATACTTATCATATTTCCCTTTTGGTTGGTTATATTACCAAATCGCCCTTCTCCTTTGTTATAATTACTAAATTGCCCTTGAGTTGGATAAATTACTAAATTACCCTCCTTCATTATCATGATTACTATTTTGCCCCTTTAGTTGGTTAAACAATTATCACTTTACCCTTTTATCGACTAAATTACCAAATTGCCCCTTTGTTGAACAAATTACCAAATTGCCCTTCTTCTTTATCATAATTACCATTTTACCCCTCTCAATTATTTTAATTGCCATTTACCTTTTTTTAATTATCACAAATCCCAAATTACTCTTCTTCATAATTACCAATATTAATTTACCCTTTTTCATAATCAAAATTACTATATTACCCTTCTCCATTATTAAAATTACCATAATGCCCTTTAGTTGGTTAATTTACCAAATTACCCTTCTATAGTATCATACTTATCCAATTGCCCTTCTACAATCATAATTTACTTGCTAAATTATCTTTTGTCGTTATCATAATTACCAAGTTACCCCTTACTCCCAAGTTTACCATAATATCCTTTCTTTTACAAGATTACCATTTTACCCCTTACATCCAACTTTACCATAATATTCCTTTATTTATGAAAATTACCACCATACCTCTTTTACTTTACAAATTACTATTTTACCCTTTTACATCCAAGATTACCATCTTTATCTTTCATTACATAATTACCATTTTGCCCTTCTTTTCCAATTTACCATGTTACCCCTTTACTTATAAATTTCCACTTCGCCATTCACTTATAAAATTTACCATATTACCCTTCACTTATGAAATTACGATTTTGCCCCTCTACCTCCAAAATCACCATAATGCCCTTTTTACTTGAACAATTACCATAATGCCCTCCTTCATCCAAAATTACTATTTTACCCCTACTTCCAAAATTACCATTTTACCCTTCTTTCTCACAACTTACAATTTTATCCTTTACTTGTAAATTATCATTTGGCCATTTAATTATAAAATTACCATATTATTCTTTTGTCTCAAAAATTACCGAAATACCCTTCTCCACTTATAGAATTTCCACTCAACCCCTTTATTCACCATTTTTATGAATTTTCTAACACTACATAAAATAATGATATTAATACTTCATTTTTATTATCTAAGTCCACCAACTTGTCATTTCTCAACATAATACTCATTAGCAACTACACACTTTGATTTATATACCTCATAAGCATAATTAATAAAATACCTTTAAACAATAACATCATTCATGCATTAACAACATGGTACATCATAAACAAGTATTTAATATTTCTATCCATATTCCAACTCCTTCTTTATTTAACCTACCTACATATGGCATAAAAGTTATCATGCTATTTCTTTTTAACAAACAATATAAGAAACCATAAACATATCATGCTAAGCATACAAAACATGCATAAAATCATACTAAACCCTAAATGTGCTAGCATGCGTTTTTCCATATATTTAAGGGAGGATTAACGGTTACCTTAATCCCGCAAAATATCAAATCTTACCAAGCATATTTAGCAACTCAACACCTAAAAATAATATCCATCATTATTGTTAGAAATAAGAAGTTAAAAAGGATAAAACTTTATAAAACAAATTTATTTAATAATACCACACTTTAATTAAATATAAATATACCTCAAAACTTTTCCAAATTAAATCCAAAATAAGGAGGAGCTCACGCTGCATGAGCAGCGTGAGTTTCATGCATAATCATGGGGAGAAAAGGGCTCAAAGAGGGTGAAGGAAGCAAAATCCATTATTTTCGGGTTAGGGTATTTAGGCTAGAAAAGAAGGTGGTTGGGGGAGGTTTCAAGGAAAGGGAATGGTGCAGAAGTGAAGAGGGGGTGTAGGTGGAGGCTAAGGGTGGTTTCGAGGTGGCTCAAGGCGGCGGAGACGGCGGCGGCAGGGCGGCGAAGTTGGCTGCCAAGCAGGGTCGAGGGCGAGGGGCTGAGAACGAAGGAAAAGTGGAGGGAAAAATGGAGGGGTTCAAGGGTCGGTTTCGGCCAACTAATGGATGGGGGTTGTAGAGGGGGTTGCAGGGTTTTGAATGGTGGCTTTGGCGGCGGAAGAGGAGGCCGGAAGGCGGCGATAAGCGGCGTTACAGGTGGCTATCGAGAAGGGTGAAAACCGGGAGAAAAAGAGAAGAGGGGAGGAAGAGGGAGCTGCGGGGTGGCTCGGGTGGTGTTGGGGCGGTACAGGGAGGTAGTAGACGGCGGCAGAAGGTGGCTATGGGGGTCCAGTTCGGCGGTGTACGCGGCGGAGGGTGGCGGTGGAGCAAAAATAGGGGAAAACGGGAGAGGAAGAAAAAAGAGAGAGAAGGGAGGATCGGGGAGTAAGGGAGCTCGAAATGATGGGCAGAAAATGGGCGAAGGGGAGAAAAAAAATAGGAGGAAGGGTAGGGGAATAGAGGCTGATCGGAGGGCAGGCTTAGGGTGGCAGGGCATCGCAGGGTTGCAGGGGAAAGGAGGGAAGAAGAAGGAAAGGGGGAGAGGCATGCGGGGCTGGTTCAGGGCCGGTTTGGCTCGAAAGAGGAAGGAAAGGACGGGGTAGAGAGAGAGGGAGAGGGAGGAAGGCACGGGAGCTGCAGGGCTGAGGTTGCAGGCATGCTCGGTGGTCGGGCATGGCGGCAGGCGTGTGATGAGGACTGGTCGGGGTGATCGAAGAAGAAAGAAAGGGACGGGCGGCTGGACCGGCGCAGAAAAGGAGGGAGCCGGCCGGTCCAGGGGGAAAATTAAAAGAAGGAGGTCGGGCTGGGGAGACGGGCTGGAGCGTGCGTCAGGGAGAGAAGTGGGGAACGGGCCGAAGGCCCAACGCGCGGGGGAGAGGGTGGCAGGCCGAGGGGTCTGGCGGCCCAAAGGAGGGGGGGGGGGAAGAAAAAAAAAGAGAAGAAGGAAAAGTGTAAAAAGAGAATGGAAAAATAGTAAAATAAATTAAATTAATTTATAAAATTATAAAATTTAATATTCTTGATAATTTATTTAATTTAATAATTTAATTTATTATAATATAATATATTAGTTTAAAAAGGATAAAGTTGGTAAAATATTAGTTTGGGAATTTATTTAAATAAAAATAATATGATAATTAGCAAAATATTTATATTTAATTTATTAAATAATCTTATCCAAATTTATATACTCTAAAATCCATAAAATAATTAGAATAATTAATTTTACAAGCAAATTTTATATCAAATAAAGTTATTTATTAAAATATAGGTTTTCGAAATTTTTGGAGGATCACAATATTATTTTTAGGTATTGGTTTTGCTAATCAAACCTTGAATCTTTAATCGGGATACAGGTAAGGTTCGATTTTTGTAGGAATTAAGGTAATCGTTAAATCCCACTTAAACTCATGGATGAACGTATGCTAGCACATTATGGTTTTAATATGTTATTTGGCATGATGTATATTGTTTAATATATTATATGTAGTTACTTATATTGATTGATAAAAAGGAAAGTATGTTAGTTTATATGCTATGTATGAAAATATTGCTTAAGGAAAGAGTTTGGTTATTAATGAAAATATTGAGTACTTATCCATGTTATATTATGTTATTGTGACCATTGATGCATGAATAATATTATTGTAAGCCCTAGGGGCATTTTAGTAATATGTCTTGTGTAAGAGTGTGGCCTAATATGTGTGGGTGCTAATGAGTATTATGTTGAAATATAATAGTTGGTGGAGTTGGATAATGAGAATGGAGTACTAATATTACTATTTCATGTAGTGATGATAATTTAATAAAAGTGGTGTAATAAGGGGTAAAATGGTAATTTTGGAAGTAAAGGGGTAAAATGGTAATTTTTTAAGTAAAAGGGTATTATGGTAGTTTTGAAGATAAAGGGCAAAATGGTAATTTTATAATTAAAAGGGTATTATGGTAATTTTGGAAGTTAAGGGTAAAATGGTAACTTTAGAAGTAAAGGGGAAAATTATAATTTTGTAAGTAAAAGGGTATGGGAATTTTGGAAGTAACGGGGCAAAATGATAATTTTGTAAGTAAAAGGGGTATTATGGTAATTTTAGAAGTAAATGGCAAAATGGTAATTTTGTATTTGATCATTATAACAAAGGAGAAGGGTAATTTGGTAATTATAATAATGGAGAAGGACAATTTAGTAATTTAACCTTCTATAGAGTAGTTTGGTAATTACGATAATGAAAAAGGGCAGTTTGGTAATTATGATAATAGAGAAGGGCAATTTGGTAATTATGATAATGAAGAAGGGCAATTTGGTAATTTAACCAACTAAAGGGTAGTTTGGTAATTATGATAATTGAGAAGGGTACTTTGGTAATTATGATAATTGAGAAGGGTAATTTGGTAATTTAACCAACTAAAGGGCAATTTGGTAATTATAACAAAGGAGAAGGGCAATTAGTAATCTAACCAACCAAATGGAAATATGATAAGTGTAACAATTATGAAGGGTGATTGGTGACCTAATAAGTATGGGAGATAATTTGGTAACCCAAACCGAGTAAGGGGTAATTTGGTAATTATGCAACATGAAGGGTTATATGGTAAATTGGCAAGTAAGGAAGGGATGACTTAATAATTATACAAGTAAGGGGTAAATCAATAATTCATATCTAATATGTTGATGGGATAATGGAGTTTCGTAATAAGACTCAAGTAACACTGAATAGTAAGATAATGGTATTTGACAATTAGTAAGTATCACGAGAACGAATCCTAAATAAGAATTGGATGAGATTATGATGGCCTTAATGATTCCTTTGTGTTATCTTGGATAACCGTTTGAATAAGAAATACTTAATGATATTAGAACGATTGAAAGTGAATAAGTATCCGATTGTTATGCTTTTCTTGATCACCTTAATTAAGACACTAATACCTAAAGTGAAAGACCTTGAGATCAGGAATGGTGACTCTTCAGGGGTCGCTACCCTAAAGACGTGGTTTAGCCCACGATTATTCTGGTATTTGCTGGTGTGCCTTTGTGCCTCAGCCAGGCCCTACATCTTACTTTATCTAGCTCTACAGATCTATTTAGGGGGTATGCATACTTATGGATTAAGTGTCCTTGTCGGTAGGGTACTGAGTAGCTGTATGCACCAGTACGACTAGGGTACCTTTACGTCCCTAAGTTGGTAGTTGAAGGGTACTAAGTAGCTTGTATGCACTAGTGCGACTGGTGTACCTTCGTGTCCCAAGATCTTGATCTCCTCTCCAAGGTAAATAAATGGAATTGTTGTGCTAATTAAAAAGGGAAAACACTAATCATGAAAGTAAAAGATAAATGATCCTGGCCCAGATGAATTATGTTTATAAGTACCGGTCCACTGGATATTATAGTGGCCCAGGAGCGTGTTGCCTTGGAAGACGTTTATGAGTACCGGTCCACCGGATATAATAGTGGCCTAGGAGCGTGTTGCCCTAGATAATGCTTATATATATTCTGGTCCATTGGCTATAATAGTGGGGGATCCTGAGCTCAATAAAATCAATCGTGGATGTAAATAAATTATGGAAAATACTATCACTTATAGTGGAATACCATGTGAGTCGGGGTCAGACGGGTCCACTTGTAAATAATAGTGGCCAGGAGCATTCTACCATGGAGACTGATCCATCGGCAATAATAGTGGTCAGGAGCGTTCTGGCATGTATGTATTCCGGTCTACCGGCTATAATTGTAACACCCCCAAAATTCACTACTAAAAAATTTCGTTTTATTAAAAGAAATAGCGAAAGAAAAATATAAAATGGTGAATTTCGGGGATATTACCGCCACACTTAGTACCAGACCGGTTTACTCATACCGTTCCAGTACCAAGTGCTAAGGCTAAAGAACAAAATATCAATAGCTAGAAATTCAAACCATTTTTAAATTAGAGTAGCGCAAGTAAACATTTTATAAAAATAGATTCCACAAATGGTGGTTAAAGGAACAAGGAATACATTTAAACTAGAAAGTAAAGGCAAAAGGGAGAACCTTAAAAGTCCAGATAATCCTTACGCTCTTTTCCGTTACTCACTTGAATAGTACCTGAAAAGACCTGCAAGGGACACTGCCCATTTAATAGGCAGGGACCCCACGAATGGAACCCTTTAGTATTATGGTACTGAGTAACCCTTTAAAATACACTTAAAAGCAAGCGCGCAATGTAACACATGATTTACTGCTATATCTATACATAACGATAGGTGTAAACATAATATTCAGACCCGTATATTCACATAAGTCAATCGGATATTAATGGTGCATAGGTAATATTCAAGTCAACCAAATGTTAATAGGCCATCATGAACAATCGATACTTTTAGGGCCTTAAGGCCATTAGTCCATCATTAATCAATCATCTCGGATTATAAATGTCCATGTGAGTGCGGGAACCCCACTATTATAGCTGGTGGAACGATCATGCAAGGCAAAATGCTCCTGGCCACTATTATTCGCCGGTGGATCAGTCATGTAGGGCAAAACGCTCCTGGCCACTATTATTTGCCGGTGGACCGGTCTGGCCCTGACTCACAAGGTGTTCCACTATAAGTAATTATTGTATTTCCCATGTCTTATCGTTTTTACGTTTGGTTTGTTGAGCACGAAATCTCCACTATTATACCCGGTGGAACGGTCATGCAGGGTAAAATGCACATGGCCACTATTATTCGCCGGTTGACCGATCTGGGTCCGGTTCAACATCTTCCTCTTTAAGTGATTAGTTTCTTATCGTGTCTTATTCGAAAGTATTTCACCCTTGACATGCATGGCTAACTATATCCACACTTATCCTCCTAGGAGGGCCCATCCCATATCTTGAGGCTTCTGGACCTCCTAACTCGCCCCGACATCCTTCCCTTAATCCACTTTCTCACACCGGAAGCCCAACTCCTATGTGTGCGAGTTAAAGCCCACCACCTTATACCCCAAGGTCAACTCATCGCCTTACCCTAGGGCTTTCTCTAGAAACCCTAATTTGGGCCTATGTGGCTCATCCTCACACCACCGAAACTATTTAACACCCCACACGTCATGACCCTTAGATTCAACTCTCACTTCATACCCCACTCATTCTCATTTATTTTTATTATTTTCTTTTTCCACCTTCTCACATTAGGGTTCCTCCTAAACCCTTGTTCCTCCCATGCAATCCTAGTTTCTCCCACTCTTTCATTTTACTTATGCCCCCTCTCTTTTTCACCACTCAAGGATCATGGACTATTTAGGTCATTTTTTCCTACGTTAGCCAACTTACTTCCCCTTGGTTATCTTATTCTCCCATTTTTCTTTTTCATGCCTTTCACCCCATATCCTGCTATTGAACATCCTAGCATGCATGTCTTAGAGGGTCACATCATATAACATCGTAAACACAACATATATAATCATCATTCACATGCCATAAGGAAGTTACATGAGCATACATTCACTCAAAGTTGTGCTATGATGGTTAATCATTAAGCATAAAGTACACAATATGGTATAATACATGGCACACATGGCACGTAACCCACACATAGTTGATCTTAGCCACATCCCTGCTCGATTTAGGTTACCGAACCATCTCCCACACACTTATTAGGCCACTAATCACTCTTCGTAATTGTTACACTTAATGTATTTCCCATTTGGTCGGTTAGATTACCAATTTGCCCATTTCCTTTATTATAATTAACAAATTGTCATTTAGTTGGTCAAATTACCAAATTACCCTTTAGTTATTTAAATTACCAAATTACCCTTCTCTATTATCATAATTACCAAGTTACTCCTTTCCAATTTTCACTTTACCCCTTTTATTTACAAAATTACCATTTTGCCATTTTACTTTTAAATTCACCATTCACCCCCCTTAACTTCCAAAATTTACCATAACACCCTTTATTCAAAAAATTACCATTTTACCATTTAATTACAAAATTACCATTTTGACCTTTAATTATGATATTACTATTTTTCCCTTTAATTACAAAATTACTAATTTACCCTTTATTCACAAAATTACCATTTTGCCCATTTACTTCCAAAATTACCGTTTTGCCCTTGAATTACAAGATTACCATTTTACCCTTTAATTACAAAATTACCATTACCTTTAATTATGAAATTACCATTTTTCCCTTGAATTATAACATTACCATTTTACCCTTTAATTACAAAATTACCATTTTACCCTTTACTCCCAAAATTACCATAATACCCCTTTACTTGTAAAATTAACATTTTGTCATTTACTTATAAAATTACCATTTTTTCATTTACCTCCAAAATTATCATGTTTCCCCTTTACTTATAAAATTACCATTTGCCATAAAATTACCATTTTACCCTTTTACTTAGAAAATTTATCATTTTACCCTTTTCTTCCAAAATTACCATCTTGTCCCCTTATTACACCACTTTTATTAGATTAACATTACTACATTGAATAATAATATTAACACTCCCTTAACAATTTCAAACTCCACCAACTATTATATTTTAATATAATACTTATTAGCACCCACACATATTAGGCCACATTCTTACACAAGAAATATTACTAAAATGCCCCTAGGGCTCACAATAATATTATTCAAGCATAAATGGTCACAATAACATAATATGACATGGATAAATACTTTAACACTTTCATTAATAATCAAGTTCTTCCCTTAGACAACATTTACTCACATAACACATAAAAGAGCATACTTTCCTTTTCATTAAACAATACAAGCAAACATATAAATTATACTAACAACCATATATCAAACATAATAACATATTAAAAATCCTAATGTGCAAACATGTGTTTATCTATGCGTTTAAGTGGGGTTTAATGATTACCTTAATTCCCAAAAAATTGAATCTTACCGATATTTTGGTTAAAGATTCAAGCTTTGATTAGTAAAACCAATACCTAAAAATAATATCAATATTTATTATATTAGAAATAAGAAAATCAAAGCATAAGAATTTATAAATTTTACTTAAGGAGATAATTAATTTAAATATTATCATATCTTAAAATTATTAATAAAAATGGCCAATAAATGCAGCAACTCATGCTGCTTATGCAGCTCATCGCTGCATGCAAAATAAAAAGAGGAAGGCTTGAAGAAGGGGTGAAAGGAAGGAAAATTGGTTATTTTCGGGTTAGTGGTTTGGGGTTAGGAAAGAAGATAGATGGGGAGGTATGGAGGCAAGGGAAGGGTGTAGGAGTGAAGAGGGGGTGTAGGTGGAGGCTGGGGATGGGTTTTCTGCGGCTAATGGCGGAGGAGGCGGCGGCGGCGAGGTGGTGAAGTGGGCTGCATGAGGGGATTGGGCTGAGAGGGAAGGAAAAGATAGGGGAAAAGTGGAGGGGTTCAGGGGCTGTTTTTGACCAAAGCAGTCGTGGGGGTGGTAGAGGAGGTTTTAGGGAGGAGATTGGTGGTTTGGGTGGCGGCAAAGGCTACGAAAAGGCGGCGGACGAAGGGGTTGCAGGTGGGTTGCCGATAAGGGAGAAAAATGGGGGGGGGGGAGGAAAGAACAGGGGAGGAAGGTGGAGTTGCGGGGTGGCTTGGACGGTGTTGTGGTGGTGTTGGGCGGGAGTAGAGGCGTGCAGAAGGTGGTTTAGGTGGTTGATAAGGCAGTTGCACCGGCGGAGGGCGGCGATGGTGCACAAAATGAGGATGAAAATGGAAGAAGAAGAAGAAGAAGAAAAGGAGAAAAAGGGATCGAGAAAGGGGGAGGCTCGAAAATAATGGGGCAGGAAAGGGCTTGTGAGGAGAAGAAAAAGAAGAGGGAGGATAGGGGTGCAGCTGGCCGGTTGGTGGCAGTGTGTAGGGTGGCAGGGAGGGGAGACAAAGAGGGGGAAAAAACAGGGTGTGAGGGCTGGTTTGTAGGGCTGGCTAGGTTCGAAAAGGGGAAGAAAATGACGGGAGAGAGGGCTGCAATGGTGGTAGCGAGGGGTTGCAGGCGTCTCGGTGGTCGGGCATGGCGTCGAAACATGCAGCTGGTCGGGCGTAGAGGTCGAAGAAGAAAGAAAGAAGATAGAGGGAGGGAGAGCAGACCGACATAGGGGAAAGAAAAAAGAATGTGGGTCGGCCGGTCCAGGGTGAAGGGAAGGAAAGAAGAAAAAAAAAGAGGGGGTCTAGGCTGGGTCAAGGTGCGCGAGAGAGAGGAGGGGAAAGAGAGGGAGAGGGAAGATGGGTCAGCGGCCCAAGCGTAGGGGGAGAGGGGAGAGGGAAGAGGATGGCCTGGTGGCCCAAAGCCAGGAAAAAGGAAAAGAAAGAAAGAAGGAAAAGGAGGGAAAAGGAGAAAGAAAAGAAAAAAAGGAAAGTAGGAAAATGGGAAATTTTAAAATAATTGAATTTATAAAATAATAGGATGTAATATTTTTGATAATAAATTTATTTAATAATTTAATTTAATATAATTAAATATACGGGTTTAAAAAAAGGATAATTTTAGTAAAATATTGGTTTGATAAAAATTATTTCAATAAAAAGAGTATGATAGACTAACAAGATTTTTATTTTAATTTATTAATTATTCCTATCCACTTTTATATGCTCAAAAATACATAAAATAATTAAACTAAATAAGTTTAAAAGCTAATTTATTTCAAATGAAAGCTATTTATTAAATTATAGGTTTTCTAAAATTTTGGGGGATTACAATAATAGTGGGGTTCTCGCACTCACATGGATATATAATTCGAGAGATGATTAAATAATGATTAACTAATGGCTTAAGGCTCAGAAGTATGGATTGTACATTGCGACTTATTACAATTTGATGGACTTGTTAACCATGTGAATGTTATGTATGCATATCTCATCATATATGTATATAGTTTTGTATCATGTGTTGCATTGCTGGCCTGCTTTTAAGTGTATTTTAAAGGGTTACTCAGTACCATAGTACTGAAGGATTCCATTCATGGGGACCCTGCCTATTCAATGGGCAGTGTCCCTTGTAGATCCTTTTCGGGTGCTATTCAAGTGGGCAACGGAAAAAAGCGTAAGGAATTATTCGGACCTTTAGGGTTTCCTTCTTTCTCTTTTAAATTCCTAGTTAAAATGTAATCCTTATTCTTGTAACCACCATTGGTGGATTATATTATTGTAAATTGTTATTTACACTACTCTGATTTAAATATGGTTTGAGTTTCTCGTAAATTGTATTTTACTCTTTCAGCGTTAGCACTTGGTTATGAATTCCTCACATCTTAGAGGTAGATACTGATATTAAAATCAACTACTCTAATCTATTAAAATCAACTACTCTAATAAACAACTCTAATAGTCTATGTTATCAAACAATTTTTACATGCCATTTTAAGGGCTAAAAAAGCCTTAGAAAAGGTTTCACTCATAAAAGAAAAGACTCAATTACAAGATTTTCCTACAAGAAGGGTACCCTTGACTCTATTCCTTACAGGAATAGTCAGGGCAGCGAGGAACAACAACAACAACAAAAACAACAAGAACTACTAGTAAAGACACCCCTTACTCTATTCCCTAATGGGAATAGACGGGGTAGCAAGCAACATCAAGAGCTACAGGCAAGGTCAGCCCCGTACTCCATTCCTTGAAGCAAGGAATGCGGGGCCGAGCAACTACATTAACTCAGAACTTGAAACTCCCGCTAAGGTAAGCCCCTTACTCCATTCTCCTCCTTGCAGGAGGGAATGGCGGGGCATATCTGATTATTTGCTTATTTGGTGTATCATGCATTCAAGGGTGTTAAATCCTAGTAAGGTAGAGCCCTTACCCCATTCCTTGAAGGAAGGAATGGCGGGCTCAGAGGGCTGCATATTGAGTCACTCCCTCACTCTCTCATGTCCTGCCCCCCTAACGCTTTTTGGGCTATCGGGGGGACTGGCAGGAGTTCGTTCACTCACTCCCACTAGAGATAGAGGAGTGTTGTCCTCTTGCATGATTCGAAGTCACTACGAAAGGGTCGGTCAATTCGTTGAAATTGTTCGTTTGGAAATTTCCCGAAAAGCTAATCATAGGTTCTTCTCTCCATCGGAACAACAGGGTCGTTATGCTCAATGGATCTCTTATAAGATCCTTTATTTACAACAGAATGGTATATAAGTCAACAGATCTCAATAAATACAATCATTTTCAGATGTAATTGAAGTTAAAGAGGGAAGATTTTGTGAGACTCTGCTTGGCAAACTAGTCGATTATTCAGGGCGTTCCGTCATTGTCGTAGGCCCTTCACTTTCATTACATCGATGTGGATTGCCTCGGTCTTAAGAACCTGACTCAAAAGAGAAAAGAAGACCGGATTCAAAGAGATATCTGTAACACCCCAAAATTCACTACTTTTTTTTTTTGGAAAAGCGGAAGCAATTAAAATAGAAACACTTAAAACCTGTGAATTCTGGGAATATTACCGCCACACTTAGTACCAGACCAGTTCTCTCCGACCATTCCAGTACCAAGTGCTAAGGCTAAAGAAAAGATTTACGTTAAATTCAAATTAACAATTCATAAAAAGGATTCGAAAGATCATACAACAAAATCAGAGTACGCATAAATGTTTATTAACACTTGTAACTTCCAAATAGAAATACATTTAAACAAGATAAAACCCGATGGGTCAAATTCCGGATTGCCTACTCATTCAAGTCAGGCCTGCCACCCCAAAACAGTCTCTGATCTTAAACCTGCACAAGAGGTCTGCTCCCCACCATCGGTGGATCATCACAGGACCCATCAACCAAGGTAGTATCAGTACGGGTCCAGTACTGAGTAAGGTGACTTGATCGCTAAGGCCAACACATAAACACATAAGCCATGCAGAAAAATAGAAGAACACAATCATAAATGCATATGATCAACCAGGTAAAAGTACGAAGGCCCAGTTGTAGACTGGATTAATTTTTAAATTAATCTCTGATCAGAATTCATTTCACACCATACTTTTTATCAAGTCCATACGAGTACGGGAACCCCACTATTTTAGCCGGTGGATCGGTCGCAAGGGTAACATACCCTGCCACTATTTTAGCCGGTGGATCGGTCGCGAGGGTAACATACCCTGCCACTATTATATGCCGGTGGATCGGTCTGGCCCCTTCTCGCACGGTGTTCCACTGTAAGTAATTAGTATCTTTCCCATGTCTTAGCAACTATAAGGTTTGATTTTGTTGAGCTCGGGATCCCCCACTATTATTGCCAGTGGATCGGTCGCGAGGGAAATATTCCCTGCCACTATTAAGCCGGTGGATCGATCTCCAGGTTACCGCAGTACCTGGCCACTATTATGCCGGTGGATCGGTCTGGGCCCGGCTCAACATCTTTCACTTTACGTGATTAATATCTTAAGTATCTTATTCAAAGACTTACACCATAGGCATGCACGAATCATAAATCATAATTTCCATATTCATCATCATACTTATTCACCAAGCCCACATGTGCTACCACCAAACCCTAGACATGCTTGAATCGCTCCCTTTACACTTATCCTCCAATTCTACTTCACATCTCACTCTAGGGTTTTATCCCGAAACCCTAATTTAGGCCTTAACATCTCCTCTTACTCCACCTCACATCACCCAAATTATTTTAACCCTCCACACATCACAAATTAACGATTCCATTCTCATGATTACACCTTAATTACCAAAATACATGATACAACAAAAACCTTAAGCAGCCACACCAAACCTTAATCAACCACCACAAGCCATAATTAACCACTCCAACCCTTATCTAACCATAACAACTATAATTAGCCATTCCAAACCTTAATTAACCACGACAATTCACAATTAGCCACTCCAAACCCTAGCTTTGTCTTCTACGTACCCAAATAATGTCCACGTATTATTTTCCATCCAAAGTGTTTAACTACCCAAACAACGCTTTCATTACCTTCCTTACATCCCAAATTAACTTTTCATATGTAAATTTTACTCCCATGCAGACTTTACACATCCCATGCAACCATTCGAACTTTTCATGCAAACCCTAAATTCCATGCAATCATTAACTCCCATGCAAAACCCTAACTCCACCACGCAACCCTAATACCACCACACAAGTCCCAAGATTCCGTCATACAATACCATAAATTCAATCCAACCAAAACCAAAGATTCACCCATACCAAACCCTAAATTCAAACCATAAAGATTCTTCCATACCAAACCCTAAATTCAAGCCATAAAGATTCTTCCACATAAAATCATAAATTAGAATCTCCCAAGGAAAACTATAAATTGAATTTCCCCAAGCAAATCATAAATTAGATTCCCCCATATGATATCATAAATTACATTTTCCCAAATAACATCATGAATTAGATTCTCCCAAACAAATTATAAATTAACTCTCCCAATCAAATCATAACTTAAATTATCCCATATAATATTATAAATTACATTCTCCCAAATAACATCGTAAACTAAATTCTCCCAAATAAATTATAAATTAACTCTCCCAATCAAATCATAACTTAAATTCTCCCATATAATATTATAAATTACATTCTCCCAAATAACATCATAAACTAAATTCTCCCAAAGAAACCATAATTTAATTCTCTCAATAAACCATAAATTAAATTCTCCCATATAATATCATAACTTAAATTCTCCCAAATAGCATCATAAACTAGATTATTCCTTATAAAACCATAAAATTTAGGTCAACTCACTCCCCTTAGTCAACTTCGTTCCCCATCCTCCTTTTTCATCCTTTCTTCCACACAAACCACATCGACTTCCTCTCATGCATGTCTTATAGGGACACAACACAAATTATCATACATAAATAATACAAATGCCATACAAAACATACTTCAAATCCAAGTCATACCGCATATAAAATATTTAATAATAATAAACATTAGATACATAACATGCGAAACACATAATACACGTAAGCACTTAAAAGGCCTTAGCACTCCTTACCTAAAACGTCACCGGTCTTGATGCACACTCCTATTCCACTTGAGGGATTTGACTGGGCTCGCCTATTATGGGGAAGAAATACTAGGATTAGCTTCCTTCCTATACTACTATTAGTTTCTAATTTATCTTAAGTCTTGATTCTTAATTAATTGTGCCCAAAACCACTAAAACATTAATACATACTATTATAATTTAAAGTAAAAAGGTGATATAAGGGTTTCTACCCTTTACCGAAATAAAGTTAGTAAAGGTAATAATAATAATAATATTTATTATAATAATAATTTTAATAATAACAAATTATTACTAATAGTAGTAATATTAATAGAAAACTTAATAATAATAATAATCTGAGCCTTAAATTTACAAAGTGGATTTCGAAACCTCCCCATTTAATGATAATACTATTTGAAATGTAAAAAGATATTAATATTATACATATACTTATTATATAAAGTTAATATGGTTAATAATAATAAGATAATTAGTAATAATGTTAAAAATGCTAAAAATAATAATAAAAGGCAAAACTATGAGACTTAATTAAAATTTTAGGTTTCTAATTCTCCTGAAATAATTGTAGTATCAAATAACTAATTATACTAACAATAATAATATTAATTATATTATTAATAATATTATTAAACATGTAATAATTACATTAAATAGGCAAAATTCGAGAATAATAATTTATCTTCTCAATAATACTCCCAGACCTGTCAACCAAGTTTAGAAATTAAAATAAAGTTGATAACAACAACAATAATAATTATAATAATAATAATTAAACTCGAATTAGCATTAAAAATTAGAATAAAAGTATAATAATTACCAATAAATCGAAAGTAAGTATTTAAAAGTTCTAGGGTTTCACCTTGAGTTGGAGGGTATTGGTGGCACCGACAGTGGTTCCCGGAGGTGGCCGGAAAAGTGGTCTAAGAGGGGTGAAAATGAAGAAAAAGAGGGAAGGGGAAAGGAGAAAAATAAAATAAGCTTATGGTTCGGTGGAGGAGACTTATAAGGAGATATTGGGTGGTTTAAAGGGTGGTAGAAGTGGCGAATGTGGCGGCGGATGGTGGCTTAAGGTTTCGGGGTAAAAATTCTGGCTAAATGGATAAAAAACTTTGCACGGTTATGGAGGCCTGTGCAAGAAGAATCGAAGGTTGAGAATTGTTTAGTTAGATAGATGGAGTTGCAGGGAAGAGATTGGTAGTAAGAGGAGGTGTTGAAGTTGGCCGGGGAAGGAGATAATGGCGTCTGATGGGGCGGTGGCTGGGTTTCTTACTTAGGGTTTCGGGAAAGAAAAAACTTCAAAATCATCCACGACTGGGCTATTTATAGACTTTAGATGGGTTATTAGGGTTTTGGAGGTCGGAGGGATGATATTTATTGCTAGGGTTTTGGCGGCCGGTGATAGAAATCGACCGGCATAAGTTTGGGACGGGGTCGAACCTTCGCGAAGCCAGAGAGAGAATGAGCGAGAGTTAGGGGTAATTGATTATTCCAAGATAATGTGCGAGCCGGGAGGAAGAAAATAAGGGTGAATCGGCCGGTCAAGTTCCACATAGCCGTCGCCGCCATTATCGGGCGCAGGAGTTGCAGCGGCGGCGACGTCGGGGAAGAAGAAGGGAGGAGATGGGGGGCTGGTCCGGTTCGCGGGGGAAAAAAGAAAGAAAAAGGGAGGGAGACCGGGCGGTCGACGCGGTTCGAAGGATTATTAAACGCAACGCGGCGTTTTCGTGAGGAACGACAAAGAACGCGACGCAGCGTAGGACGGTAAGGACGTCGGTCGCGCGGGCTGGCTCATTAACCAACACGACGAGTTTTGGTGAAAAAAAAAATTAAAATGCGGTGCGGAAAAAGATAGGGAAGCAGGCCACCTCGCAGGTTGGGCCGCTGGGCTGGCCTAGTTCAGAGAGGAGAAAAAGAAAAAAGAAAAGAAGAAGAAAGAAAAAGAAAGAAAGAAAAAGGAAAAGGAAAAGGGGAAAAAGGAAAAATAATGGTTTGGGATAATTAAATTAATTAGAATATTTGGGATATTTAAAAATAATAATATTTAAATCCCTTTTTAGGCTAAATTATGATTTTTAAAAGATTTTCTATAAATTCCATTTTAATTAGCAAAACACCTTAAATTTCTCCAATTAATTTATTTATAATATTATTATTAATTTAAAACTATTTTCTCATTCTTATTTCAAATAAAATAATTAATTTAATTAATTTCTAAAATAAAATCCTTATCAGTTAAAATACCAAAATTCCACCTATTTAAAACACTTATAAATTTATTCTAGATTTTCCCTAATTAATTCTCTTTTTATTTTAATAAAAATAATTTATTAAATTAAATCTTTCTAATAAAATCTCATTTAAATATACTTTATAAAATTAGAAAATTTCGGGGCATTTCAATATCACTTTCGACGATTGAACTTTTTATATCCAGATTGGAACTGGACTTGCCCTTTCTTTGAATGCTGCTTTGGATCCTGCTTAGGGCCAGCTTTCACTTTCATATCAGGAGTTCGACCTCGTAAAAAATACTTTTTTTGTGGATATCAAACCTTAGGGCATTACTCAGAGAAAGACAAAACTCTACTTCTAATAGGCCATGAACTAGATTAGAATCATTCTCAACGAGTCCATAAGAAGTGATCCCATTTTGTTCATCGGGTCCGGGTAGAGACCAAAGATCTTGAGCGACCGATCCGGCAGAACAACTCAAAAGATAAATAAGTATCGTGAATTTCTTCATGTTCGTTCCAAGTTCGAAGTACCATTTGTACAAATAAGAATCCCCTTCGTTACATGATTTCTTCTTCATATAGATAGATATAGGATCTATAGGGCAATTACTTAGAAGTACACTTTGTGCAACAGCCCTTCCTATCTGATAGAAAAGCTTGGCGGAATTGCCACATATGAAATTGAGCACAATTTTGCAAAGAAATAGAAAGGAGGAGAGAAGAAAGAGAGAGAAAGGCTTTTGTATATAATTTTTATATTTCCTCAAAGTTGAAATCGCCATGCCGGTACGACTGAATATGCGTTAGAAAGGTCAATCCCTCCCCTACGAAAAATGAAAGTTGTATGGATTCAAAAAGGTTTTCCTCTTCTCCGTCTGTCTTTCCTTTCTCTCTCTTCAAACTACTCTGTCAACAGCCAATCAAGAAAAAACAGCTATTCATTTATGGACCACCTAGCAAACAACAAACTAGCATCTTCCACTTCCTCCAAAAGTACTCAGGATATACTATGCCAGCTCCAGAGCGAACGGCCATCCTCTTTTGAGAAATATATGGTCTGGAAAACTCCACATTGTTCACAAAATTTTTTGTCTTCTTATAAAACTCTTTAACCCCCGAATTTTGAGTATCCTCCTTTCACTGAAAAAAAAAGTCCTAGGCAGAGATACAGCAGGACCAGGAGTCGGGTGAATTCAATGATAGACACCTATTGGCATTCCATCCTTCTTTTAAAACAAAGTTCTTTTTTCTTCTTTGTTTTCGGATCAAAAAGAAACTTTGGGGAAATCCAATTCTGGATTTCGGGCCTCCCTACTGAGAAAGGGCACAGAAAAAAATTAATCTATTCTGAGAAGCCATGAGCTAATTCTATAACTCAACTGAAATAGATCTTAAATGAGTAAATATTCGCCCGCGAAAGTTTATTCTGTATTTGGATTCTTAAAACGAACCTTTAGGCAATCTCATACCAGAAAATAAAAAACAAAAAGAACCTTTTCCCGGAACGCGATTGATTTCTAAGATCACGTCCACCTTTAGGCCTTTTATTATTTAGTCCCAGTAAAGCCCCTAGACGGCGTATTTTTTTGAAACGAGGCCCTCGAAAGAAAAAGGATATGTAAATGACCTAGCACGACAAAGCACTCTCCAAGGGCATGGAATGTCTAATTTTTCAGTCAGAATCTCGACAGTAATGTCTGTCTTAGATTCTCTGGTCGAAATACGGGAAAACTTCCAAAGCATACGGCTTTCTGGATATAGAATGGTAAGAGTGAACCGGTTTGGTACTAAGTGTGGCGGTAATATCCCTAGAATTCACAATTTTATTATTTTGCTTAAGCTAACTCTTTTAAATAAAATTTAAATTTTTCAGTAGTGAATTTTTGGGGTGTTACACAGACCCAACCCGTCAGACCCGTTTAATATATATATATGTGTGTGTGTGTGTGTGTGTGTGTGTGTGTGTACATATATAAATACATACTAATATTATGTTTGTCATTATTGTCGTAATCTTATTTGAGCTCCTTATTTATTTATTTTTTAATTCTATTTTTGTATATTTACTTTATAAGTAATATATACAATTTTGTACTCTAAAAGCATTAAAACACTATTTAAAAAGTTAACGTAACTATTTTAATATATTTATTTTTCACTTGGAGGATTTTGTTTAACAAAAAATACATATTAAGTTATATAAAATATAAATGTATTTGTATTTACATAGATTATTAATTATTATTTTTAAATAATCGGACCCATTTAGGACTCGTTTAGGACATGTTTACCTGCTAGATCCGATGGATTTAGGTCTGGGTTTGAATTTTTAAGACTCGACGGGTCTGGGTCGTATTTGGGTCTAGGTAATATAAACGGGTCTAGGTCTGGGTCTGGGTCTGGGTCTGGCTGGACCTGACCCAGACTCGACCCATTGTTATCCCTAGTTGGGATGGTTGGTGGTGGAGAAATTATGTAGGATTGAGGGAGTAGCATAGATAGATCACACTACATGGAAGGATTGTGTATGGGAAGGTGACACACGAGGGGTCAGACAATGTGAACGCATATGCTAGGAGATGGTGGTTGTGTAGATGGGCGACATTGGAAGGGGGCAACATCATGGGGAGGTGATGTTGTTCGGTAGGGGATGTGTGGTGAGGTGAGGTAGAGAAGGTGATGGGCAATAAAGAAGATGGTAGTGTCACTGGGCAAGTTTGTGAATGGACATGTACGGGTTGGTAGGTGAAGGGGTGACGGTGGAGGTGCATAAGGAAGCTAGAAACAAGGTAAGGGAGCAAGTTTAGTTGACGCTAGGAGATAGTGGATGTGGCAGAGAAGGTAAGAATGGTGAGGATGTAATTGTGGTTGTTGGTGATGCTTGATGATAGAGGAGGCCACAAAGGTGGTGGTGGCTTGATAAATATGGTGTTTGTTGTTGTTGTGATGGTGGAAAAGGGTGAGGATGTTGCTCAAGAGGACCACGGTTGTGCAAATTATGGTGTAAGACTGTGCAAAAAAGGGTACACGGTCATGTGAGAGGGGGTTTCACAGCGGGGAATAATGGTGGAGTAGGGGGTGTTGCACAAAATAGTGGATAGTGGGGAGGTTGGGTTTGCTTGTGTTGGTTCAAAAGAAATACCACAAGCAGGGGGTTGGCCGAGGGAGGAGAACTAATAAACGAAGTTGGTCAATCAGGGTAAGGGAAAAGGAATAAGAAGAAGGGATGAAGAAGAAAGGAAGGGAGTTGGCAGCCAGGGCTATAGAGTTGGGTTAAACTAAAATAAGAAGGGAGGAGTAGTGGAGCATATAAGTTGGTCGAGGGGAAAGGATCGGCAGAAATGGGCCTGGCATGGGTGGGTGGGCAGTGTGAAAAATGGAGGGAGACGAGGGGGATTGTTTGGTGGAAGGAAAAGCTATCAAAACAGAGTGGGCTGGTGTGAGAGAAAGAGAGAGAGGAGTGGATTAGGGATTAGACTAGGCTTGATAGATTACGACTTATTTTTTAGTTTTAGGTTTAGTTGGGTTAGGTTAGGGTATCCGATTAGAAAAAATAAATTAGAAAAAAAATCAGTTAAATGTGGATTTAATCAAAAGGAAAAAATAAAAAATAATAATTAAAGTAATTTATTTAAGAATTTATTTGGTTTGTAGGTCAATGATTAACAAAAAAATATTTAAGCTAATGTTTTAGGATTAATTTTTTGAATAAAATACTCAATGCCAAAGGTTACAAAATCTTGGGGTGTTACATGGGGGTTCCTTAAAGTGGGAAGAGAGGTTGATTATTGAGAAAATGTAGAATATGGGTGGTTACCATTTACCAACAAATGGAGAAATGGACTCAAAATGAGATATTAAGTCAAATCGAAATACCCAAACTGAACTTGAAGCCATACCCAAATAATTTTCTCGTAGTTACCAACATATTTGATAATGAAGGAGAGAGATGCAATTTGTTATTGTCAATCTGTCTTAGTTCCATGTTCATTGGTCTTCTTCCTCTTTGGTGGTAGAGAATATGGGAAGAGCAAGAGAATTTCTAAAGTTTTAATGGTAAATTGGATTGAAAATTGAATTGTTAGCAGCATTTGGGAATATATGGGGCGTTGAATGCTTCGTGTCAAGAATAAACTCGAATCACATCTATTAAGCATTGGTATTATCTTTCATAAGATCCATTCAACTCAATAATCTATTCTTAATTCCACTGCCTACTTTTGTTGTTTTCTCCTATTTTTTATGATGGAAACATGATATTCTTTTGGTGGACAAATCCAAAAATCATAGGACTTGCTTATCTTGAAGTTAAAGATTTTCAAATGTACCGATTAATGGTGTTTCATTATTGTTGAATGTTACAATTACCACCACAACCAAACTTCCTAAACATCATCGATTACGTTAGAATGGTTTAATGGTGTCCTTAACTACTAAAAAATACATTTTAATTAGCTAATGGCTATCACTAGTTTGTAATTATGTTGTCCTAAATTACCAACCATTATCGATGGATTGATTCTCCATTCCTAAATAAACCCCAACATGTTGCATGACAAATAACAACCAACACATAATACTAACCGTTCTTCCTACTCTTGTACCTTTCTGTCAGCTGTTCTTTCAATTTTCTATTCTCCACATCTATCTTTCTCGGTTCTCATATTCTACGACTAAAGATTTTTAATTTCTACCAAATCAACTTATTAAAAGATTAATTCAGTTTATTTATTTAATTAAATGAATTGAACTAAAATTTTATTTTAATTTCATTTATTAAATTAGGTTTAATCACGAATATATTTGGTTTGACTGATGTTTTACGATCATATAAGTATTAGACGTCCGAGACCGAGTCCTTTTTCTTTCACAATGGTTCATCGACTACGAGATCCAATATTCCAACGTTGATGAGGCCCAATGAAACGTCACTGAAAGCAAGAACTGAGTGATGACTGAGGAGGAGGCGTGTAAAAAGAATTGGAAGGTGGCCAGGTAGATAGGTAGGTAAGAGCAATGGAAGGCAGAACCACCACGTACGCGTGGAAGATGAGACGGGCAATGACTGCACATAGCCTCCCTCGTGCTCCTCCTGTTTCTCTCCTACTCATCCTACTCTCGCTACCTTTCTATCCCACACACATCACATACAGACGCCCGTAATAAATAATCAGAATTACGTAACTCCCCCCTCTTTCCTGGCCGGCCCCCTTCAGTCCGTCTTCCCACATGCTCCTGCCAAACTCTTCATCCTCACCGTATCTCTTTATTTACTATTCTCCTCAACATCTTCGTGTAAAGTACCCCCCTTCCTTCTTTCATATAGTCAGAAAATCAAATAACATATCCCCCCCCCCCACACACACACAACAACAACACACTCCCAACACCAGAAACCACCAAAACTTCCTTCCTGAAGAATGGCAATGTCCACTATTGAAATCCAACCACAACTCCAACAAACAGAACACTCCCCTCTCATTGATCCCACGGCATCCAAAACAGTACCTGCAATCAAATCCCAACCTTCAAAAGCAGAGCAGGAGCATCATATCTTCAAATCAAAATTGCCTCCAATACAAATTCCAAATCACCTCCCACTCCACACATACTGCTTCGAAAATCTACGCGAAGTCCATGACCAACCATGTCTCATCATTGGATCTACCGGAAAAATCTACTCTTTCTCCGAAACCCATCTCATTTCCCAGAAAACTGGCGCCGGATTATCCAAACTGGGCATAAAAAAAGGGGATGTGATTATGCTTCTACTCCAAAACTGTGCTGAATTTGTTTTTGCGTTCATGGGCGCCTCCATGATCGGCGCTGTTATAACCACCGCGAATCCGTACGGTACTTCAGCTGATATCTTCAAACAATTCAGATCATCAAACGCGAAAATCATCATCACTCAGTCCTCTTACATCGATAAACTCAAAGAAAGAGGAGAGTCTTGCCCCAAATTAGGAGGGGATTTTACTGTCATCACCATCGATGACCCACCACCGCCACATGGTGAAAACTGCCTCCATTTCTCTGCCGTTTCAGAGTCCGCTCTCGAAGACGAAATCCCATCAGTTTCAATCGACCCAAACGACCCGGTTGCCCTTCCATTTTCCTCCGGCACAACCGGTCTCCCGAAAGGAGCGATATTAACTCACAAGAGCATAATCACGAGCATAGCCCAACAGGTCGATGGAGAAAACCCGAATCTCTACTTGAAAAAGAATGAGGATGTCGTGTTGTGTCTTCTTCCGTTGTTTCACGTCTACTCTTTGAATTCCGTTCTTCTTTGTTCGCTAAGGGCAGGCTGCGGGATCCTGATTATGCCCAAGTTTGAGATCGGGACTTTGTTGGAGATGATCGAGAGGTACAGGGTCTCTGTGGCGGCGGTTGTGCCGCCGTTGGTATTAGCGTTGGCGAAGAATCCGATGGTGGAGAAGTACGATCTGAGCTCTATACGTGCCGTGTTGTCCGGAGCGGCGCCGCTGGGGAAAGAGCTGGAGGATGCGCTCCGCCGTAGAGTTCCTCAAGCTGTCTTGGGACAGGTGAGTAATGAATGAACCGTTAGTTGGGCGCTGGGTGTCATTTTCCTTCACGCTCTTTGTTTGAAGGAATAGACAATTCGTGGGACTAAATGCTTTTTCATGATTTTTCATTTCCTCAGTATATGGCTGAAATAGAAAAATTAGGCATAACACATCGGATTCAGATAGCGTATGCTAATGCTACCCACCGACATTGCCATTTTAAAAAAATAAATAAATCAATGACGTATGAAATTAAAAACCAGAAGGCACACCTGGTGGGACTCGAACCCACAATCGTCTGATTAGAAGTCAGACGCCTTATCCATTAGGCCACAGGTGCCTTTGACCTGGCTTGTTAATTAATCTCAAAAAGAAACAATCTGATAAATCTCCTCTCTTAACCAATATACTGAAATATTAAAAAATCTAGACCCAAAAAAAGTAAACTCAAAATTTCGCTCTTCCTTTTGTCAAAATAATAATGATAATAAAATCCTATGGCCACGCACGATTGAAATATGATATACATATACTACGTGGAACATTTGCCTAATTGCTTCTCGTCTTAATGGCTAATAATGCAGGGCTACGGGATGACAGAGGCCGGGCCAGTGATAGCTATGTGCCTGGGCTTTGCGAAGGAACCGTTTCCAACAAAGCCAGGCTCATGTGGCACGGTGGTGAGGAATGCTGAGATGAAAGTTATTGATCCTGAAACCGGTAGCTCCCTTGGATACAACCAGTCCGGTGAAATCTGCATTCGTGGTGACCAAATAATGAAAGGTTAGGTCAGCTAGCCCAAGTCTTAATTTGGTCCGTCGCATATTCATTAGCTCGCTGCTTGATTAAACCGTAGACAGACCCAACATGAATCTTGTTAGTAATAGGATATTCTACATTTTATCAACAAAGTTACTTTACTAATAAATTTATAGGGGCAACTAAGAGTCCAAACTCCGTAGTAGTTGAAATAGGAAGGTAAACGGGACGGATAATGTCTAAAATCCGACTGGCATATATGGATAGTGTATGATACAGATATACTTAGACTAGTAGATATCCATTAATTATGTTAGGTATGGATACGGATTCGGACACGGATGAATCTAATTTTTTTTATAATTGTTTTCGCTTCCTTAAGGATATTTGAATGATGACGATGCAACACTAAGAACTATTGACGGTGATGAGTGGCTCCACACCGGTGACATTGGCTACGTAGACGAGGATCATGAGGTTTTCATAGTAGATCGGGTTAAGGAGCTCATCAAATACAAAGGCTTCCAGGTAATTAAATCAAATGCTGGTAGTAGCAGTATCATATTTGGTAATTAAATCTATGTTTTCTTATTTTATTTTACCTACTAGAATTAATATTCCTCCTCCTCCCCGGGGCCGCGTGAGGTACATAAATAGCAGCACGATTATTTTGTTAAAGAAAGCAACCATGTATCAATCATCTTGCAATTTGCTTACACGTTCGACATATGGTCATCGTAGGTGCCACCGGCAGAACTTGAAGCGCTCTTAATAAACCATCCATCGATAGCTGATGCAGCTGTTATACCGTAAGTGCGTGCATATCTTAGTTGGAATAGATCATCGTGACATATATAGTTAGTGAATTTACTACTACTAGTAGCAGTAGCAGTAGCAGCAGTAATGGCCAACGGGTACCACCGATCGACTACCAAGCACAGATGATTGAATGTAAAACCAAATTTAATTAGCTGCATCCATTTGACGAAATCGCAGGCAGAAAGATGAAGCTGCCGGAGAAGTTCCTGTTGCATTCGTGGTTCGGTTGAATGATTTGGAGCTCACAGAAGAGGTCGTCAAAGAATTTATAAACAAGCAGGTAAATAAATTTCCCATCAAATCTCAATTACTATGCTTTTTCTGTAAACTTATTGGATAAGTCGAACTCATGTCCGTGTATATATGATTGAATCATGGTAACTTTACTACGTGATTCATGATCGAAGAATTCCAATTAACAATTTTTTCAATTTTTATTTTTCTTATGCGCGTTCAAAATAGGTGGTGTTTTACAAGCGGCTGCATAAGGTCTACTTCATCCACGCCATTCCGAAGTCTCCTTCTGGGAAGATCTTAAGGAAAGAACTTCGTGCCAAGCTCGCTTCATCGACGTCCGTTACTGCTTAAAACTGGTTCCTTTTTGTTCCATCATTTAATTTAACGACAGAAAACAGCTTCCTCGTCATCCATCGATTCAAGACTGCAGATTTATGGCTCCATTGAGCGGTTTGTCACGCACAGGAGAATATTAAATATTATGTGTTCATGGCAGCTCTTGATTTGTTATTTTGTTCAGTATCATTTCTATATATGCCATTGTTCAAGTGCCACTACTTTAGGATACGTGGCTAGATTGTTGGTTTAATTTGATGGTCAATTGACTAGTAGTACATTATATCGAGAGTACTCAATATTGACTTTTGTTATTTGTAATCCTAGTCTATCTAACTATATATACCTACTCATAACTATATATACCTACTCAAGATTGTGTCCAAACTTTTAAGGGAAATATCTTATATATATATATGAAAAATATCTAATGAAATCTAACTTTCTCGGTGAAAATTAAGAACTAGCAATTTTAGGTGAAAAAATTATTCATAATAGGTGATGAAAACCACTCTTAGTAGATAGAAAAACTATTATAATTAGTAACTTATGAAACTATTATACGACAAATCGTGGAAACTACTCTTAGTTCTTATGTTTCAAATTTAAAAACCACATACGACATATTGTAGAAACTACTATAAGTGGATAGTGGAAAATACTTTAAATCTCATAGAAAATTACAGAAGAAAAAAATGTGTTGTTATTTTTGTAAATATTAGGCATTTACATTTCAGGTTGGAAGAATACATACAAGAGGTGTAGAAACTACTGTAAATCTCTTATAAAACTATAGTATTTGAATGTCAGGAAAAAAAAAGGTAAAAGGTTTATAAATATTAGGTATTTATATTTCAGGTTAAAAAAATATTTATAGTAAGTGGTAGAAACTACTCTTAATAGCTAGACAAAACTATTATAAGTAGCTCAGAAAACTAGAATAGTTATCGGTTCTTACCATAAAGGGTAATTGTAATACCCCACCTTAAAATCTTCCAAAATATGTATTTAAACTTATGTTGATATAACAGAAAATAACTTTAGTTTTAGAAAGTGCTCAAAAAATGAGTGAATAAGTGAGTTTTAGCCTTTCAGGGGTAACGATCAATTGGTTCATGACAAAACTTAGGTATCAGCTAAAAAATAACAGGTCAACAAGTGGGAGAATACTATTCAACCTTTCTACTAAAACTTTGAGACACTTTCTAGTTTTTGTTTTGATTTTCCTTCATTTAATTTCCTAAACTCCTAATTAGAGACTCCTCGTGCTAATAAACATTCAACTAGTGAAGGTAAGCAACCCACTGGTCTCATCCAAGTTAACCGATTTCACACTATTTTTTTATTGTGGTTCATGTTCGAGTCCCAAACTAGTCAAATAGTTCCCTAGGTAATTGTTTGTACGGTTGTCGCCTTATAACTTTAACTTAGCCTTTGACTTTTAATTTATGATCTTAGCCTTTGATAATTGAATTTAATAAAAGGTTAAAATGGTAAATTATGTGGTTGTGGCTTGAAGCATTAATTTATGAGTTTGAAGCTAATTCCCCAAAATCCAATTTGATGGATTAGATACTTTAGCTTGTGTTTGGTGCTATCACTTGGAAACACCTACCTACTTAATAATAGAAATTTAGTTGTGATTGGTGATATCACCTAATAATTATTCATAATGGAATTAAGATTTCGATTGAGTATTTTTCTACAACTCTTAGGGTAACTAACTAAGAGTTAGTGAGTTATTTGCTCTTTTTTTTATTATTATTTTCACTCAATACCTATTCTTTTCTCTACAAGGTTGCGGTCTATAGGGTTATGCACATATTTATAAGGTATAAGATTGATACCATGGCAGGATGACATGATATTATTATCCAGTTTTGGTGGGTGTGGTATCCCTGTATAAGCCTCTCGATGTTTCATATGACCATAGCTTAGGGGGTGTTGTATCCCAATTTGATTCAGCTCTAGTGGAATATGAACTCAATGTGTGGTGAGTATGGTATCCTATTAGTATGTGTTATGTTATCAATGTGGGGAACTAGGAGTGTTTGCTTGAATATCTTAATAAAGGAAAAGTATATGATCACTTAATTGAGGAATAATAATAATAATTCAACTTATCTTATATAAGTTTAATGTATTGTTATGTGTTGTTTTATCTTTTCCATGATTTACAATATGTTATCATGTGACCTTGATGTGCAACATGATCCCTTGCCATGTTTTAAGTAGTTTGTGTTATCAGTACTTTATTGTAGTGATATTACCTATGTGTAGTTACTATAATTATTTAGTTTATGTTTCGGGGAGCAAAAGATTATTTACAAGAATATGACTCTTAGTTGGAGTATATAAATGATGATGACGTAGGCTAGTAGTTGGTCATTGCTTGGGGATGAGATTTACATTTTTGCTTTAGTTTAGAGTTAGGCCTAATTGGTTTAAATAGTTTTTGTCCATTGTGTTGTGATGTTTTTGTTCTATTCATTTATTTAAACCCTTGGTTTTGATTCTTTATATGAAGTTTGTATATTTCTCCTTTCTATTATATTCTCATCCTTATTGCTATGGTTATCTTGTCAATGCATGTATTTTTTTGTTCATTCATTATGTTTTGCCTAACATCTAACATGTATTAGGTGATGATTACACATCTTCCATGTTTTGCGTGGTAATGACATTCCCTAATTTTACTTTCAATATCTTTTGCATTATCTTTAAAATAAAATTTTCAAGTCCTAAAATTTAGGGGTATTATAGTGACTCTTTATATATTTGTCCCATATATATATATATATATATATTCAACATCCAAGATTAGATTTGAAACAATAGATAAATAAGCATTGCAACGATATCCTCTATTACCAAGAAGTTGTTATAAATGAGCACGAGTAGATAAGTCACTAAGTCCTTCTAATGCATATGCTAAACAATTGGTTTAAACTAAAACAAAGAAGAATGGTGGGGAGGGAGAATCGGCACCAATAACAAAAATGGAGACAGGGATGAAGAATAGAAGAGGGTTATTTGATATACAAGTGATCTTTGATATCAAATACTCATATTCACGACCTTAGATAACAACTCTAATGATAAAGAGTGTGAGATTTTTAGAAGACTAAGACAAATCTCTTCATTTGAGATTTGAATGTGAGAAGGAGTATTTCTCTTCTAATTTTTTTTAGCATAATGAGTTATGATCTGATTCAATCGGTACCTTACACATATATGAGGGTGTATTAGGCTCCCAAAGTTACAAAATGACCATACTACTCATTATGACCAACTAGATTATCCCTAATGCATAGTTAGACCCCAAGTCAACTATCTAGTTAAGAATTTTGAAATCAATTTCCTCACCATAGCTGAGTTCAAAAATTCTAAAAAAAAAATAAAAATACCTCATTCCTAGCCCCTAGGCTTCTCACTTATGAGGAGATACAAAGGATAGGATATTATATTAATCCTCAACGGCAACTAGCTAAAACTAGCAAAATTAAACAAACTATAAATGGCTAAATATTATATTATCCAACCAATACAATTAAGCCCCTCTTTACCCCAAAAATAATTATGTTCATGCTGCTACTCAAAGTAAATTTATGGGCATGCATATGTGATGATTGTCTCTTCCATTTCATGGTCCAAGGTGTTGAAATGGTTGTTGCATGGCTGACTTGTATTGCTTTGATTTTTATTGATTTTTGGTAGGGTTAGTGGCTATAATTCTAACCACTTATAGGTTTTTTTAGGGATGGTGCTTAACTAATCATTAAACTAGATTATGAGCCATGTTGGGCTTAATAATCCATGAGGAAACATGGTGGCTTGGTTGCCTCATGCATGGCTTGCAATCTTAATTAATAATTTTTGTCTAAGTTAGAAGGATTTTAGCACTTTTGAGCCCGTAAATTGACTTCAAATAGCAACATGAACACAATTATTTTTGGGGTAAATAGGGGCTTAATTGTACCAGTTGGATAATAGAGTATTTAGCCATTTATAGTTTGTCTATTCCATTTCGTGGTATAAGGTGCTAAAATGGTTGTGGCGTGGCTAAATTGCATTGCTTTGATTTTTGTAGACTTTTGGTAGGGCTTGTGGCTAGAATTCCGACCACTTGTAGGTTTTTCTTGAGAGATGGTGTTTAGCTAATAATTAAGCTAGATTATGAACCATGGTGGGATTAATAATCCATGAGAAAACATGGTAGATTGGTTGCCTCATGCATGGCTTGTAATCTTAGCTAATAATTTTTTTCCAAGTTAAAAGTATTTTAACACTTTTGAACTTAGAAAAAATAGTTAGCATGCGTATATCACTTGTGGGGTATGCTCTTGCATTGCCTTCCCCCGTAGAGTTTTATTTATATAAAAATATAAGAAACACGCTAACAACAAATGTTTGTAGCTTAGCTGCTTTTTGTATTTCCTTCTACTCTATAAACAAAGGATTAAACCTAAGTTTATCGTGTTTTGTTCCCTTTTAATTTTTATATGTCAATTTTTTATTTGTTATGTTATGTTTTTATTTTTTTTATTAGTTATGTTATTACATTTATTTTAAGTTTTAAGTTTTTTAGATTTGTTATATTTTAGGTTTATAATTTATTTTATTTTAGATTTTATTGATTTGCTTAGGGCTGATGATGTAATTCATTTATTTGATATTTATAAAATCACATTTATTTTATTTTTTGGTTATTTTAATTTTTTCATATTTGTTTAGATTTTAGGGATTAATCAATTTATTGTAGTTTTTATATTTTTCCCTGTATATATAATTTTTTAATTTGTTTATGGTTTAGAGTTAAGATTTATTTCAATTATTTTATATTTTTTTTTGTTTTTTATTTTTATTTTAAGTTTATTTTTTTTTATTTTAGACTGAGGGTTGAGTTTTAAAGGTTTAGTGATCATTCTATTTATTTTAGGTTTTTGAATCTTATTCATTTATGGTTTGGGTTTATAGGTTTTTGGTTTTTATTTTATGTTATATGTATTTTTATGTTTTTTTTAATATTTATTTGGGACTTATGTTTGGTCGCCTAATTCTATTTGAAAGCTTCATGTGAAATAAAAAAAGGGGGCCTAAAGTAAATAAAACATGCACTTATTTATCAAAAATATATAATATATTCAATAAGATGATAATATTATAATTATTTTCTTAGAAATTGTGCATATTTTGTTTCAAAACTCAAAAAAGAAATATCTTTTAATAAATATAGCTAATAATAAGAAAAAAAATTAAATTTTCTACGATGGTCTTAGTGATGACGCTTTGTTGTTGCAAAAAGTAATTTTAGGGACTTTAATACTAGAAAACTTTTATCCCAAAAAATTATTTATCATCACTAATTAATTTGTTAGAAAATTTCACCCAAATTTTCCTTGGGTAGAATTTTTTTGCTGAAAATACTACTAGGGATGACATATTTGGTGAAAATATTTGTGAAAATTTTCCACCCAAATCCTTAGGTTAATTTTTTTTTATTGAAAATAATATTAGGAATGAAATATGTTGTCATTAGTAGTGGCCATAGGAATAACATATTTGATGAAAATATTAGCGGAAAATTTTGAGCCCAAATTTTCATTAAGCTGTTTTTTTTCCTTCTAAAAATACTATTAGGGATAACATATGTCATCACTAATAGTGGTTATAGGAATGATATATATTTTAAAAATATTGACGGAAAATTTTTCACCCAAAATTTCCTTAGGTCTATTTTTTGTACTCAAAATACTATTTGTATCACCTTATTTCTAACTACCATAATTAATTTATGTTTAACAATATGTAAGTATGATATTTTATGTGTAATTAATTATATAAATTATTTTAGGATATTTTATGACTTCTAGATTATTTTGGGTGAATCTATAGTAATTGTAATTTTGCGATTAGACACAATTTTCTTATAAAATATTATTCATGTGTACTAAATTTTAAGTTACATATTGAAAAATATTCTTGCAAAATTTCATTTGAGTCCAAAATAGGCTGAAACGTAAATCTAAGAACTTTAGTTTAATTTTATTTGCTATCTCTTTTGAATTTTATAAGTGAAATATATAATTAAATATGCTAGCTAAAAATTATATCAAATGTTTGTTAAAAATTCTAAAAATTTATATTTATTTTTTGAATGAGTAAATAGGAGGTTCTAGAAATTTTTTGTGAATTTAGAAATACTTTTGGTATTTATTTTTATAATTACCTTGTAATCTTATTAGTTCATTGTCCGATGAATATTTTATATATAAAACCTTTTTTAAATTCATGAAATTTACCATGTGAGTTTAAAGTATTATTTTAAGGGTTTCCATAATTTATGTAATTTTATGAGTTTTTTTTCATAATTTTATCATCTTTATTGATCTTCTCACCACTAAAAATCATCCATAAATCCTAAAATTAATGTTCACACACAAAATTCCTTCTCTACACTTCTATGATCATATTTTGTATCAAATTGATCCTTATCTTATTCATTTAACCAAAATTTGAGCCAAAGTCACTTTCTTGCACTTTTTATCTATGTTAGTCGTGTCCTTTTGGCTTTTCTTGCATCCAACCTTGTTCACTTGCATTCCTCATGCTTAAATCTAACCTTGTACCTTTGCACCATCACTTCCCCATCCCTTGATTGATTACTTAGTTTTCATAACTTCATTTAACCTAAATGTAATCCTCAAACTATTACACTCAACCATCTTTTACTTTACCATTCAAGTGTTGAACAAGATACTTCTTCCTTTCTTTTGGTTGAATATTGTTGGATTATCCATCCCCTATTTATACCCCATTTGTATTTCTTTATTTTTACTTATTTTTTCTCTCATTTGTTCCTCTTTGTTGTTATCATCTCTCTTCATCTTGGTTATTTTTGCAAGTGTTCTTAAGCTTTGTTAAGCCTGTAATCGAGACCTATCCTCCTCTCTTTCTCATTATTGTCTTTTTTTCACCTCTACTTTCCCTTCTATCTAGCCTTTATTTAATTTTAAATAAATAAAGAATGTTAGATTTTTGGTTATAAAGTTGTCATTTTTTTATCTCCTCCTCTTGTGCCTCCATTCTTCAAAGGTGTTGAAATTTGTTTGGTATTTCTTTGTCTTTATTTTATTGTAAAAATCATGTGATAAAATGTTTGAGGTTTCCCATATTATGCTTAAGTGCAATTTCTATTTCTTTATAATCTCATGAAAAAGATGCACGCGCCATGTAATGTTATTAAATTCTCTAAGCATGTGATTGTGTATTCTTATACAAGAGTATGTTAAATGTATTTATTTTAATATATGTATTATATCATGCTAGAATAGGGTTGTTGTGATAAATAATTATGCGTAATTAAAGTTTTATATAGTAAATGGGCTTAATTGTGTTTTAGGGGCAAAATGATAATTTTTTTACTGCTAAAAATTTTTAGAATTGAAATTTTATATTAATCTACATATTTTAATGTTATTTTGTCATATCATGATTTTTTATTAATTCTAATAACAATTGATATTAAAATGAGAAATTATTGAGTAAATAGCTTGTAAGGGCATTTTGGTCATTTATGGCTAATTATGTCTAAAAGTGTGAATAATTTGACTAGGGTGAACTTAATGGAGTCCTAGGTTGACCTTAGTGTTAACTTTGATTTTGGTTTGGAAAAAAATGATTAAGTATGGAATTGAAATTATTGTGTATTATGTGATATTTTATTATCATCTTAATAAGATATTAATATTTAAATAAATAAATAAATAAATATGTATATGTATGTATGTATGTATGTATGTATGTATTTGGGAATGGTTTTTCTTTAGTATTAGTTACCTTAGAGATGAAGTACGAGCCTTCGATTTGATTTGGTAGTTTCGTCAGATGCCTTGGCATTTTAGCCAAGGCCTTAATTTACTCTATAGGTGGCCTATGGACTTTATAAGGACATCGATATTTAAGGATTATGTGTCCTATAATGGGAAGATATTGTGTTGCCTTGTTGTACCCAGTATGAACGGAGTACTTGTATGTCTTTGAGTTACATGTTAGGAGTATATTGTGTTGCTTTAGTGCGTCGGTATAACCATTGTATTTTATGTCTCTGGGTTATTATTTTATCTCCTTGAGTAATTAAGAATGGAAATGATTATTGTACGAGGATTTAAATGGATTGTTGTGGTTTTTTGGTTTGGTGGTTGCCTTTGCACACTACTTGGTTTTGATATGTTGGTTTGATATTTGCATTTGTACACTGTAACATCCCCATTTTTTAGCACTAAAAAAATTTATCTTAAAAATATTACAAAAGCAAAAAACTACTTAATGCTTAGGAACAATGGGGTGCTACCGATGCATCTAACATATGATAGACATCAGTAGTTCATCCCATATCAGATATAAGATTGATAAATCAAACCAATCAAAAGTATAGTAGAGTGCGCAAGAAATGATACATAGATAATAAAGAAAAATTTCACAAGAATGAGACCTCGACGGTCCCCGAATATTGAAATACATTGAGGAAATGAAATTAGAGTACATAATTTCAAAAGTAGAAAACAAAAGTAGGGCATAACCCTAAACCTTTGTCCATCAAGGACCATATAGAAGTCTTTAGATATCCATGCTCTCAAAACTCATGCCTCACAAGAGGTAGGCCAACTATTCACCATCTCCAAAAACCTACACATGTCCCTCAATTCATGGTAACGAGTAGGCAATTGAACAAACGACACATCAGTACACTTCATAGTCACTAAGCCAAGTTACCTCTTTAATGGGAGTTACAAGCACTCAAAGTTCTAGCATAATATGGAGACCATGTTAGCACATTTCATGCATATGACATAGAAATAGATATACTTGTTTTATTATGGTCATATAATGTAGTAGAAATTCATACCATACATGACTCATCATGCTTACCAACATAACACAACATCATGGAATAGAAACATTCCCAAATATATTTTTAGAATTTGGAGGTTTAGGTTTTAGAGATTCAAGGTACGAAGGTTTGGGGGTAGGGCGTTCAAAGTTTGGAGGTTTTTGGTATAAAGGCTCAAGGTATGGAGGTTTGGGAGTAGGGGATTCAGGGTTTGTAGGTTTAGGGTACCAAGGTTCACGGGTCGAAGGTTCTAAGTACAAAGGTTTTCCATTATCTATAGAATATATAAATTTTCTTACCTCAACGACACCGTCTGATATAGGAGTATCATCATCCTCAATTCACCCACCTGTTATTGGTGGTTCTAGATCACCATTGGATTTGGCATCATCATTATCCTGTTTTACTAAGCAACCATCGTCATCAACATATGTATGTGATGATGATGTTGTACGTTATGATGATGATGATGATAGCAATTATAAACATGATGACGGTGATGATGATGATGATGATAGAGATGCTGGTGAAGCTAGTGAAGATGAACATGGTATACAGTTAAAGGATGAATGGTATTTGCTGGGGCCATGTCCCAAAGGTCCAATCATCCCTAATTTGATCCCAAGCTTCGGCAGTCACGCTGCTTTATATTTATTGTTAGAAAAGGCATGTTTATCATATGCATTATTAAATATTTGGCATTTTATTTGTATAGATATCATATATAGTCATCATATATGTTGATTTTTTTAGGATCGTGGTTGTCCTAAGATCCACACTAGATAGGAGTTTCTAAAAACTTTTCTCAGAAGAATAAATGAAAGGATGTTCACTCTGATATGCCAAACAGGATTGTCATACCTTCCAGCTTGTACATTTGAGCATACGAATGTACCACTTATTTCAACATTTATCGAGAGATGGCAATTAGACACCAATAGCTTTCGTACGCCATGGGGTGAGATGACAATCATCCTTTTGGATGTACATCACATATTAGGGCTACGAGTCAATGGTAATCCATTATATTTGGAGATCATTTCTGACATGTGTGGGCAATTGATTGGTGCAATGGGTGTATGACACCCCAATTTTTACTACTAAATTTTTTATTTTGCAACAGAAGTAATTTAGTAAAATAGTGGGGGTTACCACCATGATTGATATAATACTAGCTTATGCAACCATCCTTACATCAATCACAAGGCTAAAACATTTAAGGTAATACGAGGAAATTAGAAAACAAAAGAACATTTACAGTACAGTACTGAGTTTGGAGTCTAACTTCGAGTTTAACAATACAAAATACAAAAGGGGGATACCATGGGCCAAGAGTTCAAAAAGAGTATTCAGTTAAATATATAAATCGGATAAAAAATACTCTTCACCTGACCCTAACATAGATGAAGTCACTCATCTCCGCATAAGGCGTCATGGGCAGCAAAATCTTCTAATTGACCTTCTGATACATGCGCATAAAATTTATGGCCTTCTACTTGTGAGAATGAGTAGCAACCACAAAACGGGTGGTCATTATGCTACATATATACTAAGTAAGGGAATTATACTATCAAAATAGGAATACAAATGGCACATGCTTCCACATTAGATAATAGGGGAATAACTGAATAAAAGAAATATCTCATAAGACAGAATATGATCTAGATTCCTTTATTAAGTATAATCCATTTTTATTCTTTTATATATGTTGAGTGCAAGAACCCCACTATTTTTACACTAGTGGAACGGTCTAAAACTCTTCTCGGGGACAATTGTAACACTTACAAAATTCACTACTGAAAATTTCATTTTATTAAAAGGTTCAACAGTAGTAAGTAAATCAAAACTTATGAATTTCGGGGATATTAGAGAAGAATTAACAACCATCATAATTAAAACTCAAAACAAGGCTTCATAAAAAGCATTGAAACATTCATAACATAGAAATCATAATGCGCATAAAAGAGATTACAATCCAGAGTATATAATTAAAATTCCTCAAAAGGAATAAAGGTTACAATATGATAAAAATCAAGTCTGAGTAAACCAGTACAATAGAAAAGAACATAAAAAGTAAATCCGGCCACAGTGCTCTCGATCCCCAGGCCAAGTCTATGCTCAACTCTCAGCTCCGCCCAATGCCTCATAAGCATCAAAGGCATCAAAAATAGTATTACCAACCTACACAAACTTAGAGGGGGCATTCTACTCGTGGGATACATATATATATATATATATAGGAGAATAGATCACCTTGGCCTTACTCACGTGTTCTTTCATTTTAAGTGATTAGTATCTTATTCAAGATTGAGTCTCAAGCATTGGACACATTCAAAATAGATATAAATATAGCATAGGTCCAAGTCATTAAGTCCTTTCAAACCCTAATTACACTCCCTTTAGTATTCATTCTCCCATATTGATTAATCCACACAACTTATATTATCTCATCTCTAAATCCCCTCATTTTTATCATACCCAATATGCACAACCAAATTCCCATAAGTATGCTTTAATAATCTCATCCCAATATTTTAATCACAGAATATCCAATACCTAAATTCCATAGAATTATCATAACACCTCCCATGAAATTTTCATAATTACCAATCTCGATAGATAACCTCTAAATCTTAAACATGGAACAATGGTATTATTATTACAAGATAGTTTGCCCCAAATTAGTCATTAAATCATTTAAGGATCCTAAATAACAATAATACTTCTATGAATTCCTTATGCTATTATTATCATATTTTAAACCTCCTAACACATTAAATACCAAAATTTCCTTATTATCCCATAACAACCACGTTACCTTTAAGTACAAATAAAAACCTTTATTTTTCCATACATGTTATTTTCTAAGTCCATAATTAGTTATCATACCTCATGAAAATTCTTAATTTCATTTATCAAAACTCACTTAGCCCACATTTCATACCATAATACATATATTTTCATAAATATGACATTATCACAACAAAATAATAATGGTACATCTTCCCCATTATTAATTTCTTTTAAAAATATAATATCCTTATGTCCATATTTCATGCCATAGGATATATTTCCACAAATATGATGTTATCACAACAAAATATTAACGGTACTTTTTCCCCATTCTTACTTTCCTTCAATAACATAACATCCTTAAACCCATATTTCATACCATAATATATAATTCCCCAAATATGGCATTATCACATCAAAATCATAACATAATGGTACTTCGCACCAATTCTTACTTTCTTTCAACATAACATTCATATCATCACAAAATATCATGATCAACACATGTTACATCATGTATAAACAATATTATGAAAAACACACATGACCATACAAGCAAATAACATCAAAACCCCTAAGCATCGAATATTATTCTTACCAACTAAGACACTAGCATACAAATCCTAGACTTCCTCCTCCGAAGCTACTGGAATACCACCTATGAAATATAATAGAATTCATGGTTAGGCTCGAAGAGTTCAATTAAAGGAGAAATTATGGTAAAGAGGATAAAGATATATATAACAATAGTCAAATGGGAGCTTGAGATATGTGGATGTGTAGAGGAATGTGTGGTGGGGCTATGGTTAAATTTTGGTGGTGTTTGGAGAAGGTTTGAGGGTGAAAATAGGAGTGCACGACCAAAGAAATGAAGTTACATGGTTGTGCGGCAGACAATGTGGCTCCTGGTCGAGAGAAAATATGTTGCACGGCCAGGCAGTGTGAAAGTTGTACGGTTGTGCAGCAAGAGGCTGAGAGGAAAAATCAAGCACGATTAGGTGGTGCAAGGGTTGCATGGCTATATAATAGGATATTTAAGTGTTGCACGACCGTGCAACAGGCGGTGCACAGATCGTGTAATATACAAAAGTGCGATGGATAAAGGAAAGAAGAAGGAAAAAGAGGTGATGGTTAGTGGCAATGGACAACGACGGCGAGGGGGGAGGTTGGAGTGACCTTGGTGGGTGGTCCACTGGTAAAAAGGCAGCGAGAGGTAGCTGAGGTGGTGCTCGGTGGTATATATGGTGGTGCACAAGCCAAAAATAGGGAAAGAAAGAAGATGAAGAAGAAGAAGAAGAAGAAGAAGAAGAAGAAGAAGAAGAAGAAGAAGAAGAAGAAAAGAGTGAAGGAGGAAAGGAGAAGGAAGAGGGAGCTCAGCAATGGCTCTTTGACACAAATATGGGCAGAATGAGGTAAATCCCAAAGAGAAAGAAGGAGAATGTGAAGTGTATATATATATATATATATACACACATACATACATACATGTGTGTGTGAGTGGTGTGAGTTAGGAAGGACGACAAGAACAGGGGGTTGGTGTGCGATGGTGCAAATACAAGGTGATGATGATGGTGATGGTTGAAAAGGATGGTTAGGGGTAGGGTAGTAGCTGCAAGGTGAAGACGGTGATGGTTGATGTAGATGTTGCGTGAGAAGTGAAATGGTTAGGGGAAGATGGGGTGTGTAGAGTGTGTGATGGGGTGAAGAAGGAGAAGAAGAAAAAGAAAAAAGGAACAAAGGTGATAGGTGATAGATGCAGAAAGGTGATGGTGCAAATGGGTTGTAAGTTGTAACCAAGTTAAAGTGTGCAGCCTGAGGTTGGTGGGAGAATGAGAAGAAAGAAAGAAAAGAAAAGGAGAAAGAAAAGAAAAAAGATAAGGGTTGGAGGGATTATTTTAGGGTGGTTTTAGATTAGCTAAAGGTGATTAGGATTAGTGGACATTTTAGCATGTTTTAATTTTGGTTTACGAATTACGGTTTATCAAAGTTAAGGTTTTAGAATTGGTTAAAGTTTCAGGATTAAGGAGTTAGGTTAAGGCTAACATAAGATTTATTGAGATTAGAATCAAATTAGGGCGCTAATGATGCAGGATTAGGCTAAGAAAATTTTTGGGGTATTACAAGGTGCCTTATTTAGGATGGAGAAAATGCAGGTGAATGAAGTCACTCGAAAGAGTGGGGTTCCATTTAAATGGCTACCGGAAGTATGCAAATCATATTGGCTAGGGGATGAAGAAATAGCGATTAGGTATTTATTATGGTTGATTGGTATATCATTGTTTGTCAATAAGTCGGTTGATAAAGTAAATTCGTACTATATCTTTTCTCTTCAAGATCTAATTCGGGTTGAAGGTTATATATGGGGAGTAGCCACACTTGGTTTTCTTTATCGGCAACTTGGAATGATTTCCATAGCTAACGCTACTCAAATATCGGGATGTATCACTCCATTACAGGTAATTTTACAATTACCATATATATATATATTACATACTTGGATACATTTAATGCTAATTAACACGATCGAATATTATAACATACTTGGATTTATGAAAACTTTTGGGGGTTTAGAGTGGAACGATTTGGATATGATCCAGACCATCCTTGTTAGATGAGGTGGTTTTGTGGACATAAATTTGATAATAAATTAGAGATTCTTGAGTACTTTTGAGCAAAGATTGATCTTATACTTTTATCAAAGGTACGCTACTTGGATTCATATTCTCGCTATATTATGTTAGCAATATCTGTATTTAGTTTAAATTTTTTGTGAAAGGTCATTTAGGATCCGTATGGAGTAGCGAATCTATATAGGGATTATCTGATGGCATTACATCATGGTTGTATACACTGTTTGGAGAAAGTAGAACCGTATATGCCTGAAAAAGTCACACGCCAATTTGGATATACACAATTAATCCTTGAGGAACCTAATAAGCTCCCCAGTAACACATACAGAGGTCCTTCCCTCAAGAAGCATAAGGTTGTTTACGCACACATGCTTAACCAATGGTTCTTTAGGCGTAAACACATATTGGGATTGGATATTTTTGGACCAATGGCTCAATACCCATGAGACATGGCTCATGACTATATGGGTTGTTACATTTCTATAACCCAAAGGTATGTATTTGCAACGACGAAAGAATATTTAGCTGAACATCCGAATGATGAACATCAAATTACAATTGAAACGAAGCATGTAAAACTATCCGTTGATTCTATTGGAGGGGAGAGCCAACTCCAAATTGTTAGCAACTAGCTACATGTATTAAAAATCTTGTGCATGATTTAGTAGTTACTCTACCTAGACGTAACCGTGGTCGTGGGCATGAACATGGGAGTTTGTAATGACCTTGATTTGCATTTGTTTGATTATGTAATTTGATTAGAATATGTTTTACACAATTAATGGTATATTGTTTTTATTTTCTATGTATTCATTTAAAGTATAACTCAACCCCCTTAATTATGTTAAACTCTGAGACCCCACTTAACTGAATAAAGTACAGATATATTGGATTGTTTTTTCTAGTGGAGTCTCTTGGGTGACCCCTATGTTGTCGTATAGGTGGCTCTTGGAGAGGTGTTCTTTGTGGAACAGTAATATTAAATATCTCTCTTGCCAACTAATTTTATATTACTAGTGGTTGGCTTATAACATTTTTCCATGGAAATATGGAGTAAAAAAGATGCAATGTCTATTGGCTCTTGCGGTGTATGTGGATTTGAAATACCTTAATATCCTAAATTAGAAAATTATATTAAAATAGGGATTTATTAGGAAAATAAATTATTTTTATTTGAATAAAGGGAAAATTTAAGGTGAAATCAATAGGAGAATAATAAAGAATTTAATTAGGGAAAATTAGAGCATTTTTTTAATTACAATAGAATTTAGGAAAAATTATCCTAAATTAATATAAAAAGGAAATTTAGTTATTATTTTACTAATTTTTATTATTTTAAAATATTTAAAAATACCAAAATATCCTAAATACCCCAACCAACCTATTTTTTCTTTTTTCTTTTTTTTTCTTCCTTTTTCTCCTTTCTCCTTTTTCTTTTTCCCCTTCTTCTCTCAGTTTGGGCCAACCCCCTCGCGGCCTAACCCTCATTCCCCTCTTCTTTCCTGTGCGGCTCAGCCCACATGCTTTTTTTTTTCTCCTCCTCCGCCCAGCCACCTGATTCCTCTTTTCTTTTCTTTCTTTTTCTTTCCTGGACCAGCTCACCCAGCTCTTCTTCTCCCCCTCCCTTCTTCCCCGTCCTCGTGTTGCAAGTCGCACCTGCGATATGCCACCACCGTCCTCTTCCTCTACCCCCATACGCCGACCAGCCAACCATCTCCCTCTCTCCCCTTCCTTTTCGTTTCCTTTTTCGGCCTGAACTAACCCTACAACTTCTCCCACATATGCCCCATCCCTTTCCCTTTTTTCCCCCGATCCAACCTACACTTGCCAAACTCCTCCCTACACCACCCTCCACCGAACCACACCACTCATCGCCCTTAATTCCCCCTACACGAGTTGCCTCATCCATACAAAGTTGGCTGCTTAATCTACCACTTTGCACCCATCTCCGCCCTTCTCGCCATCGTCATCGTGCACTACTGTGCCCGACCACAGCCACCATTTCTCCTACCTCCCAAAACACTCAGCAAAGTCCCCTCCACCTCCCACTACCTTCTTTTCTCCCTGCCTTCATCCTCCTTCACCCTTCCTCCCCCTCCACCACCTTCGGCCACCACAACAGCCACCACCTACGCCACCCCTTCTTCTGCGCTACCACCACCATTCCAACCCTCTCAACCTAGAGAATCGACCACCACCACAACCACCCTCTCACTCTCCCTCTTCTAGCTTAGAGATTCACTTCTCCAACTTTCCTTCCTCCTCCACTGCCGCCACTTGGTCACCACCACCCCTAGGTTGTGCCCTAGTCTCCCTAACCTTTAAACATAATTAATGTAATGGTTATTTATTTTATTAGTATTAACATCATCATCATTATCATCATTATTGTTGTTGTTATTATTATTGTTGTTGTTGTTGTTAGTATAAGTATTATTATGACCCTAGTATTATTATTATTAATATTCGAACCATTAGTATTATTATTATTATGATTGTCATTATTATTATTATGATTCGGGTTAATATTATTATTGTCACTATTTTTATTTTTAATATTAAAGCTATTATCTTTTGTAATATAAATATTGCTAATAAAACCTTAACATGGACCAATATAACTACCAATACCCATTTTGATCAGTAATAATATATTCAGGTACTTTAAGAATAATACCCTTACTTTTACTTATAAAACTACTACTACTATTATTAATCCTAATACTAGGCTATGATAAGGGTAAGGTAGAAAATAATGACAATTTTGGTTAGAGGGAAGTTAACCCTTAGTATATCCCTCTTATAGGTGAACCAAGTCAAATCCCTAAGGAGGTGTAGGAGCGTGCTCCAAGCCCGGTATCGTAATAAGTAAGGATATAGTTAAGGCCTAATATGTGTGAAAAATATGCTATGTGTGTTGATTTTACATGTGTGTTTTATATATTATGTTCTTGTGGCGCAGCTTGCTTAGCATAGAGCTAAGGTAAGTTGCATGTGTTTATAATATGTGTAATGTGGTATTGTTGATTGTTTCATGAAATATCCTTATGTAATATTTCCCCTCATGATATGCATGATAGGGATCCCTAAATAGTGTGACGTGGTTGTGAGAGAAATGAAAAAGAGTAAGGAAAGTGAGTTGACTAGAGGGTGGTAAGGATGGCCTAAATATCTTATGACCTATGGGTGGACCAAAAGGAGGAATAATGGGAATAACTTAAGGGAATGGGCCAAAACATGCATGGGGAGTCTAGTATTTACATGGGATGGTTAGCCTTTGCATGAGTATGACCTTTACGTGGAAAAAGTTGACTTGAGACTTAAGTAAGGTAAGGAAAGAATTATTAGGATAATTAGAGTTCATATGTGAAAAATAGTACGTAGGTTGGTGTAAAAGAGATGAAAGGATAACATTGTTTGAGGAAAGAGAGTTGCTATGGTGTTAGGATGGCCAACTAGGGTTTTATGGCCACATGTGTGAAATAGGAAGTAAAGTGGGGGTTCTTGAGGATGAATTGAGTGAGGTAATGAATTGGGGCAAAGAAGCATGAGTTGTGTGGAATAGAGGACGGTTGGGCCATATAGGCCAAATTAGGGTTTCCTTGAGTTAACTCAGAGATATGGAAAGTGGGCCTCAGAGTTGGGTATTCATGGTAATAAGGAAAGAATGGGAAGGAATGTCTGGATGTCCTAGAGGGTGCAGAAGTCCCAAGATATGGAATAGGATTTTTGGGAAGCGGAGAATAAAAGGGTGAGCATGGGAAGTCTAGCGGGTCATGCATGTCAAGTCGAGGTTATGGAATAAGATACAATAAAATACTAAACACTTAAAGGGAAAGGTTATCTAGCTAGGGCCCAATGAGGTTATATATTTTTTGATTCATTGGCTATAATAGTGGTAAGGTGCGTTTTGCCCTATGAAGTGATTATGGTTCACTATCTATAATAGTGATCTTGTGTGTTCTGTCCTGTGGAGTCTTTCTGGTCAATCGACTATAATAGTGGGGAATTCCTGGCTTGATAAACCAAATTTTGAATGGTAATAAATCATGGAAAGATACTAATTACTTACAGCAGAACACCACGTGAGTCAAGGCCAGTAAAGTTGATTTTCTGGTCCACCGGCTATAATAGTGGGGTTTTTGTACTCAAGCAAAATTAATATGAGAAATATGTGAAATAGAAACATAATACATAAAAAGATAATAACTATTTATAGTGGAACACTACATGAGTCGGGGCCAGTAAGGTTGATTTTTTCCGTCCACCAGCTATAATAGTGGTATGGTGTGTTTTATCCTATGGAGTGATTATGATCCACCGACTATAATAGTGATTAGGTGTGTTCTTCCCTGTGGATTGTTTTCAGTCCACTAGCTATAATAGTGGGGCTCTCATAATAATGCGGAATTAATATAAGAAATGTGTAGGATAAAATATTAGTCTAAGTCCGGCCTGATGATATGAACCTGAATCATGTTTTATATGCCTTGTCTATTTTCTTACATGGCCTTACCCATATGGTTACCTTACTTAGTACGTAGAGTACATACCACTCGTTTCATGGGTGCTTCTCATTCCCACAAGCAGATGACCTTCTAAATTGGTGTAGGTAAGAGGTACTATGTTTGATGTCTATAACGTACTGGATGCATTAGGCGAGGATGTGTGTTGATTGTTATACTTGGTATGGGGGCCCGAGAGTGATGTAGACTGGACTATCTTTTTAGTTTTGTTTTATTATTGTACCTTTTTTCCCTTTTGAGAACTTTGACTATGTACCCCATTTGGGTTGTAATAACTTTTCATCGCGCACTCTGATTCTTATGTTATGAATATTTTAGCTTTCTATGAATCATTGCTTAAGTATGTCTAATGTTTTATGAGAATTTTTTGTTAGCCTTGTGGTTGGTACAAGACTAGTCGGGAGCCGAGCTTGTACTAATCATGGTGGTTTTAATTAAATGAAAATTTTCAACTGTGATTTTTGGTGGTGTTATAGGATTTATCGGCAGATCTATGTCTAGTTTCTTCTAGAATGAATGAATTGCCAAGAGGGGATTTGCCATGTAATTGTTAATGTATGTATTAATCTCGTGCGTACATGGTATCCCATATGTACGCCGCATGTAACACCTACATAGATGATCATCTATACCTACGTAATTACTTCTTTCACACTATTTATTGACCAACTCCATTATGTATAGGGATGTAAACGGGGTGGGTTCGGGGCAGATATACCCATACCCGTATCCGTACCTGATAAGAAAATTCGTACTCGTACCCAAATGGGTATCCGCTAACACATCCATATTCGTATCCATTGGATATCCATTACCCGATGGGTTATCCGTTTACCCTTTAATGGATATTATCCAATGGATAAATCCATTACCCGACGGATAAACCCATTTATAGTTAAGTCAAATGATAATTTTAACCTTAATTTATACTATGTTTATTTTAAAATTAAGGATAAAAGGGTAATTATATATTGGGTAAACTTGTACAGATATGGATACGGGTACGGGTATGGATATCCCATACCCGTATCTGTACCCGAACTCGACGGGTATTTTTTTCTATCCTCCATATCCGTATCCATATCCGTTTAAGTATCCATCGGGTTTCGGGTAAAATCTGCCCCATTTACATCCCTAATTATGTATATAACAACATAACCTCTGAAATTGGCATAAAGGGCCTTTGTAGCAAAATGTAGTGTATTGAATTGAGATCTATGAAGTGATGCTTTAATCTCATCATTTTGCAAATCAAGGTATGTGTGCATTTGTTTGAACATGATGTTGAATCTACCTCTTGATGTTTCTAGAGATCTCTTCAAAGATTAGTGAGCACCTTCAACCCCGTTGTAAAAAAATCAGTATATTACATTATCATCAAAAATATTTAAAAGCAACTACAGTAGGAGATCAAACAAATTTCATACCTATTCATTGTAATCTGATGAATATGAAACACATCACCGAAGAAAGAAGAAATAATTTTTGTTTATATGGTTCTAGCATATCCGTCTTTTGAGACGAAATTAGGCAAGGCATATTTTTGTAACCTTCCTCTAATGGCAAGAGTCGTTCCTCATATATTTGTCCATCCACAACATCTATCACATTTTTTCATCAGGATATAAAACCACATGTGAATGATGAATGACCAGAGGCTTTCTTGCACCTTTTCTTCACATTTTTATTAACATGAAATGTAATACCGGAAAATTTGCTTAACCTAATCCCATATCTTTAGCCCTAAATTGATTCTAATCCCAAGAAATTTTATTATTAGCCTTAACCAAATTTCTTAAACTAAAATGCTTATATTGAAATAGAAATTTGCTAAATTTTTCTTCCTTTTTGTTTTCTTTTCTTTTCTCTTCTTCTCTGCATCAAAATTTTCTTTAGCGTGAGAAGTTTTGGTTCTTTTGCACCCCCTCCACTTGCCTCCCTCATGCCCTCTCACCATCCCTACCAGCCCTGCCACTCCTTCGTGCTGCCCCCTTCTCCTTCTCCTCCTCCTCCTCCTCCTCCTCCTCCTCCTCCTCCTCCTTCTTCTCTTCTCCTTGCTAGCAACCTTATTTTTCCGCATCCATCACCCTACCTGCTTGCCACCTTCTTCTTCCTTCTTCTCCCTGCTTTTTCCTCTCATGCATGTCTTCTTCTCCATCATCACCCCTCGTGCATATGCCTGACTCCCATCCATCTCAATTGTTACCACCGCCTATCCTTTTCTTTCTTTCTTCTTCATCTCAGCAGAATTTTCATCATCGTCATCGCCATCACTTCTCTACCCTTTCTCCCCCTCAGCACGCCACCTACTAGTATAAATATCCCTCCAACCCTCCATTTTACTATCACCCATCAACTCTCCAACCTTCTCCTCTTCTTCCTTCACCTTTCTCCTTCTTCTTCCTCCTTCTTTCCTATTTTCAGCATCCGCACCACCCAATCCACCACCGAGCACCACCCAAGCCACCACTAGCTGCCCTTTGGCTGGTGGACCGACCATCAAGGTTGTCCCAACCTTTCCCTTCGCTGTTGCCGGCCATCGCCGATGACCACCGACCGCCGCTTCTTTTCCCTTCTTTTTCCTTTCGTTCGTCATAGAGTTTCTGAGTACACGGCCTGCTGCACGGCTATGCAAACACTCAAATACCCTACTGTACAGCCGTGCAATTCTTGCACTGCCTAGCCGTGCATCTTTTCTTTCTTCAACCTGTTGTGCATTGTTACTGCACGGCCGCGCAATTCTTGCACCTCCTGGCCGTGCAATTTCCTATTTTAGCCGTGCAACCTTATTTTCACCCCAAATCTTTTCCAAAAACCACCAAAATTTAACCATAGCTCCACCACACATATTTCTACACTTCCATACAACTTAAGTTTCTATTTGACTTTGGTAAATTCCATTTTTACCCTTTTCTACCATAGTCTCCCTCTTAATTTTTAACCTCTGATCCTAATCATATTTTATCTTATTTTCATAGGTGATTTTCCGGTGATCTTGGAGGAAGTATAGGATTTACGTGCATAGAACGCGGTATCCTTGTCGGTAAGGATACATGTCATAGCTAGAGATTTATATGATACTTGTATTGTTGATTTATACTTTTGTGTTGAATATGTTGTATTGAATAATTTAATTATGGAAATGCTATGAGATGATGTTATTGGGAGTAATAGATTATGTAAGTACAAGTTTGGGTATAATGTTAGATACAAATATCTATGGAAACTAAGGATATGCACTTCGAATAATGATTGGAAATGTATATGTTTTGGGTTTTATAAAAGCTTTAGGAGAATAAAATTGTCTTGATTTCTTTGAGGGTATTATGGTTATTTGAGGATAATTACGTGATCGTACTTATGTGTCTAATTGTATATCTTAAGTTTGGCATGATAGTATACAATCAACTCTAAATAAGATATTAATCATGTAAAGTGAAAGATCACTTGAGTTGGGATGAGGTGTTTATATGGCTCTATTCCACCAGATAATAATAGTGGTTAGGGTGTGTTGTCCCCGAGAGGTGCTCTAGTTCGTTCCACAGAATCAAGAATAGTGGGGCCCCATACTCAATGTAAATGAAAATACAATTAAAAGTTAAAGTATAAATGAAAATATGCTAATAATTTAAAGTGAAAGACTACGTGAGTTAGGACCGAGGTGTTGAGTCCATTCCACCAGATAATAATAGTGGCTCGGGCGTGTTGTCCCTGAGAGGTGTTTTAGACCATTCCATTGGTTAAATAAATAGTGGCTCAAGAGTATTTTTTTTTACTCTAAGAGGTGTTGGCTCCATTCTATTGAATAATAATAGTGGCTTGGGTGTGTTGCCCCCAAGAGGTGTTTTAGATCGTTCCACCAGTTTAAGAATAGTGGGGTTGCTGAACTTAATGTAATTGAAAGACTAGAATATGGCATATCTAATGAAAGAATTGGAATAAGTAGTTATCTGGCTTTCTTCTATTTTCACATGTATGAATTGTTTATAAGAATTCTTGTATTATGTGTAACTCTGCTTAACTATACCCTTACCTTGTTCAATACTTAGTGTACTAATCATCTGTTTCATGGATGTTGCTCAATCTAACGAGTAGATGACCCATATGTTTATTTGCAGGTCGATGAGGACTAGGTCAATGATTTCGCAGCTTTTGATGCTATATATGTGGAGAAGTGATTCATTCATAGCAAGGTTTGGGCATAGAATCATGTTATCTGGATAATAATTTTACCTAGATACCTTTTTGGGCTCTTAGTTCCATAGGATCCCTTTTTGGTTATATTTTGATATTGTAATTAGAGTTAATCTCCAACACTTATTTGATGTATAAAAAGTTGTCTCATCTCTTTCTAAACATGTTTTAAATTTTCTAATTGTTTTGCCTTTTGATTGACGTAAGGATGGTGGGGTAAGCCAAACTTATGTCAATTACGGTGATAACACCTAAATATTTGATTATACTCTTCCGCTTAAAATGAAATTTTTCAATAGTAAATTTAGGGGTGTTATATGAAACCTATATAATAAATGTCTTGAAGTAGGAAAAATACATTCCACAATTGAAATTAGAGCTAGTTCCTGGTTAGCAATAATGATGGTTGGAAGTATAAATAGATCCATTAAGGTCTTCAACCTTTCAAGTACCTACAAATAATTTTCCTCCTTTTCAGATGACATATATGCACATGCAACGTTAAAATTCAATTGTGTTGGTGTTAGTCCAACAATTTCAAGTAAGGGTATTTCATATCTATTCGTCTTATGCGTGCAGTCTATTTATAAAACAAAAGGAAATGCATGTAAAATATTAACAGATACGGAATGTGCAAATAGATATTTGTTTATTATATTTGATTCCGGTTCACTTCAATACGACTGAAAATAAGGCTTCTCAACTAACATACTCATAACATGCTGTAACATTGTTTGACTGTCCATTTCTTTAGACCTAAGCTTTTGTTGGGCATTATAAATATGCCTTCTCATACTTACATTTCCTTCAAATTATTTTTGAAGAAGTGGTTTTATTTGTAGTGGCTTTATGTTAGTTGTAATAAGATCATCAACAAATTAAACTTTATTTTCAGTGAACTTATCTAAAACAGCATGCCCTTATTCATAATTTGTCAATTTGTGATTATGTGTCATATTGCTAACTACCACTTGTCATCCATTATTATTATTTTCAACACCAATAATAAAAAAAGAAAATTTATTTTTTTAAACTTGTAATACGTGTACCTTCGGTATCTGTAGGCCTATTACAAATGTATGTTCCATTTTTTTACCATATTGTTGAGACGCTATCTTCACCTACACAGTTTCCTTTTCTAGAACCTTTGATGATCAAAATTATCTTATAAGTTCTACCCATTTGTTTGACTTGTGTTACAACTTCTTTATGGTTACAAAATATTTGCTCTGTTGCGAAAAATTTCTGATAATTTTGGATAGTAAGACATGTATTATCCACACCCTAAAAAAAGAGTTTACCATAATAATATAATAAAAAAAATTGTTAATTTCATCATGATAAATTCATCGTCACAATTTACAGTAAAGAAAAATTTTTATACCTTTTTGTGTACATTGTAGTTATAACTTGGAGAATCCATCTTTATTTTTTATGCATATCCATAACTTATCGGTATTGTAAATCCATCATCGTAGTATGTTGGAGTTGTAACTCTATCTTTACAATTCATCAGATTTTCAAACTCATCGTAGCTTGTCAAAGTTCCAAATTTAACATAATTTGAAGGGCTTTCAGATTCATTATTCATTATACGTGTTTAAATAAATAAATAAATAAATAAATATATATATATATATATATATATTATTGTACCAAAAGATTTAACAAAGATTTATTCCTTTTGATGAACATTTTATACTGAAACATATACTTAATTATGGAGAATGAAAATGTTGAAGTTGTTGCTTATACAATCATTTATTTGTGTGTGTAATATAGCATGGATTGTTGCATACAAGTGTTGAAAGAAGTTTAAAGCTAAAGGGAGATCAAGGAAGAAAACATGAGGGCTTGGTGTTTATGAATACAACCCATGTTTTCTTGGTATACTTGATCCTACATTATGTTGGCAAAAGTTAAGAGTTCTGGAAAAAATACTAGAGGGGGTGTGTTTGTAAACATAGGATATATTTTTTCTTGTTTTCTACCATTCAAACATGTCGGTTTCATATTTCTATAAACAGATGCTCATGAGACCCTATCAATAAGTGGTAAACCTTCAAACCCTATCCAAACCCTCTCCTCTTGTATTATTTTGTGTTTGTTGAAAGAATTGTATACTAAGTGATATTGTGAGGATTATTTGATTCTCTTTGTAATCAGTAGTTTAGTGTATAATAAAGATCATCGTTATTTCTCTAATTGTCATTGTGTTTTAATTTTTATCTTAATTAGATCTTGAAATTTTCTAATTTCTTGTTAGATTAGATGCTATACAATCGCTTTTGGTGAATTTTTTCCCCTATAGTTGGTATTAGAGCTTGGATGTGTGATCAATCTATATCGGGATGACATTTACAAGTTTTGAAATTAAGAGATTTTATTATTATGTCAATTTCGGGTTATAGACATTGAATATGAAGGTAATCCTTGTTTAGAATGGATTGAATAATGTATTATTCGAAAAAGCGGTGAATCTAGAAATGATGTATGATGATGAGTATGAAGATATTGAGTTGAAGATCCTATTCACCATACAATTGTATTTATCAAATAAGGTTTTGCAAGAAGTGGCTAAAGAGACAACTGTTGCCGCCTTGTGGTTGAGGTGGGAATCCTTGTATATGATGAGATCTGTGGTGAGTCATCTATTGTTGAAGAGACAGGTTCATGATTTAAAATTAGGTAAGGGTCAGTCTTTGAAATCTCATCTCGGTGAAATTGACTATATAGTTATGGATTTGCATAATATAGATGTTGAATTGGATGATAAGGATATGATTATTATGTTGTTGTATTCTTTGCTTGTTGCTTGTAAGCATTCTTATGAGACTGTATTATATGAGAATGGTGAATTAGTTCTTGCAAATGTTACGACTGCCTGGCTAAAGTGTGAATTGATTGAGTATCAACTGACTGTAGGATGTCTAGGTAACTCACATGGTAAGGTACTTAAAGTAAGGGGGTATGGTGACAAAAAGAAGTCCAAATCGAGGAAGGATAGGTTCAAGGATGTGGTATGCCATGATTTTCGCATAAAATGCCATATTATAAATACTTCCCTAATAAGAAACCTGTAGATATTGCTGATGGTGTATTTAATAAGAGTGACGGTGCTATAGCTAATGGTGATGGTGATGGTGATGGTGATGTACCAACTGCTACTAATGGAAAAACCAGATTAATTAATAGATGGGTTATGGATTATGTGTTCTCCTACTATGTTTTTCCCAATAAAAAGTTAGTTATAGACAAACAACATTGTTTGAGGTGGAGTGTCTTAGGAAACAATGCTTCATGTAGTATCATTGGGTTTGGGATTGAGGGTGAGGATGCATGATGGTGTGGTCAAGACACTATCTAGTGTTCGTCATATTCCTGACATGACCAAGAGTTTGAATTTGTTGTGTGTGTCATTGATAATGGTACATTGAAGGTTGCTAAAGGACTTGTGGTGATGAATGTTGGAAAGTTGGTTGGGACATTATATGAGCTTGTTGGCACAACTATCGAGGATGTAGTTGGGGTGACATTGAGTATGTGTGACTCAAATGTTGCTAGTATTGGGTTGATGCAATTGGGAGACAAGAGTGCCATTCGCATGACCAGGGTCCTTATTTTGTGACCCGATTACATCTAGATTTGTTACCTTATGTGAGTCTGAATTCCTTATTCACAAAAAGGTGGAGTAGGAGAGTTTATTAGTTGTTTAAGATAAGGTGGAGGTTGTTATTGGTCTAGATAGTACAAATTATTCCAGTGAGGAAGAATCTGGATAACAGTTGGAGCAAGTGGTCACTAGTGTAGGTAGAGCTAGTTATGTGTTGTATACTATGGGTAATAGTATTGGTGTGCTAGAGCTAGTGTCAAACTCAAATGTTATTTTGGGTGCTAATTCTTCCTTTTGGTATTCTATTATTGTTGCTAAAGAGATGCGGTCTCTATGGTGGACTCAGACATTGATATGTGATACTTTACTGGTTATTCTTTTGTTGTATGTCTATGTTATGCTTGTTACGACAAAAGGCATGTCTAAGGAGGTCAAGGTGAAGACTTTAACTGTGACCAAATCCAAAGTAGTTGTGGTGGCTTACTTAGTCACTAGTTTATACTTTATAGCTATAAGTTGGTTGATGTATGATGTTATTAGTACCAACCTTTGTATTACTCATGTTGTGAGCATGTGTATAGTGAAACCCTTGAAGACACCTAGGTTAGGTGTGGTGCAGACTCTAAGCTACTTGGTGCGTACAATATTGGTTTGTATGGAGTATGTTGTATCAACTATTTTATTCATAGGTTACTCTTATATTAGCCTTGGTCCTAATGATATGAGGTATACTAGTATGCTAGTGTTTAACCTTACAAGTTTTAAGGTTGTGTGGTTGACTATGATTGGAGTTGATAATGTTGTTTGTCTTAGAGTATTAGCTTATGAATATGTGATAATACAAGGAGTTACTTGTGATGTTGATGTAGTGTGTGTGCTAATGGAGCCATTTATTTTTTCGTATATATTTGCCATGAGGGGTTCTTTGGACCGAGGGGTTCATGTTGATCTTTTGTAATCATGCTACTTGCTGTTATAAATACTATGTTAAGGTGAAGATTGTGAGATCGTGACTTGTATTTGTGTGTGTAGTCTAGTATGGATTGTTGTGTGCAAGTGTTTAGAGAATTTTGGATCCAAAAGGAGATCATGGGAGAAAATACAGGGCCCTGTGTTTGCGAACACAACCTATTGTTTCTAGGCATACCCGATCCTGCATTATTTTGATAAAAATCGAGAGTTTTAGAAAAAATTATGGGGGGCCAATGTTTATGAGCAGAAACCTTGCTTTTTCATTTTTTTTAATCTTTTGCTTATCGTAGTTACATACTTTTATAAGTAGATGTGTATGAAACCCTAGCGATAAGCAATAGGATGCTGAACCCCGTCCAAACCCTCTCATCATTTATTCTCTTATGTTTGTTGAGAGAATTGTATACTAAGTGATATTTTGAGGATTTCTTGATTTTCCTTGTAATCACTATTTTTATATGCAATAAATGTCATTGTTGTTTTTATTGTTATCTCAATTAGATCTTGAAATTTTTTGATTACTTGTTAAATCGGATCTTAAGCATTTATGTTTGGTGAATTTTTTCCCTACAATTATTTATATGGTTATCCATTACTATACATGGTTGTAATGATAACATAAGTATTTTAAGGTAACATTTATTTCATTTAGATTTTATTAATATGGGTTAGATCTTATTTCATTTATTATAGGGTTTAAGATTTATTTTAGTTTTTTTTATTTGTTTAAAGTTTAAGGTATAATGTTTTAACCTTTAGTTTTTTTTTTAAAAATTTTTATAGTTTAGTGTTTATGACTCGGTGTCAGGGTTTAGGCTTTAACATTTGGGGTTGAAGGGTTAGGGCTTATATTTTAAGTTTAGGGCTTAGGTTTTAAGAGTCATGGTTATGGGTTAAGGTGCTAGGGTTTTGGATTTTAGGTTTAGGTTGGGTGATTATAATTTAAATGGTAAAGATTAATCTATATTAATTTTAATTCTATCATTAGTTCTCCAAACTTTATTTCTTAATAGAACTCAACCTCACACACACACAATAGAGAACATGAGATAGAGAGAGTTACATCAATAATGTATACATCCAAAGTTGAAGGTAAAAGATATTTTAATACACAAGACAACTATATCACAAAAGCGTTAGTTGATATTTTCGTATTAAACTTATTGTTTAATGGATATGTGACGTTATTTATAGGACATTCATATAATTAAACATATCAATTGATAAATGTAAATATAGATGTTAGACTAGGTAAATTACAACTGCATTGTCTTGAAAGTTTTAGTAATTATGTATCAAAAACTTCAAACGAGACATGCTTTGTGAAAAAAGTTTAAATTTGCCTATTAATATGACTAAATGAGCAAATGTACTTAGTAAAACTAGGGCACAATTTAGAATTTTTATCATCAATAACTGTCTAAAGTTGCAGTTGGATTTTAATTTAAAAATTGACATAATAAATTTAGGATAAATTTTAAAAATCTATAATTAGAGACCGTTGTAGGAAATCAAAATGTCCCAAATGAAGCCTATTATACATAATGCTGCGAGTTAAGGAGTCGTGAGCGGCTCAAACTCCGGTCCAAGAAAAATAGTAATTAGTAAACCGACGAAACAATATGGAAAACCGATATGACACAAACCCTACCAAAACCCTGAAAAACAGCCGGCCCTCTCTCCTCTCTTTATTCTCCAAATCTTTGTGGGGGTTATCTCCCCATTTTCTTGTTCCTAAAGCTACACTCCTCTCAATTAGAATCGTTAATTGAACGGGAATTTAACCCTCTGCTCATCAATTTCACGAGATTTTGAATCTTTATAGCTTCAGGGCTCTTGAAATTTGGGCAAATTTAATTTAGAAAAATGGCGAAAGCTTGTGCAGCAGCACTTATTTCAGCCGTGGCTTCAGCTTCATTGAACGTAGATCATGTTTATGCCGACGGCCGATTTGGATTCTCTCCATTTTCTTCTTCTTCTCCAAATGTGTCTCAAACGCCGGCTGATGCCCCGGCTAATGTTCCGCTGCCGCCAATGTCTGCTGATTCTGAGACGCCTAAGCCCAGGAATGATAATCCGAGGACTACTGCAGCTGGTTTTGATCCTGAAGCCTTGGAGAGAGGTGCGAAGGCCTTGAAAGAGATTACTAGCTCTGGTTACGCCAAAAAGGTTTCGTCTTCTGATTTTCTTTTCAAGTCACCGTCTTCTTCGCATCTAGATGATTTTATTGTTAGGAAAATTTAGTTGAAAAGGTTTCTGATTTTATTATTTCTGATTGATATTCTAGTTTATGAATCAATATGTGGGTTTATTTTTATCAATTCATTTCACGTTAGGCGCGTCCCTCAGCTGGAATTTATCTTATTTCCATATCCCGTAACTAATATTATTAACCTATGGAGCGAGTTTTGTTGGTGTATACTGCCCTTACCACAGTCCAATTGTTTATTGTTGGTACAGATGTTTGAGGTCTTGAAGAAGCAAGAAGAGACCAGACAGGCAGAATTATCTGCAAAGGCACAAGAATTTAAAAAGATGCAAGCCGAAGCTGAGACGGTAAGTAACTGTACTTGTGGTGATGGAATAAGTTCCTGATAACTTCTTCTCTAGGTTCTGCACTTGTTGAATCCTTATGCTTCATTTCTTTATTTAGACCGCTTTTATGGTTTCAGTAGCTTCTTGGGAAACTGAGAAGTTTATTTGATAATCGCTTTTGCAATTCTACTTATTAACATATGAAAGTGTGGCTTGTAAAGGGTTCATTGATATGGCTTTCTAGTTCCTTTGTTTGGGGCTGGTTTAATGGGGAGATCACGCCCAATTGATCTTGCAGCTGGATAGCGAAAGTGGTCGATGTTGGTTTTATGGATAAATGAGACAATTCTTCAGAGAAAATTGAAAATTTTCACATTCCAAGCAAGTTGTGGAAGTACAATATGAAGGCTGGAGGACAAGTGGCGGAATTTTTGTATTGGCAGTTTTTACTTGTCAAAAAAAGGGGTGTAATACATATCAGGTCGATGGTGTGAAAACCTGTGGATGATGAAGAACAGTTTTTAGAAGACTTACCTTCAACTGATTTAACTGTCCGAATAAAAATTCAAAAGCTAGGTTTAGCTAACCACCCACCTTCCTGTCAATATCTTTGATTCTCCTATGAACTCTCCGGGTAGAAAATAATGACAATGGTATGGAGTGCTTCATTTATCATCATTGGACATTTTACGTCATATCTGTATAGGTGTACTCTGATTCTGAATTCAATATTTTTCCACTACCTTGTATGGTGAATAGCGCACATGGTTTAGTGTCTGTTGAGTTATTCATATATCTATGTGGCTTGGAAGCTATGGCTCATTAACTTCAATGACTTTGGAATGCCTATCATAATTGATACTGGTGGTGTCTTGACATTTTTGCCTTTCCTGCAGCAAATCTATGTAGCAGGTCTAATTATGGGCTGCCTTTGGTTGCAAATTGACATGTCAAATACTGTTATTTTCCCAGCATCTGAAAGATTTATTGGTCCAACTACTTTCTATCCTTTATGTAGGAGAGACAGAAGGTGATATATGAAGAGCAGAAAAAGTTACATCAGCACCAGGCACAGATTAAATCTCAAATGGCCAAGTATGAGGATGAGTTAGCAAGGAAACGAATGGCGGTATGTATTTTAAACAAGATGGAATTCTACTGAGGTTTTTGTGCGAGAAACAGCATGACCATATGATATTGTGCAGGCGGAGAATGAATACCACAGGACAAGGAATCAAGAGCTAGTAAAACTACAAGAAGAATCATCAATTAAACAAGAGTCAGCCAGACGAGCAACAGAAGAGCAGATTCAAGCACAGCGTCGGCAAACAGAGAGGGAAAAGGCTGAGATAGAACGGGAAACAATCAGGGTGAGAGCTATGGCAGAAGCAGAAGGGAGAGCTCATGAGGCAAAGTTAGCTGAGGATGTAAATAGACGCATGCTTGTGGAGCGTGCCAATGCAGAGAGAGAGAAATGGGTCTCTGCCATAAATACTACCTTTGATCATATCGGAGGTATTCAGGATAAATTTGTGCTAGATGGTTTTGTAATGATTTTGCAAGTCATGTTAGATGGATTTCCTGGCTAGCTCTCTTTCTTTTCAAAATTAGTATTGATCTTATTATATTTCCCTCTATTTTGTTTTTTCCTTTCCGAATATCTTTGATAGGATATCTTTCTATTTGTCTTGATTTTAGATTTATGAGAATTATGGCAAATAAAAATAGATGCATTCTTTTGACAGTGTACTATTTGCCTTACAAAAGTAAAATACCTGAAAATTAGGCACCTTACTTTGCTGTTTTGTCTATTAAATACATATATGCACTGATCATCATCTTCTGTAAAAGAAAAAAAATAAAATTTCTTCCCTACAGATTTACATTGCTGAAGGATGATTTATGTTTTAGGGGGTCTGCGAGCTATATTAACGGATCAAAATAAGCTAGTTGTGGCTGTTGGGGGAGTCACTGCTCTTGCAGCAGGAATCTACACGACAAGGTATATTTGAGAAATTTTAGCATGAGCTGGATTATATTTTCTATATTACTGTTTTTACTTTTATGATTATGCTGTAATAGTGGTCCAGATTGCTCATTATCTTGTCAGCCACAAATTCTAGAGTACCTTGTATGCCATCCTGCATGTTTATTTAAATACTTGTGTTGTATTCCACTGTGTCTATTTTTAGTCCAGATCATTGGAATGCTCTTCCATGTGGTTTAAATCTATTGCATGTGTCAGTAAGCAGAAGATATTTCATTGTTGATGGAGCGCCATTGGTTTATGGGACATGTGATCTTTAGCTACTTGAATTTCTCAGAGTGCAATTGCAAGTCTTATTAGCTGCACCGATATATTAGATAGAATTAGTATCTTGCTCCTTGTTGCTCTTGAGGTGCCTGTTGAGTGAGTTAATGAGAAGAGCCATTTGCTCTTGCTCCGATATATATGTTTTTTCCTTAATGTCATGTATGGTATAGAAGAATGGTTGCACTAGTTATCCATTTTGAAGATAGTTGATCCAGTAGACTAGCTGTTAGAACAGCAAATCATGACTGCCCATATCTTGGACATAGGACTAGGCAACTAGGGCTGTCTTCCTATCACAAAGGAACTTCACGGATAATATGAATATGCATAACTTATGGAAGATATTTTGAGCTTTCAAAGTGCATTCCTTTCATTACCACCTATATTTTATTTTTATTTGATGGGCACGAATTTGGTGGGTTCCACTTTCTGTTGTATCTTGATGTTCCGTAATGTCATTTTCCCCATTGCTTGTTATTTTATCATCAGTCTTTCTGTTCTGCCTTTGGTTGCATGTATCTTTATCACACTTTTGGTTGGATGAAATTCTTTATCATCAGCATAACTTCCTGGGCCTAGTTGAAGGGGATACCAATTACTTCAGTTTAATGTGGTGAAGCATGGATGTCACAATTGTTGACAATGGACTATATATATATATAGTGCGAAGAGAGAATTGTGAATCAAATTGCTAGTATTAAATGGATGCCAGTTAACTTTCTGCAAAGATTTCCCCCTTTATTTTCAGGGAATCTAGACTCTCTATTGCCAGCTTTTAACTTCCTTCTCTTGCTCACATGCAACTGATGCCAACTTGTTGACCTGATTACTCTGTTTAATAGAGAAGGCGCAAAAGTGGTCTGGAGTTATGTGGACAGAGTATTGGGACAGCCATCACTAATCAGAGAATCCTCCAGGGGAAAGTATCCTTGGTCAGGCTTATTTACCCGTTCCATTAGCAAGCTATCACAGGCTTCTAAAGATAAATCTGCTTCAAAAAATGGAAATGGTTTCGGTGATGTCATTTTACACCCTTCTCTTCAGAAGAGAATCCGTCAGCTTTCCTTGGCAACAGCAAACACAAAAGCTCATCAAGCACCGTTTCGGAATATGCTCTTCTATGGACCTCCTGGTACTGGGAAAACCATGGCTGCAAGGGAGCTGGCTCGTAAGTCGGTATGTTCTATTGCTCTTTCAAGGTTTCATTCAGCCCTGAGATATATAATCCTTTTGTACTCCAGTAAATTTCACTTTATGCAGTATTTCAGGTGTTTCTATAATTTATAATGGAACATGACCTCCTATTATGATAGCTTATTCATGATTCTTATACATGCTGAAATGACAATTATTTTAAACTCAGCTACCCTTATGTGAAATGCTATTTTTCACATACTATTGTGCTGCCGGTCATGATAGCCTGTACAATTTGTTGCTACTTGAAAATCTTACCGTAATTCTACATTACCTTTTTATTATTGGTGATCTATATGGCATTTGTCACTGCATGGGGATCCATTTTTTGTTGGGCCCGAGAAATGTATCACATCCATAATTCTGATATTGTTTAACTATTCATTTTTGCAGGGTTTAGATTACGCACTAATGACAGGCGGTGATGTTGCACCATTAGGATCTCAAGCTGTTACAAAGATCCACCAGTTATTTGATTGGGCCAAAAAGTCAAATAGGGGTTTGCTTTTATTCATAGATGAAGCTGATGCATTTTTGTGCGAGTAAGTGCCAATCAAGTCATTGCTAATTCATCTTGGAGTTCTAGTCTAGTTAGCTGCTGAACTTTTTGTCTGTCCATATATATCATTCATCGTGTCTGCTGAAGGACCTAAAATCAGATATTTTCGTCCTGCTTAATGTCTTATGCTGATGAAGAATTTATTTCCTCTGAGCAACTTTTGGAGTAAACGTAAAAAATAAGACACGACTTGATGAAGATACTTGAAATGACCGAAATGAAATTTTATGTAAAAAGCTGTTAAGTATACTCTTTATCATTTCACCATTCCACCCTGTGATATGACGTTTTGGCTTCACCCAATGGACAATTTGACCCATAGCCAACTACCCCAAGCTACCCTTATGATCCCGTTGTCCAAAAAAAAGCTTGGGCATTTCACAGGCAGCGTAAGGTATTGTGTTGCAATTTTAAATGCAATGTGGCCCTTAGTATCTCTATGAAGTTGTGGATGGTTCTTACAAGTTGGCTCTAATTTTTATTTTGGTTGATCTTCGTTTTCAAGCTAGTACGTAGGAAATTAATATATCTGCTGAAATTTGCAGGCGTAATAAAACGTACATGAGTGAAGCTCAAAGGAGTGCTCTCAATGCTCTTCTGTTTCGTACTGGTGACCAGTCCAAAGATATAGTTCTTGCTTTGGCCACAAATCGTCCTGGTGATCTTGATTCAGCAGTTGCTGATCGTATTGATGAAGTCATTGAGTTTCCATTGCCTGGGGAGGAAGAACGTTTCAAGCTAATCAAGCTCTATCTGGACAAGTATATAGTACAAGCAGGAGCTAGGAAATCTGGTTGGCTGTCAGCGTTATTCCAAAAACAGCCACAGAAGATAGAGATTAAGGGATTAACAGATGACATTTTGAAAGATGCTGCAGCTAAGACTGATGGGTTTTCAGGTCGAGAGATAGCCAAGTTAATGGCGGGTGTTCAAGCTGCTGTTTATGGCAGTGAAAACTGTGTGCTTGATCCACAACTGTTCCGTGAGGTTGTAGATTACAAGGTTGCGGAGCACCAACAAAGAAGGAAGCTAGCAGCTGATGGTGGTGGTAGCCCGTAAACGTTGTGCACGTTAATCATTTTAGTGAAGCAGGCTATTCTTTGCTTCTCAATTTTGTCATATTGAAGGCTTTTATTGCTGGCCATTGTATGGCGTCATGTGCCCCATGTTGTGCTTAATTCCGCATAGCCGTCTAGGCAGTGAGTAGTATGGCCATGGTCCAGATTATTGGTCCCAATGTATCTTACCATTTCTCGCCCTAAACATCATTATAGGTTACTGGATAACTCACATAGGCCAACAGCTTTTAACCTATCGGCAATAATCATTTTTTGGTTCATCAAGCTAGTGCAACGGAAATGGGTTCATCTGGCTTGGTCATCAGAACCAGTTCAGGCGTCAAGTGCGCAAGATCTTGATTCAGTTATATGATTTGCTAACTTGTATAAATGCAGCTTAGATGAATGATTTATGTTTCCCTTTTTTTTCAGTCTAAAATCACTTGATGTATTAAAAGTGTAAACAGGTACATAATTTGATTATTTTGCTAATAACAACAATGTTAAACACTGCCAATACATTGTTGCCTAAAAAACAAAGCAAGTACAAAGAGGCAAACCAAGAAATGAGCATCAAGTTTACAAGACTCAGCAAACAAAAGGTTGCTCAATCAGCAGAGGTGGAAGCCCTATTCAGAGAGCCTAGTGATGATGCTCCTGAATGTAGCGCAGGCCACAATATTTGCAGACAGCTGGCTCATCTTTGTCGAGGCATATAAACTCAATTGGATGCCCTAAAGCGGGGTTTGTATCTGTTCCCATAAGCGATAACGATTTTAAATTGCAACATAATTTTAAGTCCGACAAAATATGAGAAAGATCGACTCTAACCTCCTTCGCAAGCAACTATCCTGCCTTCCACCTTAATTGGAGGCACTTCAGCGATCAGCTCCATTGGAGACTTATTGCTGGTGTCCTATGAAAGAAGATGGATGAAATCTCACAGATATGTGGTCAAATCATTCGTCACAAACAAAAAGGTAACACGAGAAATATAGCTTGCAAATAATTAATATCTCAGTCAGGTCACTAAAACGTGCTTCAATGTTCCTGTAATTAGATATATAATCCTATAGCTCTACTAGCCTTCCTAAAACAGCCATTTTTTACCTGAAAAATACCAGAATCTCTGGCTCCAACCCAGGAAGGAAAAATGAGAGTATATAAGGCAAATTTAGAACCTTTGGAGGGCATTGTGGTTTTTAATTAAAAGGAAGGTGGGCAGTTTCTTGATGGCAACATCAAATTTGCAGGGTTTTTGCTTTCTCCAAAATTACACGTATCATCAAACAGAGAGTGAGAGAAACAAAATAACCAAGAGCAACATTTCCTTCGTACACAAAGGGATCAAAGTATCAAGGGCAGTTCACCTCCCAGAGGTAGAGCGTCTTTGGAAATAACACTGCAGACGTTTGGAACGGAAAAAACTGAAGCAATACTATTTCTCTTCTTCTGTCAAGGAAGGAGAGCATTTAGACAAAGCCAGCTCCCAAAGAGTGAAAAAAAAACACCACAGATATTAGATTGTCAAATACCTTTATGAGGGAACATTTCTTTCAACAAGAATACAAGGAGGACCAACATGTCGATACAGTAAAAGAAATAAATAAGAGCCAGATAATTTTGGAGGGTGATCGACAGAGTTGGAAAGAGAGAAGCCCGCATAAACCTTACTGCAGATACAGCAAACCAGAACAGGTAAAGTCCTTTTTTTTTTAATAAATTTTTGACAGATAACTCCCAGCTACTGCTAGTGCTTGATAATTACTAGTGAATCCAGAGCCATGCAGCAGTAAGGCCTAAGAAAAATTGTTCTCCTCACAAACACATCAGTTGACTTCAGATGAATGTAGACAAGCATATGATCTCATGGATTTTATACCGCTAATGTCACCTGAAAATTCACTGATTGAATGCCTTCTATCATGAATACAAATCAGAAGCACAAATGATATTGAAACACCAACTTACCAGAATGATTGAGAGAGTAGAGCAGAGAAACAAGCAAGCAGACTAACAACATATTTCACACAGAAAAGCCGTACACTATTATGGCTCAAAGGCAGTTCAATCCAACCATTTTCTGGTTGTCGTATATGTGGGAACATACTAACCATTAGGAGCATCATATGTTGACCTCCTATATATTATACTCTTCTCTCCCCTATTCTCACCAATCTGCATCACCCAGAAATCTGGTTATACTTGCTTCTTTTCTAATTGGCCACAAATTACAAATCTAGCATAATGCACGTCATCTGAGTTTTCCTCACTTAAAATCTCAATCGGATTCCCATCATTCAAGAAAAAAGGCATGATCCCAAATCCCTTGGAAGCACTTTCATCCAGGAATTTTAGAAACACATTCAAAACACCCTATCTATAGCTTACAGTGATTTCGAATGCAATGTTCAGAGTAAAGCAAAGCCTGTAGGAATACGTTTATTGTAAGAAGCAAGCTGAAGAATCAAATCTCGTAGTTTTCAGCAACCCACTAGCTAGCCAAATGCATGTTGATCAGGTAGAAAGAAGTTTTGGATCTCTCTCCTTGTCGTTCACTTCCTAGCTGCTGATGTAGTAGTCAATTAGTAACACACATCTAAGAACACCGACCTTTACCATACAACCCGATTGAATTGTCAATGAAATACCATAATCCGGATTCACAGAACAATCAAGAAACGCTAAATTCAACATTTAATTTGTAAACAATTATCAAGAAATTTCCAGACGACAAGTTTTGGTAAAGGATATAGATATACCTGCATCCACTTGTCAGTATGGCTGGAAATGACCTCGCTAAAACCGCCGCCGCCGGAAATAGCACTGCCGCCGCTGAGAGTACTAAATGCGTTGGTGGAGCCACGCAAGTAGGCTGACCTACTAGCTAGGGTTCGGAACAAACTCAACACCATTTTCCGATCAAAAACAAAATAAAGGCGGAGAGAGAGTCCGAGAAGTTTGTACGGAGAAGGACAAATCCGATCGGGAGAGATTGGGACCGCCGAATTTCTGTATCGAACAGAAAGAGCGAAGCTCAGATGGCCAACGAGAGAGGAGGAAGGGTCTATAGATAAGTCCATGGGCCTCAGGATGTCGTCTCAGATATCGTAGGAGCCCAAAAGGCCCAAAACCATCCGACCAAATCATTCTAACTCCATATATATATATGTATATATATATATATAGGAATATCTACGAACTATAAATAGCGTGCAAACATAGGAGCAGTTTTAGGCCATGGGATGAGGAAACTAAAGGATTAAGATTTGATTGATATATATATGTATGTATGTATATATATATATATATATATATATATATATATATATATATATATACATTCATACTAATTTTATGTTTGTTATCTTTATTGTGATATTATTTGATTTTCTATTTTTTTTAATTTTATTTCTATGTATTTATTTTAAAAAAAAAATATGTACAACATTTTGTTTAAAAAAGTATTAAAATATCATTTAAAAAGTAAAGTAGTTATTTTAAAATATTTGTTTTTCATGTGAAATATTTTTTAACAATAGTTATATAAAATATAAATGTAATAGTATTTACATAATCGGTTCATTTTAAAAAAAAAATAATTTGACTTATTTAAAATTTATTTACATGCTAGATCCGGTAGGTATAGATCTAGGCCTAAACTGTTAGGGTCTGATATATTTGGAGCGGATTTTAGTCTAGGTACTATAAATACAGTTCTGATTAGACTCAACCTCATTGTCATCCATATCAATAATCAACCCTCTTTCTTTCCTATTTTCCTAGTTTTAGTGGGTTTTTTTATTTTATTTTGGAATGAATTATTGATGGGAGTTAGCCTTTGGTTCAATGGAAATCGTCAATCATAGATTTCATTTCACCCCAAACACATGGGCTTCCCTCCCTTCATCTATTTCGGACTGTCACCGGTGTATCGAAATATACTAGAAAAGATGAGTGATGAACACCCAAAAATTATTGAGCAACATTCACTTGTTGTGAGTTGATTAATTACTATTATTAGATGAATTATTTATTATATCTATTATATAAAATGGATAAGAACCATTCATAAAAAAAAAAAAATAAAAAGATGTCATTCCTAGAGACACACTTTGCTGAAATTTAAGCTAGCGCCTATGTGTGGAATGGATGACCATAAAACCACCATTGGCTTCCACTAACATAGTTATGCCTATAATGCTTCTTCCTTCCCATCCTTAAATATATTTTTGTAATTCTCATCTTTCTATGTATGTTCCCATGATATTTTTGTAATTCTCATCTTTCTATGTATGTAGGCACAGTTGGAATGAAAACAATGCATACAACAATAAATAAGATTAATAGTGAAGAGAAACACTTATTAAATTAGTTGTGTCATGAGAGCGATATTTGAAGCAAAATTCAGCCAAATTATGGTGCGGTCGGTCAATGCATTAAATTGCTTCCAAAATAACGCAATGAGCCTCCGTTCACATGTACTTGTGATAAAATGAGGTGGAAATATACATAATAGTTGATTTTAAAAATTTTGTGGAAAGAAGTGAGTTCAGTAGAGGAGTGTAATGGAGGAAAAAGGTGGTGGGGTGAATAGTTTCTGAATATGTAGCCTCCTATTTTTTGATTAAAAAAAATTTGTGGTAAAGTGGAACAAATCAATTAGCTGCTATTATCTTACCCCTATCGATTTGAATTTCAAATGTGCACTCTAAAATCAAAATTGACGGAAAGATTCAAAATGATTCCAAGTAGTTAAAAATAAATCCAAAAAAATAAGGGTATGAATCAAAGAACCAAACCATACTCAACCAAAACGAATGATAGCATGAACGTGTATTGATCTAAGCACAGTTCATTAGTGGGTCAAACTAATTCAATCTCTCGACTTCTAACCTTATACCCAAATATAAAACACACGAAAGGAAAACTGTTCTCCTTCAATGTGTGATAACAAAAGGCATCAACTTTACCTAGCGTAAAGCTCTCTTGTCAAATGCTATACTTTTGGTATAAATTTGAGTTGAGATTTTAGTTTCCAACAATGATTTTCAAACCACAGCTTTTCAAATATTATATAATTTTTTGTAAATTTATTTATTTATTTTCAATAAAATAAAATAACTAACAATCAATGACTTATTTCTCCAAACATACATTTAGCTACAAGACCAGCAACGATGCCTCGAGATGATATTTATATCAATAACATTGATTGATGAACATAAAAGTATTGATTAGGCAAGAGTCTGCACAAGATAAGAATAAACAATAAACTGATTAACTTAGTTGTGCTGGACACAACCATACCACAAGCAACTCAGCAGCTAAAGCTAAGCCGAGCTTAGCAAGTGAAGTAGATAGCGAAATTGTTATTAGCTATAACAATTAATCTGTTATTTTTCTGTTATAACCAGCCTTGTTACGTATCTGTTTTTCTTACAAGGAGTCACGATCTGTGACTCATATAAACATCATACTACCAATAATAATAGAAAAAGAAACATATTAATTTTTATAACGAAAAACAATTTTGTTAACTACTTCAGACTTCTACACCTGCTAAGCTCAGCTTACCTTCAGCTGGAATCTTGAGCCGCTTGTGGTATGGTCGAGTCCAACAAGTTGTTCCTTTTTGGAGCATCAGAAGAAGATATGTCTTCAAACGAACGGACTAATATTTAATACCCGTTGAGATCTTCATCAATCTTAGCTTCAAAACTGTGTCTACTTAGACAGGCGTACATTACATCCGCCCATATTTGTAAGACGGTGAATTAAGTCAATCGACGCACCAGCGACCTTTCATGCTGCTGCTTCCACTCGCCTGTTGCGAACAAATAGCCAGAAACATGTCACTAAAAGATCGCATAGTATTGGTGGGGGGGCAGGGGAGAGTGTTACCTCACAAAGGAAATTCCAAGACAAGAAACAACGCTTCAAATTTATCGAGATGAGAGAACCACAAACACTTTCCCATTAACGATATTCCTGTCTTCCATGCAAGCAACAAAGACCAACGGACTCTTGTATTTTGTTTCATTATGATCCAGTCACAAGTTCCCCACATATGCACTGATTACCAGTCCTCATACTATAACAGTATGTTTTGCATCCTCGATTGCATTATTCAGGGTTTTCACCTTTGATCCGGTTTCAAGGTAGCTCAAGAACCGAATTCCTAGAGTGTTCATGGATTCCAGAACACCAGCTGCCTCGAGCTCCTTCCCTGCTGCCCTGTATAGGTGCACGGCAGCACTCATGATAAACCTATCTGGTTCTACGGATTCTTTAATCCTTTCAAAGAGAGAAATGCCTTCTTTGGCATACTCGTAGTCCATGTAACCCCTCAGCATAGTCCTGTAACAAGCAAGATCAGGACTTAAATTGGATTCAAGCAATTTTCCAAACACCCTTTCAGCTTCAGCAATCATCCCAGCTTTGGCAAAAGCCCAGATCAAGTGGTTGAAATGAGCACATGAAGGCAATAACCCTTTGCTTGGCATATGAATAATCAATTCTTCTGCTGCTTCGTATTTCAAACCCTCTGTATAGGCTCGGATAAGTGCAAGATAGGTAAACGAGTCTGGGAAGAACCCATCTGCTTGCATGGCCTGAAAAAGTTCCTCTGCTTCACGATAGCAACCACCAGCACCATATACGTTCATCATGATGTTGTAGCCTACCTGCAAGTCCAGAATCACAAAGGTGGGCCCATTTCCAATTCTATAATTCTATACACAAGATACGTAAAGTGTCCATATGTTAATGACTTACAACTAGAATATTAAAACAAAACGATCAGGTGAATATACAGTTGATACAACTGTACAATAAAATACCAATTATGTGATCAGACATGGTAATCCAGCTGCAAAACAAGTACCATGGTGTGGTAGTATTTGCTATATTTTTTCCCCTCGATTTGGGTGGGAAGGGACCAAAAATACACATATTGTGACATTGAAACTTAATCAAGGTCGTTCTTAAGGAAACCAGAAGCACATAGTAATAATTCTGATGCTGCACGATGGTCTTTTCCACTGCCCCTATTCACTTCCCATATGACTACAAGTTAACAGAAACAAGCTGGTACCTTTCCAGGTTTTATTCCTTCTTCCTGCATTTCTATGAATAGGTTAGATGCCTCATGAATTTTACCTGGAACAATGTTTAAAAAAAAGTAATAAATAAATAAACTATAATGGAAAGTACTTAAAAAACCATTCTTAAAGCCAACTAAAATTTGGAGCACAACTGCACCATGCAAAATTCTATATATACATGATCCAACACTCAATTTCTTGAAGTACCATCTAGTTATGTGGAATCAAAAATAGCTGGTCATAAACTTGTCATGAGATTCCATATTGCAAACAAAAAGAACCTTGGAAAACAATGCATCAAGGGCTTAGATAAACATGCATAGAATCAACCTATATATTTTATCATTTTCATTTATGTGAAGCAAATCATTACCAGTTTTGCCATACACGCTGATTAGATTGGTGTAAGCTTTCTCATCCAAGGGCAGACCCAAGTTTTGTGCCATTTTGAACATCTTTGTAGCCTTAATTACATTCCTTTGCCTTCCGTAAACACTGCCACAGCAAGAAACAATGACAGTGATATCCCATCTCTTTTTCACTTAAACTAGGTCATCTGCATGGAAAGGCTAGAGTTAGGTTTCACCTGATCATGGTGCTATATGTCTGAAGGGATGGAGGAACTCCTAAATAACTCATGCGATCATATATCTCGGTTGCAAAGTTCAATTTCCCTGAAACAACAGCAATAGCATGCATAATAATCATTTTCTTCTGTCAATATACCAAATGGAAGCACAAAATCTTAAGAGATATAACTTCGAGGCAACCTGCTTCCATCATTGCTTTGATAAAAGTATTGTAAGCAACAGTGTCAAGTGTCAAGTTCACACGAAAACTACTGTGTATAACATCCTCGGCTGCTCGATATTTTCCTGGAAGTTCATTCAATGCATTACATAACATAAATTGAACAAGAAAAATTGAAACGTGATTGAATCCTCACACCATAAATCCACCCAATAATAACCACCAATGACAACAAAGAAAGAAACAGATGCCCACATTTCTGGAATGGTGTCTCTGTCTCAGAAACAATATATCCATCAACCAATAAGGATGAGAGATCATGTTCTGAAATGCTGAGTTTCAAGCATAATACAGCTGGGCTCTAATTTAATAGTAAAAACTCTGAAATGTTGTCAAAAAATATGCAACTTGTATCAAGATCCAAATAAAATTTTCAAATTGAACAGAAAACAAGAATAAATGTACCATAATTGATCAAAGTGTTCACGACAATGCTGATAGCAACAGCACCCACGTCAAGTCCTTTGTCTGTTGCCTCTTTGTAAAACCGGTAAGCCTCCTCTGGCTCACCACATTTTGCACAGGTATCGATCAGTGAAAAATATATATGCACCCCAGCTGTAGATGAATTTGCTAGCACCAAAAAGAACTCTTTTGCTCGTTTTAGACTTTGCCGGTTTCCATACAAACTAATCATAGAAGCACTGATTACATCTTCAGGTCTTGAATTTAGCTTGATCAATAGATGGTAGAGTGCCTCTGCTCTAGACAAGTTGCCTGCATCGTACAAAATGAAAAATATATCTCAAAAAATTTTTATCCAAAGTTGGTTGCTTCAACATCAAATTCGGCAAAAAAAATCAAGCATATACCTTCATGAACAAACTTGCCAACAAGCTGGTTTGCAACAGACAAGCCCTCAGCAGTCTTCAGAAAAAGATTGAAAGTTTCTTCAGTTTTCATTTTATTGCCATTTGCCAAATACAGACTAAGCATCAGCTCAAGAGCATCAAAGTTTGGTAGCCCTACAGTGGCTAAACTGTGCTTGTCTGTTCCAACCTTACTGCTTTCTGCATGCATGACAATGGAAATTGTCTGAAGAAATCTGCTTTCTTTAAAAATTTCACATGTTTTTACCTCTTCCATGAAACTTTCAGCTTCTCGTAACATTCCCTCCTTTGAGTATACTTTCATAATAGTTCTGCATAGCTCCTCATCAAATTTCATGCTATCTTTTCTAAGCAGAAGAATACAATCCTTAGCCTTCTCAAGCAACCCCAGTCTTTGGTATAGGTGGAGCATGTCATTGCAAGACCTAGCATCAGGGAGACCAGTCTTGGAGAGAGAACGAAATGCTACTTCGGCAGATACCAGATCATCTTTCATAATATAACACTTCACCAAAATAATATAGGCATATCTTGAGTATGATATATTCCGCGACCTCATCAACTCCATAGTACTTAAAGCTTTAACATAATCACCTGAGCTAAGGTGGACTTGAGCCATAGAAATATATGTCTTTTCATCACTGAGAAGACCCAACTGATATGTCTCTTCAAATGTCTTTTCTGCATCAGTATAAAGACCAAGCTTGCCATATATCCTTATAAGCAAACCATAGATAACTTCATCAGCAGGAATTTTATTACTTTCCATCTCTGTAAAAAGGGAAAGGGCCTTTGAGTATTCGCCATTCCTGTAGTAGAGAGTTAAAAGTGACGCACATGTGAAATTACTAGGAACTATTCCCCTGGATTTCATATCATCGTAAAGTCTCAAACATGCATCCTGATTCCTGCATTTCATACTAGAACTGATAAGGAGGCTGTAAGTCACTTCTTCAGGTATGAAATGGAGGGCTGTCATCTCATTAAATGTATTAAAAGCTTCCTCAAGGAGACCTTCTTTAACTAATGAACAAATGACCAATGTGAAAGTAAAATGATTAGGAGCCACGCCTTGGTCAACCATATGCCTCCATATGTGAATAAGATTTCGGTGTTCTGACTTCTTTTGCAGAGAGGACAGCATGAAATTGTAAACGGGTAGAGAAAGCATTACTCCCCTCTCCTGCACAGCTGTGTAAAATGACAACATAGCCTTACATTTTCCCCATCTCGCATATGCACACAGCATAGTACCACAAGCAATTTCATCTGGTTCACACCCCACATCAAGCATCTCTAAGAAAGTCTCTTCTGCCATCTTTATTTTCCCAACTTGACCATATGCTCGCAAAACAATAGTGTAGGCAATAACACTGGGACGGTAACTGAGCTGTTCCAAGTGCATAAGTCAATTCAGTACTCCATTTTTACTCTTTCAAAATATTGGAAAAAATGCATATATTCTCACAACTAAACAGTATTGCTAAATTTTCATAATATGTTTTTTTTTTTCTATAATTGAATTGGGTTACAAACTTCTATGTTTATTCCTCTCTTTTTTTTCCCTCTCTTTCTTTTTGGTTATGATCAAATTGCATAATATAATTAGCACAATGCCAGGCAACCGATAATATCTTATGGCCTAGAGAATTAGTTTTCTACTTGAAGCGAAGATTTAAAATAATGAGGAACAGAGAAATATACTTCAGAAAGAGAAATTTTGTGGGTAAGTTTTTAGTGGCACCTTTGTATTATCAATAATTAAAGAAATTTTGAGAACAATATGACAAAGCCTGATGAGGTCGTTACACAGAGAGAAGGTTCTAGAAAAGATGCTAATTGTTAACCACCTAATTGGCCAAAAAGAAATTAAATTACAGTCAAATAACGATACTCAACGAAACTAGATAATTATCTACAGCTTCTTTAAGAAGATCGTTGTTGTCAATGAATTGCAACTAGTCCTTAACATGATCGTAAACTCCAACAAGCTTAAATTCGTGGCTCACGAACCACTTTGAGTAAATGTTTCACAGGGAGTGAACAAATACACTATCATGGAGTCCCTTGATGAGTAAATTAGATTTTTGCAATTCAGTAAAGAAATATGCATCATAATAGAGCAATTTTCCACCACACTTGGATGTAAAAATTCATCGTGTCGCATCATTACCCGTAATTATGATCTAAGGCCAAACTTTCGGACAATGAAGAATGCCCATATCACAATTTAACAAAATTAATTACCAGACATTTATATCTAGAATCAAGGTAAATTGCAAGAAATAACAAAAATGGCTAACATACACCAACCTGCAATTTCATCCAACCAAAGAAGTCCCTAACCTGACGCCATCCCTTCTGCTCCTTCAGCACGATACACATTTCTCTGAAGTTCAATTTTGTAACAAACGAACCCATCACTTGTCTCATGTCATAATCCCCTTCAGCTCTCTGTGACAAACTCCGAACAATCTGAATAGCCGCAACAACATGTTTGCCATACAAATGCCCATTTCGATCATCCTCCAAGTACTGAACCATTTGTTCCGGTGTCCGACGAATCCATTTTGGAGTTTGAACTCTCGAACCTTGATTCCTCCTCAATACACTCAGGTACTTGGCCTTCGCTTTGATTATTCGGCGGGCGTTGTCGTCGGATAGTGGGTTTTTGGGATTTTTTGATCTGGGTTTTGGCTTATCAATATCGCTGCCGTCACTTAGAGTCCATGGGTCAGGTAAAGTACAGCAATAGATCGAAGTGAGTAGCCGCCGCCGCCGCCGGCGGTGTTGTGGGACAGTGGGACTGAGGGCAAGGCTGTGTGAGTAGAGGAACGTGGACTTCAGGATATCCATCGGAATTCAGACAAGAAAGTGATTCATCGTTTATGTGCTCTGACGATGAGGATCATTGCGCGGCGAAACAGTGTCTGATATTTTCTTGGGCTAACTGTGAGACCGCTATAAAATTTCATCAGTCTCAGACTATCCTGCGTCTTGTGATACTGAAAAATATAGATAACAAAATAAAACTTAAATAATTATTTTACCAATATCTAACGTATATAATTCATCATATCAGGTTATATTGAATACAAGGAAAATAATTAAAACTTAAAGAAGATAAACAGAAAAAGAAAAAAACTTTTATAAAACTTAAATATATATTTGAACATTAACTCCGAGTAGAATATAACAAAAATACAACTAAAGAATTTTATTAGAACTAAAAATCCAAGAAAATATCCTGAAAAATAAAAAAGAATGGGATAACATGACTCTAAATCCAATCGCCTAATAATACTATAATCACTCGCAAAACATCATAAGCAATGAAGTCATTCAAACAATCTGCAATGATTTGCATAGAGAAATGTGGATTATTTGCTTATCGAAATGAGCAAGACCTATAAAAAAGATGATCGGTACAATACATATTGAGTAAGGTAACAATATAGTCATAGGAAAATGGGACATGCATAACACTTAATGCCAAATGATAAGATGATTTATACATAAAAATCATATCATCAAATGGCCTAAGAAAGGAATCAAAAGAGTTCCATAATATGTATACTCATAATCCATTTCTTTATTAAGTTGAATTTAAGAACCCCCACTATTTTGTAATCAGTGGAGCAGTATCATCAATATATAACCCTAGAACAAAATACTCATGGCTACTATTCTCGTATCATAAAACGAACTGGTAAAACCCTAAGACATAATGTTCATGACCACTATACTCATCTAGTGGAATGTATTAATATAACCTTAGGGCATAACGCTCTCGGCTACTGTTCTTGTCTAATTAAATGGGCTAGTACAGCAGATTCTGACTCATATGATCTTTCACTTTAAAAATATCTTATTAGAATTTTAATTATTTGATGACAAAAATAAGCACACATAAGTATAAACATGCATGTTACATAATCTAGATAATATAATTATACAAGCCACATAAGACACATCAACATGATGATTGGAACATCACCTAAAGAAAAAGGATCATACTTCCCTTAAAAAACCATAATTTCACTAGATGAGCGTAACTTTTCCATTAATGCCCATTTCATCACCAAATTTAGTACACCATACTAAAATTATATAATTAACATTATACCTGAAAATTAATGTCTAAATCCAATGTCTTGTGTAAATAATAACGAGCCTGTCTCTAGGGTTATTATTCACCATTCAAGCCATTTTATCATTTTATTATACTTATGAAATGCAGTTAACCCGAATATTAAAAGTATCATACTTAGCATATTTTAAGTCCATTCACATTTTAGAATCACCAAAATTTCATATTTAATCCATATTGACCAAAATGTCATCATTTTATCGAAATCCTTAAATCTTATTTTAGATGACGTATATCTTACTTAGCCATCATTTGATCATATTACCTCTAAAAAAACCTTCAAAGATTATTATAACACCCCAATTTTACTGTGGAAAATTTTTGTTTTACAATAAAAGCTTATAACTAAAATATCTGGTGTTACCGCCGTAATTAATGTAGGTCTAGTTTACCATACCATCCTCACATCAATCATAAGACTAAAACCATTAAGTAAACACGAAGTAACTTGAAATGAAAGAAACTTTATAAACACAAATATGAGTTTGGATATTAACTCTTAGATATAATAATAAAATACAAACAAAGGAATACCATAAACCAAAGAGTCCAAAAGGTATCCGGACAAAAACATCATTTGGATAACATAACTCTTCACTCAAACACCACCCAGCACAAGAAAAGTTACCCTTCCCCATACAATACATCAAAGGTTGCAAAATCATATAACTGGTCCTCAAATACCTACACAAAAGCATCGGGGTCCTCTAATCTTGGAAATGAGAAATACACATAAAAATGATGGATAATATGTTCTGTACTGAGTAAGGTAACAATACTATCAATTCAGGAATACAGATAAAGATATATATCCATGGCAGATCATAAGTACACATACAAATTACAAAAAATCTCAAAAGGTAAATATTGATCTAGGTCTTTTTATTAGATATAACCCTTTTCATTATTTTATTTGTATTGAGTTCATGACTTTACTATTCTTAAACCAATGAAGCAGTCTAAAGCACCTCTCAGGGGCAAAACACCTAAGCTACTATTATCATCTAGTGAAATGGATCCAACACCTCTCAAAGTAGAACGCTCCTTAGCCACTATTCTTAAATCAATGGAATGGTTTAAAGCCCCTCTTAGAGATAACACACCCGAGTCACTATTATCATTCATTGGAACGAATTCAACACCTTGATCCTAACCCACACACTCTTCCACTTTAAATCATCAATATCTTATCTATTAGGTTAATTATCTCAATCTATATTATTATTTACGATAAGTATAGGGCCCCACTATTCTTTATCCGATGGAATGAAGTAAAGCATCTCTCAGGAATAACACACATGAGACACTATTATCATCTAGTAGAATGGATCCATAAAACATTTCTCAGGGCAAAATTCTTTGATCCACTATTCTTAAACCAGTTGAATGATCTGTAACACCTCTCAAGGACAACACATATGAGTCGTTATTATCATCCGTTGGAACGAATCTATAAAACACATTAGCCCTACTCACAGGATCTTTTACTTTAAATGATTAATATCTTATTCATGATTGATTCAAAGGTACATAAGATATTTAAAGCATTTAATCACATCACGAATATCATAAGGTCATTCTCTAGAGTTAAGATCCCTATATTTCCCCGAAACCCTAATTTCACACTTTTATCATAACTCTTCTTCTATTAATCTTTTAATCACCAAACTTAGTACCACTTACTTAATTATGATTATTATTATTATCAACATACTATAATTTTAAGGCCCAACTCCAAGGTCTTACACATACAATAATAACCTTATCCCAAAAGTTACTATTTCTAAGGCTTATAAATACTAATTTCACAAATCAATCATAACTTTTCATTTAGGGCTCAAACACTTATCAGATTCAATATACATTCCCAGAACACTAATATTAACAACGTATCCAAATTTCATGGTTTGAATCAATCATTTTACACATGTGATACTAGCTTCCTCGTTTTAGGGTTATTATTCTCAAATCAAACAATTTCCTTACTTTATCAATCTTTTGTCATTAATAGTTAGTCTAAACACTTCATATAAATTTCTTAGCACATTTTAGGATCATGTAACACCTTAAAATACCATGATTCTCATATTTAACTCATGTTGGCCAAAATGCTCTTATTGGTATAACAAAAACCCTTATTCCATGCAAATAATACGTGTTGAATAACATTACTTCCAAATCTATAATTTTCACCATAGACCTTATCATACTCATTTTGCATTCATTATACCATTAAAAAAACCCATGGCACATCCACATTTCACACCAAGGGCTTTTCCATATAAAATAACAATACCACATTATCTTTACTTACTCATTTTCTATCGTATAACATCAGCTACATATCATAATATCAACAATCATATATTAATTCACAACAAAATAGTTCAATACAAAATCATGTATAACACTTAACAATCAAAACCCTAGACTACAACAAGTATCCTTACAAAAAACAACTTTGGTCTCTAAGCACATAAATCATATTTTGCCTCTTCTAAGACTAGTGAAAAATCACTTAAGAAAGTCATAATAAGCCATCATTAAGATTGAATCGTATAACTGAGGAATTTTAAGGAAAAGGAAGGGCAAAATAAGGGAGAACAAAACCAAAACAAACCAGAAAAACTTGTGCAACCAAAGATAGGAGGGATGACAAGTTGTGCCAAGCCAAGGGGTGGTAGCAATGGTACAAGTTGCCATTGCTATGGGGAAATCGACAGCCAAAGGAGCCAAAGGTGCAGGGAAGAAAGAGTGGGCTAGGCTAAAGGAGGGAGGTGGGCATCGGTCATTTGGTCGAAGCAAGGAGGTGTGGTGTAGCCTACCGAAAAGCGGAAAGGAGGTTGCGGTTGTGGATGTCGAAAGGGAGGGGTTTGCTTCGATCAAGGGCATGAAAGGGTGGTGCTGGGTTGTGGTTGAAGTTCTTGTGGCAAGGAGGAAGTAAAAGGTATAAGGTGGAAATGGTGAAGGCAACCGAAGAGGAGGTGTGGGTTGCAGTTGAAGTTACCGAAGAAGAGGGGGCACACTGGTTGTTGGTGTCATAGCCAAGGAAGAAAAAAATAAATGGGAGGTTGCGAGGTGAAACTGGCAAAGAGGAGGGAGATGTTGTGGTGGTTTTTTTCCGCAGTCGAGGAGGAAGAAAAAAAAAAGAAGGGGTTGCAGTGTGTTTGAAAATTCTAAAGATTACACAACTCTAACAACACAACTAATACATAATATGCACATAAAACTTTATACAATGAGTTATCTCGATAACATCATACAAGAAAACAAGGCTAACACTTGGCTCAATGACTCATAAAAGATCTTCATATACATCAACCACATACACCTAGGTCAAAGGAAATTTCTAAACCCAAAACACTCCACTAACAAGCTCCCTAATCTATACTATCACCATAATAGTCCAGACACTTCAATTCACAAATGCTACCACTATGACAACTATAGCATTTAAAGCCGGCCATTTTTATTTATCTATTTATTATTATTATTACTATTATTATTATTAACTATCCACTAATAGTTCTCCTTATACAGAACAAAACTTAATACATTATCATTCACCAGCAACTAGAAAAGAAAATATACCTATTTTACGAGGAAGGATTTTCATGTATTAATGTGGAAATTACTAACACAAAATACAAAACGGAAGCAAACCGTGATTAAATGCTAATCGACAGAAACTAAAATATAAACACATAATGAAAGTCATACAACATCATTAAAATCACTAGGGTAAATTAGGCACTCTACACACTATTTATAAAAATGAACATCTCTATCTAAAACTCAACATTATCATTATCATTATCACCATTCTAGGTTTTTCCCAATTGAAAATGACACATCTATTTAAACATCACCATCAGGGTTACAAACCTAAGTTTCTTACAACTCCAAAAAGTGAAACTACTCCACCAAAATAGATTACAATTTATATCACATCATACTATATCTGGCAAGGTACGCATTAAGGTTATCAATCCACTGAACCTGCAAGACTAGGGTTAACCTAGTGGGGTTACTACCCCCTTAAGAGCAAACTAATTACAAAGCGATAATAATTACAACACATAAAATTCAAAGTTAACACAAGTCAAGCATGTAAAATAACAAGTGACCATATTCAAAGACATAATTACAAAAAGTAAACAACAAGGCCACTTACACTACCCAATTATACTATCCTCACAAGCTAATCCAGATTTAAAATTCACTTGAAAGAAGGCAAATACATTTTTGTTTAAAACATTTAGGATCGTGAGAACTGAATCTCTAACCAAAACTCGATTCTTAGCAACCAAAAGCTCTGATACCAATTTGTAACACCCCCAAAATTCACTCCTGAATTTTTTTTTTTGAAAGAATAAAGCGGAAGATAGGAGAGAATTTGGGGAATGTTACCGCCACATCTAACACAAGATAAATGTCCACCATCTATTTCATGCTAGATGTAAAGCTAAAACCTATCGAATAAAATTCCAAACAACGTCTATGCCGTGAGGATAAACTCCCACAAGGAAATATCCACAGGTAGATGGCAAGTGAATAGATTCACTAAATAAAATCATCGCTAAATCAATCAGCGGAACCTGTGAAATAAATCCAAATTTTAAAAGGTTATTAGAGTATGAGGAATTAAAAGCCAATTACAACGCCCTTGATATTTTAAATACAACAATTGGAACTTCCAAAAATAAATAAGTCAAACAAGAAAAATCCCGATAGATCAAATTCCAGATTGCATACTCTCTCAAACCAAGCCTTCCACCCAAATACAATATCCGATCTCAAATCTGCACAAGAGGTCTGTTCCCCACCATCAACGGATCATCATAGGACCCATTCAACCAAGGTAGCATCAGTACAGGTCCAATACTGAGTAAATCTCACTACCCTATCCTATGGGAGAGACGTAAAGTATAACATCAAGTGCATATTGAATTATGGTGCATTACGTTGATACAATATTATGCATACTCAATACCCACATCATAAGTCCTACCATACACATATAATAACATGCGAAACATATGTAACATCTTAAACCGATAATAGATTCAGATAAACCAACCAGGCATTTATGGATAATGTTAAACCAACCAATCGGGCATTTTTGGACAACACCAAACCAAACCAAGCTGAATCGGGCATTTATCAAGTGGGCATTTATGGGCAATGCCAAACCAAACCAATCGGACATTTAGCCCCACGGACATTACTTAGGGACATGTCCAGCCCCAGTCGAGTAGACTCATTCTTTAGATCTCTGGTAAATATAGTCGATTCACATCATAGTCTTTATCAATTCATGTGAGTGCGGGAACCCCACTATTAGAACCGGTGGACCGATCATGCAGGGCAAAACGCTCCTGGCCACTATTATTTGCCGGTGGACCGGTGTAATACCCCGTATTTTTGAAACCTAATTTTATTAAGCCTATAATTTAATAAATCACTTTTATTAGGGATAATTTAGCTCTTAAACTTATTTAATTTAATTATGTTGAGGTTTTTCCTTTTAAATTTATTTAACTTAATTATTTTATGGATTTTAAGTATAGAAAAATTAGATGTGAATATTTAATAAATTAAAATAAATAAATTGCTATTTTATCATACTAATTTTATTTAAATAAGGTTTCAAACCAATATTTTCTAAAAGTTACCTTTTAAACTAATATAATAAAATTTATTAAGTTAAATTATTAAAAATTGTTTATCTACCAAAAATACTACAACCTATTTCCCATAAGTTATTTTATTTATTTTCTCCCCTATTTTCCCTTTTCTTTTTTTTTTCTCTCTCCCCCTCTCCTTTCTCCCTTCTTTCCCCCATTTCCCCCGACTGGGCCAGCCCACCGGCCCAAATCAGTTTCTCTCCCCCGTCCCGCGCACGCCAGGCCGCCCAGCTTCCTCCTTCACCCGAACCGACCGGCCAAACACCTCCCTCTCTTTTTCTTTTCTTTCCTGGACCGCCCAGTCCACCCCGCGCCTGTCTTCTTCTTCCTCACGTGAGCCTGCAACCCTTGACCGCATCCTGCGCCTACCAACGGCCACCTACTCCGTCCAGCTGTCCTCTCCTGCTATTCCCGTCGCTTTCCTTTCCAATTTCGACCTAGCCTACCCGTCCTACCCCTCACGCGTGTTGTCTCCTTTCCTTTTCCCCGCACCAAGCCAAACGCACCCTGCAATTCGTAGGGCCTGCGCCGGCTGCCACCGCCGGTCGGCGACCTGTCGCACCTACCCTGCGTGCCCTCTCCCTCCTTCGTCGTTTTCCCCCTCCAATTAGCCTATAAATACCCCCATTAGCAGCCATAGCCGGTCTTCTCTTTTCGCAAAGCCCAGAAACCCTGCCTTCGCCGCCGCTCAAATAGTCGAGCTTTCTGCCATCGCCGGTGATCGCCGCGACAAACACCGCCCACCGAAACCTTCCCCGCACCCTCCTCTACGAAACCAGACCACCACCACCCCTTGCCTCGCCCTGCACGTGCCGCCCAAGCCGTGCAAAGTCACCACCTCAATCAGCCCTCACCAACCCTTCTTCGCCCCTCGCGCCGCCTTCCGCCGCCAATCCAGCCGCCACCAGCACCTCCTCCACCCTCCAACACACCCAGGGAATATTCCCCTACCTTCCCATACCATCATCTCCCCTGCCTCCTTCTCCTCTTACCTCCCCCATCTTCTACCACCTCCCACCACCTTCGGCCGCCGCACCAACCACCGTGCGCCGCCACTCCCAGCCACACCACCACCTTCATTCTACCCCTCTTCACCTGCTGCACCTTCCTCCACCTCAAACACTCCTCTACTCCCTCTCCTTTATCCTACATATTGATCTTTCTACCTTTCTTCCCCCCATCGCCGCCTGTGCCGCCACCATGCACCGCCGCATGTGCCGCCACCATCCCTAGGTGGTCCTCTAAACTCCCCAACCCCTTAAACCCTTGTTATACAAATGTTGGTTATTTTAGTAGTATTATTAGTGTTATTCTTAATGTTGTTGTTGTTGTTATTATTATTATTATTATTATTATTATTATTACTACTACTACTACTACTACTACTACCACCACCTTTATCATTATTATTACTTAACCTAACTTCAAAATATTCATAACTATTATTACTATTATTATTAATGACCTATAACTTTAGTATTATTATTTTAACATCGTTATTGTTATTATTATTATTATTATTATTATTATTATTATTATTATTATCATCATCATCATCATCATCATCATCATCATTATTATCATTATCATTATTATTATTTAACCTAACTTCGAAATATTCGTAACTATTATTACTACTATTATTAATGACCTATAACTTTAGTATTATTATTTTAACATCATTATCGTTATTATTATTATTATTATTATTATTATTATTATTGTTGTTGTTATTGTTATTATTGCTATTATTTTTTTTATTACCTTGTCACTATTATTAATATTTCATATATCACTAACCTTACTATCACTACTACTATTATCATTATTAGTAACATTGAAACTATTACCGTTAATAATATAAATATTATTATAATTACTTTAAATTATTGTAGCTATTAAGACCTACTTTTGATTTGTAGTAGCATGATTTGCTACCTTAGGAATAATAACCCTACTTTTACTTATAAAAGTAATATTATTATTTTTAGCTCTAATAGTAAGTTGTGATAAGGGTAAGGTAGGAAGAATAGTAATTTTGGTTAGAGGGAAGTTAATCCATAGTTTTCCCTCTTATAGGCGAATCAAGTCAAAACCCGGAGGAGGCGTAGGAACGTGCTCCAAGACCGGTATCGTATTAGGTAAGGATGTGGCTAGGATCAATTATATGTGTGTTATGTGCCTTGCGTACCATGTGTTATGCCATGTTGTGTACTATATGATTTTAATGACTAATTACTTGTAGCGCAGCTTGGAGTTGAGGTATGCTTATATGAATTCCTTATGACATGTGTATAATGATTGTTTTGTTGTATTTATGATATTTTATGACATGACCCTCTAGTACATGCATGCTAGGATATTAATAATATGATGTGAGGTGAAAGGATAAAAAGGGAAAATGAAAAGTGATTTGACTAAGGGGGATACGGGGTTGACCAAAATACCTCATGATCCGTGAGAGGAAATAAAGAGGGAGGAATGGCCAAAGTGAATGAGAGATGGGAACCATGCATGGGAGCCTTAAAACTTGCATGGGGACTTTGAGAGTTTGCATGGAGTGGATAAATCTGCATGGGGAAGATCTTTACGTGAGAAAAGTTGTATTAGGGTGTAAATAAACTAAGGGGAGAATTGTGGAGTGATTGGAAACTTTGGATGAAAAATAGTACGTAGGTTGGTGTAAGGTGTATAGGAGACTTTGATTTGAGTTGGGAGGAAACCCTAATATGGGGGAAAATGTGGAAGTAAGAACAATTAAGGAGGAGTGGAGTAATGGGTTAAGAGTGGAAATTTAATATATGAGGGATGAGTATGGGTGTCATGGGAAGTAAGTAATGTTAGTTGGAAAGTAGAGAGATTACTTGTGGGGGAAGAAATGTGCTAGTGTTTGGAGTGGCCAGCTAGGGTTTTTCGATCACGTGCAAAATCAATGAGTAAAGTGATATGATTTGGGGTTGAATTTAAATGAGATGAGGTGTTGGACGATAAATGAATTAATGGTAGTAAGGTAAGAGGAAGTTAGGTCACATAGGTTCAATTAGGGTTTCAAGGGAAACCCTAGAGGCTAATAGCGGGTGGAGTTTGATGTCACGAGGTGTTGGGCCTTAACCCACACCCTTAAGGGTTGGTTTTCATTATATGTAAGTGTAAAGGGGAATGGATATCGAGGTATGATAAGGGGCGCAAGAGTCCCAAGATATGGGACGGGCCCTCTTGGAAGGATAAGTGTGGATATAGTTAGCCATGCATGTCGAGGGTAAATACTTTCAAATAAGATATGTTAAGACACTAATCACTTAAAGAGGAAGATGTTGAGCCGGACCCAGACCGGTCCACCGGCAAATAATAGTGGCTAGGACCGGGGTGCCCTACATGACCGGTCCACCGGCTATAATAATGGGGGATTCCGTGCTCAACAAACCGAACATAATAATGATAAGACATGGGAAAGACACAAAGTAATTATAGTGAAACATCATGTGAGTCGGGGCCAGACCGGTCCACCGACGAAAAATAGTAGCCAGGAGCGTTTTGCCCTGCATGACCGGTCCACCGGCCATAATAGTAGCGAGGCGCGTTTTGCCCTGCATGACCGATCCACCGGCTATAATAGTAGCGAGGCACATTTTGCCCTGCATGACCGGTCCACCGGCTATAATAGTGGGGTTCCCGCACTCACATGAATTGATAAAGACTATGATGTGAATCGACTATATTTACCAGAGATCAAAGTATAAGTCTACTCGACTGGGGCTGGACATGTCCCTAAGTAATGTCCGGGGCTGAGCATGTCCCTAAGTAATGTTCAGGGCTGGACATGTCCCTAAGTAATGTCCGTGGGGCTAAATTCCCGATTGGTTTGGTTTGGCATTGCCCAAAAATGCCCTCTTGATAAATGCCCGATTCGGCTTGGTTTGGTTTGGCGTTGTCCAAAAAAATGCCCGGTTGGGTTATCTGAATCTCTTATTGGTATAAGATGTTACATATGTTTCACATGTTATTATATGTGTATGGTAGGACTTATGATGTGGGAATTGAGTATGTATAATATTGTATCAACGTAATGTACCATGATTCAATATGCACTTGATGTTATAGTTTACGTCTCTCCCATAAGATAGGGTAGTGGGATTTACTCAATATTGGACCTGTACTGATGCTACCTTGGTTGAATGGGTCCTGTGATGATCCACTGATGGTGGGGAGCAGACCTCTTGTGCAGGTTTGAGATCTGATATGGTAATTGGGTGGAAGGCTTGGTTTGAGAGAGTAGGCAATCCGGAATTTGATCCATCAGAAATTATCTTGTTTGATTATATTTATTTTTGGAAGTTTCAAGTGTTGTATTTAAAGTTTGATGGGTGTTGTAATTGACTTTTAATCCCTCATACTCCGATAAGCTTTTAAAATTCAGATTTATTTCACAAGTTCCGCTGATTTATTCAGCGATGCTTTTATTCAATGAAAATATTCACTTGTCATCTGCCTGTGGATATCTCCTTGTGGGAGTTTATCCTCACGGCATAAATGTTTGAAATTTTATTTGACAGGTTTAGCCTTGCATCTAGCATGAGATAGATGGTAGACATTTATCTTGTGCTAGATGTGACGGTAACATTCCCCAAATTCTATTTTAGCTTCCGCTTTATTCTTTCAAAAAAAAATTTCAGGACTAAATTTTGGGGGTGTTACAACCGGTCTAGCCCCGACTCACATGATGTTTCACTGTAATTACTTTGTGTCTTTCCCGTGTCTTATTATTATTACGTTCGGTTTGTTGAGCACGAAATCCCCCACTATTATAGCCAGTGGACCGGTCATGCAGGACAAAACGTGCCTGACCACTATTATTGCCGGTAGACCGGTCATGTAGGGCACCCCTGCCCTAGCCACTATTATTTGCCGGTGGACCGGTCTGGGTCCGGCTCAACATCTTCCTCTTTAAGTGATTAGTGTCTTAACATATCTTATTTGAAAGTATTTTACCCTTGACATACATGGCTAACTATATCCACACTTATCCTCGCAGAAGGGCCCATCCCATATCTTGGGACTCTTGCGCCCCTTATCACACCTCGATATCCATTCCCCTTTACACTTACACATAATGAAAACCAACTCCTAAGGGTGTGGGTTAAGGCCCAACACCTCGTGACATCAAACTCCACCCGCTATTAGCCTCTAGGGTTTCCCTTGAAACCCTAATTGAACCTATGTGACCCAACTTCCTCTTACTTCACTTCCATTAATTCATTTATCGTCAAACATCTCATCTCATTTAGGTTCAATCCCAAATCATATCACTTTACTCATTGATTTCATAGGTGATCGAAAACCCTAGTTGGCCAGTAACACCCCAAAATTTGCAGTTTTTTTTTTAAAATTATATAACTTAAAACTGTACATTTTGGAGATGTTACCGCCACACTTAATACTAGACCGGTTCACTCCTACCATTCCAGTATTAAGTGCTAAGGCTAAGATGAATGCTTGAAAGAAACATTAATAATAATTCAAATTCATGGTTATTGAGATCAAATATGCAATAGTCCTTACACAATGCAAAGTACGAGGAGTAGTTCATTTAGGAAAGGGAAAACAGTAATAATAAAATTGTTTCCGAAGTACGATTCATAATTAAACGACATAGAAATAAAATCCCAAGGAAAACCGGCCACGACACTCTAAGAACAGATCCCGCCCCATCGTTACTCGATCCCTCCTGATGTCCCATAAACATCAATGGCATCATATTACATATCTCCTACCTGCATATAATCAGATGGGCCTTCTACTCGTTGGAATGAGCAGCACCCATGAAACGGGTGATCGGTACGCTACGTACTGAGTAAGGTAACCGAGCACTAAGGCCAACACATAACATATAAATCATGCAGAACATAGAGGAGCACAATCATAAGTACATAGGATCAACCAGGTAAAAGTACAAAGGCCCATTCATAGACTGGATTAATTACTTAGTTAATCTCTGATCAGATCTCATTTCATACCATGTTTTTTTTATCAATTCCATGCGAGCACAGGAGCACCCCACTATTATAACCGGTGGGCCGGTCACACATAGAGCATCATGCCCTAACCACTATTATTACCGGTGGATCGGTCACAAATAGGGTCAAACCCTAACCACTATTCCTAACCGGTGGATCGGCTCGGCTCCTGCTCGCATGGTGTTCCACTGTAAGTAATTAATGTCTTTTACTTACCTTAACAAAACTTTGGTTTATTTTCATTGAGATCGGGAACCCTCACTATTATAACTGGTGGGCCGGTCACAATAGGACATCATGTCCTAACCACTATTATTACCGGTGGATCGGTCACAATAGGGTAAAACCCTAACCACTATTTTAACCGGTGGATCGGTCGCACATAGGGTAAAACCCTAACCACTATTCCTGACCGGTGGATCGGCTGGTCCCGTCTCAATATCTTCCTCTTTAAGTAATTAGTATCTTAAGTATCTTATTCACAAGTTTTGACTCAGACACGCATGACTGGCTTCTACTTTCCTCATCTTCCAATCCTAGTTAACCACCACCATTAACATTAATCCCGACCTTCCCTAACTCTCATGAGAACTCTAACTCCACCTAAGCCCTACTCCATGCAAACCCTAGCTTCATGTAAATCCTGCTCCCATGTAAACCCTACCCCCATGCAAACCCTAACTTCACGTAAACCCTACCCCCATGCAAACCCTAACTTCACGTAAACCCTGCTCCCATGCAAGCCCTAACTTCACGTAAACCCTGCACCCATGCAAACCCTAACTTCACGTAAACCCTACTTCCCATGCAAGCCCTAACTTCACGTAAACACTGCTCCCATGCAAATCTTAACTTCCATGTAATAGTAGCACCACCATGCAAAACCCAAGCATCATGCAACTCATACAAAACCCTAACACCGTACAACCCATGCAAAACCCTAACACCGTACAATATATTCATTCCATGCAAAAAATCCAACTCCCATGAAACTCCCCAATATTATTTTGTAAGTCCATCATGCATGTCTCGAGCCATATCACATCGTATTAATAACATATTTATACACATCATTCTCATGCTACAATCATTTAATGAAACACACCTCAACTTCCATACACGCTGCATTCATAACAATTACATAATAATTACATGAAATACATGATAGATCATATCACAAGGCATGCATGGCATATAAATCATATATAACACAAATGGCCTTAGCACCCCTTACCTAAAATGTCACCGGTCTTGGAGCAAGTTCCTATACCACTTGAGGGCTTTGGTTGGGCTCACCTACTATGGAAAAATACTAGGATTAGGTTTTCTCTTAAGAGTGCCATTATTTCTAACTTATCCCAAAACCTTATTTTTAATTAAAAATTATTATATTAAAATTAATAATGTGATTCAAAACAAAAAAGGTGATATAAGGGTTTCTACCCTTCATCAAAACAATATTAGTAAAGATAATAATAATAATAATTCTAATAACAAATAACTATTAAAATAGAGATAATATCAAGAATATTAATAATAGTAATAATAATAACAATAATGCATAAGCTTTAAAATTTAAAGTGGGGTTTCGACTCTACCCCTAATTAATAAAATACCTTTCAATAATATTAATAACATATATCATTTATAATAATATTAAAATAATAAGGATAATAAAAATGAGAAAAATAATAAAACATATAATAATTCAAATCATACCCTAAATTCGAAACTAATTATTTTATTCCTGCTCTCTATATCTGCAAGGAAAATTTAGCCTTAACATTTCATCTAATAATAATAATAATAATTATTATTATTATTATTATTATTATTATTATAATTAATTAATTATAATTATAATTATAATAATAACAAATAAAAATACTTGATTAACCATGAATTAATTTGAATAAAACAAAACAGAGGTAAATAAATATAAAGGAAGTCTAAGGAGGTCTAGGGTTTCACCTTGAGTCGTCGGAAGCGACGGCACCGGCAGTGGTGCACGGCAGTGGCCGGAAAAGGGGTCTAAGAGAGCAAAAGATGAAGAAACAAAGAGAAGGAGCAGGGGAGAAATTAAAATAAGGTTATGGTTTGATGGATAAGGATTAGAGGGAGTTTTTGGGCGGTTCAGAGGGCAGTAGAAGTGGCGGAAACGGCGGCGGACGGCAGCTTAAGGGTTTCGGGGTGAAAATTCTGGTGAGACGAGCAACAAACTTGGCACGGCTATGGAGGCCCGTGCAAGAAGAATCGAGGGTTGAAAATGGTTTAGTTGATTAGAGGAAGTTTCAGGGAAGAAATTGGAATGCTTCGGTGGCGCTAAGGTTGACTATCGGCGGTGAAAACGGCGTCTGAAGTTAGGGTGGCGGCCAACTCTTGCTTAGGGTTTTCAATGAAGAAAAACTCCAAAACTCCTACAACTAGATTATTTATAAATGGTGGATGGGATAATAGGGTGTTGAAGCTCGACAGAGAGGTGTTAAATGCAAGAATTTGGGTGGTCGGTGGCAGTAATTGATCGGCCATCGTTTGGGTTGCTTCGAAATTTCGCGAGGCTGGGGAGAAGAAACGGGCGAGATTTAACGTCCAATAATTATGCCAATTTATTCCTGGAGTTAAGAGGAAGACAATGAGGCAAGAAACGGCCGGTATTAATCACCGTAGCCGAAGAGGCCATTGATGGGGTCGAAGGTTTCATCGCAGCGACGGGGAAAGACGGAGGGAGAAGGAAGAAGAAAGAAGGTGGGCCGGTCGGCCGAGGAAGGAAAAGAAAAAGGGAGAACCGGGCGGTTCGCGCGCCGGTTAGGCCCTCACTTAACGAGATGCAGCGTCTCTACATAAAATCGACCAAAACGCCGCGTCTGGGTCGCAGGGAGAAGGTCAGCGACGCTAGGCAGCGGGAGAAGAAAGGAAGAAAAAGGAAAGAGGGTTGGGCCGCGCCAGGCCCATTCAGCGGAAGAAGGAGGAAGAAAGAAAAGAAAGAAAAGAAAAAGAAAGAGGAAAAAGGAAAAAGGAAGAAAATAAGGTTTTGGGTTTAAATAAATTAATTAGAATATTTTGGGTATTTAATATAAAATATTTATTTAACAAAAATATTAAATTCCCTTTTTAGGCCAGTTTAGTTTTTTTTTAAATATTCTTCCTAATTCTTTTTTTTAATTAGCAAAACACTCTAATTTTCTTCAATTAAATTATTTATAAAATTATTATTAATTTCAAACTATTTTCTCCTTCTTATTTTAAATAAAAATAATTTATTTATTTAATTCCCCAAATTAAAATCTTTAATTAGTTAAAATACCCAAATTCCTCCTAATTAAAATACTTATAAATTTATTCTTGATTTTTCCTAATAATTTTTTTTTATTTTAAATAAATAACATAATTAATTAACTATTATGATAAAACTTCATTTAAATATGCTATTTAAAATTAGAAATTTCGGGGCATTTCATAGCCACTCCAAACCCTAGCACATTTCTTCCCCCATAAGTAATCTCTCTACTTTTCACCTAACATTACTTACTTCCTATGGTACCCATACTCATCCCTCGTATATTAAATTTCCACTCTTAACCCATTACTCTACTCTTCCTTAATTGTTCTTACTTCCACATTTTCCCCCATTTTATCATTTCATCCCAAATCATATTATTAACATCCTAGCATGCATGTCCTAGAGGGTCACGTCATAAAATATCATAACACAACGGAACAATCATTACACACATGTCATAAGGAATTCATATAAGCATACCTCAACTCCAAGCTGCGCTATAAGTAATTAGTCATTAAAAATATAAAGTACACAACATGGCATAACACATGGTACACAAGGCACATAACACACATATAATTGATCTTAGCCATATCCTTACGAAACACCCATAAGTAGAGGTAAGTAGAGACTTACCTAAATCCGAAGCTAGCTAAGCGAGATAAGAGAGAGAGAGAGAGATCACTAGCTCGATGATCCACAATAAAGCTTTCCTAGATCGCTGATAGAAATCGAAAACTAAGTTAGAAACTATCCTATCGATCAATAATTCAAATATTATAATTAAATCGACACAAAAGACACAAAGAATTTTTCTTGGAAAACGTGTCCAAAACCTAGGACTCAAGAGCATAACTCTATTAAGATTTAAGATTAAAAATAAATCAAAACGGATTAATACACATATCACTTGGGATATTTCAAATTAATTTGGAAAGCCCGAAAAAGAATAATCGATTATAAGTTAATTTATCAAAAATGACTTATTCATTAGGTTTTACAAGAAAATAGGCAAATTGACCATTTGCATAGAACCAAATCCAAACCAATTATATTAAAACATAATTTAAATGATTTAAAACCCAAAGACAGAAATCTATTAGATAAAAGACACATAGCAAAATCAATTTTATAAAACCATCCCTGAAGATTAGGGTTTTTAATGCCTAAACCACGAATCAACCAAATAACTTGGATTACCTCAAATTGATAGTTTTAAAACACAATTAAACTAATTTTAGATAAATCTATATAATTAATTTCAACAAAACAATCTTCCTAGTAGCCAATTTAAGACTATCCATTTTCAAAATTAGGGTTTTAAAGCCCACAACACAAGCTTGGATAATTCAAATCAATTAATTCAAATTAAAGGTATTACAATGCAATCGGGATCATTTCAACTATTTATAAAAATTTAATTTTAGAAAAACAATTATACATATGATCAATTTCATAATTTCGCTTAAAATTTAGGGTTTTAGGCCCGAAAATATAATTCGGTACAATTCTGTAAATTTAATCAAATTGAATGTTTAGAAATGTAATTAAACACATTTTATAACATATCAAATAATCAATTGATCAAAACCACTAAAAGAAATACCCAATTTAGCACAATTAGGGTTTTTAAGCTCGAAACGCAAATCCGATCAATTCTTGCTAAAATATATAAATTAATGGTTCGGAAATGTAACTAAACATATTCTAATATAAATTATATAGCCAATTGAATAAAACAACCCGATTACACAATCCAATTTAGTCCCGCAAGAGTTTTGACCTAAAAATCCAATTCCGATTAATTACGTACTATTTTCCCAAATAAACACTTCTGATATGAAATTAAATATATTTCAAACGATATTATAAAATCAATTTAGTGAAACGACTCAATTATGTGACCCAATTTTATCACACACGAATTTTGACCTAGAAATCAAATTCCGATAAATTCTGCATAAATTTTTCAAATTGACGGTTCCGACATGAAATTAGATACATTTAAAAACATATTGTATAATCAATTCATCTAAAATCGCCAAATCGGGCGAATCCGAAAAATTTGGGCATAACCCGGACAAAAATCCAATTTTCCAAAATTCCAACATAAACCATACAATTAACTTATCTAAATCAATCTCACAGCACATATATAAATAATCAAACAATTAATTTAGCTTATCACAAGCTAAATCATACTCAATTAATCAAATCCATATTAGGGTTTTTCAGAAATTTATACGAAACGAAACCAACACAAATCGGGACAAGAGAAGGTCGAAGAAGCTTCGTCGGAGGCTGGGGGATAGCTCGCCGGTGGTCAGCGAGGCTCGCCGGAGCAGGACGGCGGCACAACAAGCATGGCCCGTCGTTGACCCTACTGCAGTTCGTTGCTGCTGCTGCGCGGCTGTTGTGCTGCGTCGATTGCAGCTGCAGCGACTGTTGCTTGCTGCGGTGGCTGGCAGCATCAACAGCGGCAACCGAAGGTCGGCTGGCATGGAGGAGTTGGGAGAAGGAGGGAGGCGGGAGCTATGCGTAGAGAATATAATGCACAGGAAAGAGAGAGAGAAGAGAAGAGAAAGAGAAGAAGAGAAAAGGAAAAGAAGAGGGGGGGTCGGCCGGTCGGGGTTGGGCTTTTTTTTAACAAATACACATATAAAATAAAATTCTAAATACTAAAAATATTATTGGAAGATTTTATATAAATTTTTTTAACGAAAATTTATTTTGAAAGGATCCGGAGGCTTAAAATTGATATACAAGCCATATAAAGAATTTCAGTAATGTTTTCGGAAAATTTACCAACAAACATAAAAATTTGTTTTGCTTACGGAAATACATTATAAGACCCCGAAATAATATTTAAAAATATATAAGAAAATATTTAAGTCAAATTCTAATAAACCGATATCAATTTTAATAATTTTCGAAATCGGTTTCCGCAAACTAGAAAAAACGTAAAATAGAAGAAAATTAATTTCGGGAAGAAATTCATAAATAATCTCCAAAAACATTTTTAATTTAAAAACTTTAGAAAATATTAACGATTTCCGAAAATGAATAAATTTAAAGTCGGTAATATTTTCTACGGATAAAATTATTAAAATAAATTTAACTATTTAAATAAAAATTCCATAATTTAAATAATATACTTCGTTAACGAAATATAACTCCAAAATAAAGTCGTAATCACACGACGAAGTTATAATCGAGAACGAATTTAAAATATTAAAAATCAAAATACGATAAGGAAAGGAAATACATATTTTTAATCGAAAATCGAAATTATAATAATATAATAAAATCATGGTCGTGAACGAATTTATCTAGAATAGTCCACAACGGTGACGATTAATTGAATTCAAATATGAAATCAAATTCGTCGATAAATGCATAAAATGAATCGAAATTAAAATAATTAAATATTTACATCAAATTGCGCAAATAAAATCATTAGGTTTAATAAAATTAGATTTCAAAAATACGGGGTATTACATATCCTGTTAAAACTATTACCCGGATTACACGACTCTACACTCAAAACCCTGATACAAAATTACTCCTCCACATATAAAGCATACAATACTATACATTCACCCACTAGGTCATCATCGACCTGCACAAAGACACCTGAGTCATCTACTCACGGGAATGAGCAGCACCCATGAAACAGATGATCAGTACACTACGTATTGAGTATGGTAATGATACAATTGAAGTAGGATAACACATAATACATGAGTTCACATAAGAGAGTAAGCATACATACGATAATATAAAATAGTGTCAGGTAAACATTGATTTTAGGTCTCACCATATAGATAAGTCATATTCTAATCTTTAATTTATGTTGAGTTTAGGGACTACGTTATTCTTAAACTGATGGAATGGTCTAAACTGCCTCTCAGGGACAACACATCTGAGCCAATATTATTGTCCGATGGAACATACCCAATACCTCTTAGAGCAAAAATGGTCACGAGTCACTATTCTTAAATTGGTGGAACAATCTAAAACACCTCTTAAGGATAACACACCTTAACCACTATTATTATTATCCAGTGGAATGGACTTAACACCTCGGTCTAGACTCGTGTAGTCTTTTACCTTAAATTATTAGTATATTTTTCCATTAATACTTTATCTCTTAATTGTATTTTCATTCATGTTGAGTATGTGGCTCCACTATTCTTAATGAGGTGGAATGGACTGAAACACCTCTTAGGGAGAAAACACCTGAGCTACTATTATTATCTAATGGAACAAACCCATATAAATACCTTGGGCCAACTTACGTGATCTTTCACTTTAAATTATTAGTATATTATTAGAGTTTCTTATATATTTAAGATTATCATGTAGGACTCATATACATATGCAAGAGATATAATTGAATGATATAATTAAGATTACATAATTATCCTCAAATGTCCATAATACACTTAGGTAGTTAAAATACTCATTCTCCCAAAGCCTTATAAATCCCAATACTAATACATATAAATCTCCAATATTCCTTCGAGAAATATATCCCTAAATATATAAATAGATACCATATATCTAACATTATTCCCAAATATATACTTCCAAATTTTAATACTCTCAATACATCATATCATAGGATAACACCATTCATATAACATGTCCAATATAAAAGCACATACACATACACATACACACACACACACACACACATACATGTAAAGTCCTAGCTATTACATGTATTCTTACTAATAAGGAAATCGGGATCTATGCACGCAAATCCTAAATCTCCTCCTCCAATATCACTAGAATATCACCTACAAAAATAAGATAATATATGATTATGCTCAAAGAGCATAATCGAGAGAAAAGTTAAGGTAAAGGAGGGCAAAAATGAAAATAACCAGAGTCTAAGGAAAGCTTGAGTTGCGTAGAAGTGTGGTGGTGCTATGGTGGAATTTTGATGGTATTTGGGTGTGTAAAAAGAGGTGCACGGCCAAAAAAATAAAGTTGCACGGGTGTGCGGCAGGCTGTGCTCACCCAGGCCGTGAGTTGGAAATCTGCACGTGCAGGTTGTGCGAAGGAGGCATGACTGTGCTCATGCAATGCTTGTACAGATGAGAAAGAACATGTAGCACCCCGATTTTTATGAATTTAAAATTTTCATTTGTAGATTTAAGCATGGAAGCTAAACCAATAAAAATGAAGGGTGTTTCCACCACACCTGGTACAAGTCCAGTTTCCTTTACTATTCTTATAACAAGTGCTAAGGCTAAAATCATTACTCCATGTAAATTAATAACATGATTACAAAATTCAGAACAGAGAGAACATTAGATAAATACCGTACTAATTAAAAATAACATCAGCAATTTACAAAACTCAAGAGAGAAATTACAAGAGGACATAAATGTCAAAATACAACCAGAAATAAGATAGCAAAACAGACACTGGATAGTCTTACACTCTCAACTCTGAACTACCAGCTTTTGAATGAACTCGGAAGCTAACCTACAAAGTCCCTACCCATTGAATAGGTAGGGGCCCACGAGAATGAATCCTTCAGTATAATGGTACTGAGTAACCCTTTATACCAAACTACTATGAAAAACTAGCATGGAATACATATAAGGCATAACAATCAACATGGTACAACACATTTACATATACATACGAGATTGATATACAATAATCATTTAGATAATCAATTACCATCAAGGTCACATGTTGTTCATATTTATTCATTTAAAACAGCTAAACTTACCAAACGAGCATACCAGAGATACTCTTTGAAGTAGGATTAGAAACAAACTCCAACACAACAACCATAACCTTCATAACATAAATCGTATCTCCACATCAATCCTAACAAAATGCATAACATCACAGGTATGGCACAATACCCACACAAGTAGGCATGAAGCCTACTACCGAATCATAGGTAGGCACAAAGGCTACTACCGGACAATATAATAATCTAATAATAATCATTATTATATCCAATTTTATTTTTTACCATTAAGTTCTAGGACCCCACTATTCTTAAACCTATGGAATGGTGTGAAACATCTTTCAAGGATAATACACTTGAGGCACTATTATCCTCTGGTGGAATGAACCCACACCTTTTAGGAAAAAATGCTCCCGAGTTACTATTCTCAATCGATGGAATGATTTGAATTACTTCTCAGGGATAACACACCAGACCCACTATTATTGTTTGGTGGAACGAACCCAACACCTACACCTGACTCATGTACTATTCCATTTTAAATAATTATTATCTTATCCATTAGTTATTATCTCAAATCATATTCTCATTCACGTCAAATATAGGACCCTTCTATTCTTAATCTAGTGGAATAGATTGAAGCACCTCTCAAGGACAGGACACTTGAGCTATTATTATAGTCTGATGGAACAGACCCATAAACACCTCGGCCCAACTCATGTGATCTTTCACTTTAAATGATTAGTATCTTATTCATAATTGGTTTATAATTACAAAACTTAATTAAGGCAAGTGATACATCAACATATAGATAACAAGAATTTTCTATAAGGTTAAGCTTATTTTTCCCTGAAAACCCTAAATTCACAATTTAGACAAAACTTCCTCTATATTGATCATTTATCCACAGAATTTAGTATATATTCCTAAATTAATATTATTATTAACATAACCAAAATTCGAGGTCTAAATCCCACGTTTTACACATGTGATAATAGCCCTACCTCAAAAGTTATTATTCACAAAGCTCCCAAAACCCTAATTTTACAAGTAAATCATAACTTTTCCAATAAGGATTATATAATTACCAAATTCAATATACATCCCCAGAATACCAATTTTAACAACATATCAAAAATTTATGGCCTAACTTCAACATTTTACGCATGTGATAAAAACATTACCGTTTTAATGTTACTATTCCCAAATTAGACCATTTTCTCATTTGAGAAACTTATGACATTCATAATTACTCCAATCACTCCACATGGTCTTATTAGCATATGTTTAATCTACCTAACACATTAAATATCAAAATTTTTATATTAAAATATATTGACCAAAATGTCCTTAAAGATAACCGATAACCCTTATTTCACAAAAAGCTTATATTTTCAATATCATTATTTTCAAATCCTCCATTTATCAACATATATCTTAAATATAATTATTCCCCAATTTTCATACTTTAATAAGCCCATATTATTCTCCCATAATTTATACTCATCCACAAAAATGTGACTTAGCGTAACAACATCATATTAGCATTTCTTTTGTCATTCTTACTCTTTTTATAGCATATAATCCAAATTATCATAATATATCATTAACAACATACATTTAATAATATAATAACAATAACATGATAATACACATTAGACATTTTTTCAAGATAAATATTATAATATACTGAAAATGACTAAGTTGTCCCTCGGGCACTCATCCATAATAATTATTCCACAATTATATCTAAGTATGCTCAACCTATTATTTTATATATATTTATCATACAAAATATTTTTCCAACAATTGAATCGTTTTAATCATACTTTTATATCTGAAATATTCTACATCAGATAACATGCTCATTTTTCTAATTCTCATGATAACAATAATAATCATATAATTATAACGTAACGAATCATGCTTAATGTATTTCACACACAAAAATCCTAATGTGCTATCATGCAATATTTATTATTTTAGTAAAGTATAACAATTACCTGAATTACAGCAAAACACAAAAATAACGATATCCTACTAAAAATATAAGGTCCCGCTACTCAAACTTTTGTGCCTAAAAATAATACTACAATTATTAAATTAATATTTATCAGGTAAAATAATAATAATAATAATAATAATAAAATATTTATGTTTATGAAATTACCAAAATAACCTTACATTTGAAATGGGTACCAAAATATATTAAAACCACAACACAACTCATTCACGTTGCATGCACGCACCGTGAGCTAAGGGTGCACGTGTAGGGGGAGGAGTGGATCGGTGGTTGGCTGGGTTGAGGAGGCAGGGTGAGGTAGTGGTGGCAGTTTCTTGGTGGATGGAAGTTAGAGTTGTGGGAGGGCTGGTGGTTGGTGGGGTATGCAGGGATGGAGCAAGAAGAGAGTTGGGAGAAGGTTGTGGTGGTGGATGCATGCTCTAGCAAGGCTGTGGCTGGGGTAGGGATCTGCAAGAAGGATATGGTTGGTTGCGGAGTGGTGTAGGGATCATGGCTAGAGTTGGGGTGCACGGGCAGGAAGGAGAAGAAGGTGGAAGGGAGGCTATGCAATAAGTGTGCTAGGTGGTACTGGAATCGAACAAAGATGGAGGGCAGGGGAGGGGTGCTGAGTGCGATGGTGATGTAGTGTGTGGTTAGTTGTCGAGGATGGTTAGTCGAGGTAGGGGTTGAGGAGAGCTAAGGTCGAGAGAGGGAGATGGGAAAGGTTGGTCGGGTTGCAAGTTGGTACTCGTGCAAGCTGGGGCTTCAAGGTTGTGAGTTTGGGTTTTGAGAGGTTTGGTTTTTGTTGAGAAGGTGGCATCTATATATATGTATGTATGTATGCAGATGGAGTTAAATGGAGTGAGGGAGGTGAGATGATAGAAAGTTGGGTGCACATGGGCCGGGTTTGCGTGTGTATGTAAACACACCTATAGTCTATAGAGAAGGGGTAAGGTGATGGGGTTGCAGCGGGAGAAGGGGAGAGTCTTTGGTGGAGAATATTAGGGCACGACACATGGGTAGAATAGGGGTAAAAATGGTAGGGCAGGGTAGAATTTTATTTATTTATTTTTAGGTTTTATTTGGATAGATTAGGGTACTAGGTAGGAAAATATATTAGAAAAAATAATCCAGATTATGATAGGTTTAATAGAACAAAAAAAAAGTAAAATAATCGGGGATAAATTTTAGGAAATTTATTTCAGGCTATAGGACAAGGCAATGAACAAAATAATTAGACTAAGGTTTAAGGGTTAGTTTTGAATAAAAAGGCCAAACACCCAAATACAAAGGTTATGAAATTTTGGAGTGTTATAGAACAGGGATGCGTAGGCGTGCGTGAGGCTATGTGTTGGTTATGCGAGTATGCACGGACAAACTGTGCAAGCATGCATAGGTGTGCGACAAGGAAAAAAGATAGTGCAGAGTTATGCGAGTGACCGTTTGTGACTCATGCGCCTCACAAAAATGCGATAAATACAGGAGAAAAGAAGGCAACCATAACACCCTGATTTTTACTACTGAAAAAAAATTACAATGGAAGTATATAAATAAAATATTGAGGGTGACCGCTATAATTGACATAAGTCTAGTTTATTCAACCATCCTTATATCAATCACAATACTAAAAACATTTATAGTAAAATAAGGAAATTAGAAACAAAAGAAACATTTATAATACAATATGAGTTTGGAGATTAACTCCAAATTACAATAAAAATATAAAAAATGAGGGATACCATGGATCAAGTGTCCAAAAAGGGTATTCGGGTAAACACAAATATCAAATAACATTACTGTTCACCCAAATACCCAGTATAGATAAAGTCACTCATCCCCACATAGTGCATCATAGGCATCATAGTCATCTATGGGATCTTTTGAGACCTATATATAAGAATCAGGGTCTCTTATTCGTGGAAATGAGCAACACCTATAAAACATGTGGTTAGTATGCTACGTACTGAGCAATAGAATAATACTAACGAATAAGGGATACAAATAACACTTGCATTCACAACAAGTGATAAATATATAGTCAAATAAATGAAACATCTCATAAGACAGATAATGATCTAGATCTCTTTATTAGATATTGTAACACTCTCCAGCCATTATTCTATATGGTGGAATGGATATAAAAATAACGCATTAGTCTTGACTGACATACTCTTCCACTTTAAATCATTAATGTCTTTTCTAGAGGTTATACTGTTATATTTTTATTTTTCAGTGAGTAGGGGCCCCACTATTCTTAATCCGGTAGAACAGACTAAAACACCTTCTCGGGACAAAATACTCCCGAACTACTCTTATCTTCAATGGAATGGATATTTAAAACATCATCTTCTCGGGGCAGAATGCTCCCAAGCCACTATTCTCTCCGGTGGAACAGAATATATATAAAATAAACATCACCTTAGCTTAACTCATGTGCTCTTTCACTTTAAGTAGTTAGTATATTATTCATGATTGAGTCACAGGCATCGAACATATTAAAGTAAATAAACACAAGTCCAAGTCCTTAATCTCTTCAAACCCAAATTATACACTCCTAGCATTCATTATCCCTTGTTGATTATTCATCCATAGATTATAATATATCATCCTCGAATATCATCATTATTATCATACTCGTATTTCATGGTCTAACTCCACATCGTCCACATGAATTAATACTCTTATCACACTATTCACATAATTTCCGAAATCCTAAATTCATCAGTAATCATAATTCTTGCCATAAGACTTGTATGATTACCAAGTTCAATAAACATCTTGTTAAGGCCAATCATAAGCAACATATCCAGAATCTGGATAACCTCTAGGTTTTACACATAGAATATTAATATAATCATTTTAAATTATTATGCCCTAATTAGACCATTATTTTATTTTAAAGCACTCAAGGCAAACAATAATACTTCCAAACACTCCTCAGAATATCATTACCATATTTAATCCACCTAACATTTAAAATACCAAAATTTTCTTATTATCCCATAATGACCAAAATAGCCTTAAGGATAACTAATATGCTTTATTTTATAAAATTGTGTACCTTCCGCACACATTATTTTTTCAATCCACTATTTTATCATCACATCTCATAAATATGCTTATGTCCACTTATCATAGCTTATTTAGACTATATTTCATGCCATATAATATATTTCCTATAAATATGATATTATCATAACAAAATCATACCCATACCTCTTACCCATTTTCACTTTCTTTCTTTCAAACTTATAATCCATATTATCACAACATATCATGATCTACATACATTAAATCATATAGCAACAAAATCATTAAAAATAGACATATCCAAATAAATAATTAACACAAAAACTCTAAAATATCGATTAGTATCATTACCAACTAGGATACCAGGCTCTAAGCATGTAAATCCTAGACCTCATCCTCTAAGATCACTGGAGTACCACCTATAAAAAAATACATGGTTAGGCTCAAAGAGTATAACCAAAGGAGAAATTAAGGTAAAGAAGGTAAAAATGAAAATAATCATAGTCAAATGGAAGCTTGAGATATGTGGGTGTGTGGTAGAGCTATGGTGAAAATTTGGTGGTATTTAGATAAGGTTTGAGGATGAAAATAGAGGTGCACAACTAAAAATGGGTGGTTGCACGGGCGTGCTATAAGCAGTGCATACCTAGGTTGAGAGTTAGGATTGTGCACGGTCAGGCAATATGAAGTGGCATGGTCATGCTCTATCATTGGGTAAATAGGCGTAAGTAGAATAAATGCACATGGGCATACGATAGGGCCATGCGTAAGGAGTGTAAGGGTGCATGGGCAGATTGTGCTTCGTTGCACAGATGTGCAATAGGAAATTTTAGTGTTGCAAGGTTGTACTTGAGGCCGTGTGTAGGCTGTGCATTTCTCAAAAATGTAACGGACAAGAGGAAAAAGAGGGAAAAAGAAGTGGTGCCCGATGGCGATGGTCAGTAATGGTGTTGGGGAAGGTTGTGGTGACCTTAGTGGTTGGTCCACCAATCGATGGGTGGTGCGTGGTGGTGCCTGGAGGTGGAAATGGTGGTGTGGCAAGCAAAATAAGGCAGAGAAGAGGAGGAAAAGAAGATGGAAGAAAGAGGAAAAAATAAGGGGAGCTAGAGGTAGTGTTTTGGACACAAAATGGACAAAATGGAGGCAAAGCAAAGAGGAAGGAAGGAGAGTGTGTAATGTGTGTATGTGTGTGTGTGTGTATGCCTGGGCGTGCACGGTGGAAGAAACAAGGGGAAAAACGTACAAATGGGCAATGCAGGGGGATGGTATAGGTCATGAGGGGTGGCAAGGAGGTGATGGTTATGTGTTGTGGTGAAATTGCAGAGGGTGCAACAAGGATGGTGACGGCTTGGGGTAGGTTACATGAGAAAAAGAATGGAAAAGAAGAAGGGAGGGAGATAGGGTGGTGTGCAGATCAGGAAAGATATGAGAAGAAGATGGGTGATGGATGATGGATGAGGGTGACTATAGAGGAGGTGATAGAAGAAGGTGCAAGCTGCAAAAGGAAGTCAATCTTTACGATAAAGATGACGGGAGAAAGGAGAAGAAAGAAAAGAAAAGGAGAAAGAAAAAGAAAAAGGGAAAAAGGTTGGGGATTAGTTTAGGTTATTTTGGATTAGCTAAAATAGATAGGATTAGTGGTAATTTTAGTGGGTTTGAGATTAGGTTACAAAATATGGTTTATTTAGGTCAAAGATTCGTATTTGGTTAAGATTTTAGGATTAAGAAATTTGGTTAAGGATAAAAATAAGATTTTATCAAGACTAGAATTGAATTAGGGTGTTAATGGTACGGAATTAGAGTAAGTAAAAATTTTGGGGTGTTACAGCGATAGTGGTGATGTGGACAATGACGGTCAAAGACAATGAAGAGGAGTAAAGGGGTTTTTTGGTGGTTGATCCACCAATCACAAGGCAGCACTTGGTGGCTATAGTGGTGTGTGGAAGATGATGGTGGTGGCTCGAGTAATGGGAATAGAGAAGGGGAGAAGAAGAAGAAGAAAAGCTTGTGCAAGATGATGCTCGATAGAAGATAGGCAATAAATGAGAAAAATAAATAAGGGAGAGAGAGAGAGAAGAGAAGGTAGTATATATATATGTATATGTATGGCGTGTACACGGGGAATGCAAAGGAAGGTAGAGGATGAAGATGGTGATGATCAATAGAGGCACAAGGGTGAGTAGAGGCATGAGGGAGAGGAGCAAAACTTAATGAGAGAGATGGGAGATGATAGTTGAAAGGTGATGGCTGTGAGCTGCAGAAGATGAGGAAAACACATGCAAGATAGGAAGAGAAGAAGAAATCGACACAGGAGAAAGGAAAAAGAAAAAAGGAGAAAGAAAGGAAAAGCGGGAAAAAGGCTTAACTTTATATTTAGATTAAATTTTGATTAGCTAAAATAGGTAGGATTATAAATATAAATCTACTAGAATTTAGGTTGGGTTAAGAAATATAAATTACCCAGGATAAAGATTATGCTTAGGTTAAGATTTTGAAATTAAGGAATTAGAGTAAGGCTAGAATAAAATTTTTCTGATATTAGAATTGGATTAAGATATCAATTATATGGGATTAAGTTTAGCAAAAAAAATTAGGGTATTACAAGAATAACCATCCTGGTGCTAGTGGACATCCTAATGGTACGAGCCACATGGTTAACACCACTAGTATTATTAATGGGCTATGTGGATGAGGGAGAAAAAGCATTATCACTGAGCCTAACTTATAACTTCACCCTTGTACTAGGTGATGAAATAGTAGTTTATTTTCTACACGAAAATAATGCATTTTCATTAAAGGTAACGTCCGTACTCAAAATAATTGTTCTCGATTCATTACACCAAAATCTATAACCCTTAGACTCAAAAGCACGATTGAGGAAAATGTATTTAACAATACTAGGAGATAATTTACCATGATTGACATGTACATAAGCATGGCACAACATCCAAAGGTTCTAATAATAGAGTAATCAATAGGATGACCTAACCAAAATTATTGTGGAATATTGAAATACATGGATGAATGTGAATATTGATTAGTTATATAACAAGTTGTATAAACTACTTCAAGGCAAAACTCACATCAATGCCACAATCCAACATTAGAGAGAATACACCTAGCTCTCTCAAACAGAGTTGAATTAATGTATTATGCAACTTTGTTCTATCGGGGATTCCCAATGAGAGTCATATGTCTAAGAATATCATGATATATGCATAATTCATTAAAATAAGTCTCAACAAACTTTAACCACTTATCTGTCATGAGCTTCTTCACCTTCTTCCTTGTTTGGTTCTCAACTAGAGCTTTCCACTTCTTAAAATAGGAAATGCTTCATTCTTATGGCATAGAAAATAAGCCTAAACATTATAAGAGAAGCCATCAATCCGCATCATTATATAGCACCTACCACCATGGGAAAGCACCTTGGATGACTGTCATAAATAGGAATGGATGTAATCTAGAATATTCTTAGTACAATGTATTATAATAGAGAATTTGACATTCTTCTTCTTCCCAAATGCATAATTTTCACAAAACTACAACTTCCTTGTACTATTACTAAGATGACCTAGGTTGCTCTGAGCAATCATACCCTTCTCACTCATATAGCCCAAGCTTATGTGCCATAACTAAATGAGGTATTCATCGGACTTAGATGCACATATTGTAGTTGAACTTATAACTATAGAACCCTGTAAGATATAAAGATTGACAAGCATGTTACCCTTAATTAAGATAAGATTGCCTTTGGAGACTTTCAGAACTTCACCTTCAATTGAATGCTCGTAACCAAGAGACTCAAGGATGTCCAAAGAAATCAAATTATGCTTCAAATAAGGAATATGCCTAACTTTGGTTAATGTCCTAATGCATCCATCATGGGCCTTGAACTACACACTACCTACTACAACAAACTTACACTAAGCATCATTACCCATCAAAATAACACCACAATCAACCTGCACATAACTGGTAAACGAATCTTGATTAGGATGCATATGGTACCTATAACAAAAAATTTAACTCATTGAGACCAACTCCTTATGTAATCAAAAGTATCAAGAGTACATCTCCCTCATATTCCACTTCAACAACACTGACTTCATCATTATTATAATTTTGTAGTAGTTTTCCTTTTTCCTCCTTAGTTATCTTATTTTCAATTGAAAATAATTAAGAACTTCATGACCAAATTTCTTGTATTAGCTACATATCACATTGGGAATACATCCTTTAGACTTAGATTGGTTCTTCTTATTTTTACCATCCTAGTTATTAGATCTACCTCTAACAGACAAACTTTCAACATTGTCAATAGAACAAACCTCAAGGTCACATTTCTCCTTCGATAACAAATTGGATTTAACATCTTCAAAAGAAAGAGTATCCTTATTTACATATAACATAATTTCCTTAAAGTTCTTAAAATTAGATGGAAGAGAAAAAACTAATAACACAAACTTATCCTCAACATCAATTTTCACATCTAGTGTAATACCCAAAGATTTAGGACTGAAAAAACAAATATAAATGGATGTTACATCTATATTTGATATAAATTTGGCTTAAATACCATTCTCACATCAATTATAAGACTAAATAATTTATAAAGTAAAGAATAATAAATAAAAAATGAGGAAACGTTCATAAACTTACTTAAGAGTTTTAGGAATACCCTAGACAAAGAGTCCTAAAAGATATCTAGGTCAAAACAAAGAACTGGATATTATAACTTTTTGATCCCAACCCCATACATAAGACATGATAACTCCCACCCAATCAAGGCTCCATAAGTATCATAATCATCTTGTGGGTCGTCAATGACCTTTACAAACTCAACTAGGTCATCTACTCATGGGAATGAGTAGCGTCCATAAAAAGAATGATCAATACGCTATGTACTGAGTAAGCTAATAATATAACCATAACTAGGTTACACAAAAAACATAAATCATATGGAAGAATAAGTGAGCATAATAAACATAATGTATGGTAATATTGATTCCAGAATTCCATCATTAGTTATAATCATAAACCATTTTTATATTTATGTTGAGTTCAAGAACCCCACTATTCTTAAACTAGTAGAATGGTCTGAAGTACTTTTTAGGAAAAAACACACCTAAGCCACTATAACTGTCTGGTGAAACGAATTTTACACCCTTCAATGCAATATGCTTGTGAAAACTATTCTTAAGCTGGTAGAATGATCTAAAGAATGTATTAAGGCAAAATGCTCTTGTGACGTTATTATCATTCGGTGGAACAAACACAATACCTCTGTTATGACTCACGAAATCTTTTACTTTAAGTGACTAATATCTTATTCTCATTACTCATCTCAAGATCATATTCTGGTTTACATTGATCTTGAGAACCCCACTATTCTTAAATCGGTAGAATGATTTGGAGCACCTCTCAGGAAAAAATACATTTGAGCAACTATTATCGTCTGGTGGAACGAACATACAACACCTCGACTCTTGATACACAAAATATTTCTCTTTAAGTAATTAGTATCTTATTCAATATGGTATTTATCAAGGTCCTCATACATATGCGTATGTAGGCATGCAAATCATATAATATATCTTACCATAACCATTTGAAACACATAATTCCCTTACGAAACCCTAATTTCATAAGTTATGCCTAACTTCTTCCCTAGTAATCATTTTATCACCAAATTCATTACCCATCATTTAAATATTATTATTAACAATGTATCAAAAAATTAAGTAATAACACCAACATCTTATGCATGCGACTATAGCTGACTCTTAGGGTTACTAGTTCCATTGAAAACAACTTTTCTCGTTTATTAGACTTAAACTATTCATATTCACTACAAACATTCTACATAATATACTTAACCTTTTTAAAACCATTTGTCACATTAAAATATCCAATATTCTATTTTTAACCCATACTAACCAAAATCCCACTAAGGCACCTAAAATACCTATATCTCCACAAAAATCTTATGAATCCTAATATGAATGATTTTTCAACCTCTAATACATTATATCATAATAAAAATGCATAGCCATAATTATATACAAATACTACACCCCACAATTCATATAAGCAAACAATATACACAAACTCGTACTTTCACAACTTTCTTATTTTTCCTTTCAACATACAACATCGCATCATATAGCACCATTATCATAATAATATTTTCCATATAACAATTTCAAGCATGATATCATAAATAAATATACACATATTGTACATATGGCCCTAACTATAATATGTATTCTTGCCAAAGTGTCTCCAATCTCTAAGTGTGTAAGACCTATGATTCCTCCTCCAACACCACCGAAATATTACCTAGAATTCAAAACACGCAAGATTAGAATTTTATAAATTAAATAGGAAAAAATAAGGTAAAGGATATGGAGAAAAAATAGAAGTAAATAAAAATGGAAGGCCGGGCAAGGGGTGTGTATGGTGGAGGGCACAACGGTGCTCAAGGTGGCACGGTAAGAAAAGCATGTGTCACGAGAGAAAATGATGCACGAATGGCACATGAGTTGGGATTAAGGCATGTAAATAAGAAAATGGATAAGGCATGCACGGGTAGGGCACGGGCTGGAAGTGATACATGGGTTGGTCATGCAAAAGGTGTATGACCGTGCTAGGTGTGCACGAGTCGGGCATTCCCCAAAAAAAATGAAGCAAGTGAGCACGAGAAGTAGAAAAATAGAGTGGATTAGGGTTGAGATTGTTGGGTGACAACAAGGAAGGTTGACAAGGATGAGGTGGTGATGGTTGGGCAAGAAGGTGGTGGTGCTTTGTGGCCAGTGGTGGTGAGTGATGTGGTATTGGTGTCAATGAAAGAGAACAATGAAAGGGAGAAGAAAAGAAGAAGGTGTAAGTTGGCTAATATGGATGACAATAATGGAAGGGAAAAGGAGGAGAAGAAAATAGGGCAATTTGCGTGCGCATGTGTGTGTACACAAGTGCATGTGGTTAAGGTGAGGGAGTTGGAAGCTGAAGGGTAAGGGCTCTTGCATGGTTGGTTTTGAAGTGGGTGGTGTGGTAGGTGTGTGTTTAGGTAATTTAAGGTTGGTGCAATGTAGGGAAGATGGTGTAGAGGAGTAGGTGGCGCAGGTTGCAAGTTGCATGGGTGGAAAGTAGAAGAGAAAGGGATGTGTGTGCATGAGTAGGAGGGATGTGTGTGGTTTGAAAGGGGAAAGGGGAAAGGGAAAGGAAGGGGGAGGTTATGCGTAGATCGAGAAGGAGAAGGATGAAAAGAAAAGGAAGGAAAAATAAAAAATAAAAAAGGAATAAAAGGAAAAGGATCAAAGAAAAATTTTGAGTTAGGATTAGGATTAGGTTAAAATATTAATTAGTCAAAATCAAAATTAGATAAAATTTTGGAGTATTATATCTAGATTCTCCAAATCAATAATAATTAAATTAAATTCATTTAGATGAAATTGAATAGGAGTATATTTCATTATACTTAGCGTATATAAATACTATTTGAGATTAAGCTTATTTGCTAGATTTTTAGTCATATAAAACAATTCAAGCTTAAGCCATAGGGTAGATATAGAGGTCTCAAGAACTACCTTGTGAGGGATCTCATTAGAAAAGGACAATTCAATTGCTTATATCACCTTTTCATCCAATTCGTATCATTACTTGTTTATCATAGTTGTAGGCTTATTGGATTTGCCATCTATTGCCTTCTTCAATCCATTATAGGTAAGCACAACCTTTATCTGGACTCTCCAAACATTACAGCTGATATTTCCAATTTGCCATCAAATTTCTTGATGTCAGATTTGGTAATGCTAGGCATCTCGAAGCTGAAACTCTGATACCACTTGTTAGGGAATAAAACTAAAGAGAAGAACATACCCAAAACAAAGTCCAATTAATTTTGGAATGAAACCTCACTCGAGCCTATCTTGTAGGCGCTCCTCCTTGGTTTTCTCCCCCAATAAAAAGGATATATTGGCTCTATAAATTCACCCCATAATACAACTCCTTGCTCTCTTTTTTCTTGATTCATTAAAGGGATTGATAACCCAAAAAGTAGATAGGGTATAAAGTAGGTTATCTCCTTCACAACTATTCTTTACTTTTATATTCTTTTTTTCATATTTATTTAAAAGAATCAATCACACAAATCACATAAATAGACAACTATAAGTCAAATATATTTTCACGAATTAGGAAGAATCATTACTCATAAGAGTAGACCTTTAGCTTTATGTTGGTTTATTATTGAAGGAGATTGAGTGATCACCTATCATTAAACTCTAGTCGATTTAAATGAAATAAATTGACCTTGAGATTGTAAATATGGCAACTTAAGAAGCTCAAACATATCTAAGCTTGATTAATATAAGTAAAATGAGACATGTCTAAGAAATTGTTCAACTTGTTAGATACTCAAATCTATCTAAGCTCAATCATAATATTGAAGTAAAATAAAATGAGTTAGAAAGTGCTTGATTTATTAAAATAAAAGCTAGGCTATGATTACTATGCATAGTTATTAAAATCATAATTTGATTAGACGATTATACAATTTAAAAATTATAAAATGATGCAAAGATCAAGGTATAATATTACAATAATAAAATCATTACAAAATATTATGATTCTATTATTTTCATCCATTTATCTTCAACTCTATCTTACCTCTTAGTCCAACTGTATTTCTTCCATAATTTTCTAATTCTCAACAATATATTATTATTTTGTAACATATCGTTGAAATTTTGAGTTTTTATCTAATAATTTATTCATGATATTGTTGACTCAATATAATTTCTAATATGAAAAAATAATTCTATAATTTGTAAGTTGCTAAAACTTAATTGGTGATTGCATATATATATATATATAGTTTTGTAGTTTTTATAGGATAATATGACTTGATTATGTGATATGATTCTAAGTCTCCAAATCGATTCTAGATAGAATCTTGATTTTAAAAACATTATTCCCAATGGATGAGAGGTAATAAAGTAGAAAGAAATGACACTATACTAAATCATGGGGTAACTATTTATGAAACTACCACATTTTAGTTTACTAATATTTTATTCAATGATATGGATCATTAATGCATGCATTCACTCATGAACACATAAGCATACCAAGTTTAAACCAACTTATAATAGAAAGAGTTGTAGAATTTTGCAAAGACTTCACTATTCTTAAAAATTGAGTCAGGTTTAAATCGTTCATTTTAAGTTTATTTATTAAATGAAATAATTTGATCAAAGCATCATCGAACTAAGCTCAAAAGTATCCACCAATAATGTATTCATTTATGACCCAATATAAAGAACTTCACCATTCAGATGCCCAAGATTATCCCAATAACTCATTTATTTGCAATCCTATGCTCAAATCTTTAGCATTCATATACCCATGGTATAGCAAAGGTAAAATTATGAAGAGTATTAGACATACACTGCATGATGCTTAATTCACCGATACGAAGCCAATTTTAACATAATTTTATGGCGGGGACTAACTTAAGAATTCTACTAAGATATTGGAGTTGGTGAATAACTCATCCATTAGCGTAGAGTATTGAAGAAATGAATGATTCAGGTCTTTTAGGTAAATAAGGCGATGAATTCCCTATTTGTTCCCTCAATTGAAAGTGAGTGAGATGATAAAGAGAGACCATATAAGTGGGTAATTTTTACCCTCTCAACTCAAAAAGCAATACGCTTATATTAGGCGCCACCGCCAACCTTATCCCAGGCAGACACAATGGAAGTAAATTGCAACATGTGCCCCAAGAGTGCGGAAAACATGTGTTTATGACTACGGGTGCCTACAAGAAGCCGACCCCTAACCAATAACTTTAGTCACTGGTAGAAATAGAACTTCCACATAGTGGCTACCGAAATTACTTTAGCAATTTCATCTCAAGAAGTCTATGTTTCCTTTTCACACCTTTAATATACATCTGCCATAATGTGATTCGAACCCAATACCTCATGAAAAAGAGTTGAAGCCCTCATGGGTTATTGTTACCCTATAACCTCGTTGAGTGGGTGCTTTGAATGCAAGTGTACACTTGTGTGGGGAACATGACATAGGATTTGGGGGGCAATTCGCACCTTAGAAACGGTCCCACAATGCATGGTAAACCTTATAATATTTGCAACTAATTATCTATAATTTAGTTCAAAAAATAATTGAAAACCTAACAATATTTTGTTCTTATTTATTTTATCTGGGGCCTTCTAGGGGAGTACCCCCTTTGGGTCTGTATCATTTGGTATCAGAGCTATCCTCAGTCAAACCTCCCTGCAGTCTTGCGTGCCGATCGCCGACAGAGGCAGCACGAGGACGTGGAGTCTAAAGGGGGTGGGTGATGTGGGATTCCCACATTGGTTACCGAGGGGATCTTTGGGCAGTTTATATGGAGGAGTCAGTCCTCACCTCTTGAGCTAACTTTTGGGTGGAGTTAGGGCTCTTCTCGGGGGAGTACCCCTGGGGCCTTCTAGGGGAGTACCCCCTTTGGGTCTGTATCACCAATAGGCATCTATATTATTATATTTTAGGTGTTAAAAAATGCATATATGCATACGAAGAAAATACATATCTTACATACATGCATATATTCATCAATAAATTATATACTTTTGTAAATATAAATACATATTTTTTAGTTTATAAATACACATTATTTATGAACAAGGGTCAGGGGGATATACAATTCTTATGGAATAAAAATACGTATCTTCCATGATATAAATACATATGGTAAAGTGACTCCCCTGTTATGCTATGCAACAACCATAATTTTATTTGTTATACAAGTAAAAGGGGAAAATATACAAATCTTATAAAACAAAATTACACATATTCTAAGATAATAATAAAATATTTTCCTCAACAAAATACACATCTACAATAATATATATATATATATATTCAAATAAAATACATATCTTTCAATATATGAAACATAATGTCCAAATAGTAAGAATAAACATATTTGAAATCAAATACTCATACTAGAATAAACATCTTTCATGATAAAAATATACATTTTTCATAATATAAACACATTTTATTTAAATAGATAGAAATATCTTCTATCTAGCTAATTGGACATTATATCATGATACATTGATGCAAAGACTCTTAATGACAACAACGACTCTCCAGCATTGTAAATCGTGATTGCATATGTTGGTCAGATTGTAAATGAACCAAGTAAATAGTTTGGTTTGGTTTATTTATTTAGTTAAATAATTCAAGCTGGAAACTTATTTTTAAGCTCATTTATTAAACAAGTCGAATCCGAACTTAAAAAAATATACTCAACTCATTTATAGAGAGCTCGGTTCATTTTTTAAAGGAACATTTGTTCAAGTTCATTTTCAGGTTATTGGGCTCAGTTCGGTTTATTTGTTCAGTAAAATGAGTTAACTTGTAACATTAATTTAAACACTTATTAACTCAATTGCGCTCACCTACGACTCTACATTGGCATGACTATTGGTGTTGAGACAAATGTAAGCCATCAAAGCGGTGAACATAGTTAACAAAGACCAACTTAGAGGACGTAATAATTGCCATTGACTTGTTAAGGAAAACCTTCTTTCACATACGTTTGAGTTATTTATAGGCTCTAGGATACAATGTCCTTTGGATTCCAATTGCTCCTGGCATCCATTTCTCAATTATAGGGCTCCATTCACCACCATGGTTTGTTGGAGCCGCAATGGTCACCTCCTAAATTGGCGTCGTATGTCCTTCCCACTTGTTGAAGAGTTGTAAGAAGCATTAGAAGCTTAATACCATCAATATATGTTAGAGAAATAATGGTAGGTTAAATAATACAAATGATTGGTTTGAACTTGTGAATATTGAATGCCTAACTATATGTTGTCACAAATAAGCTTAGTTGGGAGCTTATAATGAGTTTTTGTCACAAGTTATAGTATATATTGTTTATAATTGTGTGGTTTCTATTGGCATGCATGATAATGGCTAAAAAAAATCAATTATTATACAACATATTTGGTTTACAATGTTATGTAATTATTTGTCATGGGTTGGCTCCTACATAAACCTATTTAATTTCCTTATCCATCATATGAGAAATGCAAACAATGTATTTTCTCTCTTGTTTCTTTTTTGACTAAGAGATTGAGGAAGGGACCAAGAGGGAGGAGCCCTAGAATTTTGGGGGGGGGGGGGAGGGGAGGGAATCCAAGCTCCCAAAGGAAGACTCAAGTCAACAATGAGTCATATAACATCTCACCACTATCACCAACAAAAGTATGTCTCTAATAGAATTTAAACTCCAATCATCATCATAGTAGCAAGACTCTTAAGTGGTGGGCCCAAGTGGTCACCCCATATTGTCTCTCTTTAATGCTTAACCTATCCATCAATATACACACTATAAAAGCTCTAGTTAATAGATAAAGAAAATGAAACTCCAAAGGTGCATTTAGTTTTAGGGACAAAAAAGGCTATTGTTTAGAAAAAGTCTCCTAGTTTTTTGAAAATTCAGAAAACGTGTTCATACGTTTGTGAAGAAAAGTAAAACAAAAACATCATAATCTATAGTTTATAGAATTTTCCATATAAATTGTGTTCTTATTTTCTACATGTTTTTCAATTGACAAATTATTATTAATGATAATATTAATAATTATTATGACTACTATTAATAATATTAATATGCTTATTATTTTTAATAATTATTATTATTATTATTTATTTTATTATTTTTTATCAATATTAACATTTATTAAATAATACTAATGATAGTGTTAATTCAATTAATAATATTATAAACATCGATATTCATATTATTATTAGTAGTATCCACTTTAATATTAATATTGTAATTAATTTATATTAATATTCATATTCATAAAATAATAATATGCTAATTATTAATATTAACATTAATAATATTATTATTAATGTTAATCATCCATTAGTAATAATATTACAGGAAGATTTAATAATAATATTAGTAGTAGTAGTAATAAGAATAACAATATTAATAATATTATTAATTTCATTAATATTAATAATATACCAATGTTATTTATTAATATTTATAATAATGTTATTATTATTTATATTATTAACAAGAATAATAATAATAATAATATTATTATTATTATTATTATTATTACCTACATAAATAATAATAATAATGTTAATAGTACATCTAATAGTAATATCATAATAATTTTTTAATAATATTACTATTAATTATTAATATTAATAATAACATTAGTATCAGTATTATTATAATTGATACTATTATAATTATTTTAATTAATTTTATTATTATCAAAACTATTCTCAAGATTAACATATCATTGCTACTAATAATAACAACGATGGTCATGATAACGATGATGATGATATGAATTTTAACATTAATATTATTTTTATCATTATTATTATAAGAAGAGCATGAACATACTTTTATATAATTATATTAAAAGGTAATTTCATTATGTAGATATATGAACACGTTTTTTTCTAACCTTTTATAATAATAAAAAATTAAATTTTTTTTATAGAAAACTAAAGATGAAAGATAGAAATATGTTCTCCCCAACTAAATACACCCGAAGACTTTCCTACGGTACTATATAAAAGATGAAGACATTGTCATGTTTTTGACATAATTGGTAAAATTCAATATGAGGATTTCGCGACAATATATGCACCCATGTTATATAGGTGATTTTGTGTTTCATCGCCAACTTAAGAGATAATACACTATATACTTGGGATGATAATTAATTAAATACGGATCAAATATTCCTTACCCGTTATTCAAATCCGATATAAGAACTCATATCTATATATGTACTCAAATGCAACAAATATTTTGTCCATCCACTATATCTATACCCATCATGTTTGGGGCAAAAATCATTCAATATTAGAATTAAATATTTAAATAATTATAAATAGATTATATTTTTACTTTTAACCTTAAAAAATATATTGACAGATTATTAAAATGAAGGGCTGAAATATAATATCATATTTAGATAAATGAAGGATACGAATATAAATACAAAAGTATGTGTAATTTTAGAAATGCCTTATGTATATCCGTACACAAAAACATCAAATACTTTTTTCCTCCATTCAAATCTATATTTATATCCATTTACATATTCATTAAATAAAAGCTGCTGGATTTTAAGTAAAACATATCCAATTGTCATCCCTACACACAACCCTAAGTTTAAGCAAAAAACACACAACAATTCACAATTTTTAAAAAATTACCAAACAACTCTTAAGTTTTGATAATTACACATCAGAAAACCCTCAATCTAAACACACAAGGTTATGTAGAATACATATGATCACTTGGTGTGCAAAGCCATAAACTTAAAATTGCCCAATAAATTTCTAAAAATTTGGGGTCATTACATGCATTTTGTTTACATACAAAGGTGTTTAATGCATTTTCTTCCAACTTAATTCATTCTTGGTCTTTTCCCCACTTATAGACATCACATAAAATAATAATCAAACTTTTGAACCACGGGCAAGTTGAGAACATGAAGAAAAGGGGGAGGAGAAAAAAGGGAGCATGTCGACATCATTAAGCATTCCTGTAGTCAGAAAAGGTAGTCATAACAGCCACCAACTTACATTACAAAATCAATTATGTGACAAACTACAATAAGCTTTACTTCTCAGACTTCTTTGGAAACATGAAAGCATTTTCAAGGATGAACTACTCTACCATTATCAGTACTTACTCCATCATTGCATCTGCAGAAGCCTCTGGAGCAGGGGCAGTAGCCTTACTTTGTTTTTTACCTGTAAATTGGGCGAAGCTTAACTAAAAACCAAGTCCAGAACTAGCGAAAATCAATTGATATATTAGCCTGAGTAAAGCTTGAATTTACCTTTGCGCTTTTGTTTTATAGCTTTAAGTTTGACACTCTTCTTCATGTGAAAATTTGGTGTACTTTTCTTGACTTCTTGGGAAGAACCTACATTCCATAAATGTAAAAACATAATCAGATCTTTGATGAAAAGAGTGGTCTCAATGGCCATTAAGACGCTAGTCTCCATCCACCATGGCTATGCCACAAGTACCAGATTTATCAGATAAACCTCATCTCATCCTTATACAACCACCTTCACCCCAATTCTTTCCCCATGAATTCTTCACCAGCCAATACATTTCACTGCCCTTTCCTCCACATCCAACTGCCATAACTCCATGATTCAACTTTGTTTACACATAAGACGCTGAAGATGCCACCACCATGCAGTGGAAATGCAAAATGACTGGCGTCAATGGCAACGGAGACAGGCTGCGAAGCTATTGCAGCCTGGAGAGCTTTTGGATCATTTTCAGGTACCATCTTATACCCAGATATCCTTATTGAATGTTCAGAAAGCTTGGTTTTGTTGCAGGTGCCTTGTTTTCCTTAGCAGGGGTAGTCTTTTTTGGTGGTACTACCGTCATGCTTACCTTCATAGTCCATACCTCACACCAGCATCAAGTCACATTACAGCATGTCCAACCCTGCCAACCATCCCAACCCACCTAAAAACACATAATGAAACCAGTCACACACAAACCATGGGCAAGATACCACAGCGATGCAACTAAGATGTAGCTCTTTTCCGTTACTTTCTGGTTTTGCTAGCAGCCTCATTTCTCAGCTTTCACTCTTCACCCTTGGAAAATTTATTCAACAACAAAGCTAAGATTTATACACGAAGATAGCGCTCTCCTTTGAAATTCATTGTTCCCTATACAGTGATTACCACAATAGCATCCCAAATATGACATATTATGGATCTAACATCTTACAAGCATAAAATATTATCACTGGAGACATGCTTCTTCAAATTAGAGTATTTAATCAGTAATTCACTCTACATAACCCTTGCAGCCTCTCTTCAAAACCAATTTTTCCCTTATCCTAAGCGCACGTCAGTATAAAGACTAGCACTTTAAATCCACCAAAATTTCATCGACAAACACACTTCCATAGCTTGATTCTCTTATCAATAAGCAAATTCATAATATAATGACTTGATCACAAATATCAGAAGGAATCAAAGAAAATTCGAACTTAGCAAAGGCCTTTGGTTAAGATTGAACTTAGCTATGTCTAATAAGCTAACAGCAAACGCATAGAGAGCACAATATTCCCAACAGTAGCCTATCAATCGCAACAAATCTTCTGCTTCAGAGTGTTTACTAACGGAAGGGAAGAGAGAAACTCACCATCGGCGGCAATCATCTCAATATCCTCCATGGTAACAAGTCCCTTTTCCAAAGCATCCTTCTGCTCCTATTACAACATATCGGGAAAACAAACAAATTAATCAGGGGCATAAAACTAAGAGTGAGAAAGGGTGAACTGAATTGATTGGTATACAACTTACCCTGCGCCATTTCTTAAGGAGCTTGCGCTGACGCTTGCCAGAGACAGAAGTGGGCTGGTTCTTCCTCCTGAGCTTTAGGGTATCAGGGTCGCCCTTCTGAACTCGTTTCCTCTGAGACATTAGAGCTCTCCTTTCCCTTTGTTTCACATTGAAGCACTTCGCCATCTCGGCTCTTCTTTCGGCCACTCCACCCTTCCAAGTTTCCAACTTTTCCGATGGACTACAACGAATTTATGTATCCGGAAGACTGGAACCCTAGTTTCCGGCCTATTTGAAAGTTTGTTTTCTGCTCTTTCCTTTTTTATTTTTACCTACAGAAATTTTCAATCAAACCGACTCACCGTACATTTTATATAAAACATAGTAATATTTTCATTTTTTTATGAGAAAGGGTAGCATTCATCTAAATAAAAATAAAGATAAAGTTTTACAAGTCTAACTGCATCAGCTTGGCAAATATTTCCTATTTTGGGTTTCCTATCTTTCTTTTCTAGTACCAATGTGCATATAGTTTTATTGAGGATTATGATATAATAAGAGGTTACAATGACATACATTAAAGAACAACATACAACAACATACATAGTAAGATTAAAGTACTACACATAAGATTGAGCATATTGACATACTAAATACAACATAGAAAAATCATGTTATAGCAATTATGAAATCATAATACAAAGATAATTAGTGTTTAAACATGGCAAGGGCATTATATAATATCACATGGAAAATTTTATTCTAAGGAGGAAAACCCTAAGGCGTCTCTAACAAGTAACTCCAACTTAACATAGAACATAATTCAAAATTTTATAAGTGTTTTTAAATGCTAACACTAAACACGTATTATTAGATTACCTAATGACATATTAACATAATGTAAGGAAAAACCACATAACATATAAACACAAACTTTGAGGTATATGCTTGGACATCTGGTCCTACTACTAATGAACGCAAAATTATGGGTCATAATAATAACAAAGGCATAAAAGCTAAAACATACAAAGATTCCAATGTCCTACTATGGTGGTCGTACACCAAGGGCACAATAAGAATGATCATCCCATTTAACTACAAATGAATATCTACATTGAGTGGTGGTACAAGGACTCCAATATCCACCTAAGCTAGAACTAAAAATGTTACTGCAGGTCGAACATCAAGCCCACTGATAATAGACTCTTGCTGAGGTAGTCTATCCGAGATATCCTAATCCATAATTATGCTTATCACCTATAGAGTTCAAAGATCATATGGAGTAGAAAAGGCACCAAAGTACTATATGACTAGTAGCTCCTGGCATTTTAAGAAAATGCAAAATGATGGTCTATAGAATTGTGTTTTTCAAAGGTCAATACAAGATGTATTTCACTAATAAAAGCTCAATGGACACAAATATCATGTCACAAAAGTGTTTAAAGTTAATGCTAAACTTAGTGTAAAACACAAGGATCTTATTTTATCTGACACGCGACTATAATTATACTAAAGACTTTTTAGTGATAAAATGGTTATTTTTATACTTAATTATCAAAGCATGATATTTCCTTCAATTAAATCCAACGTAGGTTGATTAAAGGTTGATTAAGCCATTTTCTCAAGAATACTTGATATTGTTAAGAATTTGTAAAACACCTCTAAAGCTTTTAAATTTTCCTCCAAAAAACTACATTCTTAAAACTTGCTGAAATTAAGCATGCTATATGCCAAAAAAATATTTAGAAATTACAATCTATAGCATGATAATAATCATACAAAACGAAAGCCGCAAAATCATCACTTAAGGCTTAAGGGCCAAAAATATCTCAAACCACCTTGAACATTTCTAACTTCAATACAAATTAACTCGTGATTAACATCATCAAATTACATATCAAAGTCACGCTAAAAATCATAAAGACAAATGGTATGATTGGATTCAATTAAAACCCACAAATCACCAAAAGCCATGGATAAAGTCACAACCCACCAACAACACCTCGAATAAAAGAACTTGGATAAAATAAAATAAAAAAGATCACGATTAACATAATCAAAGAATTTCATGTTATATACCAATCTTTACCCAAAAAATAGCAAGGAATCACATGGTATAACTTATTATAACTCAAAATCATGAACACTGGCACCAAACCCTAGGATTGAGCCACGCCCAAACAATATGCTTCAAATTAACATTATGCCATAATTTTCATAACTCTTAAGCATGCTTATATGTAGCAACATAACCTTAATTTAGCAAAGCTTCAAACAATAAAAGAAAAAGAAAGAACAATCCCCGTATGCAATCCTTCAAAGCCTACAAAATACCCACAAAACTTAGAAGAATCTCAAAGAAAAATAATTGGAAGAGAAGTATACTGGAAGGAGGAGAAGAAGAAACCGTTAAGATGAAGTAGTGGAAGATTGGAAGTTCAAAATGATGGAGGAAGGAAGGAAAAGAAAATGTAAAAAACTAAGAAGGATAAGTTTAAATGGGGAAAAGAGGAGAAAAACTCTCAAGGGAAAATAATTGGAAGAGAAGTAGTATGGAAGGAGAAGAAGAAGAAGAAGAAGAAGAAGAAGAAGAAGAGACCATTAAGATAAAGTTATGGAAGATTGGAAGAAAAAAATTATGGAGGAACAAAGAAGAAGAAAACGGAAAAAATGTGGAATAAGAAGTTCCAATGGAGAAAATAAGAGAAATCATCTCAAGGAAAAATAACTGGAAGAAAAGTATAATGGAAGGAAAAGAAGAAGAAACCCTTAAGATGAAGTTGTGGAAGATTGGAAGTTGACAATGGCAGAGGAAGGAAGAAAAAGAAAAGGGATAAAATGAGGAAGAAGAAGAAGGAGAATAATTTTCAATGGGGAAAATCGGATAAAGAAGAAATAAAAAAATTACACTAAGTGTAAAAAGTTAGAGAAGTTGAGTTTAACAATGTATACATGGTCAATAATATCAAATAAATCCTAACAAATATAAAATTAATCACACAACATTTTTAAAACATTTTGAGATTGATAACACTAAAACATGTCAATCCCTAAATTTTTATAATATTTAGATATATGAAAGGGTCATTTGGGGGCATAAAAACATGTTTGAGGTGTATTGATTTAATAAATATTATCTGTTCACTAACAACTCAATTTGGTATTTTAAAAGATCCTAAGAGACTAAAAAAATATTAAAAATCCAAAAATTCACATTAGAGAATAATATCAAACTAGATTAGATACCAAAAGTGGCTGAGAAATCTCACAAGTGCCAAAACCATGAGAAATGACAAGGAAGCAAAAACAAAAGGTTTTAAGAATACCACTAGGATTTTTAATCTTTCAAGGGATGTAAAAAAAAATTAAAAATATAATATCTTTGTTTTTAAATAAGTAAGATCCTGGAAAAGGTGAGGTTTAAAATTTGGGGCATTACATCATTATCCCCCTAAAAAGAAACTTAATCCCTAAAGTCGGAGCTGATAGAATATAAGGACATGAAAGGAAGAAAGATGTGATCTCCAACCCAAGGAAATCAAATACTACCCCTCCCAAAGTGAAGAAATTCTAACAGAAGCACCTAAACATAAAACTCTAGGTAGTTTGATTACTATCCTTCTTTGTTACCCATGTTGCTTCCTCTAATATATGATGTGTCTAGAGAAGCTTAAACATTGGAATAACCTTTGAACGAGTTTAGCACATCTTAGTGTCCAAGATCCAGATGGGTTGCTCTTAATACACCAATGACTTGTTAAGCTCGATCATATTTGGTTGCATAATATGAGATGCATCTATCATATACTTTCTCATCAGGGAGACATGGCAAATTATGTGCACCAACAATAACTCTATAGGTAATGTGGTGTGGATCAAAGTGGAGAGAAGTGCAGGATCTAATAACTACTTTGTTTTGATCATCCATGAATTGAATTTGAAGAAGAAAGGCTAGGTTTAATGGTAGATTAAACTCGAAATAGTGCAGGCTTAGATGATAGTATTCCTTTGAATGTTAAGGCACATTCGAAGGGTCTAAAGAGGAAGAATACCCCGGGTACTTCTCCTATCTAGATGGACTCCAAAAGGGAGGGAAAACGCAAGTCTCACTTGTGAATTTTGTGTTCAAATGATTTATATATTCCATATGTGTGTACAAGGATATGATATATATATAGGTAGTAAACCGACAAAATGGGCCTAAACCAGCCGACTTCCTTCTTAATTCAAGCCGGATTTAACTCCCATGAATTAAGCCTATATAATACCTAATCTCACTCGTAATATCATCATTTAAATGATATTAATGACTAACATTAAAAAGCTCTACAATCAACTATGTTACATACATAAAATTATAACAAAACCCTAGCTTACATAAAATATACTTTAGGGTTTACAACAAGTTTAATATAACTAATGATATCACCAACTATATCTTGTTGTAGTGTTATCCCATGTATGTCATAGCCTCGCATGCTTTGAATGCTTGTACACTTTAAGTCTCTTCTTGTGCGTTGACTTCTTCACCTTACAAATATGTAACATACCCACAAGAATATCTTGAATTATTTTCAATACCAAACATAGAAATATCATCATGAACATTTAAAAGATTGGCTCCATTATTAAGAATTCTAATTCTTCCTTACCTTGAGAATCATTAGAAACATGAGACACATTAGATGCGTCTGCATTATTCTCCCCAAGTTAAGAAGAATTTGTCATCAAATTATCATCAATATAATAAGGAGAAAAATCACCAATATTAAAAGTTCTTGAAATTCCACCATAATGATTTGGAAGTTCAAGTTGATAAGCATTATCCCCAAATTTTCTTAATATTTTAAAAGGTCCGTCAGCTCTTGGCATTAGTTTATTTTTACGTAAATTAGGAAATATTTTTTTACACAAATGTAACCAAACTAAGTCACCAGGAGAAAATACCTGTGGGATTCTATACTTATTTGCTTGAGCTTTATACTTGGCATTAGCTTTTTTAATATTGGTCTTTATTTTTTGATGAAGCTGTTGAAAGAATTTGACTCTATCATCGGCTTCATAATTTTGTAGTTTACCTTTGTTTAAAGGAATCATATTGATTAGCATGTGTGGATTCACTCTATAAACCACTTCAAACTAACTAGCTTGAGTAGTACTTGATGGACTTCGAGTGTAAGCAAACTTTGCATGAGCTAACTTAGCATCCCAATCCTTAGTACTATTATTAACCAAACCTCTTAATAAGGTACCAAGAGGTCGATTAGTTACCTCTATTTGACCGACGGTTTGTGGATGATGTGAAGTGCTAAATAACAATTTGGTACCAAGAATATGCCACAAATTTTTCCAAAAATAACTCATAAACTTGACATCCCAATCCGAGATAATACTTTTAGGCACACCATGAAGTTTAACAATTTCTCAAAAATACAAGTCAACAACATGTGTAGCATCATCGATTTTATTACGTGGAATAAAATGAGCCATTTTAGAAAATCTATCTACTACCACAAGAATAGAATATTTACCACATTGTGTTCTTGGTAACCCTAGGATAAAGTCCATACTAACTCCTTCCCATGGTTTATCAGGAACTGGTAAAGGTGTGTATAAGCCTTTATGAAAGTAACTCTTACATTTTTGACATGTAGAACATCTACTTATCATAGCTTGTACATTTTTAACCATTCATGGCCAATAGAAATTTTCTTGTAACAATTCCATAATCTTATGTATACTAAAATCTACCGCAATGCTACCTTCATGTATTTCTTTAATCAGTAAGTCTTGAATACTAGATCTAGGAATACAAAGTTTATTTTGTCTAAAAAAAATCCATCTTGTATGACATAATTACCATGATATCCACTTTCTTTACGTGCATTGAATATATCCTTAAAATCTTCATCTTTAGGATACAATTCTTTTAACATTTCGAAACCTAAGATTTTGGCATCCATCATAACAAGTAATGTAGATTTATGAGAAAGAGCATCGGCTACTACATTTTCTTTTCCATGTAAATGTTTGACAGAAAACACAAAGGATTGTAAGAAACTCACCCACTTTGCATGTCTCGGATTAACTTTCTTTTGACCATGTAAGTATTTCAAACTCTCATTATCTGAGTGTAACACAAAGGGTTTTGGTCTCAGATAATGACACCATGTCTCTAATTGAAATGCCCCAAAAATCCTAATTTCTATTATCTATTATTAAATAAGGTTTTTATGTGGGAGTTTAACCAAAATAATTTACTTTTATTAAAATAAGAGGAAGTTAATTAGGGTAAACTAAGAGAAAATTTATAAGTGTTCTAAAAAGAAGGAATGTTGGTATTTTTAAGCTAATTAATGATTTTATTTGGAAATTAATTAAATAAATTACTTTATTTAAATTAAGAAGAATAAAATAGTTTCAAATTAATATAAACTTTATAAATAATTTAATTGGAGAAAATTAGAGTGTTTTGTTAATTAAAATGGAATTTAAGAAATTTCTTTCAATAATCCCTAAATTAACCTAAAAAGATAATTTAATTACTATTGTAATATTTATATATTATTAAACATCCCAATTAACCAAATCATGCTAACTAATCCAACCACTAATTTCCCTTTTTTTTTTCCTTTTTTTTTCCTTTTCCATTTTTCTCCCTCCTTTTTCCTTTTTCTTTCTTTCCTCTTCTCTTCCTTATTTTCCCCGATTGGGCCGGCCTGTTGGCCCAGCACCCTGGCGCGGCCCAGCTCTCCCTCGCGCACCTCTTCCCTTCCTCCCGGCTGGTTCGGCCTTTTTCTTTCTTTCTTTTTTCCCGCTGAACCGCCGGTCCGCCCCACCTGTTCTTCGTCTTCAACCTTCAGCCACTTGCAGCCGAAATTTTCGCCGGAGACGTAGCCTTCAATGCCACGCCATCATCACCGGTCATTTCGCCCCTTTCATCCCCATTGACTCCCCTGCAGATGTGAACAATCAATTCAGCCATTCCCGCATGCAATCCTCTTCTTCTTTCCCCCCCGATGGGTCTCGGTCTGCAACAGCAGACCTACGCCGGCCAGCCTCGCCGGACACACAAACACCTAACCCCCGACTTCCCCTCGCACCTTTGTCATTTTCCCATCCCGATTTTCCTATAAATAGCCCCGAAGGCCACCTGAATCGGGTTTGAAAAACCTGGAACCCAGAGAAATCCCAACGCGCGCCGCCCCACCTTCGGCCGCCCTTTCCTCCGCCTTCAGCCACCTTTGCCGCCTGCCCTCGCCACCAACATCCTCCCTGCACCGCCCTCTATGCAACCAACCCCCTTAGCTTCCCTGCCTCGCGCCGCACGTGCCGCCCCGGCCGTGCAAAAACCTCTCCCCAACTCGACCCTTCCAGCCCCGCGCCACCTTCGCGCCGCCGCTGCCGGCTGTACCGCCGCTTGCAGCACCATTACCACCCCCAAAACCACCAGGAGTGCCTGCTCTACCACCCTACACTTCCATTTTCCCCTAGTTTCTCCTCCTTTAGCCTCCATAGCCACCTTTCCCAAATTCTTCCTCCTCCACCGCCGCCGCCGTCGGTGCCACCACCCCAGCCAGGTGGTCCAACTCCCTAAAACCCTAGACCTGGAATAAAATAAGTGGTTAATAAAATTTAATATTATTATATATTAATGTTAATGTTATTATAATCATTATTAATCTATTTATTATTAACACTATTACTATAATTACTATTAATACTACCATTATTATTATTATTATTATTATTATTGATAGGCCCTAACATTACCCCTAGAACTTCTAATTAATGGTATTAAGCAATACAAGACCCTATTAAGTTATTATTATTGTTAATATTGCTAGTATTACTATTATTATCCTTATTATTATTATCACTACTATTATATATCGTTACTATTATGATTACTATTATTATTATTATCGTTATTATTATTACTCTTATTATTCTTATTGTTATTATAGTTATTATTGTCATTTATTACTATTATTATTTTTATTACTACCATTATTACTATTATCATTATCATTATTATTATTATTATTATTATTATTATCATTATCACATGTGTTACTTTAATTATGACTAACATTCTTAGTATCTCTAATGTTATTATTATTATTATTATTATTATTATTATTATTATTATTATTATTATCATCATTATTATTATTATTATTATTATTATTATTATTATTATTACCCTTATCATTATTAATTATTATATTATCTATCATTATCATTATTATTACTATTATTATGATTAATACTAGTGTCATTATGTTTATCTTTCTAACTATTGTTATCATTTCTATTATTTATATTATTATTATTTTTAGTATTCTTACTATTAATTGTATTGTCATTATTATTATTATTACTATTATTATTATTATTATTCTTATCACCATTATTATTATTATTATTATTATTATTATTATTATTATTATTATTATTATTATGTTATTGTGCTAACCCTTAATATCGTGGTGTTATCCTTATTATTGCTATTGCACTATTATTATCATTATTATCATCACCAATATTATTGTTGCTATTATTATTATTATCATTATTATTTTTTTACTATTATTACTATTATTATGAGTATTATCAGATCGTAGTTGTTGCTAACTTGCTATCATTATCATCATCATTATTATTATCATTACTATTATTATTATTAGTATTTTACTATTATTATTGGTATTAATAACAATATCATTATTAGTAATAATAATAGCCCCACCTTTTAATTATAAACTACTATTATCAATGTTAATTATAGTACTAGACCAGGATAGGGGTAAGATAGGAAATTATGATAATTCGGGTAGAGGGAGATTGACCCTTAGTATTTCTTCCTTATAGGTGAACCGGGTCAAACCCCAGGAGGTGTAGGAGCGTGCTCCAAGCCCGGCGCCGATTTAGGTAAGGACGTAACTAAGGCCACCTGTGTGTATTGCATGTTTTACCTGTCTTGTATGCCTCGTGCGACTGTATGCTATAATCTGTATGTTATCTGTGTATTTATGTAGCGCAGCGTGGAACCGAGGTATGTTCTCATGCTCTTGTATATATGTACTAATATTGTAAGGTACAAATATGACGTGATGTGGTGTGACCCCTACGACATGCATGCTAGGTGTTTTGATGCGGAGTTGTGGAGTGAGGGTTTGAAAGAGAAAAATAAGCAACTAAGATAACCAAAGGGAAGTACGCTGGTTAACGTAGGTATGGGCGACCTAGGTAATCTGTAATCTGTGAAATGATGAGAAAAAGGGGGAATTAAATAAATAGAAGAGTGGAAGAAAATAAGGTTGCATGGGGGGAAACTAGGGTTTGCATGGGAATGATAGAGTTGGCATGGTGGAAATGATAAGGTTTGCATGGGGAGGTTAAGGTCCGCATGGGGGTGAACCTTACGTATGAAAAGTTACTTTAGGACGTGGGGAGACTAATGGAAGGTCTGTTTGGGAGTTTGGAGGCTCGAGGTGAAAAATAGTACGTAGGGTCATATAAGGGTACCTAGGGTTTGGGAAGGAAACCCTAGTTGGAGAAGGTGGAAAAAGAAAAAGAAAATAATAGGAATACGTGAGGAGGAATGAAGTATGAAGGGGAGTTATGTCTAAGAGTCATGATACGTGGGGCGTTAAGATAATATTAGTAGACTCGGGGTATAAGGTGGTGGGCCCTAATCCACACGCCTAGAGGTTGGGGTTCCAATACGAGAAATATGTTAAGTCTGATAACCATAAGGAGTGTTTAGTGGCCTAATATAAGTACAGGAGATAGCTCAGTAACCTAAACTGAGTAAGGATATAGCTAGGTCTGGATGTGTGACATGTATCCTATGTGCCGTAGATGTTCTATATGATTTATGAGTCCTGCTTTAAATGTCGTCATCTTATCTTTTCCATGTGTAACGTGGCTTGGAATCAAGATGTGTGCTTGTGTTCTCATTTGTCTGTGATAGTACGAATATGTCATCAGTTTGATGTGATGTGTTGAGGTCTCTGGCCATGCATGACAAAGGTATAGTACCCTCGAATAATATACGTTAAAACACTAACGACTTACAGAGAAAGATGTTGAGCCGAACCCAGACCGGTCCACCGGCTATAATAGTGGCAGGGTATCTTACCCTCGCGACCGTTCCACCGGCTATAATAGTGGCAGGGCATGTGCCCTCGCGACCGTTCCACCGGCTATAATAGTGGGGGATTTCGTGCTCAACAAACCAAACGTAAAAGTGATAAGACATGGAAAGATACTAATATTTACAGTGGAATACCTTGTGAGTCGGGGCCAGACCGGTCCACCGACAAATAATAGTGGCAGGGTACATTACCCTCGCGACCGTTCCACCGGCTATAATAGTGGCAGGGCATAGCCCTCACGACCGTTCCACCGGCTATAATAGTGGGGCTCCCGCACTCACAAGGATCGATAAAGACTATGTTGTAACTCGTTATAATTATCTGAGATCTAATGAGAAAGTCATCTGATTCGTGTTCAACACTATTCATCTGTGACATTGTTTATTGGTTACGTGCTATGTCTGCTTGTCATGTATTTCTGTGTATGTGGGCCTTAGTACGTCTGTTCCCTTACTCAGTACGTAGCGTACTGATCACCCGTTTTATGGGTGCTGCTCATTCCCACGAGCAGAGAACCCATCTGAGTTTTGCAGGTAGGGGATGAGGTCTGTGGCATTTTCAGGGCTGAGAGTTGAGTCTGGATCTAGCTTGGGGGCCGAGAGTGACGTGGCTGGAGAACTTCCCCTATCTTGTTTCTTTGCATTATCGTACTTTGTTATTCCGTTATTTTAAGTCCTCTAACATTTGGAATTTTTAAATTGTACTTCGGAATGTAACTTTTGACTTTCGCACTCTGATTCCATAAAGCTTATGCTTTACGAATGATTTGTTTTGGTTCTATTCTTTTTAGCCTTAGCACTTATTATCGGGTCGGTAGGCATGAATCGATCTGGTACTAAGTGTGGCAGTAATACCCCGGATTTACAGTTTATTTGCTTGCTTCCGCTAAACTCCTTTAAAAGTAAACGAAATTTTTCAGTAGTAAATTTGGGGGTGTTACACTAATCTCACTATAATGGCAAAGAATTACTTGTCATAAGTTGAATAGTTAAGTTTGGCTCCATTCAACTTTTCAGAGAAGAATGCTATAGGTTTCTTTTCCTGTGAGAAGGCACCTCCTATCCCAACTCCACTAGCATCACAAGTTACTTGAAAAAGAAGGTCAAAGTTGGGTAAAGATAGGACAAGAGCATTACAAATTTTAGTTTTGAGGTTCTCAAAGGCTTGAGTAGCTTCTTTTCCCCAATTAAATTCACCTTTTTTCATGAGTTGTGTAATAGGTGCAGCTATAGTAGAAAAATCCTTAATGAATCTTCTATAAAAACTAGCTAACCCATGAAAACTTTCACATCATGAACATTTTTAGGGATAGGCCATTATTGTATAGCTCTAATCTTATTAGGATCCACTTTAATTCCCTATCCACTAACAATATATCCTAGGAAAACTACACTTAGAAGCATGAAATCACATTTTTCAAGTTTTCATAAAGTTTAGCTTCCCTTAGCTTATCAAACAATTTTCTCAAATGCACCAGGTGATCATGCCCATTTTTACTATACACAAGAATAGCATCCAAAAATATCACAATGAAAGGTTGGAGAACTTCATTCATAAGTCTCATGAATGAACTAGGTGCATTACATAGCCCAAAAGACATAACCATCCATTCATAAATGCCATATTTAGTTTTGAAAGTAGTTTTCCACTCATCTCCATCCCTAATCCTTAGTTGATGATAACCACTTCTTAAATAAATTTTGGAAAATACTTGTGCTCCACAAAGTTCATCTAGCATATCATATAACCTAAGCATAGGAAAACGATATTTGATAGTAATATTATTCACTGCTCTCGAATCTATACACATATGACATGTACCATCTTTTTTTAGGCACTAGTAAAGCAGGAACGCTACAAGAACTCATACTTTCTCTCACAAATCCTTTATCCATAAGCTATTGGATTTGTTTTTTTAATTCCTTAGCTTCTTATGGGTTACATCTATAAGCAGGTTTTTTTGGAAGAGGCATTCCAGGAATAAGATCAATAGCATGTTCTATACCTCTTTTAGGTAGTAATCCAAGAAGTAAATCATTAGGAAATATATCATGATATTAATCAAGCAACTTATTTAGATTAGGATTATCAATTTGTTGCTTCCCAAGTTTAGAATCTTTAGCAACTAAGGCATAGCAAATTCCTTCTTCTTCTATGCACTTTTCCATAGCCTTTTCATGTAAAAAATAATCTCTTGTTATCATCACTCAAAGGTATATGATCACATAGAGAAGGTGTTAATCTATACAATTGTTTTTCCTTTTTCACCACATATTCATTAGTTACTCCATCATGAGTTTCTTTTATATTATATTTCCATGGTCTTCCTAAAATTAAACCACAAACATCCATAGGTAAAATATCACACAAAACTTCATCATGGTAGTCTCTAATGTAAAATGTGATTAGTGTTCTTTTATTTACCTTAGCTCCTTTATCCTTGTTTAACTATTGTAAAGAATAGGGTTTAGGATGATTAGTAGTCTCTAAACCAAGCTTCTTAACCATTGCTTCACTAGAAACATTTGTACATGAACCACTATCAATAATGAGTCTACAAATCATATCACCTATTTTACACTTAGTTTTAAAAAATTTCTTTCTTTGAGTAGGTGTCACGTTAGGTTGAATTTGTAACACTCTTTGAAGCACAAAAAATGGGTCTCCTTCTTCTTCACCCATGGTTAAAATTTCATTAGGAGATTCAATTTCTAGATTCTCATCATCACTACATGGTTCCATGTCTTCTATTTCACTCAATGTTAAAGCTCTTTGGTTAAGACATTCTCTAGCAAAATGCCCATATCCTTTACATTTGAAGCATTGTTTATTAGACATTTCAACTACCTTATTTTTACCCTTTTCATCTCGATTATTTTTTTTATCATATGAAGATGTAGTTTTAGGTGTAAAGGTATTCGAATAAGGTTTAGATGAGGTTGAAACATTAGACTTAACATAGGCCTTGGTTGATTTTGTTTGTCTTTCAATTTTTAATGCCAACTTAATCAAATTATCAAGAGAATCATATGAAAACATATCAACTTTATCTCTTATCAAATTATTCAATCCACCTAAGTATCTAACACATTTTTTTTCTTTTCTTTTTTGGACATCACATATAAGTGCTAGTTTTTCAAATTATCTAGTGTATTCTTCTACACTAAATAATCATTGCTTATAGTTGTCATTTTCACACACATATCTTGTTCATATTCACTAGGCACAAATTTTTTTCTTAGGTGCTTTTTAAGTTTTTCCTAAGACTTAATTTTTGATTTCTCTCGTCTTTTTTAAGTTGTCATACCAAATTCTAGTATATATTTTGAACTTAAGAGTATCAATCTTACATTTTCTCTAATCATCATACTTTTTAAATTCAAATATAGCCTCAATTTCATGCAACCATTCAAAAAATAATTCCACATTCAATGCACCATAAAATTCAGAAAGGTCAAGTTTGATACCTTGATCCTCATTGCATGCATATCTTACTTGGAATGGATGTGGTCTTCTATGATTGCTTGAGCCAAAATAATTCATCTCTTCTTCTCCATCCTTGTCATGATTCAACTTTGCATGTTCACATCCTCCTTTTTCTTGAATTGCATGCCTCATTTTCCCTTCCACACTATCTTGCGTAGCTTCCAATTGATTTGGCCATGGAAGAAACCTCTCTTGATCGGCTAGTTTGGCTTCCACACTCTGCAATTGTTGTTAGAGTGTTGTATGAGTATGAAGTTGGGCATCCATGCATGTAGTCAAGCTCTTGATAAACTCCACCAATGCACGTACATCTTCACTTGCCATAGTGAAGTTGTAACACAACACTTATCTCCCACAAAGAATTTAGCAACTAATGGTAATCCTGGAAGTTTCCTTGCAGCCGATTAATATAGGGTAGGTCTTGCTAAGATTTAAGCAAATATTGTTTGCTTCTTTGCTGTCTTGGTCACGTAGGTATTGAAGTAGATACCACAAAGAAACAGGTTTGAATGGTCGAGTAATTTTTGTTACAACACTCTTGGCTGGGAATGAGGTTTTCCTTTGTGACAAACAAACAGGTCACATAAAATATCAATGGAGGGCATCGAATATGCTTCGAGGAGGTGGTATCTTCAAGTTGAAGATGCTGGTTGTTTAACACTTGAAGACGTGAAGAAGATAAAGAGAAGAGTATGTGTTAATAGGTTGGAAGACAAAGGTAAGGTTCGAAGTTAAAAAAAAAATTATTCGAACCAGGGAGTGTCGGGGACGGTTTGTATATTTGATAAGAAGATATGTGGGGAAGAAATGTAAGAAGAAGCTGCTGGACGAATTGAAGGAAGAAAGGATACAAAAAAATGCTGGAAGTCAAAGTAGAAAACTAGAAGGTAACGCTGAAAGAAGGCTGGTTGAAGATATGAATGGAAGGAAGGCTGAAGAGTAGCGTTGAAAAAGATGATAATCTTCTTTGGTTGAAGCTGTGAATAACTTCAACAAGACTGCTTCAAGAAGTTTAAATCTTCAACCAAGATTCACGTTGAAGATTCAAGAAGATGATGAAGTTGCAAGGACCGGATGAATATGGGTTATTTAGATGGATTCTTGAAGAAGAGTTTTCTTACATGCAGTAGCAAGAATAACAAGAACCTACAAAACCAAAGGAAAACAAAGAGTTTTAGGAGCTTTGATACCAAAAATGGTGTGGATCAAAGTGGAGAGAAGCCCAGGATCTAATCACTAGTTTTTTTTATCATCCACATATTGAACTTGAAGAAGAAATGCTCGGTTTAATGGTAGATTAAACTCGAAATGGTGCAGGCTTCGGTGATAGTATTCCTTTGAATGTTAAGGCACATTCAAAGGGTCTAAAGAGGAAGAATACCCCGGGTACTTCTCCTATCTAGATGGACTCCAAAAGGGAGAGAAAACGTAAGTTTCACTTGTGAATTTTGTGTTCAAATGATTTATATATTCCATATGTGTGTACAAAGAGAGGATATATATATATAGGTAGTAAATCGATAAAATGGGCCTAAACCACCCGGCTTCCTTCTTAATTCAAGCTAGATTTAACTCCCTTGAATTAAGTCTATATAATACCTAATCTCACTCATAATATCATCATTTAAACGATATTAATGACTAACATTACAAAGCTCTACAATCAACTATGGTACATACATGAAATTACAACAAAACCTTAACTTACATAAAATATACTTTAGGGTTTACAACATGTTTAATATAACTAATAGTAAGCCTAACTTATGTCAATTACAACGGCAACACCCAACCATATCGTTATTATGTTTCTACTAAACTAAAAAAATTTAACAGTAAATTTCTAGGTGTTATAAAGGTAACCTCAAATGCTCCTCATATTCCTCATGATTCTTGGAGAATATCAAAATGTCATCAATGAACACAACCAAAAATTGAGCTAAGTGTTGCTAAGAAACCCAGTTAATGACAACCATAAATATTGGTAGTGTGTTAGTCAATATAAATGATGTGATTGTAAACTTGTAATGTTTATATCTTATTTGAAATGCCTCCTTATAAATGCCTCCATCTGCTATTCTTAGATGGTGATACATGGAACAAAGGTTAATCTTCAAGAATACAGTAGCTCCCTAGAGTTAATCAAAAATGTCATCAATGCATGACAAAAGGTGTTAGTTTTTCACTATAACATGGTAGAGAACTAGGTAAATAATGTATGGCCTTAAAATGTACTTCTTTTTAACAAAAAGAGTGGTAATCTCTAAGTTGATATACTTGGTCATACATTGCCTTTCTCCATAATTTCCCATAATGTCCTCTTCAATTATGCCATTTTAAGGGGTGTTATATGATATGATACCTTTGATATTACCTCATTACTTGTTTGCAATTCAATCATAAATTCGACTTCATAGGGTGAAGGCATGTTAGGAATATCTATAGGGAAGTATGAGGAAATCCACGCACCACTGGAATGTTCTAAATGGCTAACTCATGGGCCTCCAAGTCTTGAACATTTTATAGATTTATAGCTTTGTGAAGATACCAAGGGAATGAGGGGAGGGCATGGTTCCCCATTAAAAGAATGAGTGGATTATATTAATCCACAAACTTAGAATGAAAGGTTAGGATGAAATGAGAATGGGTGGAGGAGGAAAAAAGAAAGAAACTGCGGCTAAGGGTACAATGGAAACTATGCCAAGAAAATTAAAATCAATTTAATAAATACAAATGAGAAGGCTAAGGCCCAAAATTATTTTCATAAAGGATGGATTATTATCCATATGAATCAATAATTAAAGGTTGGGATTTATCCTAACACTATTAGAGGAAGAAAAGTTGTCTTCGACGACTTATTATATCAAAAACTATAGGAATAACTCCAAAAGTTATAAAAATAATTACATAACATTTTAAACCATTTATAGATCAATACAAATAAAATATATTTATTTCTAAATTTTTTGAATTTTAGATAGATGAAAATGATATTTTGGAACTTAAAACACTAAAATAGAGTTAATCATAACATAACTAGTACTTTTTCATAAAAATCTCCAATTAGAGTTTTAAAACATCCTAGGAGACTCGAAAAGGCCAATTATTCCAAAAATGAATGAATTAGTATCAAGAAGAATATTGATAGCCAAAAGTGTCAAAATAGATCACACGAATGAGCTTATGAGAAAGGGATATGAAATAAAAATGAAACAAGGATTTTAGATTTGATAAAGGATGTGAAAAAATATCTAAAAAATTATTTTTAAATGAAGAAGATCCTGAATATATCGAGGTTTTTAAAAAATTAGGTATTACACATTCCTTTTGTAAAGAACTATTGATGTAAAGTTTCTATCACTAAAAGTTGTTCTTTAGCATAAAATTTTGTATTTTAAGCTGGGCCAATGTGAAAGGGAGAAATATGGGCCATAATAATTCTATATTTTATTTATTTCAATATATATAAGAATAGTATCATTAGGGAATAACTATAATATAGGAGAATTATTAGGGGAGGATATATGAGAGAAAGATGAATAAATCTGTTATAGATATTATAGTAATCCCTTGAAGTTATAGTGAGAGGTGAGGAACACTCAAACTAAACTTAAACACTCGATAAAGAAGAGTGTGGAATAGAAAGGTTTTGTAAGTGTATTGTGATATATGATGGTGAGGGTTGTACCATGACACTAGTAAGGAAATCATAAGAGGAGTATGGGACAGAGAAAATGATTGAAAAGGAAACATATTCTCAATAAAGATGGCATGATGAGGGATAAGAATTTATGCATGTTAAGGTTAAGGAAACAATATTCTTTACGATTAGCGGGGTAACTGAGGAAAACACATGTTTGGAGTGTGGAGCTAATATGTGGAGTGTAGTAGGAGAAAGATTAGAATAGTAAAGACACCTAAAGACTCAGAGGTTGGAGTATAAGGAATGAGTATTATCTAAATGGATTGCTTAGTAGGTAGGAAATTAAGGAGATGGATAGCAGTATGTAAGGCTTCAAACTAATAGGAAGGAGGTATGCAGGCTTGGAAGAGTAGTGTGTAGATCATGTTGGTAATGGTACGAATTGTGTCCAGCTTTGTCAGTCTGCTATGAGGTGTATGGGTAGAAGAGGCATAAATTAATGTCAAGTTTAGCAAAAAGTTGATGACTATTTGTATTATCACATCTATGATCGTTGTCACATAGTGACATTTTATATTTTTTTGTGTTTTTATTGAATTGTGTGGTGATGTCCTATAATTGTAAGTTCACGGCTTCAAAGTAGTACTCAAGGTATTATCCCATATGAAGTAGAGAGTGATCACTATAATGGTGATAAGACATTTTCATATTTAGACTAACGAAAAAGGAATAGGGTGTCTAACTAAAGACAAATGAAAAATTAAAAATATAAAAGAAAATACCAACACTAAGAGAAAAACAAGTGAATTCCAAATAGAGAGAAAGCTAATAATTTGATCAATCCCCTTAACCCCAATGAGATCAAATATTAACCCTAATTTCCAAATCAAATCACATAGTCATGAATGTCAACCAAGGCATGTAGTGTAATGGTCTCTCAAGCAACCAAACCCTATAGCTTGTTGAGGTTCATCTATCTATGTCATGAATGAAAAATTAGAAAATGTAATATTAAATATCAATAATCCCCTTTGTTAGGTTGAAGGGATCAATCCATGTCTCTTAACCTTGTGGTTTGGTCTATAGCCATATTAATGGAGCTCACTCTATCTTATCCCTTAAATCTCACTAGAGTTTCTCTAAACAATAATAGGAAGGTGATCACTTTTCCTATTATGCCAATAAAATCATTAACGCAACACATGTAACTTAGGAAGTGGATTAGGTTATAGTGTCACATTCTCAGAACATCAAGATCAAAGAATCTTTCTTCACCTTAACATAAATCAATTAGGCAATAATAGCTTAAATTAAGCACAACATCTTAAACAAATAAAGTTGCATCAATTGAAAGGTACAAGATTACCAATAGAGATATAATACCCTATTTATTCAAGATTTGGAAGTTATAATTCAATTTGTCCGATTAGATTACAAGATTGATATCAATGGGGGTGTGGATGAATTACGGATGGGTTTAGATGATCAAAAACGAAAACCTTAGATCTCTATTCTATTCTCCAAATTGTCATCTCTATGTCTTATTCAAATTAAAGGAAAAAGTCTGTATAAAATAGAATGAAACTACAATATATATAGAAATCAAATAGCCAACACGAGTCGTGTTAGATGTCATTTACACACAAATCATCCTACATCAACATGGTGTGCTCGTGTTAACTCAAATTTTGTCATTTCATGGATTCTCTCCTTATTTTCTTCTATGGCTAGCCTTCCATCCTTTTCTATCCCTCCATTATTTATGATAATATTCATCAATGATACACATTTGTACTCTTATTCGCTTCAGATAAGATCAAATACTTGCAAAAATGGAACAAAAATAGTAACCATGCATAAAATACACTAAAGTATAAAATTTATCCCCATAAACTACTAAAAGCATAGAAAATTAAGCAAAAAATGGTCACAGTGCATGAAGATTATGAAGAGAAGTATAGACATATGACTTAAAGTGTAGAGGATAAACCTAAAGATAATTCATAGCATCATTGAGTATAACAATATAGTATTGAAAACTTAAGAGACTATAGAGTGGGGAGGTCCATAATTATCAATTGATGAGTTTAAGTGGCTCTATTGTCATGAATTTGGATGGAGAAAATGGCACCCATGCTCACCAAGTTAGCAAGCCTAACACAATGGACTTTATATGTCTTTGTTTCATGAAATAGCGGCATATTGGAGAAGATGATGAAATATAGAATTATCGGGATGATCGAGATGTCAATGCCATATGGTGGAGGATGGAGTAGTAGTTGAGTTGGGAGGATATGTGGAGGAATTCGGAGGTGGATTACTTGAAAAGAGCCCCCCTAAGATATTGTACATGAGAATCAATTAATGCATGTGGAGATCCTTTTCACATAAACTAAAAGGATCAAACTCAATAGAGTAGTTTTTATCTATGGTGAAATTACACAGAAATATAATGTTTTTACTAAGTCGGTAGTGTCAAAAACATTACAAAGATAAAGAGGGTAGGGAATATGAATATTTATGTGGTAGGTTGAGTGATGGGGAAAGAATATCTATTACCAACCATATCATGCTAATATGAATTAATACTAGGAGAAAATAAGAGGAGAGACTGATAGTTCTAGATGCCATGTCCTTCATCATATGAAAGTCTATGTACCAATTTTTGTTTGAGGGAGGGCAAAATGCCATATTATCCAAGGCATGAATGAGAGTAAATTAGCCCCAAGAAGGTGTTGGTGACCATGGTATAAAATGATGAAAGAGATATGGTTGAGCAAATATTTTTTTATGATTAGGTTATGTGGTTGTGGGATTTGTAGCCAACCAAGATGGTTGTGCATATAGTTCCAAGTGGGTGGATATTGTATATATGGGTAAGGTTAGGGGTGGGATGGTGGCACATGAGAACAATTGTGCTACTAAGAGTTGCAATGACTATTTCTACAACTACCTTGATTGTCGCACTAATTGTTGTGAGAAGTGCGATTTTTGTTGTGAGAGATATTAGATGTGAACTAATAGTTTTGATAGGAAGTTTATGAAGCAGGTGTGAGGAGGGTAGAGAGGAGGCAACAATCATAATGGAATTAGGTTAGTTGTTTATACTAGCTTGAATTTTTTCTTTAAGAAGAAGGAGGTACCACGTGGTGATAACTGATGGGAAAGGATATTACATGAGAACAATGAAGGTAAAAGTGGGGTTGTAAATGAGATGAGTCGGCTCATGAATCAATTTAGCTTTTCATGTATTTAAACGAGCCAAGTTTGAGCTTAAAAAAAGTTTGAATCGACTTATTTATAGTCTATGCTCATGAGTTTGATTCATTCATTGAGTTAAATGAGTCGAGCCCTAGTTCAGAGCATTTGACTTGGCTAAACTCATTTACTACCCTAAGCAAGATTAAAGTAGTGTTCATTGAGTCCATAGAGAGTTTGGAGAATTAATCTCATCATATGTAGGCTAATTAATGCCAAGAAGGATGTGAACTAAAATTTTAAGTTTTAGATAATAATTGGTAATAGATAGATGCCCTCATTGAAGATCATGAAATCCAACCTCAAGGAGAATAGTTTTATTTTTCTTGTTGTCTTGGAAAAGATTCTCAATGGCTAATTATATTACTTGAGCAATGGTATTAGATTGCATTACAATGTCAAAAATGTTTAGGGAGATAGAGTTATAAATTCAAGACCAAACCGTATAATTGAGCCACTTCCATTCATCATCATCAAAAGTGGGTTGGGATGAGGTGTCAACAATATGAAATGTTATGGAAAACTTGTCGAAAGTAACTAGAAACAATTCTTGCCACGATTGTAATTAGATTCTTTAAGGTCAAGTGTGGTTGGACACATGATTTTCGATGCTCATAGCACTAATATCATTAATGGTTGTGGAGGAGGAATTAGATGTGGTAGCCATAAAGAGATAGGGAAGTGGTGTTTAAAGGGAGTAAGGGTTAAGGGTTGACTTTTGATACCATGAAAGAGAGAGATATCAACTAGAATAATCATTTATTCCATTTACTAGCAGTATATATGAATATATTATTGTTAGGGAATAATTATGATATATGGAAATTATTAGGGGTGAATATATAGGAGAAGGCTTGACTAAATTTATTACATATATTCTAGCATAGTTTATAAATTAGTTCATGTAATGTTGTTTATTTCTTATTCTTGAATGATATGATTACTACATTATTAAATATCTAAAATTGTGGTTTAGTATTAGATATTGTTTTTCTATTTCATTAAAACAACTTTATGTATCAAATAGATTTGGTGTAACATCCTACCTTATTCATGTAACTCCCTGGCTTTTACTATTGAAAAATCTCATTTATAGAGTTAAGCATGGAAGCTAAAACCATAAAAATAAAGGGTGTTATTGACACACTTAGTACAATTTTGGTTACCCTTACTATTCGTATACTAAGTATTAAAGCTAAAATCATTACTCCACTTAGATTTATGACATGATTAAAAGAAATAAAATAGAGGAGAAAAAAGATAAGTATTGTGCTACATAAAAGCAACATTAGAGATTTACAAAACTCAGAAGGAGAGAATATAAAGGGAAAAAGGCACCCAAATACAATCAAAAGCAATATACCAAAAGACATCGAATAACCCTATGATCTCTCAACTGAGCTCACAACTTTGAATGAACTTAGAAACTGACCTATAAAGACCACTGTCCATTGAATAGGCAAGGGGCCATGAAACGAATACTTTGATATAACGGTAATGATAAATCCTTCATACTAATCCAAAATGAAAAATCAATATAGAACACATGTAAGGCATTGCAATGATGAATGGTATAAAACATAAAAAATGTACATGTGTCAATTAATCATTCATATAACCACATACCACCTATACCATATACTATTCACACTTGTTCATTTGAAACAAACTAAAACTTGCCAATGGAACATCTGAGAATGTTCTTTGTAGTATAATTAGAAACAACATCAACCCAAGGTCAAGACAATAACCGCATGCCACATACCTCATCATTAGTCTTGAAAAATCTCATAGCATAGTTAGGATCACAAGTACATATCAATAACAACTCATCGCATCATAAGTAGGCACAAATGCAGCTACCAAAATACAGGCAAACACAAAGGTTGCTATCAAACCACATGTAGGCACAAAGGCTACTATTGAATCACAGGTATATACAAAGGCTACTACCAAAACCAATCCAATAATCCATCAATTATTTTCATTTTTATTTAATCGAGGGGAGATTTCACTGAACCTGGAGACACAAAGGTACTCCGGTCATATTAACACACCAAGGAAGTCCAGTATCCTACTGACTATCAACCTAATGACGCAAAGGTACCCTGGTCATACTAGGACACGAAGGTAACATAATACCCTGCCGACAAGGACACATAATCCATAAGTATGCATATTCCCTATCAATCTGTAGATTAGAATAGAGTAAGATATAGGGTCTGGCTAGGGAACCAAGGCACACTAGTAAAAATCTAAAATCAATCATGGGCTAAACCATGCATTTAGTGTAGTGACCCCTTAAGAGAAATCATTCCTGATCTAAAAGTCTTTCGCTTTAAATATTAATATTTTATTAACAAAATTGCATACAAATCACATAAATCCAATTTCCATAATTAATCATTTTACTCATTTTCAATTATTCTGAGACTACCATAATCATGATCATTATGAAAGTTAGTCATAAAAATACACTAAGGTCATCCTAAGCACAATTATTCACTTTTGGACACATTAGGTCAGAAATTACCAAAATGCCCTAAGGCCGAAATTACCACAATAATGTCCTATTAAATAACTAAATCCATTTTTATTTACTAAGTTACCATAAAAAGGTTGAGGCATAATAATTAAACCAAATTATTATGCAGTTAAATTATCAGGGAAGCCAAATGACTAGTTTACCCTTATTTGAAGGTTTTGCACATAAAACTATAGCATGCGCATCTAATATACCCATGATCACATAACCTAATAGTTGTCAACGTATAATACAAATTTAGAATGCTTAAGAAAATTGTTGGGGTATTAGGTAAATAATTTCAACATGACAAACATGCTTAATAAAATTTATGCATCACATAAATTGACTAAATTGCCTATAGGGCTCACATCCATGATTATAATTCCATAAATAAATTTAAGCATACCCATCCTATCATTTTGTTCACATACATGTCACATATAACCGTGAAAGATCATGTTTACCATACTTTTGTCCTCAAAATATTTTGCATATGATAACATGTTATTTTTGCATATTTTAAGGATATAACACATAATTACAATTTAATAATTCATACTTAACATATTTCAACACAAACACCCTAATGTGCTATCATATAAAATTTAACATTTTAAGAGAGTATAAAAGTTACCTAAGTTCTAGCAAAAATGTAAACATAACTATATCTTACTAAATACTATGAGATTCCGATAATAAACTTTTGTACCTAAATATAATACCAAAATAACATATTAATGTTTAATGAATAAAATGATAACTATAATAATAAAATATTTTTAAAAAATTACTAAAATACCCTAACATATAAATAATAGGTACCAAAAATTAATTTTAAAACAAACACAACTCATGTTGCATATGCGGCATAAGCCATGAACACGTAGGGGAGCTAAGGTCGGTTAGGTGTAGGAGGTTGCAAATGATGGTTGTGGTGGAAAGGTAAGGCATGAGCGATGGAGATGGTAGTTGTTGGTGTTGGTTTGAATAAGGGAGGGTGGCAATGGTGATGACAATGGTTTGGTGGGATGGTGTAGAAGGGACGATGGTTGCGACAAGAGGTGGTGTAGGGGGGCTACCAAAAAAGGGTGGTGACACACGACTGGAGGTGGGATGGTGTTGCACGTGAATAAGTGATGGTGGTTGCATGGGTGGTGGCTATTGTTATGATGGTTGTGATGTGGTGAAGGTGATGAGGAAAAGTTTGGCTAGTGTAGGAAGAAGAGGATGGAGAGAAACAATAGAGAAGGGCCGAAGTTGGTGGTAGCTGGCATCGGTTGAAGGCATCGAAGTGGATGGGAAAGTAATGGCAAAACTGTCGTTTCCCAAGGAGTAGTTGCAGGAAAGGCAGTCGGTGCTAGGGACAGGGATCAATAGAATCCGTCATAGGGAATGAGAAAGAAGAAAAAGAATAGGGGCGGTAGAGAATAAGAAGAGTGGTGGACAGTGTGTGTGTAGGGCACAGTTTAGAGGTTGTTGGGTCAGGGGTGAGGATCAATGAGTAGTTGATGGTCAAGAGATGAGGAGGTAGGAAATGATCGGGGCTGGTGGTTGGTGAGTAGAGGAGAAGGGATATTGGGTGTGGGGGTTCACGAGCAAAACATGAACCCAAGAAGGGAAAGGAAAATGGGAACCAAAAAAGGCTGAAAGAGATTTGTGCACATAGGGAAAGTGGTGGTGGTGAGTGCGTGGTGAGGAAAATGCAAAGAGGGAGGAGTGATGTGTGATCGGGGGAGTTGGGTTTTGTTTGATTGAGGAAGGCTAGGGTCAAGAGAGATGGAGTTTGGGGAGGGTAGTGTGCTCATGTGTTATATGTATACATTTACAAGTCGATAGGTTGAGTGGAGGCAAGGAGGGATATGGGTGTTGCGTGAGGTAAAGGAAATACAAGGAAAGTGGTCAGGTCTAAAGAAAAGAATGACACATGCAAGGGATAATTAGGAGGTAAAAATGGTAGGGTAGGGTAGAAATAGAAATATTTAGTTTTAAGTTTAGTTTGGGTAGCTTATGATATCATGTAAAATTAATTAGGTTTAAGATAAGCTTAACAAAAAGGAAAGAAGTAAAATAATTGGAAAAAAATATTTAGTAATGTATTTAAGTTATGAGGAAAAGGTTATAAATAAAAATAATTAGGCTAAAATTTAAGAGTTGGTTTTGAATAAAAAGGCTAACACCTGGAAACAAAATCCTTACGAAATTTTGGGGTGTTACATCTCGCTTTTGAAAACTTTCGTTGAAAAGAAAATTATGTGGAAGCCAAAGTAGAAAATGAAAAATGTTACCACTATACCTAACATAAAGACAGATGTCCACCATCTATCTCCCACAATAAACTATCCAATGGTAGATGGAAAGCAAACAATTACATTGAATAAAAATCATCGTTGATAAAATGAACTAATAATTGTAAAAATAACCCTTGATTTTTAAAACTTAGCATGGTAAAGAGAAACTGAAATTAGGCTACAACACCATCAAAATTTTGATACAATTCTTGAATAAAAATATATATAATAAATAAAGATAAGTGTAACATCCCCAAATTTTGAATAAGAAAAATTTATTTTAAAGAAAACATAGAAGCATTTGTAAAAGCAAAACCTAAGAATGTTACAGCCACATCAACCATGACATAGGCACGATCATCAACTAATATGTGTCTAATGTAAGGAAATATTGAACAATCATGAAAGAATGCATGTTCAACTAGAAATACTACAATTCTTCAATGCCAATGGCTAGAATAGTAATATAGATAAAGAGAGGGCTTACAAATATGAATACAAGAATAAAAAACAAGAGTTTAAATTGTAATATCCTTGAAGTTTGCTACTGAAAATTTTCATTTTTAACGTAAGATAATCCAACCATAAAGGGGTGTTACAGCCATAATCGGTATAAATCTAGCCCCAAGCCGTCCTTATACCAACTACAAGGTAATACAGACAGTATGCAAAACATGATAAGTATAAAAAGTAGCAATTCATATTATAAATAGGGTTAGGTGTCTATTTACAAAAAGAGTACTGAAGTACACAAACATTGTTCAAAAAATGTAAAACATTAATGCTAAGAATAGTTTAAAAGAAAATAACTAGTTTTCACTCTCTCTGGTCCCCATTCCTAGACACAATGACATCACTTTACCCCAATCATAAATCTATATGCAGCAAAGTTATCTAGTGTAATATCCCATATTTATAAAAAAAAATTGAATGAGAATTATGCTAATTTTTTGGCATTTGAAATTCATTTAACATTATGATTATGTTTAAGATAAAGTTTGGTTTTGAACAAGGTTGAAAAAAGAAGTTTAATGAGTTTTCAAGTGAATTAATCGACTAGTTTTATGAACCGATTAACTAATTCACTATTTTGATAAAATGAGTTTTTCTAACTAAAATGATCAACTAATTGGGGGAACTGATCAACTAATTTGTAAAACGGCTAACTGGTAAGCCCAAACCGATCGATTGGTTTGTCAAGCTAGGCATATTTTTCGAACTATATTTTTTAAAAGATTTCTTCTACTAAAATGGAACCTTACCAACTCATGCCTAATTGTCCCTAAGATATTATTAACCATTTACATGATGCATTTAGCCTAAAATGTTACCTCAGATTGATCTGGAGGTCAATTGGATAGTTGAGGGGGAAAGATGACCTCAGCCTTGTCTTCTTCCACCTCTTTCTTCTACACATTTCTAAGATCAATGCTTCGATCTCAAGCATGGTTTTGAGAAACTGGAAGATTCCTTCCATGTTGACCTTCCATTACCTCTCTTGTGTATTACAATTCTAGCCAAATTGACCTACATTGTCCAGAAACACCATATGAGCTCTAGAGAATAAATTGGTATATCTTGGATGAGATATATTCGTTTAGTTCAAATTAAAATGGTAATTTCTAGGGTTTTTTTAATTGTTCTTGAACCCTTTGTTATTCCTCATGATTGGTTGGCTATAAATATCCACGGTCGTCCCTTTTGTGCACCTTTATTTTAGCCTCCAAAATCCCTATGTCTCTATATTCACCTTCCCTCTTTTCTACACTTTAAACCTTGTGGTAAAATTTCTTACACTCTTCTGATCATGTTTCTAGCTCTGTCTTATTTTAATCATTAAGAAAGGAAGAGATGGATTTGGGAAAAAGATTAAGTGGTCCAGCTGAGCATTTCCTTGTTTTACCTTAAGTTGGCATGTTCCTTCTTTCCCTTATATTTTAAGTTCAAAAGTTAATAAGGTTTTGGTGCAAATTTGTGAGTTTAAGAGTTATGGTTTTTAAGGGTTTTAAAAGCTGAGAATTTTACATTTGGTATTTATGGTTTAAGGGGATTTTTGTTTGCATAAAGCAATTGATTATTTCTTCTAAAATGATTAATGAGTATTCTTACATGTTATGAGTTCATTCACACTGATTATGTATGTTGGAATGAATATATATATCCTGCATAAGTGGTTTGGATGGATAGACTATATACTTCAAGTAAAAAGCATGAAAATTGATAAAAATAGGATATGATGATTCAATATTGAGGTATGCATATTAATTCGGTTGAAAATGTGTTAAACTATGTTGATACATATTATAATGTGGTTAAGGATGATTTATAAGCATGATTCTACGTAAAATTTATGGTTTGATATATTTATAGGGCAAACTAATTGATTAGTTCCTAGAGCAGTCGACTGGCTAACCCAACCCATCAATTGGTAAGCCTATAGATACTTTGGTCTTGCTCTCTACATAAACTTATCGACTAGTTAAGCTGAACTAATCGATTAGTCTATGAAAAATTGACTAGTTTACCTAAACTGATCAACTAGTTTGAGGAAAAGCATAGTTTAGATAAGTCAAACCGATCAGCTGGTTGGGCCAGGCAGATCGATTGTTTGACTGGTTTATGTGGTTTGTTTTCTTTCAGTTTGGTTATGCTTTAAGGCTTTGTTTGGGACTACCCTATGATTATTAGTTGGATAAAATACACATTTTATTAGGTATTAATGGCCTAACGAGAGGATTAAATGGATCATAATTTATGAGTATACTCTATGAGTATTGTAAAGGCTAAATGGATATTCCACTTATGATAAGTGATGGTATTGAGAAAAGGGTAATGAAACACAGCTTGGGCTTAGATATGAGTAATATTGGACAAGAATAAAGGGAAACCCACATGGTTGGGAAAATGGAAAAGGATTGACATGGAATAGACATCGTAAATGCTTTGCTTGTTCTTAGTATGGGCCTTGTATGATCACTTGTCCTTGTAAATAATATACTAATCACGTAAAGCAAAAGACATTCGAGTTGTATAAGGGTAGGATTCTGAGAGGTTACGGTGCCTTACCTACTCAAGACACTGATGATGTGTTGGGGGATATTGATATTAAAAGGTATGGTTATCTAGGTGGTTGTCTTTAGCCTAGGATTATGCTCATATTAGTTGGCTTCGGCCTGGACTTATGTCCACTTTGGTAATTAACTTTGGCCTAGACTTTATGTCCCTTATTTGGATAGGCTTGCATGGTATGGGAATGAAATATCCGAAAACTGTGATTTAGGAAATTATGTCAAAATAGGGATTTACTAGAAAAATTAAGTAAATAAATTATTTTATTTAAAATAAGGGAAAGTATTTAAGGCAAAATTAAGAGAAAAATTAATTAGGAAAAATTAGGGTGTTTTGCTAATTAAAATAGAATTTAGAAAAAATTATCCAAAATATCCTAAATTAATATAAAAAGGGAATTTAATTATTACTTTACTAAATCTTATTATTTTAAATATTCCAAAAATACCAAAATATTCTAAATGCCCCAACAAACCCCTTTTTTCTTTTTCCTTTTTCTCTTTTTTCTCCTTTTTTTCTTTTTCTTTTCTCTTTTCTCTTTTCTCTTTTCTCATTTCTCTTTTTCTTTTTTTCCTCCTTCTTCCCCCAAAATGGGCCAACCCCTCCCGTCGCAGCCCAAACCCTCCTTCCTCTTCTTCCTTCCACATGGCCCAGCCTACACGCTTCTTTTTTTATTCACCCTACTCGGTCGTTAGTTCTCCCTTTTCTTTTCTTTATTTTTCTTTCACAGACCGGCGGCCCAGCTCTTTTCTTACCCCTTCCTTCTTCCTCAACCTTGTGTTGTTGGTCGCACCTATGATCTACTTATATGCCAACTAGCCAACTACCCCCTCTCTCCCCATCATTTTCCTTTCCTTTTTCGACCCCAACCAACCCCACTCCCCCTTCCATGCCTGCCCCATCCCTTTCCTTTTCTTCTTCCCCAACCAAATTACACCTGTAAATTGCAAGCCCGTACCAACCTGCCACCATGGGATGATGACCCTACCGCACCTGCCCCCTCTGTTATATCCACCCCCATTAGTCTATAAATACCCATTACCCAAACTTAATCGAGCTTCCTTTTCCTACCTAGAAATTTACCTCCCTTGCGCTACCGCCTCTTTAAATGCCTTCTCTGCCACCGTCGCCTAGCACCGCCACCCGAAATAACCGCCAACATCCTCCCTGCATCACCCCCACTGAACCACACCACCCACCACCTCTGATTCCTCGTGCACGAGATGCCTTAGCCGTGCCAAATTGGCTACCCAAACTGCCCATTCTACTCCATCGCCGCCCTTCTCGCCGTTGTAGACCGCCATCCCCGCTGCAGCCACCACTCCCCTACCACCCAAAACACCTAGCAGAGTCTCCTCTACCTCCCCTACCTTCCTTTTTCCCTACCTCCATCTCCTTCACCCTCCCTCCTTCTCCACCACCTTCGGCCACCACAACAATTGCCACCTGCGTCGCCTCTTCTACTTTGCCACCACCACCATTCCAACCCCCTCAAGCCAGAGAATCCACCACCACCACAACCGCCCTCTCACTCTCCCTCTTCTAGCCTAGAAATCCACCTCTCCAACCCCACTTCCTCCTCCACTGCTACCGTCGGTACTGCCTGGTCACCACCATCCTAGATTGTGCCCTAGCCTCCCTAACCTTTAAAAATAATTTATTTAATTGTTAATTATTTTATTTGTGTTAATATCATTGTTATCATTATCATTACTACTACTACTACTACTATTACTACAACTACTATGGCTATTATTATTATTATTACTATTATTGTTGTTGTTGTCGTTGTTGTTGTTAACTTCTGCATATTATTACTAATAATATTATTATCAATATTTGAACCATTATTATTATTATTATTATTATTATTATTATTATCATCATCATCATCATTATTATTACTATTATTATTAACTTAGGCCCTGTTATTACTAATGTTACTATTATTATGATTATTAGAACCCTTTAGTAATACGAATATTGCTAATAATACTTTAACATGGACCAATATAACTACCAAGACCTATTTTAACTAGTAATAGTATGATTAGCTACTTTGAGAATAATACCCTTATTCTTACTTATAAAACTACTACTGTTATTATTAATCCTAATACTAGGTTATGATAAGGGTAAATAGGAAATAATGATAATATTGGTTAGAGGGAAGTTAACCCTTAGTATTTCCCTCTTATGGGTGAACTAAGTCAAAAACCCTAAGGAAGCGTAGGAACGTGCTCCAAGATCGGCGTCATTTTAGGTAAGGATATGGTTGAGGCCTACTATGTGTGAAAAATGTGCTATGTGTGTTGATTTGATGCGTGTGCTTTATATATTATATATCTTGATCTTGTAGCATAACTTGCTAAGCATGGAGCTCAAGTGAGTTGCATATGTTTATGATATGTGTAATGTGGTATTATTACTTTTAATTGAATTGTACCTGTGTAATATTGCCCCTCATGACATGCATGATAGGGAGCCCTAAATAGTGTGACGTGGTTGTGAGAGAAATGAAAAAGAGTGAAGAAAGTGAGTTGACTAGAGAATGGTAATGATAACCTAAATATCTTATAACCTATGGGTGGACAAAGGAGGAATAATGGGAATGACTTAAGGGAATGGGCCAAAACATACATGGGGAGTCTAGTATTTGCATGGAATGTTTATCCTTTACATGGGAATGAATTTTACATAGGAAAATTTCAACTTGAGGGTCAAGTAAGGTAAGGGAAGATTTGTTAGAGTAATTGGAGTCTATATGTAAAAAATAGTATGTGGGTTGGTGTAAGGATGCATGAGAGACTTAACTAGGGTTTTGGGAAGAAACCTTAAGCGAGAGAAGTGTACAAGGAAGGAAAACTAATGGGAATGTTTAGAATAGAGAATAAAATATGAGAGAGGTGTTACATGGAGGAAAAGTGAGCCAAGTGAGAAAAAGGTATTTGGGTGTTGAGATGGTGACATAAAAAAAAGGAGAAGTACTATAATTTCGGAGAGCGAACTAGGGTTTTTAGTGATCATGTGTGGGAGTTGGATGGTGAGGTTGTGACGTTAGGTGTGATTGAAGGAAAGTGATGGTTTTGGTAACAAAGAAGAGTTTTGGGTTCTCATGGTGAGTGGGAAATATGGGAAGGAAGTCTGGGGGTCATTGGTTGTGATGGATATGTGTCATGTGGAAGAGGGGATGGTAAGTAAGAGAGTTGAATGGATAATATCGTTTAAGGAAATAGAGGTGCTAGGGTTTTGGGATGGCCAACTAGGGTTTTATGGCCACATGTGAAAAATGGGAAGTAAAGTTGGGTGCTTGAGGATGAATCGAGTGAGGTGATGAATTGGGGAAAAGGAGCGTGAGTTGTGTAGGATAGAGGAAGGTTGGGCCATATGGGCCAAATTAGGGTTTTTCGGAGGAAAACCCCTGGAGAGTTATATTGAGTTGATTTAGAGATATGGAAAGTGGGTCTCGGAGTTGAGTATTCATGGTAATGAGGAAAGAGTGGGAAGGAATTTCTAGATGTACTAGAGGGTGTAGAAGTCTCAAGATATAGGATAGGGTTGTCGGGAAGCTAAGAATAAAAGGGTGAGCATGGGAATTCTAGTGGGTCATGCATATATGGTCGAGGTTGTGGAATAAGATATAATAAAATAATAAACACTTAAAGTGAAAGACTATCGAATCAAGGCCTAGTGAGGTTATATATTTTTTGGTCCACCGGCTATAATAGTGGTCAGGTGCGTTCTGCCCTATTGAGTATTTCTAATCCACCAGCTATAATAGTGGGGGATTCCAGGCTCAATAAACCATATTTTACATGGTAATAAGTCATGGAAATATACTAATTACTTATAGTGGAACACCTCGTGAGTCGGGCTTGTGAGGATATTTTTTTTGGTCCACCAGCTATAATAGTGGTTAGGTGTGTTCTGTCCTATAAAGTGTTTCCAGTCCACCGGCTATAATAGTGGGGTTCCCAAACTCACACGGAATTAATATGAGAAATGTGTTAACTAGAAATATAAGGCATGGAAAGAAACTAATTATTTATAGTGGAACGCCATATAAGTTAAGGCCAGTGAGGTTGATTTTCTAGTCCACCGGCTATAATAGTGGTCAGGTGCATTTTACCCTACTGAGTAATTTCGGTCTACTGGCTATAATAGTGGTTAGGTGCATTCTACCCTGTGGATTGTTTTCAGTCCACCTGCTATAATAGTGGGGTTCCCGTACTCACTTAGAATTAATATAAGATATGTGTAGGATACAATATTAGTTTAAGCCTGGCTTGATGATATGAACCTAAATCATGCTCTGTATGCCTTGTTTGTTTCTTGCTATCCTTCCCCATATGGTTACCTTGCTCAATATGTAGCGTATTGACCACCCGTTTCATGGGCGCTGCTCATTCCCATGAGTAGAGGACCCTTCTGAATTTGTGCAGGTAGGAGGTACCGTATTTGATGCCTATGACGTACTAGATGCGTCAGGCAGGAATGTGTGATGACCGTCAGACTTGCTTGGGGATGAGAGTGATGTTGACTGAACTCCCTTCTATCCTTGTCTACTTATGTTTTCATTTTATTTTAGTTTTATTTTATGGCATTGTACCTTTTATCCCTTTTGGGAACTTAACTATGTAAAGCGTTTTCAGTTGTAAGAACTTTTATCGTGCATTCTGATTTCGTGTTATGAATACTTTGATTTCTATGAATCTTTGTTTAAGTTTTTCTAACGTCCTGTGGAAACTTTTCTTTAGCCTTGTGGTGAATACGAGATAGGCTAAAGGCTAGGCTTGTACTAATCACGGCGGTAGCACCCCCGTGCTTGTATTTGTTTATTTAAACGAAATTTTTCAACTATGATTTTTAGGGGTGTTACAGTGAGACTATAGGGATGTGCAAATTACATCGCTCAATAATAATAAAATATGGATAATAAGTAATCAAAGGATAAAGGCCTAGATAATGAATAAGCAAATATGAATAATTAGATAGGGATGGAAAATGGATGGATGAGAAAAATTATAAGGCTAGTTTGTACACTTGGTTAATGGCTTAGATGACTATTGACTATTGACTAAAATTTTAGTTGAAATATTGATCTATCTCATATATAGATAATGAAATGGTATAGTCTAAAGGATTAGATAATTGAAAAGAAACCCTACTGGTTGCTTGGATTTAATCTGCTATTACATATGTGAGTACCTATGTGATTATAATGTGAAACAAAGAGTGATACATTTTGCATTGTCTGAGTTATGCATGATAGTATGTCCTGATATACGATAGAATTTGGAAAGCCCGAAAAGGATCATCGATCATAAGTTAATTTACCGAAAATAACTTATTTATTAGGTTTTATAACTAAATAGGTAACCCAACCGTTTACATAGAACCAAATCCAAACCGATTAGGTTAAAACAGAATTTAAATGGTTTAAAACCCAAAGATAGAATTCGATTAGATAAATACATGTAGCAAAAATCAATTTTATAAAATCATCCCCGAAAATTAGGGTTTCAAAGCCCATAATACAAACTCAAGTAATTCCATTTAGTTAATTCAAATTAAAGGTATTAGAAAGCAATTAATGCCATTTCAACTATTTCTATACATTCAATTTTAGAAAAAACAACAATACAAGCAATCGACTTCATAATTTCACTTGAAATTTAGGGTTTTAGGCCCGAAAATACAACTCATTAAAATTCTATAAATTTAATCAAATTGAGTGTTTAGAAATGCAATTAAACACATTTTCTAACATATCAAATAATCAATTGCTCAAAACTAGTAAAAGAAATACACAATTTAGCCCAATTAGGGTTTTTGAGCCCGAAACGCAAATCCGATTAATTCTTGCCAAAACATATCAATTGACGGTTCGGAAATGTAATTAAACATATTCTAATGTAATTTATATAGTCAATTGAATAAAATAACCCGATTACCCAAACCAATTTAAACCCGCGGGAATTTTGACCTAAAAATCCAATTCCGGTCAATTACGCACAATTTTCCCAAATCAACACTTCTAATATAAAATTAAATACATTTTAAACGATACTATAAAATTAATTGAGCGGAACGGCTCAATTATACAACCCAATTTCATTACACCCAAAATTTGACCTAGGAATCAAATTTCGATAAAACCTGCATAAATTTCTCAAATTGACGGTTCCAAAATGAAATTGGATACATTTTAAAACATATTGTATAATCAATTTATCCGAAATCGCAAAAACGGGCGGATCCGAAAAATTTGGGCATAACCCGGCTAAAAATCCAATTTTTCTAAAATCTCAACATAACCATACAATCAACCTATCCAAATAAATCTTACAGCATATACATACATAAACAAACAATCAATTTAGCTTTTTATAAGCTATTTCATACCCAATTAATCAAAACAAGGTTAGGGTTTTTTCGGAAATTATACCAAATGAAAAACTGACAAATCGGGGCAAGGAAGGCTGGGGAAGCTTCGTCGGAGGCTAAGGACTGCTCGCCGGTGATCGCCCGAGCTCGCCGGTGACCGGGCGGTAGCGCAAGCGGTGCAGCTCGTTGCTGCTGCGCTCTGCCGCCGCTGCTGCTCCTGTGCGCTGCTGGGCGTGGCTTCGACTGCTGCTGTTGCGTCGACGGTGCTGGTCGGCAGTTGGAGGCCGACGATCGACGAGGGGGGAGCAGGGAGGAGGAGCTGGGGAGATGGAGAAGCGCGAGGGGGGGTCGGCTAGGGTTAGGGTTAGGGTTGCGAGACAGGGGGGTCGGGGAAAGGGAAGAGAGAAGAAAAAGAAGGGAGGGGTGCGCCGGTCGGGGCAGGGTGCGGGGGTTTTTTTTTTTTACAAATACACATTAGATAAAATACCAAAAACATCAAAATATTAGTAGAAGATTTTATCTAAAATTTATTTAATCAAAAATTTATTTTGACCGGATCCGAAGGCTTAAAATTAGTAAAAAGGCTATATAAAGAATTTTGAAAACATTTTCGGAAGGATTTAACAACGAACACAAAATTTATATTATTTACGGAAATGTATTATAAGACCTCAAAAAATTATTTAAAAGTATATAATAAAATATTTAAGTCAATTCTAATAAATCAAGACTAATTTTAATAATTTCCGAAATCGGTTTTCCGTAAACCAAAACGCATAAAACGAAAGAGAATTAATTCCAGAAAGAATTTCATAAATAAACTCCGAAAATCTTTTTAATTTAAAACTTTCCAAAAATATTAAAGATTACCGAAAATGAATAAATTTAAAGTCGGAAATATTTTCTACGAATAAAATTATTAAAATAAATTTAACTATTTAAATAGAAATTCTATAATTTAAATAATATATTTCGTTAACGAAATATAACTTCAAAACAAAGTCGTAATCACATGACGAAGATATAATCGAAAACGAATTAAAAATATAAAAAAACCAAAATACGAGAAAGAACGGGAATATATATATTTTTAACCGAAGATCGAAATCATAAGAATATAATAAAATCATTGTCGTGAACGAATTTGTCTAGAATGGTTCGCAACGACAATGATTAATTACATTCAATTATGAATTCAAAATCATCGATAAATCCGTAAAACGAATCGAAATTAAAATAATTAATTATTTACATCAATTTACGCTAATAAAATCATTAAACTTAATAAACCTGGATTTTAAAAATACGGGGTATTACAACTTATGTTTCCATTGAGGAAGCAACCTGGCTTACTCAGTACATAGTGTACTGATATGCATGTTTACTTGGTCACCTGCTCATTCCCATGAGTGGAGGGTAATGTGTAGGTTTTTGGGGATGGTCCATAAAAGGCCTACCTCATTTTGAGTTTAGGGCTTGAGAGTGTCGACATCCAAAGATCTTGTAGGATCCGTGGAAGACCATGGTATCTTCTTTTAAGGTAACCCTTACTTTTATCTACATGTATTGTATAATGATTTGGTTAGGGACTGTTAAGGCCCTTTGATGTAAATAATCTTACAAGGTGTTTATGTAATTTATATTTGCGCACTCAGTTGGTTTTAGCCTTGTATCTGATATGGGATAGGTGGTTGACGTCTATCATGTCTTAGGTACATCGATAGCATCCTGTTTTTCTTAGGTGTGTTTTTAGCTTCCACATTTCTTTAAACAAATATTTTATTTGTAGTAAAAAATAGTGGTGTTACATCTAGCGAATCCCCATTCACATGCATAGACTTAGAAGAGGTATCTACTCGTGGGAATGAGCAATACTCATAATAGGGGTGATCAGTATGCTATGTACTGAGTAAGGTAACAATAAAGTTAAGCGGGTTAGAGATATTAAGACACCACAATAAGGAATGACATGCACACCGGTAGATCATATCAGCTCATTCATTATTATTCGAACTTAAAATATTAGTGCAATCATTAGTCAACTCATAAATTTATCCATGTGGGTTTAGGAACCCCATTATTCTCACCGATGGAACGGTAATCAAAGTACAATCCCAAGGTAGCACATCCTAGGCTACTATTTTCATCAGTGGACCAGTAAACAAAGTACAATCCCGGGGGTAAAATGCTTCTGACTATTGTTCTCACCAGTGAAATGGTAAATAAAGTACAATCAATCCTGACCCATGTAGTGTTTCACTGCAAGTAATTAGTATCTTCTCAAATGTTATTATCATCCAATAGTTTTATTTACTTGAGTTCAGGACTCCGCTATTCTCACCAGTGGAACGGTAGGGTACGACTTTCAAGGTAAGATGCTCTTGGCAACTATTTTCTCTAGTGGACCAGTAGGTATAACGAGGCCTGACTTGAGGGATCTTCGACTTTAAGTGATTAGTATATTATTCATGTTTTATTAATTCCAGATACAACACACAAACATGCACAACTCATGCATGGCTCCTGCCCTATTACCACCCAAGGACAACCTTGTTCCCTTGAAAATCCTAATTTTATAACCATGGGTACACTGTAATACCCCAAAAATCCTAATTTAGGAATTATGGCAAAAAATTGATTTATTAGAGAAAATTAAGAAAATATATTACTTCATTAAAAAAAAAAGAGGAAATTAATTGAGGAAAATAAGGAGAGAACAATAAATAAATTATTTAGAAAATTTTAGACATTTTATTAATTAAAATGGAAGTTAAGGACAATTTATCCAAAATAGCCTAACTAATTTAAAAATGGATTTAATTATTATAATTAAAATAATTATTATTAAAATTAAATATCTAAATTAATTATTTAAATAAATAAAGACCAAATACCCCCAACCCAACCATTTTATCATTTTCCATTTTCCTTTTTCCTTTTTCTCCTTTCTTTTCTTTTTCTTTCTTCCTCCTTTACTTTTTTTCTTCTCATCCCCCGGTTTGGGCCAGCCCGTCGGCCCAAATCTCCCTTCCTCCCTGGCCTGTCTCGCACGTCAGCCTGCTCCCTTGCCCAGGCCTGCCGATCCTTCTCCTTTTTTTTCTTTTTCCCCTGGACCGACCGGTCCAGTCGCCCCTCTTCTTCCCTGACCTGCACCCGACCTACAACTTGACTTGCAGCCCCGAATCTCGCCGGCAGCCACCAGCACAGCGCCGACCGTCCTCCCCTGCCCTTCCCTGTCATTTTCCTTCCTCTTTTCGACCCCAACCAATTCCCTCTCTCCCCTTCCCGCGTGCCCATCTTTTCCCTTTTCCTCTCCCCCTCCTCGACCCAACCTGCCATGGCAGGACCTGCACCGCCTGCCACCGACCGACCACCTGCACACCTGCCCCGCTCGTCTCCTTCTTCCCTTGTCATTTTCCCCTCCCAATTGCCTATAAATACCCCCCATTGACAGCCATGATCAGCTCCCTTTTCGATTTTTGCCCCGAAACCCTACCTCTCCGCCGCCTCAAAAAGACGGGCTTTTCGCCGTCACCGGTGACCGCCGCCGCCACCGCTGCCCACCGTTATCATCCCTGCAACTCCCTCGACAAAACCAAGCCACCACAATCCTCCGCCTTGCCCTGCACGTGCCGCCCTAGCCATGCAAAATTCCTATCCCAAAACCACCACCTCCAGCTTTCGCCGCCCTTGCGCCGCCTTCCACCGCCAGCCCAGCCGCCACCAGAGCCTCCTCCACCCTCCAAAATGCCCAGCAAACCTCCCTCTACCTTCCCATACCTCCATCTTCCCATGCCTCCCTCTCCTCCTTCCTCCCCCATCTTCCACCTCTCTCCACCACCCTCGGCCGCCGCGCCAACCACCGCGCGCCGCCACCTCTCTCACGCCACCACCCTCATTCCACTCCCCTCTCCCTACTGTCTCCTCCCCCACAACAAACTCCCCCTTTTCTCCTGCCATCTAACCACCACCTCCATATTTTCCTCTCTTCTCCTCCTCCATCGTCGCCGCCGCCGCCGCCACGCGCTGCCACCGGACCACCACCGTCCTCAGGTGGTCTTCCACTCACCTGAACCCTAAAACCTTTCTTTATGCCACCTATAGTAATTTTTAACTAATATTAGTATTATTATACTTATTATTATTATTATTATTATTATTATTATCATTATCATTATCATTATCATTATCATTATTAATTAATACCATTTTTATGATTATCCTTTATTATCCTTAATGTTATCATACTATCACCCCCTTCCAACCCTAACCCCTATTATACTTAACTTAGAGTTAATATCATTATCTTTATTATTAACATTATTATTATTTTTGTTATTATTATTATTACTATTATTGTCATTACTATTATTATTGTCATTATTAATTTCTCTATCATAAATGTGTTATTTTCTTACAAGGCCATCATCCCTCCAAAACCCGAGCTTTCATCATACTTAACCATTAGTGTGGGTATTATTATTATTATTATTATTATTATTATTACTATCATTATGGTTATTACCACTATTAGTGTTATTACTACTTAATCCAACCTTATGTGAATATTGTACTTATGTTAATATTGTTTTACTATACCTAACACCTTTACCATTATTGTCATTACTATTATTACTATTACCATTATTCTATTTCTATTAGGGTGACAAAATATGGGACCCCTTATACTATTTTTTCAAAATATGACTTTTATCATTACTACCTCTAGGAGTGTTTTAACTTATTGATATTACAACCATTGTATTAGTATTTTAACACTAACACCATTACTAGACTTAATCTTAAAAACGCTAGGGTTCTATTACTTGGAACATAAGTGTCACTATTAGTAGTCTTATTATTATTATTATTATTATTATTATTATTATTATTATCACTATTTTACTATGACTAGCGAACACTAGTATTATAAGAATGGAACTAACGGGTCTAATAATATAAGTGTAACGATAAGTATTAAAAATAAAGATATATCGATTAGTGATACTTAGCATAATAATTTTAGAGTAAAAACCCTAGTTTTGTATAACACCCCTATTAAGGATAAGAACCCTAATCCTAAACTAGAATAAGGGTTGATAGTATTTATAAGGGAAACTAATACTTAGCTCTTCCCCCTTTTATAGGTGACCCCGACCAAAGCCCTAAGGAGTTAGAGGAGCGTGCTCCAAGCCCGGCGCCGCCTTTGGTAAGGACGAAGCTATGGCCTTGTGCTATGTGTGATGTGATGTGTTGATGAATGATGAGTATACCATGTTAATGTGTATTATGCATGTGTTATGAATAATCTGTTTTGTGTAGCGCAACGTGGATAATGAGGTATGGTGTGTGTGCCTTATATTATGCGAGCATGACGTGTTCCATGTTGGATGTTTGATGATGTGACATGATATGGCCCTCTAGGACATGCATGCTAGGGTTTTGGTAACATGAAATGATAATAAGAGAACAACTAGGAAGAGGACATTTGGGAAGTTTGCATGGGGGGAACTAGATCTTGCATGGGCGTGATCCCTACGTGGGAAAAGTTGATTTGGGTGGTAAGTAAGAGTTTTGGAGAGTCTTAGAGTGATTGGAGACGTGGTATGAAAAATAGTACGTGAGTTGGTGCATAAGAGACCTGATTAGGGTTTGGTGAGTAAGTGGGTGTTGGGGAGTCTGCATAGAGTATTTGAATTCTGCATGGGGAGGAATCTTACATGAGGAAATTGATTTAGGAAGTCAATAAGATAATGTCAAAGTTATGGGTCCATTGGAAACTTGGGTGCAAAATTTTACGTGGGTCGATGTAAGGGTGTCTAAGGGACCCAATTAGGGTTTTGAGAGACAATGAGGAATTGAAGGGTACAAGGGTAAAAATGATCAAGGAAGGATGGAGTATGGGGTTGAGAGTGAGAATTCACTTATATAAAGGATGAGTATGGGCTTCTAAATGAGAGAAGATATTTTTGGGGTGAAAGAGGAAGGTCACTTGTTGAGGAAGTAAAGTGCTAGGGTTTGGCGCGGCCAACTAGGGTTGGCGTGGTCAACTAGGGTTCTGTCGGTCACACGTGAACTTGGGAGATAAAGTAATACATTTGGGGAACTTCCTAATAAAAATGAGGTGTGAGATAGAGAATAAAGTAACGTTTGGGTAAGTAAGAAGGAGTTGGGCCACATAGGTCCAATTAGAGTCTCCGAGGAGGAACCCTAGAGGGATGAGGACATGCGGAGTCGATATCATGTGTGTTAGGATAGCCTATATTCTTGGAGATTGTGCCTTACTATATGCCACTATGCCTAAGTCTACGGGGGATGGATGTCGGGTGTGAGAAGAGGTACGAGTCTCAAAATATGGGACGGTCCCTCTAGAGGGGAAATAAGTAGAGTATCAACCGCATGCATGTCAAGGGTGTGATGTGATTCAATAAGACACGGATAAGACATTAATAATGTAAAGCGAAAGACTGTTGAGCCAGACCCAGTCCGGTCCACCAGTTAGAATAGTGGCCAGAGGCGTTCTGCCCTGGGTGTTTATTTTCGGTCCACCGGCTATAATAGTGGTTAGAGGCGTTCTGCCCTGAGTGTTTATTCCGGTCCACCGGCTATAATAGTGGGGGATTCGGGCTCGACAGACCCAAACGAATAAGTAATCCATGGGAAAATACTAAGTACTTACAGTGAAACACCATGTGAGTCGGGGCCAGTCCGGTCCACCGGTTAGAATAGTGGCCAGAGCCGTTCCGCCCTGAGTGTTGATTCCGGTCCACCGGCTATAATAGTGGTCAGAGGCGTTCTGCCTTGTGTGTTTATTTTCGGTCCACCGGCTATAATAGTGGGGCTCCCGCGCTCACATGGATTAATGAAGAATGCTTTGAATGAATATGAATGAAGTAATCCATGGGAAAATACTAAACACTTACAGCGAAACACCATGTAAGTCGGGGCCAGTCCGGTCCACCGGTTAGAATAGTGGCCAGAGGCGTTCCGCCCTGGGTGTTGATTCCGGTCCACCGGCTATAATAGTGGTCAGAGGCGTTCTGCCCTGAGTGTTGATTTCCGGTCCACCGACTATAATAGTGGGGCTCCCGCACTTACATGGATTATTAAAGAATATGTGTGAAATGGACATATTATTAACGAGGATAAAGAATAAGTCACCAGAAAAGTATTCAGGCCTTATCTTGTGGGTTATCGCATGTTGTCTATATGATTGTGATATGTGTGCTATGTGGTATGATTGTATGTTTGGCCTTAGCGCACCTGCGCCCTTACTCAGTATTGGACCCGTACTGATACTACCTTGATTTAATGGGTCCTGTGATGATCCACCGATGGTGGGGAGCAGACCTCCTATGCAGGTTTTGATCGGTTACTAATTTGGGTGGAAGGCTTGACTTTAGTGAGTAGGCGATCCGGATATTGGTCCCTTGGGATCTGTTTTATTTAGCTATATTTTGTACTATACTTCTTGCTTTGAAACCATACTTTTAAGTGTATTCCTAAACGATATCCTAACTGGTGTTGACTCATGCTTTCGTGAATGATCTATGTTAACTATGAACCTATGTTTTGATGATTCTTACTTAACGATTGTTTAGTTTAGCCTTAACACTTAGTATCGGAACGGTAGGAGTGAACTGGTCTGGTACTGAGTGTGGCGGTAATACCCCCAAGTTTACGGTTTTAATTCTTTCGCTTCCGCTAAACCTTTGGATTTAAACGAAATTTTTCAGTAGTAAATTTGGGGGTGTTACATACACCCTCACCCCCAATGTCTCTTTAAGTCTCCAAGTTACCAAAAAAACCCAAACATGTCATTCGAAACCCCTTTTATCATGAATCATGAGCTATTACCCCCATTTCTCATATATGATGGTAACTGGTATCTAGGGTTACTCCTCAAAACCTTAAATTTTCCCCAGTTGGCCTAGCCCCTTCTCTACTTCTTGTCCAACCATAATTTTCTATACCCATGTATATATTACTATGTTTAACCATCTCCTAACTTTTTATAGCCTAACTCCCCCATTTCACACATGTAATAATAACCTCCTAAATCAAACCCCTCATGAAACCTTAATTCTTCATCGTGGTTATAACTGCTCCCACTTATCCTACATGGCTGTTAAATTTAGTACACATTCCCCAAATAGTGTCATAAACATCATAGTCTATGGTTACAACCCAACTCCCCCTTCCATACATGTGATAATAACCTACCCCTAGGGTTTCATACTTTGACTTACCAAAACCCTAGTTTCACCTTTTTCGTAACCTCTTATCCCTTAGTACTCTAAGGACTACCCAAGGCTACCGAACAATGTCATCATTAATCCCCGTGTCCACTTATTAGCAACAAACCTCCACTCTACTCGCCCATGGACCCATGGTCATATCCTTCTCTAGTTTTTACTCACCCCATGCATGATTGTCCTCCCAAATCATAATTACCCTAAACCTCATTATTGTTGCCACAATTATTTCATATAACACCTCCGACTTATTTTAGGTCACTGTATACACTAAAGTACCTTACTTGTTTATTTTTCCCCAATGTTAACCAAAATTTACCCAGTTCTCAAAACCCAACCTACGTTGCATGGAATTCAACACAAGGACTCCCCAAACAATTTTCCAACACACAATATCATAAAATGGAGACACACACCAGCACTTAAACCAATACAATCATATCCAAGCATCTTCTTGCCTCTAGTTATTTCTAAGCCAAGCTACACATAACAACCCTAAAATCACGTGACATTTTATGCATATTAGCACCTAACACATAACAAGGTCATATTTTAACAAATACAAAGCCCTAGTTATAATTTTATCCTTACCAAAGCGGCTCCAGTCTCTAAGCAAGTATAACTTACGCCTCCTCTTCCACTATCATTGGATGAATAGCTAGAAAATGGGAATACCCATAATTTAGGTTTTCTTTTTCTTTTTTTAAAGAATAATAAGGAAGAATATAGACTAATGAAAACTCAAGGAGAGCAAAGGAAGTGATGGTGACCAGAACAGGTTGGTTTAGAGTATATTAAAGGTGTCATTAGCTTATGTTACAAGTGTTGACATAAGAATAAGTGGAAAATGGTTTAGGAAATCTTTCAAGAATATTTTTTTAATTATACATGTTATTTTAGGATGTTTTTAGGACAAATCAAGATTTAGGATTAAGTCATTATATAATTCAAGAACTTTGGTTAAGGTGTGAAAAAGTTAAATACCATTAGAGTTAAGAATGATATATTTGCGGTGGGAGGCACGGTGGTGATGGCTCATTTTTGGTGGAAGAAGGCAAAGATTAGCAGTGTGGGGTCAAGGGAGGTGTTGGAACTAGGATATTCTAATATGGGGGTGGTTAAGGGTGGTGGACCTAGTGGTTAGTGATGCTATAAGGGGCACACAACTGAAAGGGAGGAGGGAAAATGAGGGGGAGAGGAAGGAGAGAAAGGGGTTGCATAGGCTGGGACACCTGTCCAGGATGGCTAAGGCATGGTGGTGGTGAGGAGGGGAAAAGTGGTCAGCGGTGGTGGTGTTGTGAGGCACATCCTGCAACGGCTATAGGGTCAGGAGAAAAAAAGAGAGAGAAGGGAAGAAGGAGGGGAAAGGGACTTTGTAAGCATAGGTGGGGAGCAGGCGGGGAAGAAGGGTGACACAAGGGGTGTGGTTGCACGTCAACAGTGACAACAGGGGCTGTAATGGGCTGGAATGGTGGGTGCACAGAACACAGGGGAAGGTGATTTGTCAAGGGAAATGAAAGAGATGGGGGTCGAAGGGGGTACTTATAGGCAGGTAATGGAACAAAGGGAGTGAGAAGGACGATAGGGGGAGCTTAGTGTGTCAGGCTACAGGGGGAGGACAACTGTAGATAGCAAGGTAGGGAAAGGGCGTAGGTGTAGAGGAGTAGGTGATCATGTGCAGGGGCGTAGGGACGCATGCCAGCGTGTATGGCTAAGAATGGAAAGGCACAGAGGTCAGGCATCGTGCATGGCAAAGGTATAGAGGACGAAAATGGAAGGGGGAAGGTTGCAATACGAGGGAGACAGGCACGAGGAAGAAGACAAGGAGAACAAGGAAAAGAAGAAAATAAATGAAGGAGAAAAGGGGAAAGAAAAGAAAAGGGGTAAACGAGCCTATCGCTCGAGGGAAAAGAAAAGAGGGGGAAGGGTTGGGCTGCCGGAGGAGAAAGGAGAGAAGAGAGAGAGAGAGAGAGAGAGAATAAAAAGGGAATGGGTCAGGGAGTGGCGCAACTTATAAGGAGAAGAAGGAAGAGCAAAAAAAAGAGGGGAGAAAAGGAAAAATGAGTAAAGGAGGAAACATAAAAGGAGAGAAAAGGAAAGGGGGGGGAAAGTAAATTGTTGGATTTAGATTAGATTTTTGGGATAAAATTTGACTTAGCACCATGAATAAAATAATAAAAAATTATATAAATAAATAAAATTATTATAAATTGCCTATAAATTATGTTGGACTCAATAATTAATATAAAATCTCAGAATTAGCTAAATAATTTTTTTGATAAATAAATTTCAAATTATAAAATTTTGGGATATCACATAAATAACAAAAATGAAGCAAAAAAATTCAAACATAGTGGGAAAAAGTATATCTAACTAATTAGCCTAACTTTTAAGTAAACAAAAAAGTAACTCTCGAATCCCCAAACAATGGCCAGTTACTAGCCCATGATATCATCTTCAACATACTCTAGCTGATAATCATATCCATATATATCGTCCTCTGGACCAAAAGTTGGATCATCACAACAATCACACAAATGTAGTATTAGTACGATAAAATATTGGTAAAACATACTGCCTAAAATACAGTAAGGGCTCATACTGCATATTTAAGTCATATAATAGCATGGCGATAAGCACACTAACACAAAATAATACTTAGGCTCATGAAGTAATATAACAAATCATGATTTCATGGAGATCATAAAAGAATATTACAATAAATGCATCATAACCACAAAATGTTAACCATATTATAAATCTTATTTTAGTGATCCCATAATTTCCAGCTATTAAAATAATCCATTTGACTACACTCATTTCTCCACCATGAACAGTATCCATGGTAACATACACGCATAATGGGGTACCACACCTACCGTATAGGGTCAGGATACATCAAAAGGACTTTTCTTCAAGGATGTCATACCACCACACATCGTGGTCGAAGTGCTTCAATGAGGCTTATACTAGGATACCTCACCTAGTACACCTTGAATCCCTTTATCCCGAGGGCTAACAATTTGGAATACAACACCTGCCTAAGAAATGGACAATATGAAGTGCCCGAGGGCTTGTGTTGGGATACATCAACCACCCGTACAAGACACCGATGTTATGTCGGCCTACTACAATATAATTCTATACCTCAAAGATATAAGCATACCCCTTGCCGACCCCAACCTGGAAGAGAAGAAAATAGGTATCGGGTGAAAAAATAAAATATTAGGCAATCCGCCCACTAACTCTCCACTAGCTATTTTGAGAATTTGAGAAAAAGAATAGAACAAAATCTTAATCTAGTATTTATTAATTACCATGCGATATCACAAATCACAAATTAATTCCATTATTATTAAAATTGGGTGTTTCCAAATGATAACACCAAACATATCTGTAACACCCTGATTTTTACTACTAAAAAATTTCATTTTATAGTGAAAGTAATTAAGTAAAAGAGTGGGGGTTACAGCCGTGATCGACATAATTCTAGCTTATACAACCATCCTTACATCAATCACAAAGCTAAAACATTTATAGTAACACAAGGAAATTAGAAACAAAAGAATATTTATATTACAATAGTGAGTTTGGAGCCTAATTCCGAGTTTAACAATACAAAAGAGGGATACCATGGATCAAGAGTCTAAAAAGGGTATCCAGTTAAATACATAAATTGGATAATAATTATTCTTCATCCGACCCAAACATAGATGAAGTCATTCATCCCCACATAAGGCGTCATAGGCAGCATAATCATCTAACGAATATTATGAGACCTACACATAAGATTCAAGGTAGGGATGGTAATTTTCCCTACGGGTTTGGGGCCCCGTCGGGGATTTTCCGTTCGGGTTTGGGTTCGGGGAAGTATTTCGGGGATCGGGTTCGGGGCCGGGGATTAATTCGGGGACGGGTCGGGTATGGGTTGGGGGTCCCTATCCCCGAACCCGCCCCGAATTAAATTTTTTTTTGAATTACCGAATTGGGATTTGGGCAGGCCAAACACAACCAGTTCCAGTCTTCCTCGTTCGATCATTCCTCCCCATTTGGCTTTGGCACCCCGCACGCAGTCGGCAGTCCGCACCCATGACCCGAACTCTCTACAACAACTCAGCAAGCAGTAACCTGTAACCTTATTACCTTAACCTAATTAGTTCGACTCCCTGACTCCAGTATTCCTCTTCGTCGCTGTCACGAACCTCGCCTAGTCGCCTCCTCCATAGCTGACATTGATTGTTTTCCTCCCAACCCGGTGCCTGGAGTAGTGGATCTTTTCCCACGACCACAAACGCCACCAGTCTGCCACTACAATTGCTAAATTTAGCCTAAGTGAGAGTGAATCTAGTGTCTTTTTAAGTTTTTATCTGCAGTAGCTTATATTTTGGGTCACGACTCATGAAAGTTGTTTTGTTTTGTTTGATTGTTTCTTCTGTAGTTCTGTGTGGCAAAAATTTTTTCCGGCTCTAGGTCTGTTTGGATACAGGGGTTGGGGTCATGTAACTACTCAATATAGTTACAGACTAGATATAGTTGCAGACTTCCAGCACTCGCACAAATATAGTTAAGGTAAGTTTTCATTCATCTTTGACTTTCTCTGTTGCGAGGTGATGGTTGTTTGGACTTCGGGGCATTAAACTTGTTTCTTTCCATGAAGTGAAATGGAATTGAGTTCAAGTTTTCTGAATTTTGTATTATCTTTTTCTTCCTTATTTTACTTTGGTGAATGCTGATTATTTGCGGTTTGGTGAATGTTGATTATTTGCCTCTGTTTCAGATTCATTTTTTATTTTAAGGGAATGAGGGAAGTTGTTAATTGTTATGTGTTCTTGTTATCTTGTATGATTGAGGTCTCGTAGCAGGTATGGCCTAGATGATGGCAGATCAACTAGGATGAAGGATTCTAGGTATGACCAGATATAGTAGTTGTTATGGTCCAATTTAATAGATAGTCGGAAAGGAAATATTTAGATTTGGGGCAATAGAAGCAGCTGTAAAGGGAGAAGGGGACCAAGGGGTGGCAGATTGAGGATTCATGGTTGATTAGGAAAGAGGATGGGTAGTTGGGAAAATTAAGGAAAAAAACTGCTAGAATAATTAAGTGAAGATGTTATATGAAGATAACCATGCTCTTGATACCAATTTAGAGTATTGCCTTCCTTGCTGTTTCATTTAATGATTGATATATATATATATATATTACAGGTGTAAGGTTGAGTTTACAGATGATATAGATATACCTTGAACTACTTCCTAAAGGCTAGGGTGATTTGACTCAATCAACAATAATATTTTAGAATTATAGTTGTTGTCAAGGATAATACATATTATCTTGATACCTATCAAATTTGTGCGGAAAGTGTTGCCCCATCTACACGTATTTATATAATTAATCTTTTATACACAAAATTATTTCTAATCATCATCCATTACACATCTTATTCTAATGATCAAACTTGTTTGATGTTATATCGTTCTTCATCCGAATTTTGTTACAACTTATGACACTCAATCTTGATTAATAATTATCACACTTAATATATTAATCATAATTATTTTTAATATCAAAATTATAATTTTATATAGCAATTAATACCAGATACAGACCATACGGATTCGGTGATCTTAATCCTATCCTTGGATATTTAAGGTAACCCATAATTTAAATACCTACACAATATAATTTTTAAAGTTGATTATGGAAATATTAACACAACCTTAGATCATATATAAAACTTTATTTTACTTGTTTCAATCTTCTTTTATATGAAATGTGTTGAAAAATTATTTTATTTCATCCGATCTCCTAAAAAATTATTTTTATGTATTGATGAAGCTGTCTATCAATTATTTAAGTTGGTTTAAACAAATTTGTATAATTCTATGTATTTAGGGAACCCATAAAGTAGTATAGTTTAAACCTTCAACGTTATGTCTACCATATGTGTGTTAAACAATGCCATTGGACCCTTCATGCTATGTGGTGATGCCCATGAAAAAATCAAAGGTAATTCATATTTAGAGGTCTTTATGCAAATTATGCAAATTATTTCATCAAACAGATCTGGGTATGCAAATTATTGCCTGAGAAATAAAAGATGCCCTTGCCTGCTCTTCATCTTCCCTTAAACTCTTCTTCTTCATCTTCCCTACCAGCCTGTCACACTCACTAGTAATACCTGTCCCTAAATTAACAAGCATCACTGCTGTATCAGCACCAATTACAATGGGACGGGGGCAATCTGTCATTTTATTATTATTTAGCTGGTAGTAAATAATAACTTACATGTTAAAAGTTTATACCAATTTAATATATATACCAGTTTATTTTCATTGTTGGTCGGTAGTAAATAACTTAAAATTATATATACATTTATTATTTATTATGTGTGCAGATTTGTTTCAAACTAAACAACAATAAAACTTATAGGAATACTAAAATAGTAGGAAGTAAAATCAACATGTAAACAGTAGGAAGTAAAATCAGCATTTAAGTTATTATCAAGTAAATGTCTCACCTTTCAAAATAGCAAAATAATAATATGCAAAACAACAAAAAAATAATATGCAAAATAATAGCTACACCTTTCAAAATAGATGCACTTGAAAGGTTTAACCTAAACAAATAATCATAAAATATAGGTTGAAATCATTTTGAAAATCAGAAAAACCGACTAACCAAGTGAAAATCACAAATCATCAATCTCTCATAATCTTTCCTAATCTTTTATAATAATTTGTTTTTCTACAATATAAGTTAATATATATCATGTATTTTTAATAAACTGATGGAAAACATTGAAAAAAAAGGTTGATAGTGTTATGGAAAGTGCTCCAACTCGAGAAAGTGGAGCACAAACATGTCAAGATGAGAATATTGAAGCTAATGTGGAGGTGTCAAATCAGAATTTTGATGATGAAAACACTGAAATCATGGATGCGGATAGTGCCAAAAAAAAGAAAAAGAAGATCAATTGTATGGGATCATTTCGAAAGAAAATCAGTTGGAGGGAAATGGAAAGCAATTTATAATTATTGTAAGAAGCATTTGGGAGGAGATAGTAAGAATGGTACTAAGCATCTACATGATCACTTGAAGACATGTGTACATAAAAAGCAAGCAATCATGACACAATGTCTTTTAAATCCAATAAAGTCCATTGATGGGTCATCAAAACTTAGTACATATCAGTTTAACCAAGATCATGCAAGGGAGGAGCTTGGTAAAATGATTGTGTTGCATGAGTACCCATTGTCTATGGTTACACATGTAGGGTTTCGAAGGTTCTTTCATGTTTTACAACCATTATTTAAAGTGGTTTCTCGAAACACAATTAAAAGTGATATCCTGAAAATGTTTGATGTTGAGAAAGAGAGAACTATGAAGTTGTTGGAGACAAATGCAAGCCGCATAGCATTGACAAGTGATACGTGGGCTTCAAGTAATTAGAAAAGAGGATTCATGGCTATCACAGCACACTTTATTGATGATTCATGGAAGCTTCAAAGTCAGCTTGTTAGGTAAGCTCTATGTGTTTTACAAGAAAAATCTACATATAAACTAAATTAATTACTAAACTTTGTTTTTTTATTAGATTTTTGTACATGCCATGTCCGCATATGGCCGAGGTGCTTGCAAATTGTCTTATTAGTTGCTTATTTGATTGGAATCTTGATAGTAAGTGTTCTAGTTTGACAATCGATAATTGCACCTCCAATGATGCTATGGTTGATATCATTTTGGAAAAGCTTCATCCGAGTTCACTTATCTTAAAAGGCAGATTGTTTCATATGCGTTGTTCTACACACATATTAAATCTAGTTGTGAAGGATGGATTAGAATTAATTATAGAAACTATTGAAAATGTCCGTTACAGTATTGCAGTTTGGACAACAACTCCAAAAAGAGATGAAAAATTTGTTGAAATAGCTAAGCATATGAAAATTCAATGTAATAAGAAACTAGAACTTGATTGTAAGACTCAGTGGAACTTTACATATTTAATGCTCAACACTGCAATTCAATATAAAGATGTGTTTTATCGTTTGAAGCAGCGTGAGCCTTTATATAAGAGAGTTCCCACCGAAGAAGATTGGCAAAATGTGACTGATATTGCTTCTAAATTAGAGATTTTTTATGATACAACGGAGTTGTTTTCAGGGACTAAGTATGTCACCATGAATTTATTCTTCCCTATTATGTGTGAGATTAAGTTGGTAATTGATAAATGGATCAATTCAAATGAGATTAGGGTGAGAAGTATGGCAAGTAATATGAAAGAGAAATTTGACAAGTATTGGGATAAGATAAATTGCTTGCTTGCGATTGGAAGTATTTTGGATCCTAGGTATAAGTTAAAGACCATTCAATTGTATTACCCTCTTGTCTATGGTGATGCGTCTTTGGGGAAGATTGATGATGTGAAAAAAGTAGCAAGTGACCTAATTGAAGAATATAAGAAGAAATCTCAGCAATATCATGTTATCTATCAAGGGTCACAAGATTGTTCTTCCTCGAAGCCTCTAATTCCTAAGGGTGTAGACTAGAAAGATTCATGGAGTCCAATTCTAGTATTGAAATTATAAAGTTGGAGTTAGATCGATACTTGGATGATCCTCACCAAGGACTGTTGCTAATTTTGATATCTTATATTAGTGGAAGATGGATGGTTACAAGTATCCCAATTTGTAAAATATTGCTAAGGATGTGTTGGCTATTCCTGTGACAACTGTTGCATCTGAATCAACATTTAGCACTAGTGAGAGGTTTGTAAGTGCTCATCGAAGTAGGCTTCATCATAACACCATAGAGGCTTTGATGTGTACTCGAGATTGGTTATGGAGTAAAATTGAAGGTATTATCCTATATTTTTAATTATTTCTGTAAGTTTTATTTATTATAAATTTTATTATTTGCTTATTTTGCTATTTATTTTTTCTTTCAAACTCTACAGCTACTTCAGAGTGTCAAAATTTTGATGATGATGTTGATGCTAATATAGAGGTAATTAATTTATTTCTTGGCCTTGTTGTATGTAAAAATATGTGGGTTGTATCATGTAAATCATAATATATATATATATATATATATATATATATATAGATACATACATACATACATGTACACAAACACACAAACTAGGAGAATTGAGGAGACACCTTAATAGGGCTGAGTGAGGATGGATGTATAAGATTTTAGGAATATTATGGGCTGTTACGAAAACCTTAAAAAATTTAAAAGGGCGGAATGTCTTTTAGTTTAGCTGTTAGGGCTAAGTTATTATACCAAAAAATATAAAAATAAGTTGGTATAAAACCTACAGGATAATCCTAAAGATTGAAGAATGAGGAGATGTAGTGAAAATGTGGCTTGCTAAATACAGATAACAACTTAACAAGTAGCTAAAGACTGCAACAAAACTGTCAAACCTGCATAATTAAGAGTAGGAGACTAGGAACTAAGGAAGGTTCAATTCTAAAGTATAATTTGTTAAGGAAAAAATTAGCTAAATGGGAAGTCTCATATGAAGTTGTGTAGCAAGTTAGGCACGCCACATTAGAATGTCAAACATTTAATAATTTTTTTTTGGTTGAGCTTGACTAAATAATGATATTTGATACATTTGAGTCTACATACATTTTCTACATAGCAATGTAGATATAAGAATAAAGTAGTATATATATATATACACATACATACACACACACACACATATATATATGTATATACATATATATGTCTATTATATATATGTGTGTGTGTGTGTGTGTGTGTATAACCTCCACTACAAATTGTAGGCAACAGAGGTGTGTACTTATAAGAGCAACACTGCGGGGAGCAATTTGATGTGATTTATGGATTTCTAAATCCATTATGAATATGTAAGTCTATTAAATTGTAAACTAATTATATTGCTGAAACTGTACAATCATAGATATTTTTTTTTTATTCCTTTAATGATTATGAGCATAGCCTACTGTTTATACAGAAATACAAGATGTAATGATTGTTAAAGACAATATGTGGAATTGCGTATGCAGTGCAAATTATTTGTGATGGAAGAATGAAGATATCTATCGTATCAACCTAATTTATTTTTGGCATTGCTTGAAGTGTTGTCATTTATCAATTATCACGCAGAACTTGTTACTTATATGTTTATTTATTTGTAATTTGCGAGTTATTCGTTGTAATTTCTACGAATACATTATGGTTTTATTATTTTATTCTAGAATAGTCTATCGAATATGGATTGTATAAGCTAAAGTTATTGTGTTATTGTGTTATTTTTAATTATTAATCAGGTTGATTAATTTATGTTTTAGAATTAGGATTGTTTTTCTCAGCATAAGAATTACAAATTTATTATTGCGGACATTATTTTTTTTAAGAACTCTACAGTCTGCACAGGTTGAGGTTACAGGTATGCATGGTTGCGTGCGGATCGAGCTATGAATGGTTTAAAATTATTCCTCATTTTTCTAAGTTATTTTTTCTTCAGCTTACAGGACGCGGCTATCGAGGATTGGGGACGGTTAACAGGTATCGAGGATTGGGGCGGTTATCGGGGATCTAGTAACGGGTATCAGGGATTTGGGAGTTTATAGGGGATTGGGGATCGGGTATCGAGGATCGGGGATCGGGGATCGGGGATCGGGGCAGGTATGGGGATTGCATCCCCCCCTCGGTTAAGAAAAAAATGGGAATCGGGTCGGGTTTAGGGATATTTTTCCTTATCAGGTTCGGGGATGGGGATGGGGTCCTCGTCCCTGACCCGCTCCGTTACCATCCCTAATTCAAGGCATCATACTCGTGGGAATGAGCAGCACGCATAAAACGAGTGATTAGTATGTTACATACTGAGTAAAGGAATAATACTGTTAAAAATAGGGATACAAATAGTACATGCTTTCACATTAGATAATAAGAGAATAACCAAATAAAAGAAACATCCCATAAGACATAATATGATCTAGATTCTTTTATTATGTATAATCCATTTTCATTCTTTTATATACGTTGAGTGCAGGAACTCCACTATTTTTAAACCAATGGAATAGTCTGAAACTCTTTACGATGACAACACACCTAAGCCACTATTCTTTCCGGTGAAGGGAGATTAAAAATATCCTTTCGAGGTAAAATGCCCCCAAGCCACTATTCTCTCCGGTGAAACAGGATACATACATATATATACATATAGAAAAATAGATCACCTTGGTCCAGACTCACATATTCTTCCACTACATTTTCATTTCACGATGAGTAGGGACCCCACTATTCATAATCCGGTGAAATGGTTTGAAGCACCTTCTCGAGGAAAAATGCTCCTGAGCCACTATTATTTTCAGTGAAATAGAGATTAAAAACATCCTCTTGGGGCAAAATGCTCCAGAGCCACTATTCTTCCCGGTAGAACGATATATGTGTGTGTGTGTGTGTGTGTGTGTGTGCTGTTTCATTTTAAGTAATTAGTATCTTATCTAATATTTACTCTCAGGCATTGGACACATTCAAAATATACATACATATAGCATAGGTCCAAGTCCTTAAGTCCTTTCAAACCTTAATTACACTCTCTTTAGTATTCATTCTCCCATATTGATTAATCCACACAACTTATATTATCTCATCTCCAAATCCCCTCATTTTATCATACCCAATATGCACAACCAAACACCCATAAGTATGCTTTAATAATCTCATCCCGATATGTTAATCATAGAAATATCCAAAACCCAAATTCCATATAATTTTCATAACACCTCCCATAAACTTTTCATGATTATCAATCTTGATAGATAACCTCTAAATCTTAAACATGGAATAATGGCATTATCACTACAAGATAGTTCGCCCCAAATTAGCCATTAAATCATTTAAGGATCCTAACTAATAATAATACTTCCATGAATTCCTCATACTATTATTATCATATTTTAAACCTCCTAACACATAAAATACCAAATTTCCTTATTATCCCATAATGACCAAGTTACCCTTAAATGCAAATAAAAACCTTTATTTTTCCACACACATTATATTCCAAGTCCACGATTAAACATCATACCTCATGAGAATTCTTAAGTCCATTTATAAAAACTCACTTAGCCATATTTCATACCATAATACATATATTTTCACAAACATGACATTATCAGAAAAAAATAATAATGGTACTCATTACCCATTTTTACTTTCTTCCAATAACATAATATCTTTAAACCCATATTTTATACCATAAGATATAATTCCCAAAATATGACATTATCACAACAAAATATAACAAAATGGTACTTCTCACCAATTCTTACTTTCTTCCAACATAACATTCATATCATCACAAAATATCAAGATCAACACATGTTACATCATGTATAAACAATATCATGAAAAACACATATAACCATACAAGCAAATAACATCAAAAACCCTAAATATCAAATAGTATCCTTACCAACTAGGACATCGGGTTTTAAGCAGGTAAATCCTAGACTTCCTCCTCTGAAGCTACAGGAATACCACCTACAAAAAATAATAAAATTCACGATTAGGCTCAAAGAGTTAAATCAAAGGAGAAATCAAGGTAAAGAGGGTAAAAATATATATGATCGTAGTCAAATGGGAGCTTGAGATGTGTTGATGTGTAGCGGAATGTGTGGTGGAGCTATGGTTAAAATTTGATTGTGTTTAGACAAGGTTTGGGGGTGAAAATAGGGGTGCACAACCAAGGAAATGAAGTTGCACGGTTGTGTAGTGGGCAGTGTAGCTCCTGGTTGAGAGAAAATATGTTGCACAGCTGTGCAGCAACAAGCCGAGAGGAAAAATCACGCACACTCAGGCGGTGCAAGGGTTACACGGCTGTACAAAAGGAGATTTTAGGTGTTCCACAGCTATGCAGCAGGCGGTGCACAGGTCATGCACTCTGTAATATTGTAACGAATGAAGGGAAGAAGAAGGGAAAAGAGGTGATAGTCTACGGCGATGGTTGCAGACGGTAAGAGGGAAGGTTGGAGTGACCTTGGTGGTTGGTCCACAAGCTAAAGAGCGGTGAGTGGTGGCCGAGGTGGTGCACCGTGGTGGAAATGGTGGTGCGCAAGCCAAAAGAAGGAAATAAAGAAGAAGAAGAAGAAGAAGAAGAAGAAGAAGAAGAAGAAGAAGAAGAAGAAGAAGAAGAAGAAGAAGAAGAAGAAGAAGAAGAAGAAGAAGAAGAAGAAGAAGAAGAAGAAGAAGAAGAAGAAGAAGAAGAAGAAGAAGAAGAAGAAGAAGAAGAAGAAGAAGAAGAAGAAGAAGAAGAAGAAGAAGAAGAAGAAGAAGAAGAAGAAGAAGAAGAAGAAGAAGAAGAAGAAGAAGAAGAAGAAGAAGAAGAAGAAGAAGAAGAAGAAGAAGAAGAAGAAGAAGAAGAAGAAGAAGAAGAAGAAGAAGAAGAAGAGAGAATGAGGAAAGGAGAAGGATGAGTGAGCTCGGGCAATGGCTCTTTAACACAAAGATAGGCAGAATGAGGCAAAACCAAAGAAAAATAAAGAGAGTGTGAAGTACACACACACACATATGTGTGTGTGCGTGTGTGCTGTGAGTTGGGAAGGAAGAAAAGAATAGAAGGTGGTGTGCGATGGTGATGATGGTGATAGTGCAATTGTAAGGTGATGATGATGGTTAAGGGTAGGGTAGTAGCTGCATTGGAAGGGTAGTGATGGTTGATGGAGATGTTGTGTGAAAACGAAACATGGCATGGGAAATTGAGTGGGTGTGGAGTGTGCGTAAGGGGTGTGCAGTCGAACAGGGATAAGGTAGAAGAAGGAGAAGAAGAAGAAGAAGAAGAAGAAGAAGAAGAAGAAGAAGAAGAAGAAGAAGAAGAAGAAGAAGAAGAAGAAGAAGAAGAAGAAGAAGAAGAAGAATAAGAAGAAGAAGAAGAAGAAGAAAGGAAGTAAGGTGATGGGTGATAGATGCAGAAAGGTGATGGTGCAAGTTGCAACAAATTCAAATGTTGCAGCTCAAGGTTGACGAAAGGAGGAGATGAAAGAAGAAAAGAAAAGGATAAAGAAAAGTAAAAAGAGAAGGGTTGGGAAATTAGTTTAGGGTGATTTTAGATTAGCCAAAGTATTTTAGGATTAGTGTAAATTTTAGCGCATTTTGATTTTGGTTTATGAATTACATTTTATCAAAGTTAAGGTTTCGGAATTGGTTAAAATTTCGGGATTAAGGAGTTAGGTTAAGGCTAACATAAGATTTAATGATATTAGAATTAAATTAGGGTGCTAATGACACTAGATTAGGCTAAGAAAATTTTTGGGGTATTACAATATCACAAGACATATAAGCCGCCAATTAGGTTATCAAGAAATAAAATTACCAATTCATGAGTGTACTGATTGATCGGTTAGGCAAACCAGCTGAATAGTGCGCTTGACATTTAAAACTTATTAAAATTTTAAGCCCTTCCCAAAACCCAAACTCATTTATTTATATTACTATACTTTTTAATGCAACTTGAATGATTTTAGGATGGGCTACTATAATACCATCCCCTTAAAAGAAACTCAGCCCCCAAAATTCACAAAAGAAAATATTGTTGTAAGCAAAAAACATAGCAAAACCCTAGGCCATCAAGTAAAAGGAAAATAACAATTAAGGGTTAGTATACAAGAGAAGGGCACTGCCCCCTTAAAAGAGGCAACATTTCCCTCTCAACAGACCTAGATGAAAAGCTATTGATACTTCGTCTTGATGTTCTCCTTCGACTCCCAGGTGGCTTCCTCAACTCCATGGCTTCACCATAAAATCTTTACTAGTGGGACAACCTTTGAATGTGCCTCACGAGTAATGGTATCAAGGATCCTCGGTAATCACTCCTCATAAGACAACGCAACATTAAGCTCAATCATCTCTGATTGAATCATGTGTGATGGACCCACCACATACCTCCTCAACTGAGAGATGTGAAAAACATTATGCATGTGTGAAAGCTTAATAAGCAAGGCAAGTTGATAAGCATCCTCTCCAACCCGATCTAAAATCTCGTACAGTCCAATATACCTCAAAATAAGTATGCCTTTTTGACAAAAATGTATCATGCCCTTGGTGGGCGAAACTCTCAAAAGCACTTTGTCACCTTCCTCAAACCCATCTGCCATCCTTTGTATATCGACATAACTCTTCTACCTATCCCGGACAACCTTCATTTGATATCGAATCACCTTGATCTGCTTTGTAGTGTATTCTACCATTTTTGGTCTTAACACAGCCGTCTTGATTTAGTCATTCTAGAGCAAGGGACTATGTCACTTTCATCCATAAAACACCTCAAAAGGTGTCATCCTTATGCTCACATGATGGTTGTTAGTGTACAATAATTCTATCCAGTATAGACAATCCTTTTATCTACCCTGAAACTCAAGTACACAAGCTTGATGCATATTATAACACCCCCAAAATTTACTATTGAAAATATTCGTTTCTAAAAGTTATGTGCAGAAGCAAAATCAGTAAATTTTGGATTGCTACTACCACACTTAATATTAGACAGATTTCCCTCCATCATTCTGATACCAAGTGCTAAGACTAAAAATGTACTTTATATAACTGAAAGATATACTCATAAAATATAGTAGCACAAGAGTTAGAACATAGGGAAATGCAACCTACTAATTGTTGTTACAACATAGATTCATTGGAAAAGAAAGCATAAAAAATTATATGGAAATGCATAGACTTTTCTCGGATAGTCCTACGCTCTTAACCCAATGAGTATTATTGAATAGTACTTGCAAGGTAACCTACAAAGGCCACTACCCATTGAATAAGTAAGGGACCAAGAAAGAACCCTTTAATACTATGATATTGAGTAACCCATTATACAAGACTAATATGTAAGGCCCACAAGCAACACATCAACACATGAACATAGAATAATACATATATTAACTAATATGCAATAATCCTTCAGATAGTCACATGCATCAATATCATATGCTACCAATGCTCATTCTAGAAATAACAAAAATTTCCAATAGAATATCCAAGTGATACTCTTTGTAGTATAATTAGAGAGCCAACATCATACTCAACCATACACCAACCACTAAACTTATAGGCAGGCCCATAGGCTCATCAATACAACATCAACAAATCATAATAGTTCATTCATTAGTATCTAGACTTAAGCCATTAGTGTTATAATTAGTAATCTATCAAATTATATCCACGTGGGTTTGGGGATCCTACTATTTTCATCGGTGGACCGGTAAATATAATACAACCCAGGACAGCTCCTAGCCTCTATCCTCACCAGTGGACTCATAAATGTAATACAATCCAGGATAACAAGCTCCTAGCCACTATTCTCATTGATAAATATAATTAAATCTAGGGCATAATGCTCTTGACTACTATTATCACTGGTGAACTGATAAATGTAATAAAATCCAAAGCAAAACGTCCCTGACCACTATTTTCACCGGTGGACCGGTAAACATAATACACATGGTCCCGACCCATGTGGAGTTCCACTACAAGAAATTAGTGTATTTTCATTTAATTATCACATAATTCCATTTTATTTACTTGAGGGGGAGATCACAGACGTGAATACACAAAGGTGCACCGGTCATATTGGTGCATAAGAGCAACACAGTATCCTACTGACTATCAATCTAAAGATGCAAAGGTACCCTAGTCGCACTAGTACACAAAGGCGCACAATACCCTACCAACAAGGACACCTAATCAATAAGTATGCATACCCTCCAATTAGGTCTATACAGCTAAATAAAGTAAAATATAAGGCCTGGCTAGGGCACTAAGGTACACTAGCAAAAACTAGAATAATTGTGGGTTAAACCATGCCTTTAGATAACGACCCCTAAAGAACTACCATTCCCATTCTTGAGGTCATTCACTTTAAGTATTAGTATTTTAATTAGGGTAACCACAAGAAGCACACATTAACCACATACTTACCCATTTTCATTTTTTTCTAACATTATGAAGTAACCATAATTAGGAATATTGTCAATGTCAACATCAGTAATCCACTAAGGACATCCTAGGATCCAATACTCAAACTTAGGCACCTTAGGTCAAAATAACCAAAAATCCCCTAAGGCTAAGGCTACCTCTTTACCATCCATTTCCATCACAGACTCCATTTTATTTTAGTAACATGCCATAAAAAGAATAACACACCATAATTAAACTATTGATCATGAATTTAACTTACTCAACGCACTAGATGACTATTTTACACATAAAACCCTAACATGTACTTCTAGAATAACCAAACACACATTCACATGCCTAATCAACAATTAATTCACTTCCTACATGTTTATGAGAATAACAACAAAGCCTACTCCAATTCACCAAGTTACCCCTAAACCATGCATATTCATTAGCATATTCATCATAGTACACTCCAAATTACCAAAATTTTCCTAGATCCTATGATATTCATGATTATACTTGAATAGGTGATACTAAAGCAATAAAGTCATATTCTCATATTTTACATTAGTTGATACTTATCATGCAGGTTTATTAAACTAATCACCATATCATGTATAAATTACCAAAATACCCCTAGACCATATATTATTGATTATCATACTTAAATAAGTGGTACTAAGACAGTAAACCCTTATTATCATCTTTGACATCAATTTATACCTATCATGCATGTTTATTAGACTAATCACCATTTTATATGCAAAATTATCAAAATACCCCTAGACCATATTTTATCGAATATCATGTTCAAATAAGTGCTACTAAGATAATAAACCCCTACTATCATGTTTAACATCATTTTATACTTATCATCTATCTTTGTTAGACTAACCGCCATATTACATGCAAAATTACAAAAATGTCCTTAGGTCATTTAATATTAATAATCATATCCAACATGCAACACTAACACCCTAGAACCCGTATTATCATTCTCGGCACCAATTATTACCTATCATTCTTACCCACTTCATATGCGAAATTACTAAAGTGCCCCTAGGTCATAAAATATTGATAATCATGCCCAAGTGTAATCCCCTAAATTTTTAAAAGCCTATATTTTAATAATAAAAATTTATTTGGGATAAATTAGCCTTTAAATCTATTTAATTTAACTATTTTATGGATTTTTGAGTAAATAAAATTGGGTATAAATATTTAATAAATTAAAATAAATATTTTGTTATTTGATCACACTCTCATTATTTAAATAAATTTTCAAACCCTTATTTTACTAAAATTATCCTTTTTAACCCTTATATTTTAATTATCTTAAATTAAAATATTAAATCAATTTACTACCCAAAATTATTCTATTTTATTATTTACCAATTAAATTATTTTTTATTCAAACCCATTTTCCTTTTTCCTTTTTCCTCCTCCTTTTTCTCCTTTTTTCTCTTTTCTTTCTTTTTCCCTTCTTTCCTTGGGCCATCGGCTGGCCGACGTGCCCTCTTCCCCCTCCTGCGCCTTGGGTCGTTGGCCCACTTCTCTTCCCCTCTCCTTTCTCCCTCACGCGTGAGCCCAGCCGCCTCTTTTTCTTCTTTCTTTCCTTTCTTCCTCAACCGAGCCGGCCCGCCCCTTCTTTCCTTCGGCTGGTTTGCTCGCACGCACCTAGCCCCTCCCCGATTCTCCTTCTCTCTTCTTCCCTTCATCTTCTTCCTCCATCACCAGCGAGAATCCCGGCCATTCTTTACCATCTCTGCCATTCCAACCTACAACCCCTCTCCCCCATTGACCTCCCTAACTATCTCTCTCTCTCTCTCTCTCTCTCTCTCCGCCATTCTCTGCCCCATATCGGCCCCACCATTCTCCTTCCCCACTCCCTGCCATTGCCATTCCCTTCTCCCTCTCCTTGGCATGGCCATTCCTATACCACCCTAATGCCATCCCCAAGCTACCTATCCCCTCCTCTCTCTCCTTATTCTTTTTCTTCTTCACTTCCCATTCCATTCGGGCATTTTTTTTTTCGAAAATTATGCCTTGCCCGAGCCTCTTCTTTTCTCCCTTTCTTCTCCTCCCTTCTCTCCCCTTGTTTTTGTTTCACCACCTAGATCCGCCGCTGTCGCCGCCTTAAATGCCACCTGCACCACCTCCTGCCACCCTCTACCTCACCCTCAAGCCATCACAGCCCCCATCAAGCCACCCCGCAGCCCCCATTCTTCCTCCTCTCCTCTTTTTCTCTTCTCTCCCTCCCTTCTCGGTAGCCATCCTACACCACCATATTCCACCGTCGTTCTATCGTTTCTGCCGCCAACTGAGCCACCACATTACTCCCTGCAACCCCCTCTACCACCCCCATCCTCCTTTGGTCGAAACCATCACCCAAAAGCCTCCATTTTCCCTCCCCATTTTCCTTCCTCACTAGCCTCCATCTCGACCCCCTCTCGGCAACCCCTCTTCAAGGCCTCTCTACCGCCGTCGCCGCCACCTTTAGCCACCGTCAACCCATCCTCGACCACCACTTACACCCCATCTCCACCTCTGCATCCTTCCCTTACCTTAAATCCTCCCCCACATGCCTCTTTTCCTAGCCTAAAAACCTTAACCCGAAATTGCCCATTTTGCCTTTCTTCACCACCTTTGAGCCCCCTCCTCCTCATTCTCTGCATGCAGCTCATGCTACATTAGCAGCATGAGTTTCTGCATTTCTTGATCTATTTGTTTAATAATTTTAAGGTATAATTACATTTTAAGTTAATTATTCTATTAATTGTTAAAGCCTTATATTTTGATTTCATAATTTCTAATGTAATAAGTCTTGAATTATTTTTAGTTATTGGTTTTGATAAATCAAGCTTGAACCTTAAACCGGAATACCGATAAGGTTTGTTTTTGCAGAAATCGAGGTAATCGTTAAATCCCACTTAAACGCATGGATTAAAGTATGTTAGCACATTAGGATTTTTAATATATTATTATGCTTGGGTTATGTTATTTAATATGATATATGTGGTTCTTGTGTTGATTGACAAAAAGGAAGCATGATAGATTATTGCTATGTATGGAAATATTATTTAGGATAAGAGTTTGGTTGTTAAAGAAAATGTTAAGTATTACACATGTTATATTATGCTATTGTGACTCTTAATGCATGATTAATATTTTGGAAGCCTTAGGGGATTTTAGTAAGGTATCTTGTACAAGGATATGGCCTAATATATATATGGGTGCTAATAATGTTATATTAATTATAAGAGTGGTGGATGAGGAGTTAATATTAATATTTTATGTAGTAATAATAATAATAATTTAATATAAGTGATGTACTAAGGGCAAAAAGGTAATTCTTAATTAAAAAGGGTATTATGGTAATTTTAGAGGCAAGGGTAAAATGGTAAATTTGTTAATAAAAAGGTAAAGTGGAACTTTCGTAATAAAATGGGTAATCTGGTAATTTTGTAATAAAAGGGCAAAATGGTAAATTCGTGATTAAAGGGCAAAATAGTAATTTCATAATTAAGGGTCATAATGGTAATTTTGTAGTAAATGGGTAAGATGGTAATTTGGTAAATAAAAGGGGTAAAAGTGAAAATTGGAAAGGAGTAACTTGGTAGTTATAATAATTGAGAAGGGTAAAATAATAATTTAAATAACTAAAGGGTAATTTGATAATTTAATAATGGAGAAGGGTAAAATGGTAAATATGATAAATGTGAGGGGTAATTTGGTAATTTAACCGACTAGAGGGTATTTTTGTAATTTTGATAATGGAGTAGGGTAGTTTGGTAATTATGACAATTAAGAAGGGCAATTTGGTAATTTAGATAACCAAAGGGTAATTTGGTAAATTTAATAATGGAGAAGGGTAAAATGGTAATTATGATCATATAAAAGGGTAATTTGGTAAATTTGACAATGAATAAGGGTAGTTTGGTAATTGATAATAGAGGACGATAATTTGGTAATTTGACCAACTCAAGGATAATTTATTAATTATAATAAACACTACCACGGAAAGGGGTTTTAATAACGGTTATTTTATAGTTTTAATAACGGTTTTCAACCGTTATTGAATTTCCCATTATTAAATCTTTAATAACGGTTCATAACCGTCGTGAAAAATACACAAAAACCCGCGAATATGTGCATAAACTTCATATTTAGTAACGGTTTTTACTTAAAAACCGTTGTTAAAAAGGAGCTTTTAGTAACGGTTTCTCAGTAAACCGTTGTTAAAAATAAGGTTTCAATAACGGTTTATATGAAAAAAACCGTTGTTGAAAACCACGTATTAATAACGGTTAATACAAAAACCGTTGTTAAAACATGATCGAATTACCGTTTCGGTCATTGATTATGCGTTTATTAAACCCTCCAATACGTATTAAATGCGCATAAATATGACATTATAAGGAGTTTTAATAAGGGTTCTTAAACAAAACCGTTATTAAAGCATGGGTTTTAATAACGGTTTTCATAGAACCGTTATTAAAAGTATATGTTTTTTTAGCATTTTTCTGTTTTGTTCCTGCCCACATACACAGTTGTATGTTCAAACAATTACCAAATCTGCAATGTAAAACAACATCAATTCATACCAAATCTGCAATCACACCATAATTTCAATCAATCTATAATTGGTATGCATGTCTCAATACACCAACTATACTTAGGAATAAAAATTAGTGGGCATACCACAACTTGGTAGCTCTACACCCCAAAGTAAAGAGTTCACAGATCTAGGCTGGAAGACCGAAAGATGTAGACGAAATACAAACCTGAAAATGCATGTAGAATATATAGATCACTACCTAATACCAAATGAATGAGTGCACATGCTTGGCCCATTGGTCTCTAACTTCATCAATTTCATCAACATTATATTGCTGGCCTCGTGCATAGTCATCGGTGAAAAACTACAACACCCATGTTTCAATTAATTTTAGTTAGCCATTAGGTCAAAAATATATATGTCATGATTCATTAATAGAAAAATATGGAAAAGCAAACATAAATGGCTTGGATCTATGTTGACCGATCTATTCTGGACTATAAGATCCATTGCTCTACATACATAGTATCCACAATCATCGCCGTTTTGCTGTTGTGGATACTGTCAAATGAATTCAGTTAGCTCTCTAACTATTATATATTAATTTGAATTAAAATAAAATACAAAATAGTTGTCTTCCTACTTACCATGATAGGCTCATATTGAAGATTCTTTGGGTCTGGGACACCATTCCCACCTCTCCTTTGATATGCCGTCTGTAGTGCTCTAATAAATAGAGTTGGATACATAATATTGTAAGTATATATACCTCAAATAATGAAAGTAGAATATATATATGTATAAATAAGCTAATGAAGTAAGAAGTGAAAAGTATACTAACATGTCGATAAATTCCTTCCCACCACGACAAGCGACCTCAAAAGGCACGTCATAGGTTCGAAGGGAATCAAACACATAAACTTTATTAAGATCAGTTCGGACGGCGTACAAAACCCAATGTTCAGTTGCGAGGTGAGGAATGAGATAGAGCTTGTTGTGTCCCTCAATCAAAATGCGATCCGCTAAATAGTTTATGTACCTACCCTCTGTTATTGTACTACTGTCAGCTATGTAGTATGGGCACACAAACACAATAGAGGACAGCATTCCCTCCAACGCAGCGCGACTAGCTACCAACCTATATATGGACGACAATAACAATGGATATTTGTTAATAATTAATAACTCATATAAGCTTAAGAGGTCGTAAAAATTCTATTTCTCCAAGAGTACTAAAATCTGAAATATGAAATAATGCTTACGTGATATAAACGGCGACACTCGTGGTTGACATCCATTCCTGATTATAAATGTCGCTTATGTCAACCATCAATACCATGTAAGTAGCATCGTCCCTTCCAACATACTCAGGACGACAATCAATGGAAATATAATTATTCCCGGGGTAGTTTTGGGCATAGAAATACAATAAAGCTAATGCTGGTGGAGGTTGGCGTATTTCCGAAGAAGGAATCTTTTGTGGGGCAACTGATTTTTCAGATTTAGCTCTCTTTCCTTTGGCAGCGCCCTCTTTTGTGTTGCTCATTCTACTAGTACCTCTCTTGGTTTTACTAGCAGGAGCAGTCTTCTTCTTTGATTCCTTAAATAATAATAATAAACAAAATATGTATTAAGCATATATATATGAAAAAGGTATAAACAATGTAACTACTAAACTAGGTCTAATAAAGATATTGAATGTCAATACCTCTTCAGTAGTGAGACGTATCTGATCCACAGGCCAAGGCACGAAGCTTCCATGAGCTTCTAGCACTGTGGTTGCCTCATCGCCCTCTTTATAACAAGGCAAGGGTGCACTACCAATTATTGGAGTGTCAATACTCACCGGCCTTGTAAGTAGGGCTAAGTTGTACTTGTGGACATTTTATGTTTGGGTACTGTGACTGATGCGGACCCTTCCTTTCGCCAAAAGAGTTGAAAGATCATTCGCTAACAAGTCACATTTATGCAAACCCTAAACGAAAATATTACAAATTATTAATTATTTATGACACCGAATACATTTAATAACAATTCATAGTTATGTAATGCTTACCTTAGAAAGAGAAGTAAGACGTGCATCAGCTTCACAACTGTCTCTGACACTATTTATATTAGGTATGTGAAGCTGATCATGGTCGACTGAATCAGATGGCTTATACCCTTGAGATTTAATAAATGACAACTCTTGCTCCATTGTTGCCATCCGTTCAAATGCCACATTCAATTTCTGTGTGAGGATGGCGACTTGCTCATCAGTGTTACGAGAACCACGAGATCGACCACGTACGCTCGTTTTCGTAACACCTAATCCAAGACCCCTGTGTCTTCCAGGGTGTTCTACAATTCCTATAGCCTGTGATACAATGTTATATTGGTCTACCCCCTCCTCACCATCTGACGCTTGAAGTTCGTCCTGTAATGTATATAATATATGTAAAATTAGCTTACATGAATAAGCATAATATAATAGTTTTCTAAAAGAAAAGTAAGCAGGGTTCCAAATATCTACAAACTTACAATTTTTGTTGCTGCAACATCTACATCTTCATTAAAATATCCATCTTTTGTTGCTCTAACCTTCTTCCATAATGTACCAATATTGATAGACGAGGTACATGGGTCTAAGTCTTGGGCTATAAGTTATAAATCAAAAAATATTCTTATAATGTACCAATATTATAAAATTCGTCAGTACGTTGTACATAGATAAATCACAAAATACATACCAACTCCTCTTCAAGGCCTGCATACCCTTTGCGAGCCATATTATGCCGGTATTTATTCTGCTTCGCAATCTCTTTATTTTTGGCACTTTTTCCCTATGTGACAAGCCAAAACATAGTGACATAGTTATTTCAATATTATGCACAATACTAGGATCGATAAAAAAAATTTAATTGTTATCTAACAAATACCTTAAAATCACCCGTAAGACGATATGCAATAAATTGGTTCCAACTTTCTTGATCGATGAAACCATATCGTTTGGGTGGATTCTGCCGTAGAGGAACATCCCTCTTTCTGTACATTTTCCTACGAGCTAAATATGACCTAAATGTTCTTAGACGCTCCCCACAATGTCTAAGAAGCCATTTCTTCCTACTCTCTGGCACATTAAACACTCTCTGCATTGTAAGACATACAAATGTATACCGATATTAATGTATTAAAATTAATAACATTTTACATACATAAATGATTATATAAAATAGTATATTTACTGTGATTTCCTACCAAATATGCTCCTTATGACCCGTTGGAACCTGCTTCCAATTATTATAGGAGATAGGAACACGGTTACGTGTCACAAGTGAAATGTAAGTCAAGAACATGTCTGCATAAGGGCCAATGGGAAGATTGTAAGTATTCCATCCCAACTCGACCAGGTCTCCTTTATTCCTCATATCTGTGATGATTCTCATAATTGTCGGCCCTCTTTTCCCTTCTTCATCACTACTGTCCCTATCAATATTTTTATTGGCCATATCTCTAAAAAAAAATCAATAAATAAATTATGTTAGAATGTTATGTATTGAGCATAATTGAGTTGAAAAATGCATTTTAAAAAACCAACATAGATATTATATGTTACAATATTATTACCCTCATTGCCTTCTTTTCCTTCTTTTTCCCCCTTGTTTTCGGATTAGATTCAGGATCTGATACATATATTACTTCACGATGATCATCCCTGACATATATTTCCTCCTCATTAATTGTATTGTTATCATCGTTCAATAATTGAGTTGCTTGCACAGCTGAGACACACTCATTATTCCAATTGGCATCATTTTCATCATCACATTCATTGGCATTTCTTTTTTTCGTAGATAGTACTACAGACCATCTGTTATCAGCAGGGTCAGTGACATAGAATACTTGTGTCGCTTGTGATGCTAAGATGAATGGGTCTTGTTTATGCCCTGCCCTATTAAGATCTACTAATGTGAATCCATCTTCATATCTAACCCCATTGCCGTTATTAACCCATCTGCAGCCGAATACAGGGGTTTTAAATACAGTGTAATCTAACTCCCATATATGTTCAATCACACCATAATAATTCATATCTGCATAAGTTGGATTTTTTTCTTTCGCACTAGCAACATGCATTGCCTCAGCCACTAAAGTCACCCCACTATTCTGCATTGTACTCTTCCCATCTTGTTCTTTTGTATAAAAAGTGCAACCGTTGATCACATAACTAGTATATTGAAAAACTTCATAACGAGGTTTCTGAAACAACCAATGCAGGGTTTCAAAAATTAAATTTGGGGAATGTCCGATGAAATACCCTAGAATTAATTATTTTAGGAAATAAGTTATTAAATAAGGATTATTGGGGAATTTATTTAATATACTACTCTTTATAAATTAAAAAGGATTTTGTAGGGCAAGCTAATAAAAATTTTGAGATAAATTACAAGGGTATCTTTATACAAATATTTATATATAATTTTGGGCCCTAAATTAGCCTAAAAAGGAGGGTAAATATTTTATTTAATTATTTAAATATTCTTACTCTAAGTACCTAAAGTAAATACTCTGAATATTTATACAAAATAAAATACTAAAATAAAATAAAATAAATAAATTCCCCCTCTCTTTCTTCCTTTTTCCTTTTTCTTCTTCCCCCCCTTCTTCTCGCCCATTGGGCCAGCTCACGGCCCAACCCCCCTTTCCTTTCCTCCTTCCCGCGGCCCAGTGCCGTTCAGCTCGCCCTCGCACAGTGAAACGCAGCGTTTCGCCCCTCCTTTCGCTGAAACGCTGCGCGTCGATTAATGAAGTAGTCGTTGCCTGCCAGCTACTCGACGCCGCGCTTTGTCCAAATAATCACCAAAACGCCGCGTTTTAATAAGGCATTTTTATGTCCGCTGAACCGGCCGGTTCCCCCCATCTTTTCTTTATTTCTTCCCGGACCGCCGGTCCAGCCCTGTTCCCTTCCTTCTTCCCCGCGTGCCGCTACAAATCGCCGCACAGCCCCCTCTGCGCCGGCCAATTGTCTGCGCCGCCTGCACGCCGCCTCCCTCTCTCTCTGACCTTCCAGCCAGCTTTCTCCGACAGGCCGACACCCCAACACCTCACACAGGTCTGCTCCTACCCCCTTCCTTTTTCCCGACCGAAACACAAGTCTGCCATGGCAGACCAGCGCCGTCTGCCACCGACGGTCGGCGTGTCGAATTTTCGCCTACCCGTGCCTCCCTCTGCCCCCTCTCTCGATTTTTCCCCCCAATTCGAGCCTATAAATACCCCCCGAGCCCCAGCGTCGGGCTCTTTCGAAAATTAAGGCCAGAAATCCCTTTTTTGCCGCCCCTCTTCAGATCACCGTCCCGTCGCCGCCGCCCATCGCCGCCACTCAAACCACCCCCGAAACCCTTCCCTGCATCACCCTCCACCTACCCAAGCCTCCCTCACCCCTCGGTTTGCTCTGCACGCGCCGCCCCAGGTGTGCAAAGCACCCATCCCGACCAAGCTAACTCCAAACCCCGCCACCCTTCGCGCCGCCGCCCACCGCCGTGCCGCCACTTCCAGCACCCCCTCTGCCTCCTAAAACCACCAAGGGAGCTTCCCCAACCTCCCTAGACCTTCTGTTTCCCCTACCAAGCCCTCCTTTCCCTTCCTTTCCCCTCCACCACCTCTCTACCTTCCTCCTCCCCCTGTGCCACCAGCACCCCTAGGTAGTTCTCTAAACTCCCCAACCCCTAAACCTTTATTATACAAATGCTAATTATTTTTAGTAGCATTATTAATATTATTCTTACTATTATTCTTATTATTACTATTATTATTATTATTGTTATTATTATTAATATTATCATCATTATCATTATTATTAGTACTATTATTATTATTATTATGATTATTATTACTATTATTATTATTACTATTATGATTATTGTTATTATTGTTATTATTATTATTATTATTACTATTATTATTATTATTATCATTTAACCTAACCTTGAAACATTTATAACTATTGGTATTACTAGTATCAGTGGCCTATAACTTTAGTATTTTTATTTTAATATCATGATCGTTATTATTATTGCTAGTATTACTATTATCATTATTATCATGGTTATTACTATTATTATTATTATTATTATTATTATTATTATTATTATTATTATTATTATTATTATTATTATTATTACTATTACTATCACTATTATTATTATTAGTATTACTATTATCATTACTACTATCATTACTACTAGTAACATTGAACTACTACATTAATAATAAATATTATTAAAATTACTTTAAAATTTTTGTAGCTACGTTTATTAGTAGTAGCATGATTAACTACTTTAAGAATATTGACCATACTTCACTTATAAAAGTAATGTTACTATTCTTAGCCCTAATGGTAAGTTAAAGAATAGGGATAAGGTAAAATAGAATAGTGTTTTGGTCGGAGGAAAGTAACCCTAGTTTTCCCTCTTATAGGCGAGCCAAGTCAACATCCGGAGGAGGTATAGGAGCGTGCTCCAAGACCAGAGTCGCGTTAGGTAAGGACGAAGCTATGGCCTTGTGTAATGTGTGATATAACGTGTGGGTGAATGTTGAGTATGCCATGTTGATGCGTATCATGCATGTGTTATGAATAACTTGTTTTGATGTAGCGCAGCATGGATCATGAGGTATGTTGTGTGTGCCTTATATTATACGTGTATGCCATGTTCCATGTTTATCGTTGTTATTGATGATGTGACTTGTTATAGCCCTCTAGGACATGCATGCTAGGGTTTTGGGTAGCATAAAATGATAACAAAAGGACAACGGGGGAGTGGGCGTTTAGGAAGTTTGCATGGAGGGACTAGACCTTGCATGGGCATGTTTCTTACGTATGAAAAGTTGATTTAGGAAGTGAATAAAATAAGGTCAAAGTTAGGGACCCATTGGAGACTTGGGTGCAAAATTTTACGTGGGTCGATGTAAGGGTGTCTAAGGGATCCAATTAGGGTTTTGGGAGAAAATGAGGAAATTGAGGGGTACAAGGGTAAAAATGATCAAGGCAGGATGGAGTAGGGGTTGGGAGTGAGAATTCACTTATATAAAGGATGAGTATGGGTTTTCTAAAGGAGAGGAGAGATTTGGGGTGAAAGAGGGAGATTACTTATTGAGGAAGTAAAGTGCTAGGGTTTTGGGTGGCCAACTAGGGTTTTGACGGTCACACGTAAACTTGGGAGATAAAGTAATACATTTGGGGAGTTTCCTAATAAAAATGAGGTGCGAGATAGAGGATAAAGTAACGCTTGGGTAAGTAAGAAGGAGTTGGACCACATAGGTCCGACTAGGGTCTCCGAGGAGGAACCCTAGAGGGATGAGAACATACGGAGTCGATATCGTGTGTGTTGGGGTAGCATGTATTCTTGGAGATTGTGCCTTACTATGTGTCACTATGCTTAAGTCTACGGGGGATGGATGTCGGGTGTGAGAAGAGGTACGGGTCTCAAAATATGGGACGGTCCCTTTGGAGGGGAAAGTAGTAGGGTAATAACCGCATGCATGTCAAGGGTATTGTGTGACTCAATAAGACACGGATAAGACATTAATAACGTAAAGCGAAAGACTGTTGAGCCGAGCCCAGTCCGATCCACCGGTTAGAATAGTGGTCAGAGGCGTTCTGCCCTGTGCGTTTCGTTCCGGTCCACCGGCTATAATAGTGGTCAGAGGCGTTCTGCCCTGTGTGTTTATTTCCGGTCCACCGGCTATAATAGTGGGAGATCTCGGCTCGATAGACCCAAAGTAAATAAGTTAAACCACGGGAAAAATACTAAGTACTTACAGTGGAACACCATGTGAGGCGGGGCTAGTCCGGTCCACCGGTAAGAATAGTGGTCAGAGGCGTCCTGCCCTGTGTTTTTATTTTTGGTCCACCGGCTATAATAGTGGGGTCCCCGTGCTCACATGAATTATTAAAGAATGTGCGAAATGGACTTATTACCATTAATGAGAACAAGGATAAGACATCAGAAAGTGATCAGACCTACTTATGCATGTTATCGTATGCTATTTATGTGTTGAACGTGGGCCTTGTGTGCTATGTGTTGGCCTTAGCTCGTCTGTTAGCTTACTCAGTACGTAGCATACTGATCACCCGTTTCATGGGTGCTGCTCATTCCCACGAGCAGAGAGCCCTTCTGACCTTGTGCAGGTAGGAGATCTTGTTTTCGATGCCTACGACACCTACGAGGCATCGGGTGGGGCCGAGAATTGAGTCTACCTTGGTTGGGGCCGAGAGCGAGTTGGCCGGACTCCTTTACGATCCTCACTTTTATCTATCTTAGTTTTTCGTATTTCTATTATGTTCGTATTTTGGAAGTGGAACTTTTAAGTTGTAATCGTAACGACATTCTGACGATGTTTGATATCTTGTTTTCATGGATGCTTTATGATAATGATGCACTTATGTCTTGATGATTCTTATTTACGATTTCCTGGTTTGGCCTTAGCACTTAGTATCGGAGCGGTAGGAGAAGAACCGGTCTGGTACTAAGTGTGGCGGTAATACCCCCGAGTTTACGGTTTTTAATTCTTTCGCTTCCGCTAAAACTTTTGATTTAAACGAAATTTTTCAGTAGTAAATTTGGGGGTGTTACATCCGATGAGTGGAATGATGCGATCTCTTATCCAATCAATAAAGGAAAGATTATGTTTATCGATAATCCATTTCTCAGTCTTTGATGGATTTTCAATCCGTAAAGAAGTCATATGCTCTTCAATGTACAGCTGAACATCATCACTATTGTGTAATACATATAGATGTGCTGCACGGAACATGTTAGGGTCTACACGCCCAAACTGTTTGCCTCTAATACCCTGTCCTTCAAATTTTCCCGCATGTCGAGACTTAGGAATATCAAGAGCTTCAGCATTTGACAAGTACTTTGTGCAAAACTCAATTGCCTCTTCCACCAGGTAACTCTCAATAATACATCCTTCTGGCCGATATCGATTCTTCACATAACCTTTTATCAACTTCATAAATAGTTCAAAGGGGTACATCCAATGCCCATGAACAGGTCCTAACATCTTTATCTCATAAACTAAATGAACAGTTAGATGTACCATAATATCAAAGAATGACGGTGGAAAATACATTTCAAGTTGGCACAAAATAATCACAATCCCTTTTTGCAAGGCGTCCAAACTATAATGATGTATAACTTTAGAGCAGACGGCTTTAAAAAACCAACAAAGCCTCGTGATAGTAATTCGAACACGTTTTGACAAAATTCCACGTATAGCTATTGGCAACAAGTGATGCATCAAGATATGACAATCATGAGACTTCATGTTAATTAATTTCAACTCTTTCATCAACACGAGCCTTCTGACATTTGAAGAATACCCTTCCGAAACCTTGACACTGTGCAAGAATTCACAAAATGAAATTTTCTCTTTTTTGGAAAGAGTATGACACGCCGGCGGTAAATATGTTCTTCTTCCGTTGTCTCGTAGTGTCAGTTCCCGTCTAATACCCATTTCTTCCATATCCATTCGAGAATTTATCCCATCTTTAGTCTTGTGTGGAACATTAAGTAATGTGCCAACAAGACTGTCACATATATTTTTCTCAATATGCATTACATCAAGGGCATGTCTCACGTAGAAAGATTCCCAATAAGGAAGGTTGAAGAATATTGACATCTTCTTCCACCCAACTGATGGAGGCTTATCTTTATTCTTCTTCCCAAACTTGACACTCAAATGTTTCATCTTCAGCCACACTTGTCAACCCGTCAACCGGATTGGTGCCTGCCCTTCTTCTCGGAATACATTGAACGCTTTTCTTTGCCTACGATAATGATGATTCTTCGGTAAAAACCTACGATGCCCAAGGAACACAGTCTTTCAGCCACGTGTTAGCTGAACAAATGAAGTATTCTCCTCACATATCGGACATGCATAATGACCTTTCACACTATAACCTGACAAGTTGTCATACGCCGGAAAATCATTTATAGTACAGAATAACAATGCTCTCAAAGTGAAATTTTCTTGACCATATGCATCAAATACTTCAACGCCCATGTCCCATAAGAACTTCAAATCATCAATCAAAGGTGCCAAATAAACATCAATATCATTCCCAGGTTGGTTTGGCCCGGAAATGAGTAAAGATAACATCATATACTTGTGTTTCATATAGAGCCACGGAGGTAAATTGTATATAACCAAAATCAATGGCCATAAACTGTAGATGCCTTGATTGTGCAGATTCATTCCATCTGCAGAAAGCGCAAGGCGCACATTTCTTGCTTCTTTACCAAATTCAGGAAACAACCCATCAATCGTCATCCATTGTGGAGAGTCAGATGGATGTCTAAGAAGCCCGTCATCTATCTTGTCGTCAGCATGCCATCTTAGGTTCTTGGCATCTTCAATATCATTAAACATCCGTTTTAATCTTGGTATTATAGGAAAATATCGTAACACCTTAGCGGGCACCTTGTTCTTCTTGTATCGTGGTGCTTTGCATTCAGGATTAGGACAACTATCCAAAGATGCATTGTCATTGCGATATAAAATACAATCATTAGGGCATGCATGTATCTTCTCATAACTCATGCCCATAGAGGATATAATCTTCTTCGCTTCATACGTACGATCGCATAGAACGTTATCATCAGGAAGCATATCCTTCACAAGTGACAATAATTCTGTGAAACTCTTATCACTCCATCTATTACATGCCTTTAAGTTGTACAACATTAAAGTAGCGGATAATCGCGTAAACGTCTTACAATCACCGTACAAAGGTTTCTCCGAGTCATTCAATAACTTCTCAAACATTTTTGGACAATCTCTAATTTTTTTCTCAACCTTTTGAGTCATCTCCTCTAACGAATGTCTCTCATAGTTATCAAATGATGATCCACTACTATCCCTCCTAACATCATCATTTTCATATTTAGACTCTGTTTCCCAATGCCATATCCAACAAGTGTAACTTGTATCAATTCCATACACAATTAAATGATCTCTCAAATCATTAGCGTTGACACGCTGAATATAAGCACACTTCAAACAAGGACAGACTATTCTACTAGAGTCCCGAGCATGTTCAACTGCAAACTTGATGAAAAACTCCACTCCTTCGTTATATTCTCTAGACAGACGATTTGCAGACAACCATTTACGATCCATATTATTTGAATCTAGATATATCCCACATGAAAGTAATTATTAAAAATCAATTGAATTATAAGTTTAATAATTTTCAAATCACTCTTGCTTAGAAAGAATTAATCTCAAATGTATCATGCTATTCTGTATATATATATATATGAATCGTGCTAACAAGTTTCCAAAATTATATTAATGCTGATCAATGAAACTCCTCATACTTACAAAGAGTTCATATATATATATATACATACATACATACATACATACGTAGCAAAATATTATACAATTAATAGTTCAAATTACAAAAGATATACATACTATAGGATTTAAGCAATAGCAGCACTATATACATCAAAATGTTGCTACAAATCAAATACCTAAAAAATGAAAACTCATATCTAAAACTAAATCCCCCGATAGCCTCATCGAGCCCGACTAAAAACTATAACTCTAAAAGTCCACTCATCACGATATATCATTTGATCCCTGACATCATCACAAGAGAGTCTACTCACGGACACTCTAGGGTAACCGAGGTGGATACTCCGAGGCAAGCTATGATGATACCTCCACTCATCATCGATGATCATCAGTTCTCTCGATATCCTATCATACTCTCTAGCAAACAGTTCACCCTCCATAAATCTCGGGTGTGGTGCATCAGTGTGGTAGACAAACCACTGGAAAAAAGTAGACGTAACCGATGCCCATGGGGCTATCTGGGGTAGGGTCAACAGAAGGTGATAAGATCTGAAATGGAAGGGGTGATAGGTAGAGCCACTCGCGTACAAATGACATAGCTCGTCATATAACCATGTCACATGAGTCCGTACATCTGTATGTGGCGCCATATGAAAATACAGTGGAGGGTATGTCATCTCACTACCTACAAATGAGAACTACTAAATCTTATCATCAAGGTTGTTCTCGAAAGGATCTAAATTACAGAATATGTAAACTGATCTTCAACTAGCTAGACAAATCATAAATATATTCTACCAGATCACAACCAACTATGTAAACCTAACAACATCAAACTATTTAAAATAAGGACATAATCTTTAGTTATATATTTAACAAACTAGCTAAACATCAAACTATCATCAAATCATTCAAGCTACGCATAGTAAAATCAAGTAGATATTAATAAGATAATATATATATATAGTACAACCTAATAAATCCTATATGATTATTATTATTATACACAATTATTCATCTCTATTTAATTTTTATCATAACACCGATGCCCAACCAACCTCCTCAACTTTTCCCCATGCACAATACCCTTATCCTTAGGATTTTTCCCTATAGCCCTAGTTTATATTTAATATAATAAATGATAAACCCTAACCCTAACCATAACCCTAACCCTGACCCTAACCCTAACCCTAACCCTAACCTTAACCCTAACCCTCCCCATCCCCCTCCCCCTCCCCCTAACCCTAACAATAATTAACCCTAATAAATTATAATAAAAAATAACACTAAACCTCATAAGATAATGATCCTAAACCTATAGCTAACCCTAACCCTAACCCTAACACTAACCCTCCCCCTAACCCCAACCCTAACCCTAACCACAATTATTTAAGATTATATATACACATCTTATATATAAATATATTATAAATATATATACATATAATAGAACACATATAAACACACATTTTACGGAATATAAATACACGTCTTACAAAATATATATTAAAAAAAGCATATAAATACACATGATCTGCATAATAATGTGAGTGCTAAAAAAATATATACACCTTAATTTTATACTTAGAACGTACATATCTTATGATAATAATATATATTTTAGGCTTGTGAATTCTCTTAAAATAATAATACCTATTTTTATAAAATAGCACACAAACAAATTTATATATATATATATATATATATATATATATATATATATATAAATTAAGGTCTCAGCCGGCCACTACAATCAAAAAAGGCCACAGCAAAATTTTTCACCAACACATCAAACAACAGATTTTCAAAAAACACATCAAACACAACCTCTTCGGTGCAACATGCATGCATTTATATATATATATACATATCAGTAGAGACAAATTAAGCAATGAAGGAAGAAAAACACATACGTAAAGGGAGCGACCGCGTACAAGTTGAGAACGGCAACGACGAAGGTACAAATGCTGACTACGTTGGCAAGAATGGTAGAGGGGTGGTGGAGAGATGGCGGTGTGACGGTTTCCCTTAATTCAGAGGAGCCGGAGCGGTGGTACAAGGGTTCGCAAGAGAAAGAGAGTACGAGAGGGAAGCGGCAGAGTCTGAAATTTTTGGCATGAAACAGAAGAGAACGAAATAAAAGGAACTTTTAATAACGGTTCTTACAGGAACCATTATTAAAACCTTGCCAATTTTGACAACGGTTCTTGTTTGAACCGTTATTAAATCATGTTTTAATAACGGTTTTACGTCAACCGTTATTAAAATTCCCGTGCAAAATTTCACCTTGCACTTCTAATAACGGTTATTACATAAAATCATTATTAAAACTTCCCACGCATTAATTTTCACGCATTTGACCAAGGTTTTCGAAGCACCGTTATTAATGTCCCGTTATTATTTCCTGTTTCCGTAGTAGTGAAAGGAGAAAGGGCAAAGTGGTAATCTAACCAACTAAATGGAAAGTATATTAAGGGTAATAATTATGAAGGGGAATTAGTGACCCAATAAGTATGAGAAATAACTTAGTAACCTAAATCGAGTAAGGGGTAATTGGGTAATTATGTAACAAGGGGGTAACATGGTAATTTGTCAAGTAAGGAAGGGATGACTTAGCAATTATATAAGTAAGGGGCAAATGAGTAGTTTGTACCTAATATGTCATTGTTATTGTGGAATTTCGTAATATGACTCAAATAACGCTGATTAGCGAGGTAAGAGTATTTGATGATTAGTAGGTATTACAAGAACAAATTCTAATTCGAAATTAGATGAGATTAAGACGGCCTTAATGATTCTTCTGTGTTACCTTGGGCAACCATTTGAATAAGAAATATCTGATGAAATCCGAATGATTAAAAGTGAATAATTATATGATTGTTGTGCTTCTGTGATCACCATTAATTAAGACACTAATACTTAAAGTGAAAGACCTCGAGATCGGGAATGGTGGATCTTTAGGGGTTGCTACCCTAAAGACGTGGTTTAGCCTACGATTATTTGGTATTTGCTGGTGTGCCTTTGTGCCTTTGTGCTCTAGCCAGACCCTATATCTACTCTATCTAGCTCTACGACCCTAGTTAGGGGGTATGCATACTTAAGGATTAGGTGTCCTTGTTGGTAGGGTACTGAGTTAGCTTTATGCACCAGTACGACCAGGGTACCTTTGCGTCCCTGGGTTGATAGTTGAAGGGTACTGAGTAGCTTTTATGTACCAGTGCGACCGGTGTACCTTTGTGTCCCGAGATCTTGATCTCCCTATCGAGGCAAATAAATGGAATTGTTGTGCTAATTAAAAAGGGAAAACACTAGTCGTTAAAGTGAAAGATTAATGAGCCGGGCCTAGTTGAATTATATATTATAAGTACCGATCCACCGGATATAATAGTGGCCCAGGATGTTTTACACTGAATGATGTATATTTGTATTCCAATACACCGGCCAGAATAGTGGGGGTCCCGAGCTCAATAAATTTGATTTGGTTGTGAATAAATTATGGAAAATACCAATCACTTATAGTGGAATATGATGTGAGTCGGGGCCAGATCGGTCCACCAGTGAATAATAGTGGCAGGGTATGTTACCCTTTGGATCAGTAACCTCATTTTTATACTGATCCACCGGCTAAAATAGTGGCAGGGCATGTACCCTCGTGGCCGTTCCACCGGCTATAATAGTGGGGTTCCCGCACTCACACGAATAATTATAATCCGATATGATTGATAATGATGGATTAAGGGCTTAAGGCCCAGACGTATCGATTGTTCTCTATGGCCTATTAATTATTATTGATTCGTTAAGTATGTGGTTGTATGACTGTGGATCTTAAGTATTTACCTTTCATTATGTATGTATGTAGTATCGTGTGTTATATTGCGAACCTGTTTTTAAGTGTGTATTTAAAGGGTTACTCAGTACCGTAGTCCTGAAGGGTTCCATTCGTGGGGCCCCTGCCTATTCAATGGGCAGAACCCCTTGTAGGTCGTATTCGTTGTTATTCAAGTGGACTTCGGAAAAGAGCGTAAGAAACTATCCAGAACTAGTATGGTTTTACTGTGTCTCCTTTAAATTCACAGCTTCAATGTATTTGTTATTTTGAACTACCATTGGTGGATTATATTCGTATAAAAGGTTTAATTGCGCTACTCTAATTTAAGTATGTCTAAATTTCTCGTAAATTGTGTTTTACTCTTCTAACCTTAGCAATTGGTACTGGAACGGTAGGAGTGAACCGGTCTAGTACTAAGTGTGGCGGTAATATCCCCAAAGTTCACGGTTTTTTTTATTTGCTTCCGCTAATTTTCTTTTAATTAAACAAAATTTTTCGGTAGTGAATTTTGGGGGTGTTACACCAGCCATGCATTACTAACACTATAAACTCTTATTATCATACTTAGCACCGATTATTACTTATTATACATTTTGATTAAGACAACCCCCATTTCACATGTAAATTTACCAAAATGCCCCCTAGAACATATAATATTATCGTTCATGATGGAATATGTATTTTCAATGCCACAAACCCCTGTTATCATTTTCAACACCACACAACACTTAGTATGCATTTTTATTAAGATGATCGCCACCATACATTAAAATTACCAAAATAACCCCATGCCATGAAATATTGATTTTTCTACTAACACATGTATTTATAATACACCAAACTCCTATCTCTATTCTTAGCAACATATATAATACATTAGTCACCCCTATTGGGGTTAAATATCATAATGTGTTAAAATAACCAAATTGCCCCTAGGGCTCATAATAGTAAGATTGTTACTACAAGTGTCCACACTTACTTAGCATAGCATCATATATACATAACACCCATCATCAAACATCAAGCCTCTTCTAAATCATCATTTCACACACATCATAACCTACACAAGATACATACATTATTTTTCCATTTTCCAAGATAATATGATAATCATGGAATTATTTGTAACACATCATATTCACACAAATCACATGGCAAAAACCCTAATGTGCTAACATATGATTATCCATACATTTTAGTAGGGTATAACAGTTACCTCATTTCTGGCAAAAACCAAATTTTACCGATATCTTATTTAAAATGCTTAGCTTTGTTTAATTAAATTTCATACCTAAAAATAATATCACAAATATAATATTAATATTAGATAAATGAAAGAATAATTCTTATTAAAAATATTTTTTAAATATAATATTACCAAACTACCTTATGCCTTAACATTATCTAAAATATATACTAAAAATCACAGCATAACTCATGTTGTATGTGCAGCGTGAACCATAGAAAATGGGCATATGGTAAGGAAAAAGGAAGGAGGGGAGGCTTGGGTAAAGGGTTTCGAAGGAGGTGGTAGGGAGTTGTAGGTGTTGGTTGTTGGTGTAGAGGTGAGACAAGAGGTGGGTGGTGGTTGGAGGTCATGGTACAACATCTTGGAGGCGGCGAAGATAGCTATGGGGCTATAGGAGAAAGGTGCAAAGAAGGGAGGGAAAAGAGGAAGAAAGAAGAAGAAGAGAAAGAGAAGAAGGAGACGCATGTGCTCGAGTGAGGTGGTGTAGGGGGGAGGTCAAGGTGGTGGCAGGCAACTAGGGGAGGTGACGGCAGCGGCGGAAAGGGAGGAGAAGTGATGGCTGATGGTGGTGGGTGCAAGGGGACGAAGGGGAGAAGAAGAAGAAGAAGAAAAGGGAGGCAGGCTGCAAGGTTGGGTTGATGTTGGATGCTCGGGTGGGATAGAAAGGAGGTAGGGTAGGAGTTGGTAGCATGGAGCCGGATTGGTGATGGGGAAGATGAAAAGGGGTTGTAAGGATGTCGAATGGAAAAATAGGGTAAGAGAAAATGGAGATAAAAAGAGAGGATTGGGGGGAGAAGGGGCGAGTTTGAGGGAGAAGTGGGGCAGAGAAGAAGAGAAGAAGGAGAAGAGGAGGAGAGGCTCGGTCGTGTAAGGTTAAGTGAGTGCAGGAGGCAGGGCGTGTGATAGGGGTGGACGGAAATGGAAGGAAGGGGCATGTGGAGGAAGGGAAGCAAGGGGGATGCAGGGTTAAAAACAGCAAAGAAAGGGAGGGTAGGGGAGGAGGGTGGTGCAAGGAGTTTGGAAGGCAAAGGAGGAGGTGGAGGCTAATAGGGTGCAACTGAGTAGGGCAAAAAGGCATGCGAGGGGGGAGGGGTTGTTTGGCTTGAGTGGCACAGATGAATAGAAGGAAGAATAAAAGGAGATGGGTCGTGTGGGGAAGGAAGGAGAAGAAGAAGGGTAAGCCAGCCTGTATAGGAGAGAAAATAAAAAGAAGAGGCAAGGCTGGGCTGGCTCAAGGGGAAAGGAGAGACAAGAAAAAAAGAAAAAAAGAAAGCCCGGGCTGACTAGGGAAAAAGAAGAAGAGGAAGGGGAAAAGGAAGGGTAGGGATAACCCAAGGAATAAGGAAGAAAAGAAGAAAAAAAGAAAGGAAGTTTTGGCTGGCCCAAGCGAAAGAAGAAGAGAAGGAGAAAAGGAAGGGCAAGGCTGGCCCAAAGAAGAAAAGAACAAAAAGAAAATAGAAAGAAGAAAAGGAAGAAAAAAAATCAAAAGGAAAAAGGAAATTATTTTTAGAGTTAGGATTAGAATTTAGATTAAGATTGGTTATGGAAAAAGTATTAAATTCATTTACCCAAAAATTAAGGTATTAATTTAGGAAAATAATTTGGGTAAAATTATGGGTTTAGGGATTTATTTAACTAAAAGGAGTAAGATAAAATAATATAAATAGTTATATTAATTTATTAAATAATTCTATCTATTTTTGTGAATCAAAGGTTGACAAGATAATTAAATTAATAATTTAAGATTATATTATTCTTGATAAAAGGTTAAATAGTTAATTTTAAGTTTTAAAATTTTGGGGTATTACGCATATCCTCTAAAGTCAAAATAGCATGCTCGATCTGATTATCTGTACCTGAATAGAAAATAGTGCTCATATTCAATTGTGTCCCAAAAGCTACTTGCAAATTTTGGCAAAAAAGTGATAAGAATCTGGAATATTGGTTAGACATAATGTATTTGGGCATCCCATGGTACCGTACCACATGTTTCTTATAAGTATTGACCATTTACCCTAAGTCAATTTTATTGGTATGAATACTGCTGATTTGCTTAACTGATCAACTACCACCCAAATTGAATCTGAATCATTATGGTTTTTCAATAAACCAACTATGAAGTCCAACAACACATTGTCCCACTTTCAATCAGGAACCTCCAATAGCTGAAATAACCCTGTCAGATGCTTGTGCTTGACCTTATGTAAAACCTCAATTTTTATAAATTATAAAAAAATTCATATACAAAGTTAAGCATGAAAGCTAAAACCATAAAAATGAAGGGTGTTACTACTATACTTGGTACAAGTCTTGTTGTCCTTACCATTCTCACACCAAGTATTAAGGCTAAAATCATTGCTCTAGTTAGATTTATAACATAATTACAAGAAATAGAATAGAGGAGACAAAAGATAAGTATCTTGCTACATAAAAGCAACATCAGTGATTCACAAAACTTAGAGGGAAAGAATATAGAGGGACAAAGACGTCCAAATACAATTGAAATCAACATACCAAAAGATGTCGAATAGCCTAAGGCTCTCTCAACCAAACTACCAGCTTTGACTAAACTCAGAAGATGATCTACAAAGACCATTGTCCACTGAATATGTAGGGGCCCATGAAAGGAACCCTTTAGTACAATAGTACTGAACAACCCTTTACACTCAACCAAAACAAAAAACCAATATAGATCACATGCAAGGCATCACAATGATACATAGTATAAACATCGAGTTACACATGCATCAAATAACCATTCATATCATCATATACCAATAATACCATATACTAACCATACTCGTTCATCTAGAATTATCTAGAACTTACCAATGGAACATTCAAGTGATGTTCTTTGTAGTATAATTAGAAACAACATCAATCCAAGAAAAAGATAATAACCACTATCAATCCTGATAACTCTCACAACATAGGTAGGCTCACAAGCACATATTGATAACAACTCATTGTATCACAAGTAGGCATGAAGGAAGCTACCAAACCACACCTATTTATTAGATATAACCATTTTCATTCTTTTTATTTACATTGAGTTTAAGGAACTTGCTATTATTAAACTAGTGGAATGGTTTGAAGTATCTCATAGGGACATCACAATTGGGCTACTATTATCATCCAGTGGAACGAACTCAATGCCTCTCAAGGAAAAGCACTCCTAAGTTGTTATTCTTAAATCCGTGAAATGGTCTGAAGCACTTTTGAGAGACAACACAGCAGAGTTACTATTATCATCTAGTGGAATGGATCCGACACCGGTCTTGACTCATGTATAATTCCACTTTAAATGATTAATATCTTATCCATTAGGTTACTTATCTCAAATCATACTCTTATTCACTATGAGTATAAGGTCCCACTATTTTGAATTCGGTGGAACAAACTAAAGCGTCTATTATCATCTGGTGGAACAGATCCATAAAAATATCTTTCAAAGAAAAGTGATCCTTGAGTACTATTATCATCCGATGGAATAGATCCATCAAAATATCTTTCAAGGAAAAGTGATCCTTAGCTGCTATTATTAAATGGATGGAATGATCTAAAGCAGCTCTCAGGGATAACTTACTTGAACCACTATTATTATCTGATGGAATGAATCCAAAAATATCTTAGCCCGACTCACGTGATCTTTCACTTTAAATGATTAATGTCCTATTCATAATTGATTCAAATGTACATAACACATTTAAAGCATATAAAGCACATCACAAAGATCATAAGGCTGCTCTCTAGAGTTAAGATTCCTATAGTTCCCCCGAAACTCTAATTTCACACTTTTATCATAACTCTTCTTCTATCACTCTTTTAATCACCAAACTCAATACCTCTTCCTCAAAGTTTATTATCATCAATCACAATTAAAGTTCAATGACTAACTCTAAGGTCTTACACATATGATAATAACCCTATTCCAAAGCTAGGGCTTATAAACCTTAATTTCACAAATCAATCATAAATTTTCCTATAGGGCTCAAACAATGATGATATTTCATCTACATTCCCAAAACACTAATATTAACAACATATTCAAAATTTGTAGTCTAACTCTATCATTTCAAACATGCAATAATAGCCTCCTAGTTTTAGGGCTACTATTCCCAAATCAACGCTTTCATACTTTATCAACCTGATATCATTCACATTTACTTCAAATACTTTATATAAATTATCATTTTCCTAGGGGGTGCTACGAGAGAGTGAACTGAGGTGTTGGGGAAGGGTCTGGCAAAATCTACCGTAGGGAAGGAGAAGGAAGAAATATAAGAAAAGACAAAGAGACGTGCGACAGAGAAGAAGAAGAAGAAGAAGAAGAAGAAGAAGAAGAAGAAGAAGAAGAAGAAGAAGAAGAAGAAGAAGAAGAAAAAGGAAGGTGAGGCCAGCAGTGGTAGTGTGTGCACAAAGATGGTCGGCGAGGAAGGAGGTTGTGCATGAAAGGAGAAGAGAGGAGGGAGTGTGTAGGGGTTGCTCATGTATAAGGATAAGCTTGGGAGTTGCGTTTCATTTAGTTAAGGAAGGTTGGGATCAATAAAGAGGGAGTTGGGGAAGCGTAGTATGCTCATGTGTCTATATGTATACATTCATAAGACAATGGTTTGAATGGAGTGAGGTAAGGAGGGAGATAGGGAGAGTAATTGGTGAAGGGATATAAGATACGTAAGGGTAGGAGAATAGGGGCATGTAGAGGATAATTTCAGGTGGATAAAATGGTAGGGTAAAAGGAAAAAAGTTTTTTTTTTAGTTTGATGTTTAATTTGGCTAAGTTAGGATATCGAGTAAAAATAATAAGGTTTATCATAGGTCTAACGAAAAGGAAAGAGGTAAAATAATCGAAAAAAAATGTTTAAGAATTTATTTAGGTAATGAGGTAAGGGTAATTAGTAAAATAATTAGGCAAAGGTTTAAGAGTTGTTACTAAATAAAAGGATAAACACTTGAAAATAAAGGTTACAAATTTTTGAGATGTTATACCTTAACCTTATGAGAATTTAAGTACTTGGCTATAAAGTATGTAGCCTCCCATTTCTTACGGGGCCACTAATAGGTCCTCTTCAAGTCCTTGCACAACTTGTCCTCTCTAGGATGGATAGAATAAGGCACATGATGACCTTTATCCAAAATATTCCTCTTAAGCTCCCCACAAATCTATGGAACACACCATCTACCTCAAAAATAGATACTACCATCCTCAAAAATTCAAAACCCCACCGTTCAACCCTCTACTATAGCTCTTTTAATTTGCTCAAGCTTGAAAACTTTGGCTGGCTAGCTTGCCTCTCATAAAAAATGGTCGGTGTGATCAAGAGAGCACTTATTCTTGTCTAAAGATCCTCAGACCTAATGATCTTGATGTCTAACTCTTGAAAATCATTCTAAACCTAGTACGAAACAACTAGTGACCCCGAGGAGTGTGAAGTCTTTATACTAAGAAGATTTGTTATGACTTTAGCCTCACTTTCGTGATAGGTCAACTTAAAATTACAGTCATTAGCCAACTCTATCCACCTTCAGTATCTCATGTTCAGCTCACATTGAGTGAAGATGTACTGAGACTCTTATGGTTTGTGTAGAACTTACACTGCACTCCATATAGATAATGTCTCCAGATCTTGGAGGCAAAAATTTTTGCATCTAGCTCAAGGTTATGAGTGGGATTTTAGGATAACCATTCGATTAGTTAGAGAAAACCGATCGAATAGTTTATTAGGAAATAAAATTACCAGTTCCCGAGTATACCGATTGATCAATGCACCTAAATTCACAACTTTATAAAAATTTCAATCCCGTTCTAAAACTAAATATCATTTATTTTATACCAACATAATTTTAAATACAAATTGAAGGATTTTAGCATAGGGTATTACGATAAGTCTCTGAGGGATAAAAACTCTAGGTGGCTTACTTTCAAAGCCCAATCTTCAACCCAATATTAGTAATTGTTCTAAATATTGCATAAGCGATATGCTCTTTACCGTTAGTAGATCATCGTAAGACCTATTAAACCAAGGTAGTATGAGTACTAGTCTAGTATTGGGTAAATTAAAACTACCTAACTCATAGAGGGTACATGATGCACGTATGGTTATAAAAACCTTTAACTTATAATACTCCTGCTCAATTATACATGTGACACGTGCACCATTCCACTCATACAATTTGATGAAGTATATACCATTACATTAATTGTTCTCCTAATAGGTATCAAAGAAAGTCATACATGTAATGAATATAATAAGATACACATACGATAACTAGAGTATGGCATGCTAACATGGAATATCATAGCTATAATCATTAAAGGCGTACATGAGTACATGAGATAACATATAATAGAACATGCAAGTGTATAATGAAATGCGAACGCATGTTGAATGACACAATTATCCTAAAAGATAACATTTTACACATAAGACCCACATGCGATTAAAATTATAGATCACGTGATCATAAGGTAAGAACAACCATAATATGGTAGAAAAATTATAAGGAAAAAAACTAAACGATATGATTAGGATAATGAAATATAAAGTTTATGAATGAACAAGTATAATTGATTATTATATTATATTATCGTGATCAAAATCATTTGATTATATTAACTTAGGGATGGAGACTTAAATAAACCATAACAACTAATCAAGTGCTTAAATGGTACTATCCCTAGTTGGCCTACCTAAAAATGCAACCATATTATCAATACATAGGACACCTAATCACTTGAGTATGCATACCCTCTATAGGGCCAAAATATATCGAGACGCCTATAGAGTAGAATAGAGGATTCCAGACCTTGTAAGACACCTGGGATCATAAAATAGAAAACACCAAAATTTTACCAAGTAAATACCAAACCTAACTCTGATAATTACCCCAAGTAGTACAAGTCCTAACTCAAGATATATCACTTTAAGTATTAGTGTTTTATTTAAGGATTTTGACCAAGCATAAATCAGGCACACATAACAACACTTAAATCACTTCCATCGATAAAATGCAATTCCATTTTTAAATCTATGATGAGTGGCATTAAATCCAATCCATTTCAATTGGCATTAAAGGTGAAAGATTCTAAGTGCCATTAAACTTGATCAATTTTGAGTGCCATTAAAGGCAGTAAACATCAATGTCAAGTGGCATTAAAGCCGAATGATTCCAAGTGGCGTTAAAGCCTATAGCATAAAGTTCAACATAAGTCATCACACAATTTCAATCCATACTTAACCAATGATATGATTTTCCAAACCAATTATAATTAAAGCACACAAAAACATATCCTAGAATCACCAAACATTTTAGAATTTAGCTAAACAAGTTAACCACGTAATCATACTCAACCCTTTGTATATAAGAACTTATACAATATTCAATAGGCATGCTAACATCTTTTTGCATTAAAAATTATAAGCTCATAAATACATTAAAGTACCATACAAGACATAGTATACATCTGACATACTTAAATCACGTAAAGTATACTTATCACTTTCAACCTCAATAAAACATACATCTCATGATTCTATCATAAGCAAAGGTAACTTTCCTAAATCCAAAGCTAGCTAAGCAAAATAAGAGAGAGAAAGAGGGGGGGAGAGAGAGAGATTGATAATCCACGATAATACTTTTCTAGATAGCCGATAGAAATCATAAGGCTAGGTTAGGAACAACCTTATCAATCAATAATTCATGTAATACAATGTAATTAACAATGGATGGTATGGACAATATTTCTTAGAAAATGTGGCCAAAACGTAATAATCAAGAGTGTAGCTCAATCAAGATTTAGAATTGAGTATCAACTAAATTGATTTCATCACGTATCACCTAGGGTATTTCAAATTAATTTAAAAAATGGGAAAAGGATTATAGATGATAATTTAATTTTATCAAAAATGGCTTAATACTCAAGTATTACAACCAAAAAGACAAACCACCCAATTTCAAGGAACCAATCCAAGAAAACGAGATAAAATCACAATTTGAATAATTTTAAATTAAAGCCGGTAATTAACTAGGTAAAAGAAGCATAGACAAATCCTTTTTTGTAAAACTATCTCCAACAATTAGGTTTTCTAAGCTCAAATTGCAAATCAACTAATTAGCTTCAATTACCTCAAATTGATAGTTTATAAATATAATTAAACCAATATTTGACAAATCTAGACAATAAATTTCAACAAAAAATCTTATGATTATCTATTTTAAGATAATCATTTCCCAAAAATAAACATTTTGGCCCAAAATGTGAATCCAATCAATCCTTACTCAATTATTCAAATTGATTATCAGAATATAAAATTAAGTATATTCTAAGTCATATTGAATAATTAATTTGACTAAAGACCATATAGACATGTATTGATTTAACAATATTAGATTTATGATCTAAAAATCCTAATTTGATTGGTTCTTATAAATTTCATTAAATTAATCATATTCTAAAGCATTTTGTAACATCAATTGGTAAAAATAAAATAAAATTATGGGTCTAATTCAAAAACATGACTCCCCGATTAGAATTTGAGCCCATAAATCCTAATTCAATCATCAAATTAATCGAATTAAAGATACCAATAAGAAATTAGATACGTTTCAAAACATATTATATAATAAATTTATCAAAACTAGCTTAATTAGATAAATCCGAGCAATTTGGACATATCTAGATTAAAAATCCAAAACCCTTAAAATCAAACATATCAACAACCACCAATTTGGCTTAACAAAAGCCAAACCACACATATGAATTCAATAATTGAGGTTATGGTTTAGAAATTATACCAATGGATTCAAAAAAACCGGTGATGTGAATCAAGGTGGAGAGGAAACGCAGGATCTATCAATTCCTTGTTTGGGTCAATCACAGGTTGAAATTGAAGAAACGAGGTTTGGTTTAATGTAGATTAAACTCGAATATATGCAGGCTTGAAGATCTGAAAACTTTGACTGTTGCAGCTCATTCAAATGCTCGAAGGATGAAGGAAAGACCCCGGGTTTTTCCCTATCGAAAGAGACTCCAAATGAGAGGACAAACGTAAGATTATCTTGATAATTTGGTGTTCAAAATTTTTCTATTATTCCCATTCTGCATGGCGTGTACAAGAATTAGCTATATATAAGGGAGGGAGACTGACTTAAAGGCCTTAAACCAGGCGGGTTTCCCTTCTTAATCCAATCCATTTTAACTCACTTAAATTAAGCCTATATAATACCTAATCTTACTCATAATATCATCATTTAAATGATATTAATGACTAACATTATAAAGCCACACAATCAACTATGGTACATACATGAAATTACAACAAAACCCTAGCTTACATAAAATATACTTAGGGTTTACAAGAAGTTTAATATAACTAATGATAACATCACTATATCTTATTGTAGTGTCATCCCATGTATGTCATAGCTTTGCATGCTTTGAATGATTGTACACTTTAAGTCTTTTTTTTTGTGTGTTAACGTCTTCACCTTGCAAATATATAATATACCTGCAAGAACATCTTGAATCGTTTTCAATACCAAGCATAGACATATTATCAAGAACATTTAAAATGATTGGCTCCATCATTAATAAAGCTAATTCCTCTTTACCTTGAGAATCAGTAGAAACATGAGAATCATTAGATGCACTAGATGCACCTGCATCAACCAGTAGCTTACTAGAGCTCGCCAGAAGTCAAGTATCACTCATCGGTGCTCGGGTGGCGCTAACAACGGTTGTGATGGTGGTATAGCCATTGTTTTCTCCATTCATTGTGGTCATCCGTTGCTCACACAATTGCTCCTCGATGGCGGTTGTAGTAGCTCGCAAGGGTGGTGGCATGGATAAGTTGTAACACCCCCAAATTTACTACTGAAAAATTTCGTTAAATTTTAAAGAAGTTTAGCGGAAGCAAGCAAATAAAACTATAAATTCGGGGGCATTACCGCCACACTTAGTACCAGATCGATTCACAACTATCGACCCGATACTGAGTGGTAAGGCTAAAATAATAGAACCAAAACAAATCATTAGTAAGGCATAAGTGATAAGGAAATCAGAGTACGAAAGTCAAGAGTTACGTTCGGAAGTACAATTTAAAATTCCAAATGTCAGAGGAATTAAAATAACGGAAGGATAGAGTACGATAAAACCCTTGGAAATTTAAATACAACACTTGTAACTTCCAAGGACGAATACAATTAAACAAAACCAATCCCGAGGGATAAATATCCGAATCGCCTACTCGCTCAGCCAAGCCTTCCACCCCAAAATCGTACCCGATCATAAACCTGCATAGGAAGTCTGCTCCCCACCATCGGTGGATCATCACAGGACCCATTCAATCAAGGTAGTATCAGCACGGGTCCAATACTGAGTAAGGGCGCAGGTGTGCTAAGGCCAAGCATACAATCATACCACGTAGCCTACATAACACAATCATATAAGTAACATGCAATAACACACCAGATAAGGCCTGAGTACTTTCCGGTGACTTATTCTTTATCCTCGTTAATAATATGTCCATTTCACACACAATCTTTATTAATCCATGCGAGTGCGGGAGCCCCACTATTATAGCCGGTGGAACGGTCGCAAGGGCTATGCCCTGCCACTATTATAGCCCTGCCACTATTATAGCCGGTAGAATGGTCGCGAGGGTAATATACCCTGCCACTATTATTTGCCCGTGGACCAGTCTGGCCCCGACTCACAAGGTATTCCACTGTAAATATTAGTATCTTTCCATGTCTTATCACTTTTACGTTTGGTTTGTTGAGCACGAAATCCCCCACTATTATAGCCGGTGGAACGGTCGCGAGGGCGTATGCCCTGCCACTATTATAGCCGGTGGAACGGTCGCAAGGGTAAGATACCCTGCCACTATTATAGCCGGTGGACCGGTCTGGGTTCGGCTCAACATCTTTCTCTGTAAGTAGTTAGTGTTTTAATGTATCTTATTCGAGGGCATTTCACCTTGTCATGCATGGCCAGAGATCTCAACACATCACGTCAAAACTGAAAATATATGCGTACTACCACATACAAATGAGGGCACATGCACACAACCCGATTCCAACCATGCCACACATGAAACACTTAGAATAATGGCATTTAAGACCACGACATGTAAATCATATAGAACATCCATGGCACGTAGGACACATGTCACACATTCAGCCTTAGCTATATCCTGACTCGGTTTAGGTTACCGAGCTATCTCCTGCGCTAATATTAGGCCACTAAACACCCTTTGTAGCTATCATGCTTAACACATTTCTCGCATTGGAAACCCAAATCATGACCCTCAGACTCAACTCTCCCTCAAACCTCACTCCTCTTCCTTTACTTGTATTATTTTCTTTTTCTTTTTCCACCTTCTCAAATTAGGGTTTCCTTCCCAAACCCTAGTTGGTCCCTATGTACCCTTATATTATCCCACGTACTATTTTTCACCTCGAGCCTCCGAACTCCCAAACAAACTTTCCATTACCTTCCCTACGTCCCAAAGTAACTTTCCATACGTAAGGTTCGCCCCCATGCGGACCTTAACCTCCCCATGCAATCCCCTCGGTCTCTACCATGCCAAACCCTAAGATTTCCATGCAAACCCTAGTTCTCCCATATAACCTTAGTTTCTCCCACTCTTCCATTTTATTCAATTCCCCCTTTTCTCGTCCATTTACGGATCATAGATTGCCTAGGTCATTCTTACCTGCGTTAGCCAACGTACTTCCCTTTGGTTATCTTAATCTCTCATTTTTCTCTTTCATGTCCCCATTCCACAACACCTCATCAAATAACCTAGCATGCATGTCCTAGGGGTCACATCACATCACATCATATTTGCATCATTTCCATATTAGCACATACAGACAAGTACATGAGAACGTACCTCGGTTCCATGCTGCGCTACACAGTAAAACAGATAACATATACAGAATACAACATATAAACCGTACGAGGCATCCAAGGCAAGTAAAACATGTAATACACACAGACGGCCTTAGTTACGTCCTTACCTAAATCGGCGTCGGGCTTGGAGCACGCTCCTACGCCTCCTGGGGGCTTGACCCGGTTCACCTATAAGAGGGAAATACTTAGGGTTAATCTCCCTCTACCGGAATTATCAAAATTCCTATCTTACCCCTATCATGGCCTAATACTAAGGCTAATATTAATAATAGGGGTTTATAAATAAAGGGTAGGGTTATTACTATTCTCACGATAGTTTAAATAGGTTATCACTAATTAAAGTAGGTTTTAGCAAAATCCAGAGTATTAGGGTGAGGGTTTCGATATTATTAATAATAATTACTAATAATACTAACAATAATAAGAATACTACTTATAATAATAGTACTCATAATAAGAGTAATAATGGCTATAATGATAATAATGATAATAGTAATAATTGAAATCATAGTAGCATTAGTGATAGTAATATTACCGATAATAATAAAATAATAACGCAACCATAATCATTCAGATGACAATATCAATAATAGTGATAATAATAATAATAATAATAATAATAATAATAATAATAATAATAATAATAATAATAATAATAGTAGTAATAGTAGTAATAGTAATGAAAATAATAATAACAATAATAATAATAATAATAATAATAATAATAATAATATTAATAATAAACAATAATAATAATAATAGTAATAATACAAATGATAGTAAGAGTACTAGAAATAATACTAATAGGAATAATAGCGATAACAATAATAGTTAGAAAGATAAACATAATGACAATAGTATTAACCATAGTAATAATAATAGTAATGATAGCGATAATGATAGTAAAATAACAATAACCAAAATAATAATTACAATAATAATAATAATAATACAATAGTTGTGGCAATACTAGGCATAACAAAAATACTAAGGTAATAACATTAAATTATAATGTTAAGGATAATAACGATGGTAATAATCGATAAAATAATAAATGTGTTAAATACAACAACAACAACAACAACAACAAAACAATAACAAGTATAATAATAGTAATAATAATAATAATAATAATAATAATAATAATAATAATAATAATAATAATAATAATAATAATAATGACAATAATAGTAATAATGATAGTAATACTGATAATAATAATATTAGTAACAATAATAACACTAATAGTAATAATAATAACAATGATAATAATAATAGTAATAATAGTGATAATAATAATAGTAATAATAGTGATAATAATAATAATAATAATAATAATAGTAACAATAATAATAATAGTACTAATAATAATAATAATAACAATTATGATAATAATAATAATAATAATAATAATAATAGTAATGATAATAGTAGTGATAATAATAATAATAAAGATAATAATAGTAATAATAATAATAATAGATAATAATAGTAATAATAGTAATAGTAATAGTAGTAGTAGTAGTAGTATTAGCAATATTAACAATAATAATAACTTATTAGGGTCTTGTATTGCTTAATACCATTAATTAGGAGTTCTTAGGGGAAAAGTTAGGGCTTGTTAATAATAACAATAATAATAATAATGGTAGTATTAATAGTAATTATAGTGATAGTTTTAATAATAATTAGGTTAATGATAATTATAATATCATTAACAATAATAGTTAATAATAATATTAAAATTTATTAACCGCTTATCTTATTCCAGGTCTAGGGTTCAACTGTCCAAGAAATTTGGGGCAACCTGGCTGAGGTGGCGGCGGCGGCGGTGGAGGGAGGAAGAATGGGAGAGTTAGATGTGGAGGCTAGGGAGGCGAGGAGTAAGGGAAAATGGAGGCGCAGGGTGGTAGGGGAGGAACTCCTGGTGGTTTTGGGGGGTGGTGAAGGTGCTGCAAGTGGCGGTACAGCCGGCGGCGGCGGCGCGAAGGCGGCGCAGGGCTGGAAGGGGTTGATTTGGGTAGGGGTTTTCGCACGGCCAGGGCGGCACGTGCGGCGCGAGGCAGGGAAGCTAATGGGGGTTGGTTGTGTAGAGGGCGGTGCAGGGAAGATTTTGGTGGCGCGGGCAGGCGGCAACGGTGGCCGAAGGCGGAGGAAAGGGCGGCTGAAGGTGGGGTGGCGTGCATTGGGACTTTCTCTGGGTTCCAGATTTGCGAACCCGATTAAGGCGGTGGTGAGGGCTATTTATAGGCCAATTTGAGCGGAAAACGACAAGCTTGGAGGGGGAGGTTAGGGGTTAGGGTTAGGGTAGGTTGTCCGGCGTATGGTCTAAAAAATTTCAGACCATAATTGCTTGGGAAATGGGGGATTTTCGTGCGGGAGAAGGGAGTGTCGTTTGGTCACATCCACGGGGAAGTCAACGGGGAGAAGAGGGGCGAAATGATCGGAGCTGGAGCTGGCGTTGCAGGCTTTTCTTGCTCCGGCGGAATTCCGTGTTGCAGGCGGTGACAGGCGACTGTGCGAGGAAGAAGAAGGAGAAGAAGAAGAAGGGGCTGGACCGGCGGTCCAGGAAAAAAGGAAAAGGAAAGGGGAACCGGCCGGGCGGCGGCGGTTATTTCCCTTTTTAAATGAAACGCTGCATTTTGGGTGAGTTTTTAGCGAAACGCGGCGTCCGCATCGGTCTGGCAACGGTTATTTTCTCCTTATGGCGACGCGGCGTTTCAGCGACTTTAGCATCGAAACGCGGCATTTTGACTCACGAGCGGCTGGGCTCGCTGGGCCGCGGCGAGAAGAAGGAAAGGAAGGGGGCGTTGGGCCGGGCGAGGCCCAACGTCGGCGGGGAAGGTAGAAAAAGAAAAAAAGAAGGAAAAAAGAAGGAAAAGAAAAAGGAAAAAAGAAAAGAAAGGCTTTATTTAGGGTTTTGGATTTTGCATAAATTATTTAGAATATTTTTGGGCTATTTAGAATATTAATATTTATAGGATATTAAATAAATTCCTTTTTGCTTAGTTTAGACTATTTTAGATAAATTTCCTTAACCTCCATACTAATTAGGAAAAATACTCAAATTTTCTTCCAATTAAATTGTTTATTAAGTTTATATTAATTTGAAACTATTTTATTCTTCTTAATTTAAATAAAGTAATTTATTTAATTAATTTCTAAAATAAAATCCTTAATTAGCTTAAAATACCACAATTCCTCCTATTTAAAACACTTTTAAATTTCTTTTTGGTTTACCCTAATTAACTCCCCTTTTCTTTCCAATAAAAGTAGTTTATCTTAAATAAATTTTCTAATAATTCCCTATTCGGCCATGATTTCCTAATTTAGGGTTTTTGGGTATTTCATAAGTAGTTGAGGTAATAGGGCGCGGTGGATTTGGCATCATGCTCCAATGGTGAACAAAACAAGGAGGCACTGTAATAGGGTTGAGTCGAAGCTCCTTTCCTTGTGTTGATGGTCATTGATTTTGCAGCGTTTCTCACCTATCATCGTCTCGTCTTATTGGTTTGACAGTGGGCTTTCATGGTTGGAGACGAAGGAGAAAGGGAACAAATAGTCGAGGGTTGGGGTTGGGTTTGCGGAGGAGAAAAATGAGAAAGAAAGAAAAAGAAGAAGAAAAATACGAGGGCAACTAGTTTCTTTTTATAAAAAAAAAACTAATACACCTACTAAAAATATAAATATAAATGGACGATTTTATCTAAAACTCATTTAACAAAAATCATTTCATAAAGATCCATTAGTATACAATCAATATAAAAGTTGTTTAAAGGATTTCTGAAAAATTGTCAAAAGAAAATACCAATCAGCATGATGATTCATAGTATTTATAAAAATACATAATGTATGATTCATAATGTGACATTGAAAAATATTAAAAAAATATCTAGAAAATTATTTAAATCAAATTCTAAATGTATGTGATTAATTTAAATAATTTTCAAAAAAAGGTATTCTACAAAACAAAAAGGAAAAAATTAAAGAAAATTAATTTTGAGAAAAAGGTCATAAATAAATTACCAAAATCTTTTTAAATTTTTTAACAACTTATCAAATTTGGAAAAGCAAATTAATTCAAATGTAAAATATTTTCTCTAAATAAAAATAACTAAAACAAATTTACTATTTTAAATGGGATTTTATAATTTAAATAATTTATGTTATTGATGAAATAAAACTCTAAAATGAAGTTGTGATCACACGATGAAATTATAAACAAAAATAAATTTAAAAATATTAATAAGAAACGTGACAAAACATATATACTTTTTTAAACAAAAATCAAAATTATATGAATATAATAAAATTATGCTTGTGAACTAATTTATCTAAAATGACCAGGAATGAAAATAATTAATTAAATTATAATATGAATTGAAAACCATCGATAAAACTACATAACAAAATGAAATTAAAATCGTTAAATATTTTTATCAAATTACGCTAATAGAATCATTAAATTTGAGAAAATTAAATTTAGAAAATGTGGGGTATTATATTTGAAAACCTCAAGATTTATTTAGGTTGTAAATAGAGACTAATTTTGAAATATTCACTACGTGGAATACTAGCTTTAATCCACCTCCCTGATTACAAGTGGTAATGGCAGGAGTAATCTCTATTAGATAATCTATTATAGTCATACATTGTTGTTGTTGGAGGCTTACTAAAGTTCTTGCTCAATTATAATCTCCATTTCTACAACAAGCTAGCCGAATACATTTTTTAACACTTGGAAGAACATAAGTTGGCTATTTTAATTTTTAGTGAACTCTGTATAGGCTTGAATAAATCTTATATAATTGGGACATTATCTATTGGCCAAATTCTATTGATTTCTATTACTTAGTGACCCTATTTTTCACGAAGTAAGTGTTTATGGAGATACGATGTAGGATGATCTGATGATACTTATGTTGTAAGAATTCAATGGAAAAAAAAATACAGCATTAGCTAGTGGTTGTTTTGATTACAACTAAAATGTGATAATAAGTGGCGTTTGGAAAATCTAAACTCATTTTTTCTTCGCAATAGCCTATGTACTTGTCACATCATATACTCCATATCTTATGCTACCAAGTATATGGCATGAAAAATAAATTTTCATATAGAGACCACGTCTCTCCTGCATTTCTCATCTTTTCCTACTTAAGGATGATATATAATTCATATGGGTTGTTGAAATTATTTTTTAAATCATGTTTTTGCTAATAAGATTAGTATTTGTAATTTATATAGCTCGTGGTGCTGCCCCCTTCGCATTCTCAAGGTTCAACTAGTGTGTGAGTTGTGGTATACACTAAATTGAGTAACGAGCAGTTCAAACACTAGGTCGCTGCTACAACTACCTCCATATATTTAATAAAGAATTTATCTAACCCCTCGCCCCCCCCCCCACACACACAAAAGAATAAAAAAGTACGCACATTATTGCAAAACACTTGATTTATCTATCCAACCTTTTTAGTCATTAAACAATTTGATGATTGCCTAAACTAACAACATTTGCCAATAATGTCACATAGGTACATGAACGGGTATCAAAATAACACATGAAAATGATACATTTTTAAATTATAATGTATATTTGTGTATATTTAAAAAAACGAAGATGTGGAAACAAAAACAGAGAAATGTTTACAAGCCGAGAATAATATCTCAAATAGAGTTTTCGTACATCAATTTCTATGGATCAATAGAAGAGGCACTTTACAATCTTTCTGTCTGTCCACTGAAAAAAAGTGAAAGGACAAAGGTGTAACACCCCCAAAATTTACTGCTAAAAAATTTTGTTTTATTTAAAAGAAACGGTGGAAGCAAAAAAAAATAAAACTATGAATTTCTAGAATATTACCGCCACGCTTAGTACCAGACCGGTTCATTCCTACCGTTCCAGTACCAAATGCTAAGGCTAAAAGAATAAAATATAATTTGCTAGAAACTCAAACCGTATTTAAATCAGAGTAGCGCAATAAACATTTTACAAGAATAAAACCCACCATTGGTGGTTACAAGAATACATATTACATTTAAAATAGGATTTAAAAAGGAGAAAGAGTAAAAGCCTAGAAATTTCCGGATAATCCTTATGCTCTTCCTCATTGATCACTTGAATAGCACTGAAACGGACCTACAAGGGACACTGCCTATTGAATAGGTAGGGGTCCACGAATGGAGTCCTTCAGTACTATAGTACTGAGTAACCCTTTAAACCACACCGAAAAGCATATCCATATGCAACACATCATGTATAACGTTATACACATATAATAGGAAATGCATACACAACATCTACATACTTAGAAAGTCCATCACATATTAATAGATCATAACGTGAAATCAAAACCTTTGGGCCTTAAGCCATTAATCAATCATTATTCAATCATCTCTTGGATTATATCCATGTGAGTGCAGGAACCCTACTATTATAGCTGGTGGACCGAAAATATACAGGATAGATCGCTCCTAACCACTATTATTCGTCGATGGATTGGTCTCTAGGGCAGAAGGCTCCTGGTCACTGTTATTATTCAGTAGATCGGTCTGCCCCCGACTCACATGGTATTCCACTATAAGTAATTAGCATTTTCCATGATTTATTCACATCCAAGATTTGTTTTATTGAGATCAAGACCCCCACTATTATAGTAGGTGGACCGGAATACATATATACATCTTCCAGGGCAAAACACTTTTGGGCCATTATTATATCTGGTGGATCGATACTCATAAACATCTTATAGGGTAAAGCGCTTCTAGGCCACTATTATAACTGGTGGACCGGTACTCAAAATATAATCCATTAGGGCCCGACTCATTCGTTTTTCACTTTCATGATTAGTGTTTTCACTTTTTAATTATCATAATAATTCCATTTATTTGCCTCGAATGGGAGATCAAGATCCCAGAGATACAAAGGTACACCGGTCATACTGGTACATACAAGCTACTCAGTACCCTTCAACCATCAACCCAAAGATGCAAAGGTACCCTGGTCGTACTGATGCATACAAGCTACATAGTACCCTACCGACAAGGACACCTAATCCATAAGTATGCATACCTCATAAATAGGTATGTAGATCTAGATAGAGTAAGATGTAAGGCTTGGCTGGGGCACTAGGGCACACCAGCAAATACTAGAATAATCATAGGCTAAACCACATATTTAAGATAGTGACCCCTAAAGAGCTACCATTCCCAATCTCAAGTTCTTCCACTTTAATTATTAGTGTCTTAATTAAGGTGATCATGAAAAGCACAACAACCTCATACTCATTCACTTTCAATTGTTTATGATATCATTAGGTAGTCCTTATTTATACAATTATCCAAGATAACATAGAGGAATCACTAAGGCGATCATTATCTCATCCAATTCCGAATTAGGATTCATTTTCATTTATTCATATGTCATAAAAGTTGTCATATCAATGTATCATAATTACATTACAGCCTTAGAGTCTGGTTAGTTCACGTCGAAGGAGGAAGGATCATGATACACATAACCCTAACATGCCCTTAATTCACACCCACCACACAACACCATGTGTGATTAATGGCTAAGACAATTCCTTCATGAATATAAGAATAACACTATACCATGACCTTAATTATCCATCTAATCCCAGGTTAGGCTATGTTCTTGTAATATTTACCGAATGTCAAATACCCTTATTATTCGAAGTTACTTGAGTCTTATTATGAAACTGCGTTAAACCATTGCCATGTTAGATACGAGATTACTGATTTACCCCTATCGTCTCTTCAAAGTTACCAAAATACCCCTTGCTTGTATAATTATTAAGTCATCCCTCTTTACTTGCCAAATTACCATATTATCCTTTATGTTGCGTAATTACCAAATTGCCCCTTGCTCGTATTAGGTTACCAATTTATCTTCCATACTTATTAAATCACTAACTTTACCCCCTTACACTTGTTAAGTTACCAATTTACCCTTTTAGTGGGCTAAATTACCGTATTACCCTTTATACTTATCGAAATTACCAAATTGCCCTTAGGCTCATTAAGTCACCAATCAACCTTCATATTTGTTACACTGGTCAGATTTTCCATTTAGTTGGTTAGATTACCAAATTACCCTTCTCCATTATTATAATTACCATCCTACCCTTTAAATTGGTTAAATTACTAAATTACCCTTCTTTATTATTATAATTAGCATTTTGCCCCTCTTCATTATTACTTTATTAAATTACCATTTTATCCTTCCTTTATACCAAATTACTATTTTACCCCTCTACTTCATTAAATTACCATTTTATCCCATTTACTTTATTAAATTACCACTTTGCCCTTTTACTTCCAAAATTACCATTTTGCTCATTTACTTCTAAAATTACCATTTTACCTTTCCTTTATACCAAAGTACCATTTTAACCTTCATTTACACCAATTTACCATTTTACCCCTTTACTTCTAAAATTACCATTTTGCCCCTTCACTTACAAAATTACCATTTTTCCCTCTTAACTTACAAAATTACCATTTTGCCCTATTTACTTACAAAATTAACATTTTTACTAAAGTACCCTCACTACATAAAATATCAATTTTAATACTCCATACCCATCATTCAAACTCCACCAACTATTATTAAGTTATCATCATATTCATTAGCACCCACACTTATTTAGGCCACACTCTACATAAGAAATATTACTAAAATGCCCTTAGGGTCCATAATCACAATATTTATGCAACAATGGCCACATTAACATAACATATCATTGATAAGCACTTAACATTTTTATTAGTAACAAAACCCCTTCATTAAGCATTATTTCTATACATAACCCATACTTTAGCATGCTTTCCTTTTTCATCAATCAATACAAGCAACTAAATACAATATACTTAACAATAAATATCATGCATATAACATATTAAAAACCCTAATGTGCTAGAATACGCATATCCATACATTTAAGTAAGGTTTAACGATTGCCTTATTTCCCGCAAAAATCAAACATTACCGGTACTCTAGTTAAATATTCAAGCTTTGATTAGTAAAAAATCAATCCCAAAAATCAATATCAAAATTAACATAATAAAAGTAGGAAAATTAGAGGGATAATTTTTATATAAAAAGCTTAATTAATATATAATGCATCAAATAATTTTATACCTTAAATTAATTTATGGTTAGGCCAAGATTAAGGCAAGACTTACGCACAATGCATGAAAAATAAGGGAGGAAGGGGTCGAAGGAGGCAAAAGGAGAGGGGAGGGGTGTTGTTCTTGGGTAAGGGTTTTGGGGCCTAGGAAGAGGGAAGGTGGAGGAGAGTTAGGGCAAGGGCTGGGTGCAGGGGCGGAGTGGGGGTGTAGGTGGTGGTTGGGGATGGATGATCGGCAACCAAGGGCAGTTGAGGCGGCTGCAGCAGGGCTGCGAAGTGGGTTGCAAGAGTGGTGGAGGAGAAGAAGGAAGAAAAAGGGAGGAGGAAAATGTAACACCCCCAAATTTACTACTGAAAAATTTCGTTTAATTAAAAGGATTTAGCGGAAGCAAAAAGATAAAATCGTAAACTTAGGGGCATTACCGCCACACTTAGTACCAGATCGGTTCACTCCTACCGTTCCAATACTAAGTGCTAAGGCTAAATAAAGTTAACATCAAACACGAATCATTAATAAAACGCAAGTCATATAGAAATCAGAGTCTGATTTAGGGTTACAAACCAAAGAGTATGTGACTAGAGTTTTTCAAAACATAAAGAATAGTACGATAACACAACTAAATATGATAATACAAGGTCAATAAAGGAAACAGAGTCCGGTCGAGTCGCTCTCGATCCCCAAGTCAGGTTTAGGCTCATCGCTCAGCCCCATCCGATGCCTCGTAAGTGTCGTAGGCATCGAAGACATCATCCCCTACCTGCACAAGCTCAAACAGGTCTTCTGCTCGTGGGAATGAGCGGCACCCATGAAACGGGTGATTAGTACGCTACGTACTGAGTAAGGTAACAGACGCACTAAGGCCCACATACATAGAGATACATGACATAGCAGACATGGCACAATTACGTAGATAGCATGCAATAACACAGATAAACAATACCGGCATGAACCAAATAACTTTTTCATCAGATCTCTGATAATTATAATCGATTCACGTCATAGTCTTTATTAGTCTGTGTGAGTGCGGGAACCCCACTATTATAGCCGGTGGAACGGTCACGAGGGCCATGCCCTGCCACTATTATAGCCGGTGGACCGGTCACGAGGGTAACATACCTTGCCACTATTATTTGCCGGTGGACCGGTCTGGCCCCGACTCACAAGGTGTCCCACTGTAAATATGCATATCTTTCCCATATCTTATCATTATTATGATTGGTTTATTGAGCACGAAATCCCCCACTATTATAGTCGGTGGAACGGTCACGAGGGCACATGCCCTGCCACTATTATAGCCGGTGGACCGATCACGAGGGTAACATACCCTGCCACTATTATTTGTCTGTGGACCAGTCTGGGTCTAGCTCAACATCTTCAATTTTACGTGATTAATGTCTTAAGTATCTTATTCAAAAGCTCTCACTATGGAAATGTACGAATCATTCTCTTTATACTTCACACCTCACAAATAATAAAATTCCACAATCATAATTACACTTTAATCAATAAGTACACATGATAACACAAAAACTCTAAGCAGTCATAACCAACCCTAATTGTCCACACCAAACCGTGGTTAACCACTCCAAACCCTATTTTACCATAACAACCATAATTAGCCATTCCAAACCTTAATTAACCACAACAAATCACAATTAGCTACTCCAACCCTATTTAATCACAACGACCCAGAGTTAATCACTCCAAACCCTAATTATGGCTCCTCCATACCCTTATAATACTCCACGTACTATTTTCTGTCCAAAACCGTTCAAACACCCAAATAATACTTACATTACCTTCCTTGCCTCCCAAATCAACCTTTCATACGTAAATTTTGCTCCCATGCAAACTTTATATATCCCATGCAACCTCTCGAACTTTTCACATAAACCCTAATTCCCATACAATCATTAACTCCCATGCAAAACCCTAACTCCACCATGCAAACCCTAATACCACCATACAACCATTAATACCACCACACAAACCATAATACCACCATGCAAACCCTAGACTTCGCCATACAAAACCCTAAATTCAGTCCACACAAAACCAAAGATCCATCCATACCAAACCCTAGATTTAAACCATATAAAACCCAAAGATTTGTCCATATAATACAATTTATTAGATTCCCCCATTCATAACCACAAATTAGATTCTTCCATACAAGATCATGAGATAGATTCTTCCACATAAAATCATAAACTAGAATATCCATATAAACCATAAATTAGATTATCCCATGTAACATCGTATATTACATTCTCCCATAAAAAACCATCCAACCCATAAATTAGATTCTCTCATACAAAACCATAAATTAAACTCTCCCACAAAAAACCATAAAAATTATAAATCAGATTCTCCCACACGAACCCTAGAATTCTCCATTTTATTCTTCCACGCATGAATCATTAAAATAATTAGGTCAACTCACCTCCCTTGGTCAATCTCTTTCCCCATCCTCCTTTTTTAATCCTTTCTCCCACACAAAACACATCAACCCCCTCACATGCACGTCTTACAAGATCACGACACATATCATCACATATACATAATACATATGACATGCAAACACATCACACATACTTCAACTCCATGTCATGCCACACACGACATAATTAATAATGATAAACTTAGGGTGCGTAGCATGCGAAGCACATAATACATATAGACACACAAAAGGCCTTAGTTACGTCCTTACCTAAAGCGACACCGGGCTTGGAGCACGCTCCTATGACTCTTTGGGACTTTGGCTCGATTCACCTATAGGAGGATAAGACTAATGGTTATTTCCCTTCTACCCGAAAATACTATTATTTCTTATTTTAGTCTAAGATTAGGTTTTTATTATTACGCGGAGTTTTATAAGTGAAAACTAGGGTTTTCTTTCCATCAAGCTAGCCTACTAGTTATTACTAGTTAAAATGTACTTATGTTATTATTCATAACTATATTTATATTATCAACCTAATAGCTTTATTCCTTCTAATGATAGTACTAATACTTGTTAAAATAAAATAGTGATAATAATAATAGTAGTAGTAATACCCATGATCTTAGAAATAGAATCCCTATCATTTTTAAGGTTAAGGCTAATAATGGTTCTAGGGTAAGATAATATTATAATAATACTATTACTAACAAGGCGCTAATATTATTAAAGATAATAATGATATTAGTTGTATTTGGGATAATAATAATATAAGGGTTCGAATGTTTTTATTATAATAATATTAGCAAAATAATAACAATAGTACTAGTAATAGCTAACAATGATACCAAAGTAATAATGTTAGTAACAAGGGCATTAGGAACAGTATTAGCAAGGTTTGAATAATAATAATCATAATAATACTAAGGTTGGGTATTCTTCTTCTATAGTGACCAAAGGGAAACATGCTAATTTTGGTTTCGATAACATTAATAATAATAGAAATAATGGTAATATTATTAACAATGCCAACAACAACCACAACAACAATAATACTAATAGTAATAATAATGATAATAATAATAGTAATAATAATAAAAATAATAATGATAATAATAATAACGTTAAGCATAGTAATAATAATGATAATAACCATAATATAGTAATCAAAATGATAATAGTAATATAAGGGTCCAAGTATCTATATTAATAATGAAAGTGATAATGGGTAAAGTTAATATTAACAATGTTAACAAGATAATAAATATAATAATAATAATAATAATAATAATAATAATAATAATAGTAACAATAAGGATAATCATAATAATAATAATGGTAATCATAATAATAATAATAATAATAATAATATAGATAATACCATTAATATTATTAAATAATTAATATTTGTACAAAATGAGTTTAAGGTTTGGGGAAAGTTGGAGGACCACCTAAGGCAGTGGTACAGCGCACGGTGACAGCGCACGGTGGAGGCGGCTGTGGTGGCTGTTGTGGAGGTTTGAGGTGGGAAGAAGAAGAAAGGAGGAGGGATAAGGAAGGGAGGAGGTGAAAGGGAGGTGTGGGTAGGTAGAGGAGGCTCCCCTGGTTGTTTTGGAGGGTAGAGGTGGCGCTGGTGGTAGCGGAATCGGTGGCAGGAGGCGGTGCGAAGGACGGTAGGGGCTGGAAGTGTGTTAATTGGGTTGGCGGTTTTGCACAGCCGGGGTGGCTCGTGCAGGGCAAATCAATGAACAAGGAGGGTCTAGTTAAGTAGAGGGTGGTGTAAGGGTCGGTTCTGGGGGTGTTTTGACCGTCGGCGATAGGCGACGGCGGCGGAAGGCTCGTCTAACGGGACAGCGGCGAGGATGGCTGACTCTAGGGTTTCGAGGTCTAAAATTTCGAATTAAGGTAGGCTATGGGGTATATATATAGGTCGATTGGCTGGGCAAGGACAAGGGGAAGAAGACAAGCGGTGGCAGGTGCCAGGCATGCCGCCGGTGGTGGCAGTCGAGGCGGCACTGCCATGGCAGGGGCGACAAGCTCGAGGGAAGAAGGAAAAGGAAAGGGGCAGGTGCTCGGGAGAGGGGAAAAGGGTCGGTTGGGGCTGAAAGTGTGAAAGAAAGCGACGGGAGAGGGAGGGAGAGGACGGTGGCAGCGATGGTGGCCTACGGAGTGCTGGGTTGTAGCTCCTCGGTCGCCGCCACGCCTCGGGGAAGAAGAAGGGCTCGGGACCAGACGACTCAGGGAGAAAAAGAAGAAAAGAAAAATGGGACCGGACCGGCTAGGGAAAGAAAGAAGAAAGAAGGGGGGAAACGGTGCGGGCCTGGGCTGCCGGGGAAAGCTGGGCCGCACAACAGGTTGGCCCAGGTCGAAGGGGGGAGAAAAGAAAAGGAAAAAGAGAAAGAAAAAGGAAGAAAAGAAAGGAAAAAAAGGGAAAATATGTGGATTGGGTATTTTGGTATTTTTTCTTATATATTTAAGTTAGATATTTAATTTTAATAATAATTATTTTAAGTGTAATAGTTAAATTTATTTTTAGATTAATTGGGCTATTTTGGATAAATTTTCCTTAACTTCCATTTTAATTAGTAAAATGTCCAAAATTTTATAAAGAATTTATTTATTATTTCCTCTTTATTTAATAAAATAATTTATTTTCTATATTTTTCAAGTAAATCATTGTTTGCCATAATTCCTAAATTAGAATTTTTGGGGTAGATAAACAAATTTTAATAATTCAACTTAATATATTTTAATATATTGATTTAAAAGGTAAGTTTTATAAAATATTGGTTTGAAACTTTATTTAAATAGAATAGGTATGATAAAATAACAATTTATTTATTTTAATTTATTAAATGTTCATATCTAATTTTATATACACAAAAATCTGCAAAATAGTTAAGCTAAATAAATTAAAAAGGTAAAATCTTCAAAATAATTAAATTAAGTAAATTTAAAAGCTAAGTTATCCCAAATAAAGTGATTTAGTAAACTATAGACTTTTAAAATTTTGGGGGATTACAGAAAAGGAGAGGTTGCAAGGCAGGGTTTCAGCCAAAGGAGGTAAGGGGTGGCATGGGAGGTTGCAAGGATTGGGTTGGTGGCTTGGGAGGCGGAAGCAGCGATGGAATGGCGGCAAACGAAGGAGGAGCAGGGTGGAGGCCGAGAAGAGAGAAAAGAAGAGAAGAGGAAGAAGGGGGTGCAGGGGCACAAGAGGGTGGCTTGGTGGTTCAGGGTGGTAGTAGGGGTGGTAGGATATAACACCCCCAAAATTTCCTATTGAAAAATTTCATTTATTTTAAAAGATATGGCGAAAGCAAGGAAAATAAAACTGTGAATTTCAGAAATATTACCGCTGTGATTAGTACAAGCCCGACCCTCAGCTAGTCTCGCACTAACCACAAGGCTAAAGAGAAATTACCAAAAACCATTAGTCAAACTTAAACAAGAATTCACAAAAGCATTAACAAGTTCATAATACATAAATCAGAGTACGCGTAAAAGAGTTTACAAGCCAAGAGTGTATAATTAAAGTCCCCAAAGGGGTAAAAGGTACAATATGATAAAACAAGTCTGAAATAAACTAATATAAGATAAGTGAACCAAAAAAGGAGATCCGACCAAGTCGCTTTGGGTCCCAAGGCCAAGTCAAAGCTCAACTCTCAGCCCCGCCCGATGCCTCATAAGCATCAAAGATGACATCTCCTATATGCACAAATTTAGAATGGTCGTTTACTCGTGAGAATGAGCAGCAACCATGAAGCGAGGGGTCAGTACGCTATGTACTGAGTAAGGTAACCATGCATATAAGGACAACACACAAAGGCATATAACACAGGCATGATCATATAAACACTATACAAACAATATAGATAATAAAGGTCAACCTATAGTCCGGATCAACTAATTCTTTAAATCTCTGATCAATACTTAATTCACACCATACTTATTATCAATCCATACGAGTGCAGGAACCCCACTATTAGAGCTGATGGGCTAGAAACATACAGGGCATACGCTCCTGACTACTATTATTGTTATTGGATTGGTCTCTAATGCAAAGTGCTCCTGGCCACTATTATTTGCCCATGGGTCAGTCGGGCCCCGACTGTCATGGTGTTTCATTGTAAATACATAACGTTTTTCCCATACTTTATCGCAATTATATTCGGTTTGTTAAGAATGAAATCCTCACTATTATGGCCGGTGGACCGAAAACATACAGTGAAGAATGCTCCTGACCACTATTATTGCCGGTGGATCGGTCTCCAGCGCACCCGGGCTCCTGGCCACTATTATTCGCCGGTGGACCAGTCTAGGCCTGGCTCAACAATATTTCTCTTTAAATGGTTAATATCTTATTCATGTCCTATTCGACAAGCTTTCACCCTATACATGCATGTCACCAACCGTCTACTCTTATTCTCCCAACAGAGCTCATCCCATATCTTGGGACTCCTGCGCCTCCTAACACATCTCGAAATCCTTTCTTTCTTCCACATACTCACACTAGAGGCTCAACTCCTAAGTGTGTGGGTCAAGGCCCACCACCTTATACCATCCAATTCCACTCACTATCTTTCCCTAGGGTTTTCCCACAAAACCCTAACTGGACCTATGTGGCCCATCCTTCCTCTGTCTCACCCAACCAAAGCCCCTTTTTCACCCAACACATCATCTCACTTATATTCAACCCTAACCTTTTCACTTTACTCCCCAAGTACACATTTGACCATGAACCCCTATTTGTTCACTCCAAACCCTAACACCTTTCTTTCCCATATATCACCTCTCCATTACTCACCTGCCATCCTTTCTTTCCCATGACACCCATACTCACCCTACACATGATATTCTTCCACTCCTATCCCATACTCCACTCACCCTCAATTATTTTTATTTCCAAAACCTCCTCCAATTAGGATTTCCTCACAAATCCTAGCCAGGTCTCCTATGCACCATTATACCAACTCACGCACTATTTTTCACTAAAAGTCTCCAATCACCCCCAACAACTCTTCCCTTACCTTACTTACACCCCAAGACAACTTTTCTCACTTAAAGTTCATCCCCATGCAAACTCCATCCATCCCATGCAAACCTTAGAAGTTCCCATATAACTCCTTTCATTCCATGCAACCCCTAGAAAGTCCCATGCACTTCTTTCATTCCATGCAAATCCTAAAAATTCTCATACAACTGTAATCCCCTGAAATTTTAAAAGTCTATAATTTAATAAATAACTTTTATTTGGGATAAATTAGCTTTTAAATTAATTTAATTTAATTATTTTATGGATTTTTAAGTACATAAAATTGGATATAAATATTTAATAAATTAAAATAAATATTTTCTTATTTTATCATACTCTTTTTATTTAAATAATTTTTCAAACCAATATTTTACTTAAATTATAATTTTTAAACCCATATATTTAATTATATTAAATTAAATTATTAAATAAATTTATTACCCAAAAATATTACATTTTATTAATTTATTTTTCCCATTTCCCATTCCTTTTTCCTTTTTTTCTTTTCTTTCTCCTTTTTTCTCCTTTCTTTCTTTTTCCTTTTTCTTTCTTCGGGCCGCCAGGCCTTGGTTTGCCTCCCTCCCCTTGCGCGTTAGGCCGCTGGCCCATCTCTCCCTTTCTCCCCTCATTCCCCTTTCTTTCCCTCGGCCCAGACCCCCTCCTTTTCTTTTCTTCCTTCCCCGCTTGATCCTGGCCCGTCCTCCATTCTTTCTTTTCTTTCCTTTCTCCCCTGACCGGGTCGGCCCACTCCCACTTCCCTTCACCTGACTACCTCTATTATCTCCGGGCGCCCTACCTGCAACCCTCCTCCCCCTACTACTTTCCCTATCTCTCTCTCTCTCTCGTAGTTTTTCCTGCCCCATCTTGGCCCCACCGCCTCTCTCTCTCCTCGCCCATACCCTACCTCTCCCTTCCCTCTCCCTACCATTCCCATACTCCTACCACCCTGCCGCCACCCTACCGAGCCCCCTATCCCCTCCCTTTCTCTCCCTCTTCTTTTTCTTCTTCCCTCCCTGCTTTGTCCTACCATTTTTGAGCCTTCCATTCCCTTCCCCGATCTTCTTTCTCTTTCTTTCTTCTCCTCCCATCTCTCTCCCTATTTTTGCTCCACTTCCCCATTCCGCCGCTGCCACCGTCGTACCAGCCACCTACACCACCCCCTGCCACCCTCTACCTCACCCTTGCACCACCACACCACCCCTCGAGCCACCCTGCAGCCCCCTTCTTCCTCCCATCTTCTTTTTCTCTTCTTTCCCTCCCTTCTCGGCAACCACCATGCACCTCCTCCTTCCGCATCTGTTTCGCCGCCTCTACTGCCACCTGAGCCACCAAACCAATCCTGGCAGACTCCTCTACCACCCCCACACTCCCTTTGGCCGAAACAAACACCCGCAACCCTTCATTCCCCCCCCCTTCCTTCCTACTCAGCCCCATCCACCTCCTCATCCACCTTTGCAGCCGCCGCCGCCGCCGCCACCTTTGGCCGTCAGAAACCTATCCTCAAGCACCACCAACGCCCCCTCTCCACCTCTGAATCCTTCCTTTGCCTTAAATCCTCCCCTACCTACCTTCTTTCCTAGCCCCAAAACTCTAACCTGAAATTGGCTCTTCCTCCTTCCTTTCTTGCCATTTCAAGCCCCTTACCCCTCTTATTTTTCATGCAGCTCATGTTGTATAAGTAGTATGAGTTGCTGCATACCTTGGTATGTTTTGTTTAATAAATTTTAAGGTATAATAATCTTTTAAGTTAAGTATTTCATTAATTAAGTTTTATAAAGTCTTATGCTTTGGTTTTCTTATTTCTAATATAATAAATATTGATATTATTTTTAGGTATTGGTTTTGCTAATCAAATCTTGAATACTTAACTAGGGTACCGATAAGGTTCAATTTTTGCGGGAATTAAGGTAATCGTTAAAGCCCACCTAAACGCATGGATAAACGTATGTTAGCACATTACGCTTTTTAATCTATTATTATGCTTGATATATGTTGTTTAACATAATATATGTAGTTTCCTGTGTTGATTGATAAAAAGGGAAGCATGCTTGCCATGTATGGAAGAAATGCTTAAGGAAGGAGAATTGTTATTAAAAAAATATGTTAAGTACTTATCCATGCTATATTATGTTGTTGTAACCATTAATGCATGGTTAATATTATTGTAAGCCTATGGCATTTTAGTAATATGACTTGGGTAAAAGTGTGGCCTAATATGTGTAGCTGTTAATAGGTATTATGTTGAAATATAATGGTTGGTGTAGTTGGATGATTAGAATGGGGTATTAATATTAATATTTCATGTAGTGATAATAATTTAATAAAAGTGGTAATAAGGAGCAAAATGGTACTTTGTAAGTGAAAAGGGTAAATTGGTAATTTTGGGAAGTGAAGGGTAAAATGGTAATTTTGGAAGTAAAGGGGTAAAATGGTAATTTTTGAGGTAAATGGTAAAATGGTAATTTTGTAAGTAAAGGGTAAAATGGTAACTTTGGAGGCAGGGGTAAAATGGTAATTTTGTAAGTAAAATGATAAAATGGTAATTTGTAAGTAAAAGGGTATTATGTTAATTTTGGAGGAGAAAGGCAAAATGGTAAATTGTAAGTAAAAGGGGAAAATGATAATTATAATAATAGCGAGGGGTAAAATGGTAATTATAATAATGTAGAATGATAAAATGGTAATTATAATAAGGGAGAAGGGTAGCTTGGTAATTATGATAATAGAGAATGGCAATGTGGTAATTTAACCAACTAAAGGGTAATTTGGTAATTTTGACAATGGAGGAGGGCAATTTGGTAATTATGATAATAGAGAAGGGTAATTTGGTAATTTAACCAACTAAAGGATAATTCGGTAATTTTGATAATGGAGAATGATAGTTTGGTAATTATAATAATGGAGAAGGGTAATTTGGTAATTTAATCAACTAAAGGGTAAATTGGTAATTTTGATATGGAGAAGGGTAGTTTGGTAATTATAATAATGGAGAAGGGCAATTTGGTAATTTAACCAACCAAAGGGTAATTTGGTAATTTTGATAATGGAGAAAGGTAATTTGGTAATTATGATAATAGAGAAGGATAATTTGGTAATTATAATAATAGAAAAGGGTAATTCGGTAATTTAACCAACTAAAGGGTAATTTGGGAATTTTGATAACGGATAAGGGTAGTTTGGTAATTATAATAATGGAGAAGGAAAATTTGGTAATTTAACCAACTAAAGGATAATTTGGTAATTTTGATAACGGAGAAGGGTAGTTTGGTAATTATAATAATGGAGAAGGGCAATTTGTTAATTATAATAATGGAGAAGGGCAAATTGGTAATCTAACCAACCAAATAGAAAATATGTTAAGTGTAATAATTACGAAAGGTAGTTAGTGACCTAATAAGTATGAGAGATAACTTGGTAACCTATATCGAGCAAGGGGTAATTTGGTAATTATGCAACAAGGAGGGTAATATGGTAATTTGTTAAGTAAGGAAAGGATGTCTTAGCAATTATATAACCCTTTAAAGCACACTTAAAAGCAGGCCCGCAATGCAACACATGAAACAAAGCTATATAATTATATAATAAGAAATACATGCACCACAATCACATACTTAACAAGACCATCAATTATTATTAAGTCATAATGTAAAATCGATACTTTCGAACCTTAAGTCATGTCATAGTGCAAAATCAATACGTTCGGGCCTTAAGCTATTAGTCCATCATTATTCAATCGTCTCTCAAATTTTATATCCATGTGAGTTCAGGAACACCACTATTATAGCCGGTGGACCGGTCATGCAGGGCAAAATGCTCCTGGCCACTATTATTCGCCGGTGGACCGGTCTGGCCCCAACTCACATGGTGTTCCACTATAAGTGATTAGTATTTTCCATAACTTTATTCACATCCATGACTGGTTTTATTGAGCTCGAGACCCCCACTATTATATCTGGTGGATCGGTACTCATAATCATCTGTCAGGGCAATACACTCCTAGGCCACTATTATAACCGGTGGATCGATACTCAATATCATAATTCAACTGAGCCCGACTCATTAATCTTTCACTTTCATGATTAGTGTTTTTCCTTTCTTTAATCAGCACAACAATTCCATTTATTTGCCTCAGACGGGAGATCAAGAACCCGGGACACAAAGGTACACCAGTCATACTGGTGCATACAAGCTACTCAGTACCCTTCAACCATCAACCCAGGGACACAAAGGTACCCTGGTCGTATTGGTGCATAAAGCTACTCAGTACTCTACTGACAAGGACACCTAATCCATAAGTATGCATACTCTCCAAATAGGTTCGTAGAGATAGATAAAGTAAGATATAGGGCCTGGTTGGGGCACAAAGGCACACCAGCAAATACCAGAATAATTGTGGGCTAAACCACATCTTTAGGGTAGCGACCCCTAAAGAGCCACCATTCCCGATCTCAAGGTCTTTCACTTTAAGTATTAGTGTCTTAATTAAGGTGATCATGAAAAGCACAACAATTAGATTCTTATTCACCTTCAATCATTCTGATATCATTAGTCATTTCTTATTCATACGGTTATCCAAGATAACACGGAGAAATCATTAAGGCCATCATGATCTCATCCAATTCTTATTAGGATTTGTTCTCATGATACTTACTAATCGTCAAATACTCTTACCTTACTATTCAATGTTACTTGAGTCTTATTACGAACCTCTAGTGTCCCATCAACATATTAGATACGAATCGCTGGTTTACCCCTTACTTGTATAGTTATTAAGCCATCCATTCCTTACTTGCCTATTTACCATATTACCCTTCAGGTTGCATATTTACCAAATTATCCATTGCTCGGTTTAGGTTACCAAGTTATCTCCTACGCTTTTTAGATCACCATTCACCTTTCATAATTGTTACACTTATCATATTTACCATTTGGTTGGTTAGATTACCGAATTGCTCTTCTCTTTTGTTATAATTACTAAATTGCCCTTAAATTGGATAAATTACCAAATTACCCTTCTTCATTGTCATGATTACCAATTTGCCCATTTAGTTGGTTAAATAATTACCAATTTACCCTTTAGTCGGTTAAATTACCAATTTGCCCTTCTCCATTATCATAATTACCGAAGTACCTTTCTGTTGGTTAAATTACCAAATTATCCTTCTCTATTATCATAATTACCCTTTTTACCCCTCTCAATTATTATAATTACCATTTTACCCTTCTCCATTATTATAAATACCAACTTACCCTTCTTCGTTATTACAATTACCAATTTACCCTTCTCCATAATTATAATTACCAATTTACCCTTCTCCATATTTATAATTATTAATTTACCTGTCTCCATAATTATAATTACCAATTTACACTTCTCCATAATTATAATTACCAATTTACCCCTCTCCATATTTATAATTATTAATTTACCCTTCTCCATAATTATAATTACCAATTTACCCTTCTCTATATTTATAATTATTCATTTACCCTTCTCCATAATTATAATTACCAATCTACACTTCTCCATAATTATAATTACCAATTTATCCTTTTACTTACAAATTGTCCTTTTACCCCTTTACTACCAAAATTACCATAATATCCTCTTATTTATAAAAATTACCGATTACCCCTTACATCCAAATTTACCATATTATCCTTTTGCTTGCAAATCACCATAATACCCTTTTACTTGCAAGTTCCATAATACCCTTTTACATCTAAAATTACCATTTAACCCCTTTCTTACAAAATTACAATTCTTATCCCCTTCACTCCCAAAATTACCACTTTACCCTTTTACTCCCAAAATTACCATAATACCCCTTTACTTATAATATTACCATTCTTCCTCCTTACTTCCAAAATTACCATAATACCCTTTTACTTACAATTTACCATTTTTCCCTTCTCCTCTAAAATTTCCATACTGCCATTTTCTTACAAATTTACCATCTTGCCCTTTTATTTTACTACTTTTATTAAGTTACCATCACTACATGAATATTAATATTAATACCCCACTCACAATATCCAACTCCACCAACTTTTATATTTTAATATACTACTTATTAGCACCCACACATATTAGGCCACATTCTTGCACAAGAATTATTACTAAAATACCCCTAGGGCTCACAATAATATTATTCATGCATAAATGGTCACAATAACATAATATGACATGGATAAGTACTTAACTCTTTCATTAATAATCAAACTTTTCCCTTGAGTAATATTTCCACACATGGTATATAAACTAGCATACTTTCCTTTTTATCAGACAATACAAGCAAATATATATATTATATTAAACCACAAATATCAAGCATAATAACATATTAAAAATCCTTATATGTTAACATACATTTATCCATGCGTTTAAGTGGGGTTTAACGATTACCTTAGATCCCATAAAAATCGAACCTTACTGGTATTCCGGTCAAAGATTCAATCTTTAATTAGTAAAACCAGCACCTAAAAATAATACCAATATTTATCACATTAGAAATAAGGAAACCAAAAGTATAAGGCTTTATAAAACTTAATTAATGAAATACTTAACTTAAATATTATTTTACCTTAAAATTATTAACCAAAATAAACCAAGAATACAGCAACTCATGGAGCATGAGCTGCATGCAAAAATAAAAAGAAGAAGGCTCGAAGGGGGTGAAGGAAAAGGGATGATGGGTTATTTTCGGGTTGGGGTCTTTAGGCTAGGAAAGAAGGAAGATGGGGGAGGATTTAGGGCAAGGGAAAAGTGTAGGAGTGAAGAGGGGGTATAGGTGGCGGCAGGGGATAGGTTGTTGGTGGCCAAAGGCGGCGGAGGCAGCGAAATGGGCTGTAGGAGTGGACGGGGCTGAGAAGGAAAGAAAAGAGAGGAGGAAAATGAAGGAGTTCGGGGGCTTTTTTCAGCAAAAGGAGGTGTGGGGTGGTAGAGGAGGTTACAGAGAGTGGATTGGTGGTTTGGGTGGTTGTAGAGGCGGCCGGACGGCGGCAAACGGAGGGGTTGCAGGGAGGTTGCCGATAAGGGGGAGAAAGAAGGGGAAAAAAGAAGAGGGGAGGAAGAAGGGACTGCAGGGGCTCGAGGGGGTATTATGGTGGTGCAAGGCTGAGGTAGAGGGTGTCAGGCAGTAATGCAGAGGGTTGGTGCGGTGGTTGGAGCGGCGTAGCCAAAATAGGGAGGAAAAATGAAGGAGAAGAAAGGGAGAAGAGGGAGGTCAGGGAAGGGGAAAGGCTTGAAGAAATGGGGCAGGGAGAGGCTGGAGAGGTGAAGAAAAAGGAGAGGGAGAATAGGAAGGCAGCTGGCTGGCCGATGGCAGCATGTAGGGTGGCAGGGAAGGTGGTAGGGTGGCAGGGATAGGGAAGGGAAGAAGAGGAAAGGGTGGCCATGTGGAATGGGGTGTATGGCTGGCCGGTTCTAAAATGGTGGAAAAAAAAAGGCAGGGGAGAGAGAGAGAGAGGCAGGTGGGGGCAGTGGTTGCAGGCTACGGTGGCTGGGCATGGCGTTCGGGGTGGCAGAAATGGCAACGGGGACAAGTTGGGGGTGCTAGGTCGAGGTGTAGAATAAGGAAGGAGACGAAAGAAAGAAGGGGGGAGGTGCAGGCCGGCGAAGGAAAGGAAAGGGCGTGAGCCGGCCTGATCTAGAGGGAGAAAGGAAGGAAAGAAAAGAGGGGGAGCTGGGCTAGGTCAGCATGTGCGGGGGAGGAAGGGAGAGAAGGCGGCCCGAAGAGGAGGGAAAAAGAAAAAAGGAAGAAAGGAGGAAGAAGGAGAAAAAGGAGAAAGAAAAGAAAAAAAGAGGAAAAAGGAAAAGGAAAAGGAAAATAGGAAAAATTAAAATAATTAAATTTATAAAATAATAGAATGTAATATTTGTGGGAAATAAATTTATTTAATAATTTAATTTAATATATCGATTTAAAAAGGATAATTTTAGTAAAACATTGGTTTGGAAAATTATTTAAATAAAATGAGTATGATAAAATAATAAAATATTTATTTTAATTTATTAAATATTCCTATATAAATTTATATACTCAAAAATCCATAAAATAATTAAACTATATAATTTTAAAAGCTAATTTATACTAAATAAAAGCTATTTATTAAATTCCATGTTTTTAAAATTTTAGGGGATTACACTTTAGGGGTCGCTACCCTAAAGATGTGGTTTAGCCCATAGTTATTCTAGTATTTGCTGGTGTGCCTTTGTGCCCCAACCAGGTCTTATATCTTACTTTATCTACATCTATGGACATATTTAAGGGGTATGCATACTTATGGATTAGGTATCCTTGTCGGTAGGGTACTGAGTTAGGTTTATGCTCCAGTACGACCAGGGTACCTTTGCATCCCTGGGTTGATGGTTGAAGGGTACTGGATAGCTTTTATGCACCAGTGCGACCGGTGTACCTTTGTGTCCCAGGATCTTGATCTCCCTATCAAAGAAAATAAATGGAATTGTTGTGCTGATTAAAAAGGGAAAACACTAAGCGTGAAAATGAAAGACTAATGAGTCAGGCCCAGTTGAATTACATTATGAGTACCAATGAACTAGATATAATAGTGGCTCAGGAGCGTTTTGCCCTGGATGATGTTTATGAGTACGGATCCACCGGATATAATAGTGGCAAGGGTGTGTGTTGCCCTGGATGATGTATATTTGTATTCCGATCCACTGACTATAATAGTGGGGGTCCTGAGCTCAATAAATTTGATTTAGTTGTGTAAAAATCATGGAAAATACTAATCACTTATAGTGGAACACTATGTGAGACGGGACCAGACCGGTCTACCGGCGAATAATAGTGGTCAGGAGCATTCTACCCTGGAGACCGATCTACCGACAATAATAGTGGCCAGGAGTGTTCTACCCTGTATGTATTCCGGTCCACCGGCTATAACAGTGGGGTTCCGTCACTCACCTGGATATTTATAATCCGAGATAATTGATTAATGATGGACTAATGGTTTAAGTCCCAGAATTATCGATTGTTCATTATAACCTATTAATATCTGATTGACTTGATAATTATGTGAATGTATGAATGTGAATATTATGTATGCAACTTTCATTATGTATGTATCATGTGTTGCAATGAGGAACTATTTTTAAGTGTGTTTTAAAGGATTACTCAGTACCATAGTATTGAAGGGCTCCATTCATGGAGCCCTTGCCTATTCAATGGGTAGTGCCCCCTATAGGTCATTTTCAGGTGTTATTCAAGTGGGCTCCTAGGAAAGAGCGTAAGGAACTATCCGGAAAGTCCTAGGGTTGTACTCTTTCCCTTTTAAATTCTTAGTTTCAATGTAATCGTTGTTTTCTAGCCACCATTGGTGGATTTTATTCTTATAAATGGTTTATTACGCTACTCTGATTTAATTATGGTTTGAGTTTCTCGTAAGCTGTATTTTTCTATTTTAGCTTTAACACTTGGTACTGGAACGGTAGGAGTGAACTAGTCTGGTACTAAGTGTGGCGGTAATATCCCCAGAATTCATAGTTTTATTATTCCGCTTCCGCTAATTATTTTAATAAAATGAAATTTTTTAGTAATGAATTTTGGGGGTGTTACAACAACTCCTTTTATACCATGTAAACCTTATAAATTCCCATGCAAACCCTAGAAATTTCCATGCAACTCATTTCATTCTATGAAAACTCTAGAAATTCCCATGCAACTCCTTTCATTCCATGCAAACCTTAGAAATTCCCATACAATTCTTTTATTCCATACAAATCCTAGAAATTCCCATACAAGTCCTTTCATACCATGCAAGCCCTATAAATTCCCATGCAACTCCTTTCATTCATATAACTCCTTTTATTCCATGTAAACCCTAGAAAATCCCATGAAAACCCTAAGGATCTCTATGCAAAGTTCACCCCAGTCTTTTACTTTATTCATAATTCCCTTTTATTTGCCCACTCATGGATCATGAGATAGTTAGGTCAATCCCATATCCCCTTTGTCAACTCACTTCCCCCTTTTTTCCTTTTTCATCCTTTCACCCCATATCAATATATTAAACATCCTAGCATCCATATTCTAGAGGGTCACATCATACAACATCATAAACACAACACACACACCCATATATATAATACACATGCCATAAGGAAACCACATAAGCATACCTCAACTCAAAGCTATGCTACATGTAAAACAGTTATAATAATCATAAGATACACAACATAACATAGCACGTGGCATACAAGGCACATAACAAACACATAGAGGGCCTTAGATATATCATTACCTAACACAACACCGGTTTTGGAGTACACTCCTATGCCTCCTTAGGATTCTGACTTGGTTCACCTATAAGAGGGAAAACCCAACGGTTAATTTCCCTCTTACCAAAATTACCATTATTTCCTACCTTACCCTTATCATAGCCTAATATTAGGGTTACTAATATTAATAGTAGTTTTATAAGTAAAAGTAGGGTTATTATTCTTAAGGTAGCTAACCTTGTTATTACTAGTAAAAATAAGTTTTAGGAGGTACATAGGTTCATGTTAAAGTACTTATAGCAATATTTATATTATTAAAGGTAATAGCTTAATAATAATAATAATAATAATAATAGTTGTAGTGATAATATTAATAACAACCCAAATCTTATTAGAAATAATAATGATATTAGTAATACTAAAGTAGTGACAAAAATGATACTACTAATAATGATAATACTAGTAGCGAGAGTAATATTAGGGGTATAGTTAATAATAATAATAATAATAATAATAATAATAATAATAATAGCAGCAATAATAATAATAATAATAATAGTAATAGTAAAGGCAAAGTAATAATAATAATAATAGTAGTAGTGATATTAATAATAGTTATAATATTAAGAATAAGACAAGCAAATATCCTAATAATCATAATATTGGTAACTTTAGTGATAATATGTCCAAGTATAAAAATAGTGATAGTGATATTAATAATGATAGTAATAGTAGTAGTAGTAATAATAACTATAGTAACAATAATAATAAAAGTGTTAATAATAATACTAATAATAATAATAGTCGAATGGTAAATAATAATAATAAGGTTTGAATATTTATAATAGCAACAAAAGTGATGATATGCCAAAGTTAGCAATAATAATAATAATAATGATAATCGAAATAATAATAAAAATAGAGTTTCAACCCTTCACAATAATAATAGAATTAATATTCCGAGGCTGTAAATAATAATAATAATGATAACATAATAATAACAATAAAAATAAAAATAATATAAATAAAAAGGATAATATTTGTATAAATAGGGTTTAAGGATTGAGGGGGTTAGGGTACCACCTAGGGATGGTGGTGACCAGACGGCACCGGCGGAGGGAGAAGAGGAGGTGGAAAGGTGATTGGTTAGGATAGGAGAGGGGGATTGAGAGGGTGATTGAGGTGGTGGAAGATGCCCCAGGTTGAGAGGGCTGGAATGGTGGTGGTGGCACAACCAAATAGGCAGCGTAGGCGGTGATGGGTGTGGTGGCTGAAGGTGGTGGAGAGGGAGGAAAGGAGAAGGAGAGGGAGACAGGGGAAAAGAAAAGGTAGGGGAGGTAGAGAAGGTTCTGCTGGTGGTTTTGGGGTGTAGAGGGAGTGGTGGTTGCGGCGGGAACCACGACAAACAGCAGCACGAAGGGCAAGGGTGGATGAGGAAGGGTTGATTGAGGAGCTAACTTTGCATGATCAAGGCGGCTCGTGTAGGGAGAATCGAGGGTGGTGGGTAGTGTAGTTCGGTAGAGGGTGGTGTAGGGAGTGTTTTGGGAGGTGGTTCGGGTAGCGGTGCTGGGTGACAACAATAGGGTGGTTGGCTAAATAGGCAACGACGCACAAAAAGGGGAGGAAATTCTGGGCAGGGGGAAAAGGTCGAATGGGAGGCAGTTGAGGGGTATTTATAGGCCAATGAAGGTGGAAAACAACAGAGGGGGAAGAAAGGAAGAGGATGGCATGCATGCAAGTCGCCGATCGGCAATGCACAACCTGTACAGGCCTACAAAATTATAGGACCTATAAACTCGGGAAGGGAGAAAGGAAAGGGGAGATGGGCATGCATGAGGAGAGAGAAAGAGAGTGATTGTGTGGAGAAGGGAGAGGGATTGATGAGGAAGAGAGAGGAGGTGGTAGGATGGCGTGCGGCATTGCAGAGGTCGCATTCCTGCACGGGGAAGAGGGGAAGTTGAGGGGTTGGGAGAGGAAGGAAGAAGAAAGGGGGTGGACCGGCCGACCCAAGAAAAAAGAGAGAAAGAAAAAGGAGGGCGGACTGGGCAACTGGTGATAGGCGGGGAAAAGGAAGGAAAGGGGGTGCGGGCTAGGCCGCGATTAAGGAAAGAGAAGGGGAGGGCTTTGGGCCACAAGGGCTGGCCCAAATCGGGGAAGAAGATGACAAAATAAAAGAAGAAAGGAGAGGAAGGAAAGAAAAAAAGAAAAAGAAGGGAAAAAGAAAAAAGGGGAAAGGGAAAAATAGATGAGTTGGGGGTATTTAGAACATTTTGGTATTTTGGGGTGTTTAAAATAATAATATTTTAATAAAATAAATAAATTCCCTTTTTAGATTAATTTAGGAATTTTGAAAGTTTTTTCCTTAATTCCATTTTAATTAGCAAAATACCATAATTTTTTCTAATTAAATTATTTATTATTTTCCTCTTGATTTTGCCATAATTACTTTCTCTTATTTTAATAAAATAATTTATTTAATCAATTTTCCTAATAAATCCTTATTTTGCCATAATTTCTTAAATTAGAGTTTTGGGGTATTTCACTGAAGGCGGTGCGGGCGGTTGGTAGGGTGGTGGCAGTGGCAGAATGGGGGTGGCAAAGCAAAATATGGGAAAGGAATGAAAGGAGAAGAAAGGGAGGAGAAGGAATAAGGAGATGGAGAAAGAAAGGTCGAATGGGGCAAGAGCGAAGTAGGTGAGGAGAAGAAAAAGGAGAGGGGGAAGAGGGGAGGTAAGTGTGGCTGGTTAGGGTAGGTTGTAGGTGGCAGGTGGGTATCGGGGTGTAGAGAGAGGGAAGGGAAAGAATAGGAAAGGAAGGCATGCGGGGCTGGGGGTGTAGGGCATGTTTGGTCTAGAAATGGGAAGAAAAGGATAGGGGGAGAGAGGGAGAGAGAGCAGAATTGTAGGGAGGCAAGTGGTGGCAAGCGGCGATGTAGGAGGGGCAGACATGGAGGGGTGGTCAGCATTGAGGATAAGAGAAGAAGAAGGAAAGAAAATAGTAGGCTAGCCGAGCGAGCCGGCCCGGACAAGGGATAAGGAAAGAAAGAAAATAAAGGAGGGATGGGCTAGGAGACGTCGTGCGAGAGAGGGAGGAGGAAAGGGAAGAAACAACCAGCAACCCAAAGCGCGAGGGGGGTGAGTAGGCCAAACGACCCGGAGAAGAGAAAAAGAAGAAAAGGAAAAAGAAAGGAAAAGAAGAAAAAGGAAAAGAAGAAAAAGGAAAAACAAAAATGGGGAGAAAATAAAATAAGATAATTTTTGAAATACTATAATTTAATATTTTTGATAGATAAATTAATTTAATAATCTAATTTATTATAGTTTAATATATTTTGGTTTGGAAAATTATTTAAATAAAATGAGTATAATAAAATATTGATTTTAATTTATTAAATATTCATATCAAATTTTATATACTTAAAAATTTATAAAATAATTAAATTAAATAAATAAGCTAATTTATCTTAAATAAAAACTATTTATTAAATTATCGGTTTTTAAAATTTTGAGGTATTACAAAAGGTGTAAAGTGGTTGCTAGTGTTAATCCAAAGCAAGCAAATATATACTTTAACTAAAATGCCATCTTTATTTTTTCTTAGGACACATAGGAATGTAATGCATGCGAAAGTTCAAGGATATCTTGCTAACTCTACAAAAAGAGATTCTAGTGAGAAAAATTATAATACCCTAAAATTTTGAAATCCTAAAATTTATTTAACCTAATTTCTAAATTTTATTTTATCCTAAATCAATTATAAGTAAATTATATTAATTTTATTTATTTACTATTACTAATCTAAAAATTTTACTCTAAAAATCTAATATAAATTCCACACCCAAAAAAATTATTTTTCCCTTTTTTTCCTTTTTCTTCCTTTCTTTTTTTCTTCTCTCCTTTCTTCTTCCCTCTCCTTCTCCATGATATGGTGAGATAAGTTCCCCTTATCATAATCCCTTCTTAGCTTGGAATCGGGGGGTGTAGAACACCATTGAGCACAAGGATATAGCTCACTGAGGTAACACATGACATGGCAATATTAACAAAATGCAAATAAAAGTTTAACGCCAGAAGTATTTGATTAAGGAAACTCCAATTAATGGAATCGTAGGCTTTTTTCATATCTAACATCATAGTGTATCTTGGAGAGTGGTGTTGATGTGAGTACCCATAAAAAAGCTATAAGGATATTAAGATATTATCCCCTATATTTATGCCTTTCACAACCGCAACTTGGGACTCCTCGATCAACTTAACAAGCAAAGGTTGATGCCTACTTGCTATACTTTAGCCAACACTTGATACATTATATTGCAATAGGTGGTTGGCCTAAAGTCCCCCATAGCTTCTACATTAGGAATCTTAGGTAATAAGTGCAAACGTATTACATTAAGGGAGTCAGGCAACCTACCAGTAATAAACAACTCTTGAATAGCTTTCTGTAACATATCTCTAGTAATGTGCTGCATAATTTTATAAAAGTATGCATTATAGCCATTTGGGCCAAGCATATTATCATTCCCCATACTAAACAGGGCACTCTTGACCTCCTTGTTAGTCATCAGTGCTAATATAGCTTGACCTTCGTGAACATCCAGTGTGAGGCTCTTCTCCACTACATCCTTAAAGAACACCCACATTTGGCTTATAACCTTGTAAGGCCTTATAAAAATCGAGGAACACCTTTGCAATATCCCTTGGTTTTTGTGGAGAACTCCTCAAACATTTATGATAGACAAGATTCTATTTTTATTCCTTACTCCTTTAACCATTGCATGGAAAAACATGGTGTTACCATATCCGATTTAAGCCATGTGATGCGAGACTTTTACCTCAGGAAGCTTTTATAACATAAGGATAAGTGTTGGAACCTCCTTAATGCTTGCTCTTGATCAATAAGATTGTGATTGAATGGGCTAGAATCTAACTCTTTTTGAATTGCTACCAATTCACCACAAGCTGCATGAACTTTCCCCACAATACTAACATACATCTGAATGTTTAGTTATTTCAAACCCACCTTCAATTTCGCAAGCCTTCATATAATATCATCCATCAAATTCCTTTTCCCTTGGATTTGTAATTGATAATGGATAAAAAGTAATGGTTATTCTCAATTCATTATGGAATTTCATTAGATAAATTATTATCAAATTGAAATAGTCAAATGTATCCGCTTAATGAGCATGATTTATATGGACAATAACCCTTAGAACAACCAAAATAAAGAGAGAAATAGGGGAGGTTTGAGTGGATAAAAATATTTATTGGTAACTCCTTGAATCAATATTTGCAAGAACTACCTAAAGTTTAAAATCCTAAGATAAATCATGAAATATTTTTTGTAAAATTTTCAAACTCTTACACTTGAGAATTAAAGGAAAAGCTCTTAGTATCTAGAGAGAAAACGAGCAGTAAAAAGTTGAGTTCATTTATCTTACATTCTATCACTAACACTTGTAGAAAAACTTTAAGATTAAATGTAACACCCTCAAAATTCACTACTGAAATTTTTTGTTTTAATTAACAATTAGAGGAAGCAAAAATGGCAAATTTTAGGGGTATTACTATAATATCCCCAAATTTCACAGTTGAAAATTGTTTGTTTAATAAAAAAACATACACTAAGACAAGGGGGTGCTACCACCGTAATCAGCACAAGTCTAACCCCTAGCCAATCTCGTACCAATCACAAGGTTGGAAAATCCACAAGACATGAAATCTATTAGGACATAAAACTATAAGGATTTGAATAATTTGTAATTAAAAGAAAACTAAAGTATGTGATTGAAGAGTCATTACAGAACCGAAAACTATTATAGTGTCAAAGCCCCTAAGGGAAAACAACACAATGAACAAAGTAGGGTAAAAAAAACAGAAAAGATGAGTCTAGACAACACTCGCTCTTAGGCCCTGTGCCAAGTCCAACAGGTCATCATTCAGTTCTGCCTAACGCATCGAATGCGTCGTAGTCATCAAACACTGCATTTCCTACTTACACCAACTTAAAAGGGGCCACTACTCGTGGGAATGAGCAGCATTTATGAAACGGGTGATCAGTATGCTATGTACTGAGTAATGTAACCATGCAGCTAAGGCCATGCATGAAAGATAGATAATACAAATAGTGAAACAGTCCTGGTTAAACATAGTCATTAGATCTCTGGCTATTATTTCCATTTTCACACAATTCTCAAATTAGTTCCATGCGAGTATATGAACCCCCATTATTATAACCGGTGAACCATAAACATCCAAAGTAGAAAGCTCCCAGCCACTATTATTTACCGGTGGAACGATCTCCAAGGCACAAGGAACATGGCCACTATTATCTTCGGTGGACCAGTCTAGCCTAAACTCTCATGGTGTTCCATTATAAGTAATTAGAATTTACCCCATGGATTATTATCATTAAGTTTGGTTTATTGAGTTTGGAATCCCCCGCTATTATAGCCGGTGGACCAAAAACATCTAGGGTAAAATGCACCTGACCATTATTATTTGCCGATGGAATGGTCTCCAAGGCACATGGCTCCTAGCCACTATTATCGCAGGTGGACCGGTCTGGGCTTAGCTCAATAATCTTTCACTTTAATTGGTTATTGTCTTATCTATGTCTTATTCAATAGGTACTTTCTTACTAGACATGCATGCCCATTAGACTTCTTGCTTACACACCCCATTCACACCTACTCTCCTGAAAAACCATGTCCCATATCTTGGGACTTTTACGCCTCTTAAAATGCCCAGACATCCTTTTCCCACCTTTCCTTACTTACATGAAGGCCCAAAATCCTATGCATGTGGGTCGAGACCCACTTTCACATATCTTTGGTTTAACTCATCATTGTCCTCCAAGGTTTTCCCCTCAAAAACCCTAATCTAGCCTATATGGCCTAACCTCTCCCTACTCTACACGACCAATGCTCCCTTTGCTCCGAACTCATCTCCCCACTCAATCCATACCAAACATCTCAACTTCACTTCCCATTTAGCAAGTGTGGTCAAAAAAATCCTAGTTGGCCACCCTAACCCTAGCACCTCTCCTTTCTTATACATTTTCCTTTTATCACCCTCACTCACCATTTCCCTTTTCACATGACAGACATATACCCCTCCATTTGACACCCTTCCACTCTCATCCCACACTCCAACCTCTTCCATTAACTCTCTCTTCTGCACACTTCCCACACTTAGGGTTTTCTTCCAAACCCTAGTCAAGTCCCCCATACACCCTTAAACCAACCTACGTATTATTTTTCATATATGGACTCCAATTACCCCAACTACTCTTATCTCACATTACTTAACCCTCAAATCAACTTTTACAACGTAAAAGTCATTCTCATGCAAAGATTAACCACCCCATGCAAGCCTTACATTCTCCATGCATGATTTATTTCATCCTCTTACTTTATTCATATTATCCTTTAATTTGTCCACCCATAAGTCATGAGATACTTAAGCATTTCTCACTTCCCTCTTACCATTCCACTCGCTTTACTTCTTTCTTTTTTCCCACAACTTCATCTTACTATTTAGGGACTCCAAGCATGCATGTCATATAGGGCAACAATACGTAAGCACAACACAAGTACAAGTTACATTACAATATTACACATGCCAAAAAATATACATAACTTACCTTAGCTCAATGATTAGTAAGTTACGCTACAAGTGCATAGTTGATAACTACACAAGATGCATACACATAACCACACACATAAACACATAATACATATATTGGGCCTTAACCACATCCTTACCTAAAATGACACTGGGCTTGGAGCACAACTCCTACACCTCCTTAGGGGACGGACTTGGTTCACCTGTAAGAGGGAAACATTAGGATTAACTTCCCTCTGATTCCTTTCATTACCCACTAATTGATATTCAGTAAGAAACTAACATTAGTGGTAATAATAATAATAATCTTAGCAATATTAATAAGGTTATTATTATTAAATTGGCTAACAATAATATTAGTGGTAGTATTAACCATAATAGGGTTAGTAGTAGTAATGATGATAATCATCATAATAGTGGAATAATAATAATAATAATAATAACAACAACAACAACAACAACAACAGTGATGACGATGATGATAATGATAATAAGGCTAAAATAACAATTATACAAAGATAATCTATACTTAAGTGATAGCAAGGGTTAGAGCACAATCAGAAGTGGAGGCAGCGCACAGCGGTGGACGTGGTGGTTGTTTGGAAAAGTTGGGCTTTGGGGTTGGAAGAGGGAGAGGGAGGTGGCGGTTGTGAGGTAGTTGACTCCCTGGACTAGGAGGGTTGTAGTGGTGGATGTGGTGGCCGAGGGTGGTGGAGAAGGAGGGATGAGGAAGGAGAGGGAGAAAGGGGAAAGGAAAGGTAAGGGAAGATAGATGATGGTCTACTAGGTTTAGAGGGAGGTAGGGGGTGGTGATTGTGGCGAAGAAGGTGGCGCACGACGGTGAGAGGGGAGACAATGGGGTGCAAAGAGCTACCCACTTTACATGGTTAGGGTGAGTTGTGTAGGAGTTAGGGGTGGGAAGTGGTTTCATTTGGAGGAGGGTGATGTAAGGAAGGGGCTAAGCGGTGGGTTGGACAATGGCATTACACGGTGGCAGCTAGGGAAGAAAAGAAAAGAAGAAAAGTAATAAAGGAAAAAAAAGGAAAAGGAAGAAAAGAGGGGGAAAGGAAAAAAAAATAAAAAGGAAAATAAGGTGGTTGGGGTATTTAGGGTATTTTGTGTTTTTGAATTTTTTAAAAATAATAAAATTAGTAAAAATAAATAATTAAATTCCTTTTTATATTAATTTAGAAAAATTGGGTAATTCTTCCTAAATTCCATGTTAGTTAACAAATTACCTTAATCTTCCCTAATTTAAGCCTATATTATTTCCCTCTTCTTTTTATTTTATTAAAAATGTTATATTTAATTAATCTCACATATTAACTCTTATTTTATTATAAATTCCTAAATTAAGGTTTTGGGGTATTACAGTTACTGCCACACTTAGTACCATATTGATTTATTTCTACCGTTCCAGTACCAAGTGCTAAGGCTTAAAAGGAATATAACACAATTTACACAAATTCAAACTTTCATTTCAATCAGAGTAGCGCGTTAAAGATGTTATAAAAGATAAAACCCATTATTAGTGGTTATAAGAGTAAAATCGTTTAACAAAGAAACAATAAGGTTAAAAGAGAAACCCTGAAAAGCTTTGCTTGAATAGCTCCTATGGCTAACTTGCAAGGGACAATGCCCATTAAATAGGCATGGGTCCACAAACAGAAACAGAACCCTTCAATACTATGGTACTGAGTAACCTTTTATAATCGACTAAAAGGTAGGGCCTGCATGCAACACATTATACGTATATAAGAGCAATACGTACACAAGGCATAGAATAAATGTAACAAACATAGGATAGACTCATACCAAAAGGATCATATATCACAAACCCATTTACTTAGCATTTCCAACACTTATCACGAGACACGGGCACCAAAGTCACACTTATACTATATCAATAGATCATAATGGTGAAATCAACATTATCTGGTATTGAGCCATTAATTAGACATTATTCAACATCATCTCTCGAATTTTGCCCATATGAGTACGGGAACCCCATTATTATAGCGGTGGATCAAAAATATACTTCAGGGCAGAATGCACCTGGCCACTATTATTTGTCGGTGGATCGGTTTCCAGGACAGAAGGTTCTTGGCTACTATTCTTGTCGGTGGATTGGTCTGGGCCCGATTCACATGGTGTTCCACTATAAGTGATTAATATATTTCCCATGGCTTTTTAATGTCTATGGTTTGGTTTACTGAGCTCGAGATCCACCACTATTATAGTCGGTGGATCGGAATGCACTCCAGGACAACAACACCTAGCGACTATTATAACCGATGGATCAATACACATATACAACCTCCAGGGAAAAATGCTCCTGACCGCTATTATAATAACTGAACTATTATAATAACTGATCGGAATGATATAATCCATATGGGTTCAGCCGTAACACCCAAAAATTTACTATTGAAAATTTTTGTTTAAATTAAGATTTAGCGAAAGCAATTAAATTAAAACTTGTGAATTTTAGGAATGTTACCACCATGATTAGTACAGGCCTGACCCACGGTTGTTTCCGTACTAACCACAAGGCTAAAAGAAATTTAATAACCATCATAAATCAAACCCAAGCAAGACTTCAAATAAGCATTAAACAATTATAAGATAGAAATCATAGTGCATGAAAAAGAGTCATAATCCAGAGTACATAGTCAAAGTTTCTTAAAAGGAAAAAGATCTACAGAGCGATAAAGGTTTAGTTCTAGAAAATCCAATACAAAATAGAAAATCATAAAGAAGAAAGTCTGGTCATGCCTTTCTTGATCTTTGTGCCAAGCCCATGCTCAATACTCAGCCTCGCCTGATACTTCGTGAACATCGAAGGCATCAAAAAAGGTATCACCAGCCTACACAAAGTCAGATGGGCCTTTTGCTCATAGAAATGAGTAGCACCCATAGAAAGGGTAGTCAGTACGCTACATACTGAGTAAGGTAATCGTGCACTAAGGTCAACACACCAAAGCATATAACACGAGTATGATAACATAACAACATATAATAATTTCAAATAAGCAAAGGTCAGGCTGTAATCCAGATAAACTGATTATTTAATCTCTGATCAATGCTCAATTCACACCATGCTTATTATCATTCCATGCGAGTGCGGGAACCCCACTATTATAGCCAGTGGATAGAAACATATAGTGTAGCACCCCAAAATTCATTTTTTTTAAATGAAAGCAATTAAATTAAAACATCTGAATTTTAGGAATATTATCGCTGTAATTAGTACGAGCCCAGCCCACGGCCATTCCCGTACTAACCACAAAGCTAAAAGAGATTTTAAAATCATCATAAATCAATCCCAAGCAAGACTTCAAATAAACATTAAACAATTAAAATATAAAAATCAGAGTGCACAATCAAAGTTCCTAAAAAGGAAATAAAGTTTACAACCGATAAAAATTAAGTCTAGGATACTCAATACAAAAATAGAAAATCATAAAAGGGAAATATTGCCACACCACACTCGATCTCTAAGCCAAGTCCATGCTCAACTCTCAGTCCCACTTGATGCCTCATAAGCATCGAAGACACTAAAAACAGAATCACCAACCTGCACAAAGTTAGAGGGCCCTTCTGCTCGTGGGAATGAGCAACACCCATGAAATGGGTGGTCAATATGCTACGTACTGAGTAAGGTAACCGTGCACTAAGGCCAACACCCAAAAGCACACAATTCAAGCATGATAATATAACAACATACAATCACTTCAGATAAATAAAGGCCAAGCTATAGTCCAATTATATTAATTATTTAATCTCTGATCGATACTTGTTCCACATCATGCTTTTCATCAAATCCATGCGAGTATAGAAACTCCACTATTATAGCCGGTGGACCGAAAACATACAGAGTATAAAGCTTCTGATCACTGTTATTGCCGGTGGATTGGTCTCCAGGGCAAGATGCTCCCATCCACTATTATTCACCGGTGGACCAGTCTAGTCCCGACTCTCATGATGTTTCACTATACGTACTTAGTGTCTTCCCAGGTCTTATCATAATTATGTTTGGTTTGTAGAGCATGGAATCCTCCACTATTATAGCTGGTGGACCGGGAACATACATGCATAATGAGCCTGACTACTATTATTTGCTGGTGGACTGGTCTGGGCTCGACTCAACAGTCTTCCTCTTTAAATGATTAGTTTCTTACCGTATCTTATTCGACAAGTCTTCACCCTATACATGCATGACTAACTCAATCTACACTTATCCTTCCAAGAGGGTCTATCCCATATCTTAAGACTCTGCCCCTCCTAATATACCCCATCATCCTTTCCTTCTTTCCCTAACTCACACTAGAGGCCCAACTCCTAAGTGTATGGATTAAGGCCCGCTATCTTACACCTCCAAGTCCACTCACTGCCTCACCCTAGGGTTTTCTACAGAAACCCTAATTTGGGCCCATGTGGGCCATCCTCCTCTGCCTCACATAACACATATTGTTTTAACATCCCACACATCACACCTCTTAGAATCAACCCTCATCATCTCACTTTACTCTTCCAAATACACATATGACCAAGGAACCCTAGGTAACTATACCAAACCCTAGCCAGCCATGTCAGACCCTAGCATCCTCATTCCCACATGTCACCCCTCCATTTCTCACCTTCCACTCTTATTTTCCCATGCTGCCCGTGCTCATCCCTCACATGATAATCTTCCATCCTCATCTCATACTCCACTCCCCTCATTTATTTTTCCTTTTTACTACCTCCTCAAATTAGGGTTTCCTCCCAAACCCTAGCTTGGTCCTCTGTACATCCTTATATTGTCCCACGTACTATTTTTCTCCCAATACCTCTAATCACCCAAACAACTCTTTCATTGCCTTCCTTACACCCCAAATCAACTTTCTATACGTAAAATTCACCCCTATATAGACTTTATACCTATGCAAACCCTCGAAGTTTTCATGTAAAACCCTAAAACTCCCACACAAACCCTAGATTCTTCCATGCGAAACCCTAGATTCTCCCACGCAAACCCTAGATTCTTCAATGCAAAACTCTAGATTCTCCTATGCAAAACCCTATTATTTTAATGATAAGCATAAGATACATAACATATTATGATACATGGAATACAAGGCATATAAGACACATACCACACAGAAGGCCTTAGCTACACCCTTACCTAGCACGACACCGGTCTTGGAGCACGCTCCTACGCCTCATTAGGGTTTTGACTGGATTCACCTATAAGAGGGAAAAACTAAGGATTAGGTACCCTCTCACCAAAAATACTATTATTTCCTAATTTATTCTAAGATTAAGGTTATAGATAAAATAATAATATAGTAATAATAACACTAACAAAATACCAATATTGCTAAGGATAATAGTAATAATAGTAATATTAGAAAAGATGATAATATAAGGTTTTAAGATTTTACCCTAATAATAATAATGATAATAATAATGATAATAATGATGATGATGATGATGATGATGATGATGATAATAATAATAATAATAATAATAATAATAATAATGGTATAATTCAAAATAATATGAAATAGGGCTTCGACCCTTTATTGAAATAATAATAGAAATACTACTACTACAAATAACAACAACAACTACTACTACAACAATAGTAATAATAATACGTAATAATAAAAGATAATAATAATAACAGCATTAATTGAAAATAATGTGAAGTAGGGTTTCGTCCCTGCATTGAAATACTACTACTACTACTAATAATAATAAAAAATAATAACGATAATAATAACAATAATAATACCTAATAATAATAATCGAAATAATCATAAAATAAGGTCTCAGCCCTATGTATAGTGATAATAATAACAATAATAATAGTAGGCAGTAATAATAATAATGATAATAATAAAATAATAATAATAATAATACTAATATAATACAATTAAAATGAATAAGGCTTAATTGATTAGGGTTTAACAGTTGAGAGGGTTTAGGGTACCGCCTAGGGTTGGTGGTGACTGACGATACCGATGCGGTGTTAGCGGTGACATGAAAAAGGGGAGAAAAGAGAGATAGTTGAGTGCGGGGAATAGGATAGGGATAATAAGGGTGGAAGTTGGGGTGATTGAGGTTGCCCAAGTTGAGAGGGTTGGAATGAGGGTGGTGGTGCGGCCAAAGGTGGTGGCGCTCGGCGACGAGTGTGGTGGCTGAAAGTAGTGGAAGGAGGAGAAAGGAGGAGGAGAGGGAGGAAAGGGAAAAGGAGGGTAGGGGAGGTAGAGCAAGGTCTGCAGGTACTTTTGGGAGGTGTAAGGGGAGATGGTTGCAGCTTGAGTGGTGGTTGACGGTGGTGCGAAGGGTGGCAGGGGTGAAGGAGTGGTTGATCGAGAAGGAAAATTTGCACGATCGGGGTGGCTTGTGCAGGGCAAATCAAGGGAGAAGGGTAGCGTAGTTTGGTAGAGGGTGATGCAGGGAGTGGTGATGTGGGCGGCTCGAGCGGCAACGCTAAGCGACGATGGCGGAACGGAAGTCTGATTGGGCAGTGGCATAAAGGTGTGATTTTTCTAGGTTGGAATCAAAGGCTTGATCAAGGCTGGTTATGGGGGTATTTATAGAGTTAAAGGAGGGGATAAGGTTAGGAGAGAGACGGGAGAATAGGGGCAGGTAGGTTAGGGCTCACCGGTTGGCGACGGCAAGCCGGCGTAGGTCTATTCGTGGTTGGGTGTGATTGGCCAGGGAGAATGAAATGGCGCACGAGAAGGGAGGGAGGTTGGTTGGGTCAAACGGCAGGCAAATCAGCAGGGAAGAGAGAGGAGAGAATCAACCGATCAGCGGCATGGTCAGTGGCGAGAATCTTAGGGAAGTTAGGGAGGGAGTTGCAGGTCGACGAGGAAGGAAGAAGGAGGAAGAAGAGGTAGGGGTGAACCGGGCGGTTGGGAAAAAGAAAGAAAGTAAGAAAAGAAGAGAATGGTCGGGCGATGGGGAAAAACGAAACGCAGCGCACTAGGCAGCATCGAAGGAGAGGAAAGGGAAAGGGGAAATGGGCCGTTGGGCTGGCCCAGGTCGGGAGAGGAGGAAGAAAAAAAGAAAAGAAGGAGGAGGAAAGAGGGAGAAAAAAGAAAGAAGAGAAAGAAATAAAAAGGAAAAAGGAAAAAAGGGGGAAAGAAAAATAGGTAGGTTGAGATATTTAGAATATTTTGGTATTTTGGGATATATAAAAATAATAATATTTAATTTTCTTTTTAGTTTAATTTAGGATTTTTGAGAGATTTTTTCTAAATTTCATTTTAACTAGCAAATCGCTCTAATTTTCTCCAATTAAATTATTTATAAATTTCCTATTGATTTGGCCCTATTTACTCCCTCTTATTTTAAATAAAATAATTTATTTAATTAATTTCCATAATAAATCATTAATTAGCTATAATTCTTAAAATTAGGATTTTAGGGTAATTCATACAGGGTATAAAGCTCCTGACCACTATTATTGTCGGTGGATCGGTCTCTAGGGCAAGATGCTCTTGGCCACTATTATTTGCCCGTAGACCGGTCTAGCCCCGACTCTTATGGTGTTTCACTATAAGTACTGTAATATCCCAAAATCCTAATTTCCGAAATTATGGCCAAATAAGGAATTATTAGGAAAATTAATTATATAAATTTATTTATTAGAATTTAGAGAGTTAAATTAAGGTATATTAAGAGGAAAATAATAAAGAATTTAATTGGAAGAAAATTTGGGTGTTTCTCTAATTAGCATGAAGGTTAAGAGAATTTATCTAAAATAGTCTAAAATAAACAAAAAAGGAATTTATTTAATATTTCATAAATATTAATATTATAAACAACCCAAAAATACCCCAATTTACCCATAAGTTATTTCATTTAATTTTTCCATCCTATTTAATACTTATTTTCCCCTCTTTTTCCCTTTTTTCTCCCTCCTCTTCCTTTTTTTTTCTTTCTTCTCCCCCGGCTGGGCCAGCCCACCGGCCCAAACCCCTCTTCTCTCCCCCGTCTCGCGCGCAGCCCAGGCCCCGCCTCTCCTTCCTTCTTCCCGCCCGCGGCCCAGCGCCGTGCGACGCAACCCCCATACGCCCGTGCGCTGCGTTTTGGCCTCAGTGCCGTCGAAACGCCGCGTCACGATAAATGGCCTTATAGCCGTTGCCAAACGGGCAACGCGACGCGGCGCTTTGTCGCCCATAAAGTCGAAACGTCGCGTTGGACTTGCAGATTAAATAACCGCCGCCGAACCGGCCGGTTTCCCTCCTCTTTTCTTTTCCTTGGACCACCGGTCCACCCCGCCCTGTCTTCTTCCCCGACCTGCAACTCGCCTGCCGCTCGAATCTCGCCGGCAGCCACCAGCCCAGTACCGGCTGTCCTCCCCTGCCTCTCTCCCGTCGTTTTCTTTCTTTTTTTCGACCCGACCAAGTCCCTATCTCCCTTTCCCGCGTGCCCTTCTCTTTCCTTTCTTCTTCCCTGTCCCCGACCCAGCCTGCCATGGCAGAACCTGCACCGCCTGCCATCGGCCGGCCACCTGCACCCCTGCCCCGCGTGCCACCTCCCTCCCTTCGTCGTTTTCCTTCCCCCTGGCCTATAAATATCCCCAGTTGCAGCCCCGATCGGCCCCTTTCGTTTTTTTTTTGCCCCGAAACCCTGCCTCTCCGCCGCCTCAAACAGACGGGTTTTTCGCCGTCACCGGAGACATCCGCCGCCACCTCTGGCCACCGTTACCATCCCTACACCTTCCTCGACAAAACTGAGCCACCACCACCCTCCGCCTTGCCCTGCACGTGCCTCCTTCGTCGTGCAAAGTTCCTATCCCGAAAACCACCCTTCCAGCCCGCCGCCGCCTTGCGCCGCCTTCTGCCGCCTCCTCCGCCGCTACCAGCCACCCTTCCACCCTCCAAAGTGACCAGCAGGTCCTCCCCTACCTGCCCATACCCTCCTTACCCCCTACTCCCTCCTCCACCGGCCTCCACCATTTCCACCATCTCCCTCCTCCCTCGGCCACCGCGTCCGCCGCCGCGCGCCGCCGCCCAGCTCACGCCACCACCCTCATTCCACTCCCCTCTCCCTGCTGTATCCTCCCCCACACTTGGCTTCCTTTTTCCTCCTCCCATCTCACCGCCACCCCCATCTTTCCCCCTCTTCTCCTCCTCCACCGCCGCCGCCGCCGCCGCCACGCGCCGCCGCCGGACCACCACCGACCCTAGGTGGTTCTCCACCCATCCAAACCCCAATACCCCTTTTATATACTTGCTAATATTTTCTACTAATATTAATACTAATATACTTATAATTATTACTATTATCCTTATTATTATTCTTTTATTATTATTATTACTTTTATTATTATTATCATTTCTAATATTGTGACTTATGATATTAAAGTTATCATTTTTACCATACAAACATCTCTTGGAACCCTAACTCCTATTATGCTCAACTTTGGTTTATTTTATAAGTGTTAATATTAACAACCCTACTATTATTATTATTATCTCTATTACCTTACTAAGGTTATTATTATTAATACTTAACCATACTAGGTTATTGTTATTATTATTTCTAGGGTTATTATGGTTATTATTACTATTATTATCATTATTATTAGCATTATTACTATTATCACCCTTAGGGATAATGTACTTGAAATATCGTGACCTTATAATATTATTATTTCAAACCCAACACCATTGTTAGACTTAATCTTAAAAATGCTAGAGTTCTATTACTATAAACATAAGTGTCACTATTAGTGGTCTTATTATAATTATTATTATTATCACTATTTTACTATGACTAGTGAATACTAGTATTATAAGAATGGAGCTAATGGGCTTAATAAAATAAGTGTAACAATAAGTATCATAAATAAACATATTTTTAACTACCAATATTTAGTATACTAATTCTAAAGTAAAAACCCTAGTTTTTGTATAAAACCCTTTTTAGTAATAAAAACCCTCACCTTAAACTAAAATGAGGTTTGATAGTGATTATAAGGGAAACTAATACTTAGCATTTTCCCCTTTTATAGGTAACCCCGACCAAAGCCCTAAGGAGTTAGAGGAGCGTGCTCCAAGCCCGGTGCCTACCTAGGTAAGGACGAAGCTAATGGCCTTGTGCTATGTGTGATATGGATGTGTTGATTATTGTGTATGCCATGCTATGCCATGTGTTATATGATTGTGTATAACTTGTCTTATGTGTAGCGCAGCTTGGAGATTGAGGTATGTGTTGATGTGTTTCCTATGACGCGAGCATGATATGTATATGTATGATGTTTATGATGTAATATGCTATGGCCCGCTAGGACGTGGATGTTAGGGTAAATGGTAATATGAGTTTGGGACCATTATGGGGGTCTTAATGTTGTATGGTGGGATTAGGGTTTGAATGGGGGCATCAATGTTCGCATGTCGGTACTAATGATTTCATAGTGTTATTAATGGCTTATGGCGGTATTCGGGTTCGTATGGTGGTATGGTGATTTTATGGAGGTATTAATGTTGGATGGGGGTATTTGTGAATTATGGGGGTATTAATGTGGTACGATGTTAATCGTGATTTTATGAAGGTATTAATGTTGTATGGTGGTATAGTTGTTCGTATGGTGGTATTAAGGTTTGCATGGCGGTATTAGGGTTTGTATGGTGGTAAAATTGTTCGTAGGGTGGTATTGTGATTTTATGGAGGTATTAATGTTGTATGGTGGCAATTGTGATTTTATGGAGGCATTAATGTTGTATGATGTTATTTGTAATTTTATGGAGGTATTAGTGTTGTATGGTGGTATTAGGGTTTGTATGGTGGTATTAGGGTTTATATGGTGGTATTAGGGTTCGCATGGTGGTATTAGGGTTGTACGGTGGTATTAATATCCATATGGCGGTTTTGACGATTGTATAGTGGTATTAATGACTTATTAGGGTGTACATGTTGGTGTTATGGAATGTATGGGGGTACTAATATTCGTATGGCGGTATTAACAATTGTATAGTGGTATTAATGACTTATGGTGGTATTAGGGTTGCATGGGGGTATTATGGATTGTATGGTGGTATTAATGTTAGTATGGCGGTATTAGGGTTTTGCATTAGGAGTTAACGATCATATGGAATGAGGATTGGAGTAGTTAACACTGGGGCATTGTGATTGAGAAGGGATGGAGTAACTAATTGTGACTGTTGAGGATGATTAAGGTTTGGGATGGCTAAGTACGGTGGTTATGGTATAATAGGGATGAGAGAGGTTAACCGCGGGTTGGTGTGGACCATTAGGGTTGGTTATGACTACTTAGAGTCGTTTGGCATTATCCTGTGTATCATCGATTAAAGGGTAGATATGAACACGGGCCTATATTGGTTGTGATGTGTAAAGCACAAAGAGAATGATTTTATGTGTATCCTTGGTGGAAACCTTTTGAATAAGACACGTTAAAACATTAACTACTTACAGAGAAAGATGTTGAGCCGGACCCAGACCGGTCCACCGGCAAATAATAGTGGCAGGGTATGTTACCCTCGTGACCGGTCCACCGGCTATAATAGTGGCAGGGCATGGCCCTCGTGACCGTTCCACCGGCTATAATAGTGGGGGATTCCGTGCTCAACGAACTAATCAGAATAATGATAAGACATGGGAAAGATACGAATATTTACAGTGGAACACCTTGTGAGTCGGGGCCAGACCGGTCCACCGGCAAATAATAGTGGCAGGGTACGTTACCCTCGTGACCGGTCCACCGGCTATAATAGTGGCAGGGCATGGCCCTCGTGACCGTTCCACCGGCTATAATAGTGGGGTTCCCGCACTCACACGGACTATTAAAGAATATGTGTGGAATGAACGTATTATTATTATTGAGAAATAAGAATAAGCCACCGGAAAGTATTCGGACCTTATCTTGCTGGTTATCGCATGTTGTCTATATGATTGTGCTACGTACGTTATGATGTATGATTGTATGCTTGGCCTTAGCGCACCTGCGCCCTTACTCAGTATTGGACCCATACTGATACTACCTTGATTAAATGGGTCCTGTGATGATCCACCAATGGTGGGGAGCAGACCTCCTATGCAGGTTTGATCGGTTACAATTGTAGGGTGGAAGGCTTGGCTTGAGTGATGTAGGCGGTCCGGATATTGGTCCCTTGGGATCCGTTTTATTTGGTTATATTTTGTATTACGCTTATTGTTTTGAAACCGTACTCGAGGTTGTATTCCTAAACGATATTTTAACTGTTGTTGATTCGTGGTTTTCATGATTGGTCTATGTTAACTATGGACCTATGTTTTGATGACTCTTACTTGATGATGGTTTGGTTTAGCCTTAGCACTTAGTATCGGAACGGTAGGAGTAAACCGGTCTGGTACTAAGTGTGGCGGTAATACCCCCAAGTTTATGGTTTTAATTCTTTCGCTTCCGCTAAAATCCTTGTCTTAAACGAAATTTTTCAGTAGTAAATTTGGGGGTGTTACAAGTTGGTATCAGAGCAGGTGGTCCTCCGACCACGCTCGTTTTCGAAAGTAAATTTGTTTTCGGACTTTGTATTTGATTTTGAAGTGTGTTTTGACCGCTCCTCTATTTGTTTTTAAACTTTTAAGCTGATACCACAAATTGGTATCAAATCTTTTGGTTGCTAAGGATCGGGTTTCGGTTAGAGGCTCGATTCTCATGACCGTGAATGTTTTAGCCGAAAACGTATTTTAACTTCCTTCAAGTGATTTTTCTTTCTATCCGGATTAGCTTGTGAGGACAGTGTGATTGGGTAGTATAAGTGGCCTTGCGATTGCAGTTCATTTATGTCTTCGGATTTGCTTCCTTGCTATTTGACATGCTTAACTGGTGTTAACGTTGAATTTTATGTGGTAGTGATTATAGTTTGTAACTAGTTTGCCCTTAAGGGGGTAGTGACCCCACTAGGTTAACCCCAGCCTTGCAGGTTTAGTGGACTAAAAACCTTAGGGTATACCTTACCGGGTAAAGTGTGATGTGACATAGATCGTAACGTATTTTGGTGGTTTAGTTTTACTTTTGGAGTTGCAAGGAGTCTAAGTTATTGTTATCGTTACTATTCTTTTCACCTTTATAAGACCTTATTTAAAGGACAATGTTTTGTGACTTGTTTTGACCTTAAGTATGTACTTCTTGAATTTTATTATATTTGATTTGTCGGGCATCAATTCTCCTTCTTTTATTTCACCCTTCATACCTTGTGTGATCCAACCTTACTGGGTTTAGTTTCGTAAACATTGTTTTACCTTTCCTCGGAATTCCTTTTAACCTACTTATCTTGGTGAATATCTTATTCAATTGTTTCGTCAAGTTTTCACTACTTAGGTTTCTCGAACTTCGGGGACGAAGTTCCCTTCTAAGAGGGTAAGGATGTAATACCCCGTGTATTTTAAAATCCAGATTTGTTAAGTCTAATGATTGTATTAGCGTAATTTGATGTAAACAATTTATTATTTTAATTTCGATTCATTTTATGGATTTATCGACGATTCTGAATTCATAATTGAATGTAATTAATCATTTTCGAGAAGTAATATTTTATCGACGCTTTAATTATTTGAATGTAATATTTTCGAGAGGTTTAAATTAAAAATATTTTTGGAACTTATTTAAAAAAAAAAATTTTTTTTAGTGAATTTTCTTCCGTTCTACGCTTTTTAGGTTGCGAGAAAATCGATTTCGAAAATTATTAAAATTAGTCTTGATCTATTAGAATATGACTTAAACATTTTATTATAGGTTTCTAAATATTATTTTCGGGTCTTATAATGTATTTCCATAAATAATATAAATTTTTACATTCGATGGTAAATTCTTCCTAAAAATGTTTCCGAAGTACTTTATATATCTTTTTATTAATTTTAAGCCGGAGGATACTTTCAAAATAGATGTTCGATAAATAAATTTTTGATTAGATTCTCCTAGTATAAATCTTTGATATTTAGTATTTAATTTGAACTTATACCCCAGGCACAACAATCCCTAGTTCGTCCCTAAGGGGGTAGTTAGGTTAAGTATAGCTATCGATGCATTAATATAGAAGATTGGAATGCCCCAACCCTAACCCTAGAGAGCCGCAGGAGACTTCGGGGACGAAGTCTGTTTTTAAGGGGGTAGTGATGTAATATCCCAAAATCCTAATTTCCGAAATTATGGCCAAATAAGGAATTATTAGGAAAATTAATTATATAAATTTATTTATTAGAATTTAGAGAGTTAAATTAAGGTATATTAAGAGGAAAATAATAAAGAATTTAATTGGAAGAAAATTTGGGTGTTTCTCTAATTAGCATGAAGGTTAAGAGAATTTATCTAAAATAGTCTAAAATAAACAAAAAAGGAATTTATTTAATATTTCATAAATATTAATATTATAAACAACCCAAAAATACCCCAATTTACCCATAAGTTATTTCATTTAATTTTTCCATCCTATTTAATACTTATTTTCCCCTCTTTTTCCCTTTTTTCTCCCTCCTCTTCCTTTTTTTTTCTTTCTTCTCCCCCGGCTGGGCCAGCCCACCGGCCCAAACCCCTCTTCTCTCCCCCGTCTCGCGCGCAGCCCAGGCCCCGCCTCTCCTTCCTTCTTCCCGCCCGCGGCCCAGCGCCGTGCGACGCAACCCCCATACGCCCGTGCGCTGCGTTTTGGCCTCAGTGCCGTCGAAACGCCGCGTCACGATAAATGGCCTTATAGCCGTTGCCAAACGGGCAACGCGACGCGGCGCTTTGTCGCCCATAAAGTCGAAACGTCGCGTTGGACTTGCAGATTAAATAACCGCCGCCGAACCGGCCGGTTTCCCTCCTCTTTTCTTTTCCTTGGACCACCGGTCCACCCCGCCCTGTCTTCTTCCCCGACCTGCAACTCGCCTGCCGCTCGAATCTCGCCGGCAGCCACCAGCCCAGTACCGGCTGTCCTCCCCTGCCTCTCTCCCGTCGTTTTCTTTCTTTTTTTCGACCCGACCAAGTCCCTATCTCCCTTTCCCGCGTGCCCTTCTCTTTCCTTTCTTCTTCCCTGTCCCCGACCCAGCCTGCCATGGCAGAACCTGCACCGCCTGCCATCGGCCGGCCACCTGCACCCCTGCCCCGCGTGCCACCTCCCTCCCTTCGTCGTTTTCCTTCCCCCTGGCCTATAAATATCCCCAGTTGCAGCCCCGATCGGCCCCTTTCGTTTTTTTTTGCCCCGAAACCCTGCCTCTCCGCCGCCTCAAACAGACGGGTTTTTCGCCGTCACCGAAGACATCCGCCGCCACCTCTGGCCACCGTTACCATCCCTACACCTTCCTCGACAAAACTGAGCCACCACCACCCTCCGCCTTGCCCTGCACGTGCCTCCTTCGTCGTGCAAAGTTCCTATCCCGAAAACCACCCTTCCAGCCCGCCGCCGCCTTGCGCCGCCTTCTGCCGCCTCCTCCGCCGCTACCAGCCACCCTTCCACCCTCCAAAGTGACCAGCAGGTCCTCCCCTACCTGCCCATACCCTCCTTACCCCCTACTCCCTCCTCCACCGGCCTCCACCATTTCCACCATCTCCCTCCTCCCTCGGCCACCGCGTCCGCCGCCGCGCGCCGCCGCCCAGCTCACGCCACCACCCTCATTCCACTCCCCTCTCCCTGCTGTATCCTCCCCCACACTTGGCTTCCTTTTTCCTCCTCCCATCTCACCGCCACCCCCATCTTTCCCCCTCTTCTCCTCCTCCACCGCCGCCGCCGCCGCCGCCACGCGCCGCCGCCGGACCACCACCGACCCTAGGTGGTTCTCCACCCATCCAAACCCCAATACCCCTTTTATATACTTGCTAATATTTTCTACTAATATTAATACTAATATACTTATAATTATTACTATTATCCTTATTATTATTCTTTTATTATTATTATTACTTTTATTATTATTATCATTTCTAATATTGTGACTTATGATATTAAAGTTATCATTTTTACCATACAAACATCTCTTGGAACCCTAACTCCTATTATGCTCAACTTTGGTTTATTTTATAAGTGTTAATATTAACAACCCTACTATTATTATTATTATCTCTATTACCTTACTAAGGTTATTATTATTAATACTTAACCATACTAGGTTATTGTTATTATTATTTCTAGGGTTATTATGGTTATTATTACTATTATTATCATTATTATTAGCATTATTACTATTATCACCCTTAGGGATAATGTACTTGAAATATCGTGACCTTATAATATTATTATTTCAAACCCAACACCATTGTTAGACTTAATCTTAAAAATGCTAGAGTTCTATTACTATAAACATAAGTGTCACTATTAGTGGTCTTATTATAATTATTATTATTATCACTATTTTACTATGACTAGTGAATACTAGTATTATAAGAATGGAGCTAATGGGCTTAATAAAATAAGTGTAACAATAAGTATCATAAATAAACATATTTTTAACTACCAATATTTAGTATACTAATTCTAAAGTAAAAACCCTAGTTTTTGTATAAAACCCTTTTTAGTAATAAAAACCCTCACCTTAAACTAAAATGAGGTTTGATAGTGATTATAAGGGAAACTAATACTTAGCATTTTCCCCTTTTATAGGTAACCCCGACCAAAGCCCTAAGGAGTTAGAGGAGCGTGCTCCAAGCCCGGTGCCTACCTAGGTAAGGACGAAGCTAATGGCCTTGTGCTATGTGTGATATGGATGTGTTGATTATTGTGTATGCCATGCTATGCCATGTGTTATATGATTGTGTATAACTTGTCTTATGTGTAGCGCAGCTTGGAGATTGAGGTATGTGTTGATGTGTTTCCTATGACGCGAGCATGATATGTATATGTATGATGTTTATGATGTAATATGCTATGGCCCGCTAGGACGTGGATGTTAGGGTAAATGGTAATATGAGTTTGGGACCATTATGGGGGTCTTAATGTTGTATGGTGGGATTAGGGTTTGAATGGGGGCATCAATGTTCGCATGTCGGTACTAATGATTTCATAGTGTTATTAATGGCTTATGGCGGTATTCGGGTTCGTATGGTGGTATGGTGATTTTATGGAGGTATTAATGTTGGATGGGGGTATTTGTGAATTATGGGGGTATTAATGTGGTACGATGTTAATCGTGATTTTATGAAGGTATTAATGTTGTATGGTGGTATAGTTGTTCGTATGGTGGTATTAAGGTTTGCATGGCGGTATTAGGGTTTGTATGGTGGTAAAATTGTTCGTAGGGTGGTATTGTGATTTTATGGAGGTATTAATGTTGTATGGTGGCAATTGTGATTTTATGGAGGCATTAATGTTGTATGATGTTATTTGTAATTTTATGGAGGTATTAGTGTTGTATGGTGGTATTAGGGTTTGTATGGTGGTATTAGGGTTTATATGGTGGTATTAGGGTTCGCATGGTGGTATTAGGGTTGTACGGTGGTATTAATATCCATATGGCGGTTTTGACGATTGTATAGTGGTATTAATGACTTATTAGGGTGTACATGTTGGTGTTATGGAATGTATGGGGGTACTAATATTCGTATGGCGGTATTAACAATTGTATAGTGGTATTAATGACTTATGGTGGTATTAGGGTTGCATGGGGGTATTATGGATTGTATGGTGGTATTAATGTTAGTATGGCGGTATTAGGGTTTTGCATTAGGAGTTAACGATCATATGGAATGAGGATTGGAGTAGTTAACACTGGGGCATTGTGATTGAGAAGGGATGGAGTAACTAATTGTGACTGTTGAGGATGATTAAGGTTTGGGATGGCTAAGTACGGTGGTTATGGTATAATAGGGATGAGAGAGGTTAACCGCGGGTTGGTGTGGACCATTAGGGTTGGTTATGACTACTTAGAGTCGTTTGGCATTATCCTGTGTATCATCGATTAAAGGGTAGATATGAACACGGGCCTATATTGGTTGTGATGTGTAAAGCACAAAGAGAATGATTTTATGTGTATCCTTGGTGGAAACCTTTTGAATAAGACACGTTAAAACATTAACTACTTACAGAGAAAGATGTTGAGCCGGACCCAGACCGGTCCACCGGCAAATAATAGTGGCAGGGTATGTTACCCTCGTGACCGGTCCACCGGCTATAATAGTGGCAGGGCATGGCCCTCGTGACCGTTCCACCGGCTATAATAGTGGGGGATTCCGTGCTCAACGAACTAATCAGAATAATGATAAGACATGGGAAAGATACGAATATTTACAGTGGAACACCTTGTGAGTCGGGGCCAGACCGGTCCACCGGCAAATAATAGTGGCAGGGTACGTTACCCTCGTGACCGGTCCACCGGCTATAATAGTGGCAGGGCATGGCCCTCGTGACCGTTCCACCGGCTATAATAGTGGGGTTCCCGCACTCACACGGACTATTAAAGAATATGTGTGGAATGAACGTATTATTATTATTGAGAAATAAGAATAAGCCACCGGAAAGTATTCGGACCTTATCTTGCTGGTTATCGCATGTTGTCTATATGATTGTGCTACGTACGTTATGATGTATGATTGTATGCTTGGCCTTAGCGCACCTGCGCCCTTACTCAGTATTGGACCCATACTGATACTACCTTGATTAAATGGGTCCTGTGATGATCCACCAATGGTGGGGAGCAGACCTCCTATGCAGGTTTGATCGGTTACAATTGTGGGGTGGAAGGCTTGGCTTGAGTGATGTAGGCGGTCCGGATATTGGTCCCTTGGGATCCGTTTTATTTGGTTATATTTTGTATTACGCTTATTGTTTTGAAACCGTACTCGAGGTTGTATTCCTAAACGATATTTTAACTGTTGTTGATTCGTGGTTTTCATGATTGGTCTATGTTAACTATGGACCTATGTTTTGATGACTCTTACTTGATGATGGTTTGGTTTAGCCTTAGCACTTAGTATCGGAACGGTAGGAGTAAACCGGTCCGGTACTAAGTGTGGCGGTAATACCCCCAAGTTTATGGTTTTAATTCTTTCACTTCCGCTAAAATCCTTGTCTTAAACGAAATTTTTCAGTAGTAAATTTGGGGGTGTTACAAGTACTTAGTGTCTTCCTAGGTCTTATCGTAATTATGTTTGGTTTGTTGAGTACAGAATAACCTGCTATTATAGCTCGTGGACCGGAAACATACAGGGTATAATGCGCCTGACTACTATTATTCGCCAGTGGATCAGTCTCTAAGGCACCCCAACTCCTGGCCACTATTATTCGCCGGTGGACGGGTATCCAGGGCACCCTGGCTCCTGGCCACTATTATTCGCCGGTGGATCGGTCTAGGCCCGACTCAACAATCTTCCTCTTTAAATGATTGGTGTCTTACTGTGTCTTATTCAACAAGTTTTTACCCTAGACATGCATGTCATACTCCATCTACTCTTGTTCTCTCAAGAGGGCCCGTCTCATATCTTGAGACTCTGCCCTTCTAGCACATCCCAACATCCCTTCCTTATTCCACTTATTCACACTGGAGGCCCAATTCTTAGGTGTGTGGGTTAGGGCCCACTACCTAACACCACTAAGCCCATTTACAGTCTTCCCTCAGTTTTCTGGAGAAAACCCTAAATTGGCCCTATGTGGGGCATCCTTCTTTGCCTCACACAACCCAAACTATTTTAACACCCCACACATCACAACCCTTAGATTCAACCCTCATCATCTCACGTTACTCTCCCAAATACACGTGTGATCACGAAACCCTAGGTGACCAAACTAAACCCTAGCTGGCCATGCCAACCCTAACATCCTCCTTTTCACATGTCACCCCTCCATTTCTCACCTTCCACTCTTACTTCCCATGATACCCATGCTCGCCCTACTCATGAAAATTCTCATCCTCATCTCATACTCCACTCTACCTCATTTATTTTGTTTTTTCCACATTCTCAAATTAGGGTTTCCTCCCAAACCCTATCTCAGTCTCCTATGCACCCTTATACTGTTTAACGTACTATTTTTCACCAAAATCCTCCAATCACCCAAACAACTCTTTCATTACTTTCCTCGCACCCTAAATCAACTTTCCATACGTAAAATTCATCCCCATGCTGACTTTATACATCATATGCAAACCCTCGAAGTTTTTCATGTAAAACACTAGATTCTCCCATGCAAAACCCTAAATTATCCCATGCAAACCCTAGATTCTCCCATACAAAGTTTATCCACTTTATTTTGCTTTGAGTCCCTTTTTATTCTTTCTCTCATGAATCATGGGATGTTTAGGTCAATCCTACATCCCTTTGTCAACTTATTTCCCTTTGGTCAACTTACTTATCCATTTTCCTTTTTCATCCTTTCACCCTTATATCATCACATTACATATCTTAAAGGGTCGCAACACATCACATCATAATCACTACATATACATATTATACACATGCCATAAGATAACACATGAGCATGCCTCAACTCCAAGCTACGCTACACACAAAATAGTTATAACGATAAGCATAAGATACATAACATATCATGATACATGGCATAAAATGCATATAAGACACATAGCACACATAAGGCCTTTAGCTACACTCTTATCTAACACGACACCGGTTTTGGAACATGCTCCTATGTCTCCTTAGTGTTTTGACTGATTTTGCCTATAAGAGGGAAAAATTAAGGATTAGTTTCCCTCCTACCAAAAATACTATTACTTCCTATTTTATTCTAAGATTATGGTTACTATTATTAAAGGAAACTCTATAAGTGAAAATAGGGTTTTTAATAATATTTATAGCCATATTTATATCATTAAATCTAATAGATTTATTTCCTCTGCTACTATTACTAACATTAGTTATAGCAAAAATAACGATATTAATAATAATAGTAATACTAATACTCCTAGTAATAGAAACCCTAATATTTTTAAGGCTAAGACTAATAATAGGGTTAGGGATAGAATAATAATGTAATAATAGTAACACTAACAAAATACTAATATTGTTAAGGATAATAATAATAATAATAATAATAGTAATATTTGAAATAATGATAATATGAGGGTTTGAATATTTTTACCATAATAATAATAGTGATACTACTACTACTACTCCTACTACTACTACTACTAATAATAATAATAGTAATAGTAATAGTAGCAATAATAATAATAATGATAATAATAATAATGGTATAAATCTAAATAATGTGAAATAGGGTTTTGATCCTTCATTGTAATAATAATAATAGATGATACTACTACTACTACTAATAATAATAACAATAATGATAATAATCAAAATAATGACAAAATAGTGTTTCAGCCCTTAATAGTACTAATGATAATAATAATAATATAATTCAATTAAAATAAATAAGGCTTGAATAATTAGGATTTAAGGGTTGAGAGGGTTTAAGGTACCACCTAGGGTTGGTGGCGGCGGGAAAGGGGGGAAAAGAGAAGGTTAGTTGAGTGTTGTGAATAGGAGGGGGGAATGATGGTGGAAGTTGGGGTGTTCGAGGTTGCCCAAGTTGAGAGGGCTGGAATGAGGGTGGCGGTACAGCCAAAGGTGGCGGCGCATGACAGCGAGTGTGGTAGCCGAAGGTGGTGGAGGGAGGAGGAAGGAGGAGGAGAGGGAGGAAAGGGAAAAGGAGGGTAGGGGGAGGTAGATGAAGGTCTGTAGGTGCTTTTAGGAGGTGTAAGGGGCAGTAGTTGTGGCTGGAGTGGTGGTTGATGGTGGCGCGAAGGGTGGCAAGGGCGAAGGAGTGGCTGATTGAGAAGGGTGCTTTGCACAAGTAGGGTGGCTTGTGTAGGGCAAATCGAGGAAGGAGGGAGGCTTAGTTCTGCAGAGAGTGATGTAGGGAATGCTTAGGTGGGCGGTGTGGGCGGTGGTGACGGAACGGGCATCTAATTGGGCGGTAGCGCAAATGGGGGAAATTTAGGCTGCGAAAACAAAACTCGATCAAGGTTGTTGATGGGGGTATTTATAGGGCCAAGGGGGATAAGGTCAGAGGAGAACGGGATAATAGGGGTAGGTAGGTGACACGTTCCTACCCGCAAGTGCACGGGGTTAGAGTAGTAGTCAAGGTCGATCCCACAAGGATTGGTGAATGACCACTAGGACAATGATAGAACTTAACTATGTCTAAACTACGAGATGATATGAAATAATAAATTGTAAGCTAAAATAACTAAATAAGCTAAAAAGAAAGGAAAATAGCACTCAAGTCACTCAAATAAATAGAAGAGCTAAGGTTCCGGTTCATCGCCCCCGATCCTCACATGTAATTGAAGATCACATCACAAAATAATTCAACAATCATAATCAATCATGCCAACAAGGATAGAAAGTGTTGTGCTTTCTCAAGCCACAACCACCCTATTACATATCTATGGCCCTAACTATCTCTAGCTTAGAGTCTAATAGAATGTAATGCATTAAAGTCTATAAAGTTTCCTCCTTTATTGTTGAAGAGGTCAAATTGATTGTCTCTCGACCTACAATTTAATCTCCCATTGTGCTATTGGGTCTAATACTGGATTATCTCTCGATCTCGCCGGTATTTCCCACACCGAAAATCAGAACCCAGCCGTGGTTCAAAAATCCGACAATCAATCAATAACACAACACATACATTATGAATTGAATAAAAAAGGATGCAATAATTCAACACATTAGGATCGGGGAAAATTCCCCTTCACCTTAGCACAAGATCTAGCCCATCAAATTCATAGCAAGAATATTAAAAACAATAAGAGATTCCATAGATAAAGAAAATATCATTAGATAATACCCTTGATGTTCACAAATTCTTGCAAAAATTAACTTCTTGAATCTCCGTCTCTAATTTACAAGAGAGATCTTGATGAATTGGGGAAGAGGATAGAGACGAGAGAAAAGAGAGGGAGTGGAGGCTGCCTCGAGATATTAGAATAAGAGTTTTTACACTACCGCCTCGTGGATCGCTAGGGTTTCGGTAACGACGGGCTTCCCGTGTCAGCTTTGACAATGATTCGTATTTTGACCATAACTTTTTCATCATAACTCCGATTAAGCTTATTTTAGATGCGTTGGAAAGATATTAAAAATATCTAAAACTTTGATGTTGAAAGCTTCTCCAAATTCAGACCTTTTCTTGGTCTAAATTTCACTTATTTCAGGCCCATATACTTTAAATATGCATTCTTTCTTTTTCCACTTTAACTTTTGCTCCTCTTTGCTCCTTTTTTCTCCTTTCTTCTCCCTTAAAGGTTATTCTTTTTCTTCATCCTTCATGATTATTTTTGTTGCTTGAGACCCTGCAAATTTTCACAACACAAAGGCAGTAACAAGAACAAAAAGGGAGAATTCTGACTGAAATTAAAGGTAAAAACTCTTATAAACCTTAGGAATAAGATGTAAAAGTCACACTTATCAGTAGGCGAGGACAGCCCGGTAGGCCAACGTAGGTCTGCCATGGTAAGTTGCGATTGGCCAAGAAAAAGGGAAGTCAAGTGAGAAGAGGGGAGGATTGGTTAGGTCGAAACAACAGGTAGATCAGCGGGGAGGAGAGGGGAATAATGGCCGGTTAATCGAGCGTGGTCGGCGGTGGAAATAGTGGTGCAGGTCGGGGAGGTTGCAAGTCGCGACAGGGAAGAAAGAAGAAGGAAGAAGAATGAGGGAGGTGGGATAGGCGGTCTGGGAAAAAGAAAAGAAAGAAAAGAAGGAGGGGATCGGCCGGACGGCTGGAAAAAGAAGAGGGATACGGTGCGAGCCTGGGCCGCGTAGGAGAAAGAGAGATTGGGACGCAGAGCTAGCCTAGGTTTGGGAGAAAAAAAAAAGAAAAGGAGAAAAGAGAGGAAGAAAGAGAAAGGGAAAAGGAGGAGAAAAAAGAAAAGAAAATAAAAAGGAAAGGAAAAATAGGTTGGTTGGGGTTTTTGGGAAGAAAGTAATATTGGATATTTTTAGGATAAATAATAATAATAATTAAATTCCTTTTTAGGTTAATTTAAGAATTTTGAAAGATTTTTCCTAAATTCTAGTTTAATTAGCAAAATACCCTTATTTTCCTAATTAAAATATTTATTATTTTCTTCTTGATTTGCCTTAATTAATTACCTTTTATTTTTAAAAAATAATTTATTTAATTAATTTTCCTAATAAACCCTTAATTATCTATAACTTCTTAAATTATGATTTTGGAGTATTTCACCGGCTCAGTACCTTTCACTTTACATGATTAGTATTTTTCCAGTTAATTTCATTTATTTAACTTGAGGGGAAGATCATGAAACCGGATACACAAAGGTATATTGGTTATACTGGCACAGATAAGCAGCATAATACCCTATAACCATCAACCTAGGGACGCAAAGGTACCCTAGTTGCACTGGTGCACGGGGATACACAGTATCCTACCGACAATGACACCTAATCCATAAGTATTCATACCCCCTAAATAGGTTCATAGAACTATATAGAGTAAGATGTAGGGTCTGGTTGGAACACTAAGGTATACCAGCAAAAATCTAGAACAATAGTGGGCTAAACCACATCTTTAGGGTAGCGACCCCTAAATAGCCACCATTTCGGATCTCAAGGTCTTCCACTTTAATTATTAGTGTCTTAATTAAGGTGACCATGAGAAACACATTAATCACATACTTAATCATTTCCATTTGTTTATGTTATTATTAAGCAATCCTTATACCCATTATTGTCCATGTTAACTTAAATAGTCCACTATGACCAACCTAGGTTCCAATTCTTATACTTAGTACCTTAGGTCAAAATGACCAAATGCCCATAAGATAAAGGCTTCCTCTTATCATCTATTTTCATCATATAATTCATTTCCATTTATTCACGTGCCATAATATGTTATCATATCATAATTATAATACCAATCATAGAATCAAGTTATCTGTACCAAGGGATCATTGAACGCATAAACTCTAACATATACTTCTGGCACATCTAGCATACATTTTCTATGCATAATTAACAATTAAGGCACATCTTGCATGATTATGAAATAAACATCATATCATACCCTTAATTACCCATTCAACCACATACCATACATTATCCTTATCATATTCACCGATTTACCGAAGTGCCATTATCCTTATAATATACACAATTATATTTAAACAAGTGATACTAAAGCCATAAACTATTTATTCTATTATTTGATATCCCTTATGTCTTATTATGGAGGTTTATTAAATACACTGACATGTTATACGCAATTTATTGATTTACCCCTTAATACTTACAAAATTACTAAAATACCCCTCTTACTTTCCTATTTATCAAAGCACCCCTCATACTTGTCAAATTACCAAATTACCCTTCATACTTGTATAATTACCAAAATACCCCTCATATTTGTTAAATTACCAAATTGCCCTTTTATTTATTTAAGTTACCAAATTACCCTTCTTACTTATTAAAATTAACAAATTGTCCTTTTGCTTATTAAAATTACGAAATTTCCCTCCATACTTATTAAATTTATCAAATTAACCTTCATACTTGTTAAAATTACCAATTTGCCCATTTTGGTTAGTTAAATTACCAACTTACCCTCCATACTTATTAAAATTACCAAATTGTCCCTTTTCGTGCCAAATTACCAGAATACTATTCTCATTTAACATTTTACTAAATTACCTTTTTTACTCATAACATTACCAATTTACCCCTTTTCCCATGCAAAATTACCAAACTGCCATTATTACTTATTAAATTACCAAGTTACCCCTTTTATTCATATAAATTACCAATTTGCCTTTCTTATGCCAAATTTACTAAAACACCCTTACCACATAAAACATTAACACCCATGGTCCATTTGCATCATCTACACCACCAACTATTATTATTTATTATTAATACCCACTATCACCCACTACACATACTTATTTAGGCCACACCCCTTGTACAAGAAAAATTATGAAAACACTCCTAGGACTCATATTAACAATATCTATACTACAAATGGTCATATTAGCTTATCATGATATATACATGCATCCAACATTATCATTAACAATAAGGCTCTTTCCTTTATCATCATTTTATACACGTGCCACATAATATAACATTCTTTTCATTTCAACTACCAACGTATGCTACAAATCATAATTTACTTAACATCACATGATATGCACACAAACATATTCAAAACCCTAATGTGCTAGCATACGTATATCCACAGATTTTAGTAGGGCATAATGGTTACATATTTCCAGCAATAAATAAACTTTATTGGTACCCTAGTTAAAAGTTTAAGCTTTGATTAGCAAAAATTTATACCTAGAAATAATATCAAAACTAGCCTATTAGCAGTAGAAAATTAAAATACTAGATTTTTATCAAAAAGCTTAGTAAATACATATAAATGCTAGCTATATTTATACCATAAAAATGGGTAAGTTTTGTAGCAAAACTTACCCTGCATGGCAGTGTGAGTTGCATGCACAAAATGAAGAGTGAAAATGCGGTGAAGAGGAGAGTTGGGACAAGTGGAATGGTTAGTTTGAGTGAGGGTTTTGGGGGATTTGGTTGAGGGCTTGCGGAGGGGAGTGAGGGTGGTGGCTGGGTGTAGGGAGGGTGGCAGGGGGTAGGTTGTGGTCGATGGTCAAAGATTGGCTACTCAAGGTGGTAAGGACGACAACAATAAAGCTAAAAATGCGGTGCAAAAGAAGGGAGAAGAAGAATAATGAAGGGAAAAGAAGAGAAGAAAGTAGGAGGTTGTAGGGGTGATATCAGCTATTTGAGGAAAGGAGGTGGTAGAGGAGGTGTCAGGGGGTTGGGGGTGGCTATGATGGCGGCAAAAGAGGGGAAATAATGATGCAAGGTGGTGGTGTGGGTTGAAGGTCGAGAAGGGAAAGAAAAGAGAAAGGAAGGGAAGGGTGGTTGTAGGGGGAGAGTGGTGGCTATTGGGTGGTGTAGGGAGGAGGTAGGGGAGGCTAGGGAGTTATTGTGGTGGTTGGTTTGGTGGAAGAGGCGGTGGTTGAGGGTGGTAAAACAAAAATAGGGGAGGAAAGGAGAAGGAAAGAAAGGAAGATAAGAGGGAGGTTTTGCAGAGGAAATGAGGGATATTGAGAAAGAAGATAGCGCAAAGAATAAGAAGAAAATGAAGAGGGAGAGTAGGGGAGATGGAGGCTTTGAGTCAGGTGGTGGTAGGGGGAGGCTGTAGGTCGGGGTGTAAGGGGTAGGGAAGGGAAGGATGAAAGGGGAAAGGAAATGGGCAAATGAGGGGGTTGTGCATGGTTAAAAATGGAAGGGAAAGGGACGATGGAGAGAGGGGAAGGTTGTAGACTGGAATAGTAGGTGCAAGGTGTTGGCGGTAGCCGTGCAAGCTCAGGCATGGGGGCTATTTGGTTTAGTGTAGAGCAAAGGAGGAGGAGGAGGAGGAGAAGAAGAAGAAGAAGAACAAAAAGAAGAAGCAAGGAAATAAGGCAAGCCAATCGGGCAGAGGAGAGAGGAGGGAGACGGGCTAGCCTAACTAAGGAAGGAAGAAAGGAAAGAAAGAAGGAAAAGGGGAAGAGAAGGGCTGGACGGGCACAGAATGGGAAAAGGGCTGGCGATCCAGTGGGGGAGGAAAGGAAGAAGCAAGATGGGCAACTTGAAGGAAGAAGCAAGACGGGCAACTTGAAGGAAGAAGAAAAGAAGAAAAGAAGAAAAGGAAAAAAGAGGGAAAGAAAAGGAAGGAAAAAGGAAAAAATGAAAAAAAGGGAGAAGATAAAAATAAAAATAATTTTGGAATTTAGGTATTTAATTACTTAGATGGATAAATTATTTTAATAAAATAATTTATTTAAAATTTAAGATATTAATTTAAGAGGATAATTTTAGTAAAATACGGGCTTGGAAGTTTATTTAAATAAAAAGAGTGATAAAATAATAAAATATTTATTTTAATTTATTAAATAATCATATCTATTTTTAAAAATCATAAGTCCACAATATAATCAAATTAATAATTTAAAAATTAAATTATCCAAAATAAAGATTAATTATTAAATTATAGGTTTTAAAATGTTGGGGGGTTTTACATTAAATGTTACAACTTAGTCAACTAATACATATATTTTGAGTTAAAACAAAAGAGAAATTCTAACTTATAATACATTAAATGTTACACTAAGTTCCAGCCCATGAGTTTCGGTCATGGGGATGGCAATTTTGAGTAGATTTCAACTTTTCCTCATCCATTAGCACATGTTCTAACTTATATGACAACCATAATACTAAAAAGAGAAGAGAAAAATGTCATTTTAATATTGTAAGTAATAAAAAGAAATAAGGAATGCCCTTTAGCCTTATTTTTTCCCCAAATCTATATTGTTCTTTCCAAGTGCTAAAAATGACTTGACATTCAACTTGAGAGGGGCTTGTGGCTATTTTTTGTGACTTCTAAGGGTGCAAATGCGTCACATTTTTTGTGAATTTTTAGGGCTAAAATATTAAAGAAAAATGGGTAAAAAGATGGGGAACAAACTTGAGAAAATGTGGCTTTAGGCACCATCTTTTTCGGTGGTTTGTGGACAGTACAAAGGAGGGGTTGATAAGGTTTGCATGGCTAGGTTTTGTTGGATTATTAATTTGTCTAAGAATGAGAGTTTTGTGGCTCTTAAAAGTGGAAAAACTAATGACGAGATTGTGATCATCAAATGAGGATGCTTTTGCATCATCATCTTCCTCTTGAAAAGCAACCTTCGTTTTTTTGGATGGTTTATTGTGAATGTAAGAAAGTAGATCTCCTATATTAAATGAGTTCGATATATTTTCCATTTCCTCTGGTAGCTCTAGCTTATACGCATTATCACCAATATTCTCAATTATTTTATATGGACCATCACTTCTAGCCATGAGTTTGTTATTCCTTTTAGAAGGAAATTATTCATTCTTAAGGTGAAGCCAAATTAGACCTCCTGGTTCATACAAGTATTGTCTTCGGTGCTTGTTGGCTTTATTCTTGTCCATTTCATTCACTCTCTCGATTTTTGACTTCACTTGCCCATAAAGTTTATTCATTATCTTAGTCATTTTTCACGTGCTGTACACTTATAAGTCTTTAGTCATTAAGGAAACACATTGCATAAAGATGCATGCTCTGACATGGTATTTGATTTAGAAAGTATTTAAATAATTCAATCTGGTAGTAACAAGACATTGCTAGATTACACTTTCCAAGTTCAAACTACTTATTGTACATTAAAGAAAAAATAACAAAGCTCTGTTTTTAGGTTTATTTGTTATTTGCATGACTAATCATATGTCATTCTACGGAAAAACTTATCATTTTTATCATATGGATCATCATAGACATTTGCTTCTATAATTATGCTGCTTCATGTATTTTTTTTTTGTTGGGTTAGAGATGTTGGAAGAAACATTGTTTAATTTTTATTAAAAGCAAACAACGTGTTACAAAGAGATTGCCAAGGCAGCAGCAAATACAATTATACGGGAGAGACCTAAGGCTATTTGTTTGTGATTGCCGCACCGTACAAGTTTGAGCATTTAATTATTCAGGAAGCGTTGACCACTTTGTGCTCTGCTCAAGGTGCTACAACATAAGCAATAAACATGCCCCCAAAAATTGTGTAAAGAAATCCAGGCTTACACCCTCATTCCAAACAGCACTTGCCCTTTAAAGTTGCGTCAGCGTACTAGAAAGCAGCGGGGGGAGTCCACCACCACCACCAACCACTAATATTTCCGGGCCCAAATGAGCAAAGCACAGACACTCCCGCTTCTTCTTCCTTCTCCTCTAGAACTTTCTCTGTCTCTCTCTCTCTTAACATTTTTTGGAAACTCAATATACTCGATTACTCAAAACCTTTCTTCATCTCTCCTTATAAAAGGAGAGGATTGAGGAGGGAACTCCGAAATATTATTATTTTTAAAAAAAGGGAAATCATTGCTAATTTTTCTCTTTCTGCTTCAATTCTACGCAGCGCCCTTCACCCATCAAACCCCAGCTAGGGTTTTCTCATCCGCTCTCGTATTTTAAGGTTCTCGACAACTGAGCTTCGACGACTAATACTATTCTACTGTGGCAGTAGGGTTTATCAGTGGCGAAGCTTGTTTTCTGTCCGCTACAAAACTATGGCGGCTGAAAGGCTTAGGGATTTAAGTCAGCCGATTGATGTCAGTGCCCTTGATGCCACCGTCGCTGCTTTTTACGGTACCGGATCTAAAGAAGAGGTGAGAATACTGGTATTTCTACCGTCGAGCAGTCCGGGTGAAGGAGAAAGTGAATATTTTTCTTTATTTTTTACTTCTTGATTTCTTTCCTGCCGAAAAAGATGCTGAGTATGAGAAGTACTCAGCGTAACTCTGGCATCCTTTGTGTCATTTGCTCAATCTTTTCGTTTTTTTTACGCGGCTCTTCCTTGAAGTCAATGTAAGGTTATTGTACAATGTGTGTTTTTTTTCTTCCTTTTGGTCAAAAGGTTGTTGAATTTCTGTGTTTTATTGTTATTTGCTCAATCAGCCGCCGCTCCTCCTATTGTAATTCAGATTATGCCTCACATTGCAGTTGAAAGCGTTGTTGTTTTGAGTGATCGCTGTCCTCTCTTTCAATTCGGTGATTGTGTTATTTGTTTTGAATTGATATATTGTGGGCGGACTGCCGACTTTTTATGTTTTTATTTTTATATCACATATCAATCGTCTGTCTTCAGATTTTACGTTTCATTTTCAACATGTGATATTTTCATCAGTCTTGCAGCTTTGTGGATGGAATGCATTAATGATTTTCGGAATGATATCTTTATCTATTGCTTTTATGTTTTTGCCGCAGAGGGCAGCAGCAGACCAGATTCTGCGGGATTTGCAAAATAATCCTGATATGTGGCTCCAAGTAGTCCACATTCTGCAAAGCACTCAGAATTTGAATACCAAATTCTTCGCGTTGCAGGTCTGTGATCTTATAATTCAGTTATACTATGAAATTTAGTTTATCAATACCTACTCTGTAGTATCTTGATGTTAAATGAAAAGTATTTTCTTGTGTGATCGCGGTTGGGTTCATTACATGTCCACCCTCTCCTCCTCATTTTTCTGAACGTATCAATGGCGAATCGAAATGTCTCAGGGACCAAGACACGTCCTGAGACATTTTGTCAAGAAAATTGCCATGCACCCAAATCTTATCCTTGCAAAACCAGAGGGCATCTTATTCTCCACTTCTCACAACCCTTCTAGTGTTCATCAACTATCAACATCCAGCATCTTCCAAAACTTGAACAGAAGAGAACAATCAATAACCATCCACTTTGTGATCCCTCTCGTCACCTATTTTGGGCGGTCTTGCTGTTTACAGTGGTGAGGAAGAGAGGAGATGAGGCTAGAGAGGGCAAGCATGATAGAGGAAAAGATTGAGAGACTGCAGGGAAGGATTTAGGGTTTGAAGCATAAGAATGTTGGACTAATGGCATTAGGAATATTGAAATCCTAAACCTTACTTGTCAAAAGGATGTTGGGTTGATAGGTTGATGGGTGGAAGATGAGGGTAGAGAGGACAATCATGATTGAGGTAAAGATCGAGAGACGGCAGGGGAGGATTTAGGGTTTGAAGCATATGAATATTGGACTAACGGGCATTAGAAATATTGAAATCCTAAACCATACTTGTCAAAAGAATGTCGGGTTGATAGGTTGGTGGGTGGAAGAGTGAATAGGCCCAATGGGCATTAGGGTTTTGTAATTATTTTTGTTGGGTTATGGATGTGCTTTAGGTTGTGAACGTGATTATGTAAGTATTTTTTAAGTAAATATAACATGGTCTAACTAAGTCCTATATATATACATATATGTGCATGTCACACAGCTTGCACACATGTATAAATGCAACTACCTCACCTCTCTGCATCCCTGGCCCTGTGTACCAATTAGTACACATTTCTGACATTTTATGATTTGATTTTTGACCTTATTCTAGTGGTATCTCTTGGCCTCGATGTCTCTCTTCGTGTCTTTATTTTTGAAATTGATGTTCTCTTTAGTATCAGCGGATAATGGTTATAGTAGTTATTTCACAATATTCAACTAACTTCCACCTTGAATAATATGAAAGTAATTCTAACACTGTTGCAGATAGTTGGGGATACAAATTTGAGTCTGACTCAAGTTTATTGTAATAGGAAAAAATTTCCCTGATTCTAGTTTCCGCTCCACCACCAGTTCCCATAACGTGTCGGGTTTCTGTCCTTTCCAAATTCCATTATTTATTGTGTATGAGATTTCTTAGGTTAAATTGTTTGCATATGCATTTGCCTTCCCTTAAAATTTCCCATGCTTCTTTACTATGTGCATTTGCATCTCTCGTTTAACTTCCTCATTCATAACATCATTGATTCTTTGTAGCATTTTATTTTCATAACCTCGGTTTTTTTCTTTGGAGCTATATTGAGTATATGTAATTGGATTTCCTCTGCATGGGCATTATTTCATGCTCCTCCTCTGTTTCTTTGGTTGTTCTAGGGCCACTCAACCATATAGCCTTGTTTCTCCTAGAAATTTTCCAGCTGTTATCAGGAATCCATTTGGTCATTTGATTGCTGTGACACCATCTTTATCTACATCTGGTTACCTGCAAATATGGCAAATGATCACATCCAATTCTAATCCTTCTCCTCATTATTCCTCAAAAAATTTGCAGATATAGTTCAATCTGTTACACTTTACTAATTTTAATATGTACCTGACAGTTCATTTTTGCTTCGTCTTCCTCTTTCTCTACTTTGTGACGCTGAAAGTCGCTTCTCAAAAAACCTAGTTCCTGATATAATGTAAGGCTTCTTGTTGACTCATAGTGTAGAATCTCTAACCATCAACTAGAAAATTAGAGGAATATAAAAGATGTGTTCCTTGTGTGCTTATGATGATTAGTGCATGGATTAGCACCCTGTTGGGAGTTGATTTTTATTATTTTTATTTTTTTACAGCATTTACGTCAGATTCCATGGGTGATTTATATCATTTGGCAACTTCTAGATATGCCACATGTGCATGCCTCATTTCCTTGTTGCATCTCTGTGGTAATTCCCCTCCCTTTTGTGATTTTGCTTTGCATTTTGATCTAAATCGTGGATTCTTTAAGGTTTTGAATTGTGATCTTCAGAAATATTGTTTGTCACCATTTTCATTGCAGTTCTCATTATCAAAGTCTCGAGTCGTTTGACTTTGTGGGCCTTGTTCTCCCTGCTCCCTTTTTGTTAACTGTTATGTTTTGGTGATTAGAAGCCTTGCCTTCTGAGTGCAAGACATCCCCTACTCATTTGCAGTCTTTTCATGTCTACATGCTTTCACAATGTCCCAGACCTCACTCTGTTCATTTATTTGGAACAACTTTCAGTGGGAATTTATAATGGGACAAAATGACGGCCATCGAACGCCTTATGGCTGCATAAATTCTTGTTATTTGTCCTGAGTTCATTGTCTGTTGCCTAGTTCCATGTTTTTGGACCAAATCTAAACATGGTTATAATTTCCTGTAATTTTCATGTGCTATTCAATTGGCTGATGGTTCTAATGGGTTATCTTTTGGCTGTGGATCTAATAATAATAATTTATATGTTCCTTATAATAGGTCTTGGAAGGAGTCATTAAATATCGTTGGAATGCATTGCCTGTTGCTCAAAGAGATGGAATGAAGAACTATATTTCAGAAGTTATTGTACAGGTCTGAATTGTGACTGCATTTTGATAAGGATATAGAATTTCTTCTGTTTTTAATGCCTTATCCTTTCCTTTCCTAATCTACTCTTTCCTCGCCTTGTGCAAAAATTTGGTATCCTTTTAAGCAGTTGTTGATTTGCTTTCATTCTGTATAGCTTTCAAGAGACGAGGCTTCTTTCAGACGAGAAAGGTTATATGTCAACAAGTTAAATGTCATATTGGTTCAGGTATTACAGAACTTGGCTTCTTGATTAGTTAAATTGATAGAATTTTTGACTTCAAAGGCCTTGCAGTGATTAAAGTCAGTGGGTCCCTATCTGGGTTGGACTTTAACTGGTTGATAGTGGTTGTATTTTAGCTGTGTATTTGATATTCATTGTTGTCACTACATATTTAACTACATAAAAATTATTGAATTGCTACATGAGCTGTGTATTCTGACTATTTCTTGAAACTTACAGATCCTGAAACATGATTGGCCTCATAGATGGCAAAGCTTCATTCCAGACCTTGTTGCGGCAGCAAAAACTAGTGAAACGATCTGCGAAAATTGCATGGTTATCTTGAAAGTATGTTTCTATGTTTCTATTTGTTATTTAATTTAAGTCTAAGGTCTGGAATCCACAATTTAGGTTCACGTTTTCTGTTTGTTAATGCTGGATGCTGTTTACCAGCTCTTAAGTGAAGAGGTCTTTGATTTTTCGAGAGGAGAAATGACTCAGCAGAAAATAAAAGAGCTTAAACAGTCCTTGAACAGGTGATCACATCAATATTCTGGGGCTTCCCTTTTGGTTATATTGGAGTATGGTTATGCTTTCTTGCGTATTGCTGTTTAGTACCTTGATTTAAGAAACGTTATTAGCTAAATTTTGGATTTGTATTTATTAAAACAGCACTTTTATCAACAGGTATTTAATCTTATTTTGAGGAAGTTTTGATACTGTTTCTTTCTTTGCTTGATAGATTTGGTATTACATTAGGAAATAATTGCTGACTACATTTGTCACAATTTCTCTGTGATCGTTGATGCATTTTCTTATTGCCAAGCTCTTTCAGAATAACTTTCCTGTGGGCTGCTTGGATTTTGGATTGAATGTTGATTGCAATTAATGTAGGATTCTGTGATTAGCAAAAACCAATATCTGTGGATGTAATAGTTTATGCATTTTCATATTCTGAAAGTACAAGAATATTCACTGCAGGATGCTTGGAATTTGGATGGAAATCTTGATTGAGAATTTTAAATATTCTGTTGTTAATCTGATATGCTATGCTGTCTTTCCCAATTGAATTAGTTGAAGCAATCCTGCAGTTATCCTTCATTCTTGCTGCATAACCTTTACCCTTCCCGTCAAGTATATAGTTTGTAGCACAAAGGGATGATTTCTTTCAACTGCTTTGCTGATCTTGAGTTACTGCTGCATTGGAAAATGTTGTAGCCCTTCAAAACAAGTTATATATGTATGTATATTATAAAATAGCTGTTGTTTAGTTTTTAATTCGAACAATGCCAGAAAGAATAAAAGAGCAATGTTCTCTGCTGGTACTACTATGATGCTCAGTATGTCTTACTAGTTATTCTTCCGTGTTTGAAGTGAGTTCCAACTCATTCATGAGTTGTGCTTGTATGTGCTATCGGCTTCTCAACGTACGGAGTTGATTCGGGCTACATTGGGCACATTGCACGCCTTCCTTTCCTGGATTCCATTGGGATATATCTTTGAATCACCGTTGGTGTGTTCATCTTCTAAGACTATTATTTTTAGTTTTCTCTGGAGTTCTGTTATATTTTTGGCCATTTTAATACAAATCTGATGTCTGGTACTTGGCAGATGGAAACTCTATTAAAGTTTTTCCCAGTCCCAGCTTATCGCAATCTCACCCTACAGTGCCTAACAGAGGTCATTTGATTCTTCAAGAATTTCTTTGATGTTTGTTTCTTCCATTGGCTATAGGGTGAATGGTTTTCCATTGCTGCTTATTGCAGGTTGCAGCCCTGAATTTTGGGAACTTTTATGACGTGCAATATGTTAATATGTATAATATATTCATAGTACAATTGCAGGTAAACATATGTTTCACTCACGTTACTGTTTGATTTCTGTTGTTACTCTACATATATAATATATTTTGGGTTGAACATGTATTTATTTGATCTGGAGAATTTTGTTTCCTCTTTATACTACTGCTCTAATTTCCTTACTATTTCAGTCACCATCAGTTTTCTTCCCTCACCATTTTTGTTTTGGGGTTTTGTAAGGCCGTCCTTCCTCCAACAACAAACATTCTTGATGCTTATGCAGGTGGAACATCTGACGAGCAGGTGCTTTGAGCTCCTAGATTTTGTTTGTTATGTATGTTGGGCCTGTTAACTCTTAGTTCTGACGTTATTTTGTTGTTTTTTCAGGCTTTTATTCAAAATCTTGCACTTTTCTTCACTTCATTTTTCAAGGCAAGTTTCCTTTGCTTTTCTCTCCCTCTCTTTTTGTGTGTGGTGGTGGTGTTAAACTTGCCTAGTTTCCTTTACTTCTCTTTTGGAAGTTATTTCTCTACAACTCTGTTGCATTATGTTATCCCACCTTTCCATCCTATTTCAAAACTGCTACTTCCTTTGTCTAATTATAATGAGCTGCCGCCTCCTGCAGTATCATATACGAGTTTTGGAATCAAGCCAAGAAAATGTGGCTTCACTCCTCTTGGGTCTTGAATACCTGATCAACATCTCATATGTCGATGACACTGAAGTGTTCAAGGTGAGGCCCTTTTGGTACTTAATCTCATGCGCACACTGTATTTATGATATATATCTGTTTGCATGCATGCAAATGTATCATTTTCTCCTTTTGGTCTTGATTCTCTGGCCTTGAGTTTTTGGAGTCACCGTGCAATCATGAATTGTAAGGTATGTGTAATTGCTGACAGGTCTGCTTGGATTACTGGAATTCTCTGGTATTAGAACTTTTTGAGGCACATCATAATGTGGATAACCCCGCTGCAGCTGCTAATATGATGGGCCTGCAGGTATATACCCCCGGCTGGTTCTTGCTTTCTTTTAGTAACTTGCTGGCGTAGTTGACTTGCCATACTGATTTATGCATGCATATGTATTTTAATCCCTACTAAACTATTACTGATAGACTGGTTCCTCTTTTTCGGGAATTTATAATGTGGCTCTTGAATGCTTACATTCTATATCTGTGTTGGAATGCTTGTGTAGGTATGCATGTTGTCTTTTCTTTGAAGTTTATCCCCTTCCTGATAGGCTGGTTCCTCTTTGTTAGGACTTTACAATGTGGCTTCTTCTGTATCTTCTTGGTGTTGGAATGGTTGTGAGGACATGCAGGTTGTCTTCTTTTTGGAGTTTTTTCCCTTTCCTTTCACCCCTCAATAATTATCAGAAGCTGGTGTCTGCTAGGGATTCTTATGTGTGTATCCCATTGGCCTTGATATTCTAATTGCACTCTGTGTCAATTGGCAGATTTCTAATTTCGTCAATTGTCTGCCACTACATCCTCATATTTAATGTTGCATGCAGATGCCTTTTCTTCCTGCTATGGTTGATGGCTTGGGTGCACAACTCATGCAGAGACGGCAACTTTATGCTGGCATAACATCAAAGCTGCGGTTATTGATGATTTGTCGAATGGCTAAGCCTGAGGAAGTTTTGATAGTTGAGGATGAAAATGGAAATATTGTCCGCGAAACAATGAAGGACAATGATGTTCTTGTTCAGTATAAGGTCATTAGTTTTCATTTGTTTATTATATATGATCATGTGGATATACCCTTTATGCTTGTGAATCCATTCATCTTCTTGTGCATTGGTATGGCTGTTTGCATTTAACTCTGGTTGAAGTTGTATGCTAATGTCAAAGTTTGGTTGTTTGGGGATTAGGAGTAGGAAAGTGTAGTTCATTGTGTACGGTGCCATTTTCAGATATTCAAACAAATTCCCATGTGCTTTTTAAGTAGATTCAGTAAATGAATTATGGATTTTAAGATAATGCTGTTGAATGTTCGGACAATGTTTGTGTGAGAATGATGCTTTCTATAGAAGTTCAACAATGAATAAAGTATCTTTGGTCTTAGGAACTCTAGTAATTGGATGTTCACACATTGAGCATCCTCTTTCTCTGAATTGGTTTAGAAGTATATGATCACCATTGACAATCAAATTAACTGTATCCAAGTTGTAGCAAGGTTGTCGTCATTATGCACATTGTAGAGAGGATGGTATTTGTTTCTGCAGAAACCTTTTTCATGTGTTTTTGGTTAACTGAATAAGTATCTTGCAGATTATGCGGGAAACACTGATCTACTTGACACACCTTGACCATGAGGACACTGAAAAGCAGGTTTGTCTCAAAGGTCTTGCATAATATCCTGGAAGTGAAGTGTTGATTGTATTTCAGTACAGGTGTGCCAGTTGTTGATGCTTTTGAATGATAATAACCACCTGCCTCATCTTATGGATCCTCAAAAGTGAATATTGCCCGATGAGGAGTAACTGCCTCTTACTTTAAATTAATTTGGTGTTTGAGTATTTTATATGTCTTGATATATGGGATGTGTCATTATGATCTTTATGTTGTAATATGAAGTTTCTGGTCTCCAAGTTCAGTTACTGTTTTAAGTTGTCTACTTTGTTAGTGCTTTTAATAAATTGAACCCTGCCTATTTTCAGCGATGACATCATATATGCAGCTCTTATCCTATCATTAAGGTTTTGTGCTGAATATAATCCTAATGTTTTGTTGTAATGCAATGCAGATGCTTAGAAAATTATCCAAGCAGCTTAATGGTGAAGATTGGTCATGGAACAATTTGAATACTTTGTGCTGGGCCATTGGATCTATATCGGGTTCCATGATGGAGGACCAGGTCAATTTCTGTCATTACAGCTGTCTCTTAATGTGTTTCGGAGTGAACCTGTTACTTTTTCATTTTAGTAGTTTTGTGAACTTGGTTTGTCTGAAGTTAGCCGTCTTGTTTGCAGGAAAATAGATTTTTGGTGATGGTTATTCGGGACTTGCTGAATTTGTGTGAAATGACTAAAGGGAAAGATAACAAAGCTGTGATTGCGAGCAATATCATGTAAGTGTCTTTAGAAGATTTACTTGAAACGTTTTGCATAAATCCATCTTTCTTGAATCACAATTTGGGTCATTTTTAATCTCAGGATTATAATTGCATGTGGTAGATGTTAATAGAATGACCGGAGAAATACTTATTGGATATAGATACATATGACTTCCATGTCAGTAAGAAAATAAACACTAATTTTAGCATGTGAATAGTGATTAACAAAATTTGTTTATAATCAACACAATAGATATACATAATTACTATTGTAGATATATATAATCACCATTGTAGCAGACAAAATAACCATAAAAATATGCTTAAATATACTCGCTCCGTATCAAAAAGAAAGCCATTTCAACAATTTACGTACTTTTTTATTTTTATGATTAATAAATATAGTTTTAAAATTCTACTTATGCCTTTCATTGAAATGCAACAAAGTATTTAATGCATAGATAATGAAAGTAAAAAAGTGAGGAGAAAAGTGAGAAATAGGTTTTGACTTTTATAAAATGATTTTCTTTTTAATACAAAATCTTGGTGATAGAATAACTTCTTCTTTTTTTGATATGGGGGATGTATATAATAGGCTACTGCATAGTAGATGACATAATTAGCATTGTAGAGATAATCAGCATAAATAAGAACCACAGTAATGGATGCTATATAGTAAGAGAGATAATCACTGATGTAAGTCTACAAAATTATCACATAATTCAACATAATTACCATAGCGGATCACATAATCATTGTTGAAAATGACCATTATAGCTTGCCATAAAAAGATACATAATAAAATACATTAGCTTGCATATATTAAAAAGAAGAAGAACCACAATAGCATACATTAGAGATGATGACACAATAAACATAATACATCATATAGGGTGACAAATCACCACATTAGTCAACATAGCCCCCATGCTGTAGTGTAGACATCATATAAATTACATAATAAGCACATTAGTTGATATAAATTACATAATAAGTACATTAATTGACAATCCCCTTCGACATAATTACCATAGCGGATCACATAATCATTGTTGAAAATCACCATAAAAATATACATAATAAACACATTAGCTTGCATATATAAAAAATATATATTAAAAAAAAAGAACTCTAATGGCGTACATAATTCTTATAAAAATAGATGTTGACACAATAAACATATACATCTTATAAGGGGACAAATCACCACATTAGTCGACATAGTTACCATGCTGTAGACATATAAATTACATAATAAACACATTAGTTGATATAAATTACATAATAAGCATAAAAAAGTATATAAGAACCATAGGAACACATAAATCCTATAGAATAGACGTTACATACTGGGAGAAATAATTACCATATGTATATACATAATCACCATATATATTGATATAATCATCTTAGAAAATAGTGAAATTGTAGTAAAAAAATGGTAAAATAAAAATAATTTTAGTTGGAAAAAAATCACATTAATTATGATATAATTTTTTTTATATTTGATAATTTAAATTAAAGATAAACTAGTTAAAAAAGGACCCAAAAAAAAAAAACCCTAATTGATGTCATCCTTGCATGCACCTGGCTGTATCTAATAATTTGCCTAATTGTAGTCTCTTGGATATGTTGCTGTGGGCAATGCATGAATCAGGTGCTTGTTTGTTTGATCTGTGTTTTGTAATCTACATGGGTACAATTTGGATATCTTATTATATGATCTGATTCTGATACGAAGTAGTAATAATAATATGTGAAGTAATAATATAGTAGAGTGCTTGGTGGACACATTACTTGAATATGAATATGTCTGAAGTAATTATAGATTTTGGTAATTTATATGAAATGGAATGATGTATAATGATAATTTTAGATATATATTTTATTAATAATTATTTATATTTTTAGCATTTGATAGATTTACCCTTAATTCTATATACCCTGAAACCCAAATCATTAATTAGCAATATTGTTTATACTTATTGATTAATTATATTTACTTAAAGATGATATCAATAATAATAGTATGATAATAAATATTGTTATTAATAATTAATAATTATTTATCATTATAACCATTAATAATTAAACTACTAATCAACAATTATAGTTATTGATTAATTATTATTATTATTATCAATAGATTATTTTGATGATAATATATTATTATCAATAATCAATAACTAATAATAATAATAATAATACAACGTTATTATTAAAAATAATATATTATTATGACTTTAAAAGTATAAGTAACAATATTCTAATTACTTAATAAAAAACCATAATCAGCAATACTATGCATATTAATTGATTAATTGTTATTATTAATATATTAGTAGATTATCTTAATAAAAATATAATTATAGTTAAAAAATATTATTATCAATAACTAATAATAATATATTATTATAACTCTGAATAATAAAGTGATAATTATATTTTTGGTTAGCAATAATCAAACCATTAATCAAAAATATTAACTATAATTATTGATTAATTATTAATATTGTTAATAAATTATCTTAATAATAATATATAATGAAATGTTATTACCAATAACTAATAGCAATGAATACTACTAATAATATATTATTATAACTATTAATAATAAACATATAATCAACAACATTCTAGTTACTTGATCAAAACACTAGTCAATAAGATTATTTATAATTATCAATAGATTATTTTAAGAGTAATCTAATTATAATAATAAAATATTATTTTATTGATCAATAATAATATATTATTATAATTATTAATAATAAAAGTGTAAGTAACAAATTCTAATTACTTAATAATCAATAGTTAATGAAAAATGTAATTATAAATATTGATTAATTATTATTAATAGATTATCTTAATAATAATGTAACAATGAAATATCATTATTAATCACTAGTAATATATTATGGTAACTATTAAGAATAAAACTATATTTAATAATATTTTATGTAATTAATAATCAATAATTATTTATTATTATTATTTATTTATAATTATGATTGTTGGGTGGGGTTAATTTAGAAAGGGGTTTTTGATATTTAGTTGAAATTGGTATGGTCTACTTATGAAGCAATAGATAATGAGATTATCAGAATTTGGAAATAATAGGTAAAACAAATAACTTAAAGTTTATATTATTAGATAGTATAGAAAAAGTATGGGTTACCAAACATTTCCTTGGAGCATTATTTTTAACCAGTGTGTTGGTTTTGTGTTTGGCAGGTATGTTGTTGGGCAGTACCCAAGGTTTTTAAGAGCTCATTGGAAGTTTCTCAAAACAGTTGTCAATAAATTGTTTGAGTTCATGCATGAAACACATCCTGGAGTTCAGGTCCTTTTTCCTCTGACCACTGTCACTTATATAATTATTATTTGTTAATCAGATGCTGAGTTAGTTATCATGATGGTTGCATGGAGTAGCCGAAGATTAAGTCATTTAATTTACTGTAGATATAAAAATAAATTCAGGTTTGGGCTGCAGTTTAAAATTGCTGATTGGAGATAATTTTTCCTCGTTTGATGATAATAAGAAAGTTGCTGATATTACAAAAGGTAGAGGCCAATAATTACCAGAAGAAAAAATGCGGAGTCAATACTTGTTATTGTGATTGTTTGCATGGTTCTGTGCATTGTTTGCCTTTCACAGTATATTAAGGCACTATTTGGCAATAAAATTATTTTCAAATTATTCCTTTTTGAGTGGATGTGGCTTCTGAAAAAGTTTAAAACTATCCTGATTTTAAGTCGCAATTTGATATCAAGGTTCTTCAGTGAATAAAAAATTGTGTCAACGGGAATACCCAGAAATATCAATACATATCATCTCTTATTTATTCTGATGGATTACCTATCAGACGGTTCCAATGTAGTGGTTGATTTTTTTCACTGTTAAGTGAGCTGTAGGAGCAGGAGCAGCTCAAATGCTATGGGGCTTTCTAATTTTTTTTATCTACAGTTATTGTTTGCATATTTTGCACTAAATTTTGTTTGGAGTTCACAAATGTTTTTAGTTCCAGATAATGCTACAATCTGGGGTTGGTGGGGTGTAGATGTTTTTGCTGTAGATTATCAAATTATCATTGTGATGCTTTCTGTGTGAAGGTTGACAGATTTCATGTCTTCTGCCTTTCAGGATATGGCTTGTGACACATTTTTAAAAATTGTTCAAAAATGCAAGCGTAAATTTGTTGTTGTACAGGTAATGCTAATTCATGGAAAAGAGTTTGTATTCATCAAGACATATATCTTACTGGCCTTTTGTTCTTACAGGTTGGTGAAAGTGTGCCATTTGTATCAGAACTTCTAACAGGCCTTCCAACAACCATTGTGGATCTGGAACCTCATCAGATTCATACATTTTATGAAGCTGTATTTTATCTCCCTCTTTTCTTGGCGTCCTTTCCCCTCCTTTGCCCCTCCACCTATCATGTTTTATAGGGACCTATGATATGTAAAAGTTTATGTGTGCATTAGTAACACCACATGTATGCTTCAGGTTGCTCAGATGATTCATGCAGAGTCAGAATCACAGAGGAGGGATGAGTATTTGCGTAGATTGATGGATCTGCCCAACCAGGTCCTCTAACTTGACCTTGTGGCTTGTGATGATTAATTAAGAGCTGGCTGTTCCCCCTTACCGGTTGATGATCTTTCTTCTGTTTATGCAGAAATGGGCTGAGATAATTGGACAGGCACGACAGAGTGCAGACGTTTTGAAGAATCAAGATGTCATTAAAGCTGTGCTCAATATATTGCAGGTTTGTTCTCATGATGAAGGTTTTAGTTAGTTTCGTTGTATGGCAACCTCTCCTGGTTGTTTCTCGAGGTTTATGCCACTTCTATATCTTAAGAAAATAAGTGGCTTACACTTACAGTAATGAGAGCAGCTGGAAATTATGTGGGAACCACCATTGATTATTTGTCAACATGTTTGTTGTTACATCCTGTTGAGCTGTAAACAAGGCTTTGGGATTACTGACAAATGCTCAATTTTTCCAGAGACTTTTTTTTTTAACCTAAAATGCCAAAGAAACGCTCTGGCACTCATGGACATTAAGTGTTAAGATTAATTGTGGCAGTATGCCATTTAAATGCAATTATTTAATTGTTTCCTGCAATAATCTCTTGCATAACTTTTTGGGGTGCTGATGTTTTCATTTTTCTTGCTTTTCAGACAAATACAAGTGTGGCTACTGCATTGGGAACCTATTTCTTTCCCCAAATATCATTGATATTTTTGGACATGCTCAATGTGTACAGGTATATCAGAAGTTGATGCTTTGATTTGCTTGTTAATATAGAGCAGTACTGCAATTTTTTTGGACAATTATAGTTACCAGGGCATTTTCATGTTGTTTTAATGTCTTGTGCAGAATGTATAGCGAGCTTATATCAAATACAATTTCTGAAGGAGGCCCCTATGCTTCCAGGACTTCCTTTGTAAAGCTTCTGCGGTGAGGCAAATTCTGAGATGGTGCTACCCTCTTCAAGATTCCATACGAGTGACACTGTTCTAATCTTTTTGTGATGTGTGCTTCATTCAATATTAATCATATTATTTTCCCATGTTACAGATCGGTTAAAAAAGAGACACTCAAGCTTGTTGAGACATTCTTGGACAAGGCTGAAGATCAGCCTCAGATTGGAACACAATTTGTCCCGCCAATGATGGATCCAGTTCTTGCTGATTATGCTAGGAATGTGCCTGATGCTAGGGAGTCTGAAGTGCTTTCCCTTTATGCGACAATAATTAACAAGTCAGTTTTTTCTACTGAGTTGTAATCTTCTGCGTGTTTTTAGCTGTTCACATGCCATTAAGCCTCTCATTCTGGCCAGACAGTGGTTTGCATGGGATTTATATGAAATGAGGTACTGATTAGCGGGCTTGTTTGGGCTTCTCTTGTGATGTGATGATTCTCCCAAAAGTACTAAGGAGAAACATCAATGATTTACTCGTAAGAGTGATTAGGAGGGATCATATCCTGCTGTCTTGGTCCAGCATCTTTTCAGGCTGAAGGTCTGAAAAGCAACTATTGACTACAGTTATGTTAGTGATAGTGGAAACTGTCAAGCATTTTTTACTTATCTGCCATAAAATCAATAGAACATTGGACTTGATTTTCAATTGCAATTGCTGACTTTGTTTTGTTACCTTAGCTTCTTCTAGTGTAGTGTGTGTTTTTTTTTTCTTTTGGGAGGTGGTGTGGGTTGGGGGCGGACCCAAAGAGATCCTAATCATATTCATGTATGGATATAGTTTACAGATTGGCTGTGACAGATGCGGGTCATGGATATGTAGATGCATGCTTCCAATGTTGAGAGTCTCAGGCCCTGAATGACAAACACCTACACTGCAGATTATTGTTTGCTTTGTAATGAAAAGTATAATTGAGGAATTGTACTAGTCTTTAATATGTTTTTAAATCTAATACAGTGAAAGAATTATGCTGCAGTAGTGAGCAAAGAAAAGTCTGATTTTTGTGCTATCATTATTCATTGTCTTTTGTAGATGCCCTTTATTCACAGCACTCACTGAGATTTTTGTTTGTCTGTCGGTAGGTACAAATCTGCGATGATTGATGACATAAATCGCATCTTTGAAGCGGTTTTTGAATGCACATTAGAGGTGATTATGCCAGATATTTTTCAAATGGATTTTGGCTATTCAAAGATTTACAAAGCTATGACATGTTTCCAATGGTTTAGTTTTGGCCCATCTTGAGAAAGCATGTTCTTGTACAAATTGGATACGGTTTTGGTTTTTTTTTCTATGTTGGATGTGGCGGCACAGTGCAATTTTGATATGGTGCCTGCATATCTGCTATGGTTTGTGCCATATCTACGATTCTGCAACAAAGAAACCAACGTGCTGTTTTTTGCCTCTTTTTTGCTTTTACTCAGTGAGAGGATGCTGATGCAGAATTTATCAGCAGTTAACTGATTTTTTTTTATATTTATTCTACTGCAGATGATAAAGAAGAACTTTGAAGACTATCCTGAGCACCGACTTAAGTTCTTTTCTTTATTGAGGGCGATTGCAACACACTGTTTTCCTGCGTTGGTTCGGCTCTCATCTGAGGTGGGCCTTAACTTTTGCTTGTCTGTTAAAACTCATCTTCATCCCCCTTTTTTATTGTTATCCATTGTTGGAAATTATGCATTATTGTTGGCATCTAGGCGTAAACCTTTCCCCCTGCCTGTTCGGTCTAAATTTAAATTCTCTTGAGTACACCACATCAAATAATTGCCAGTGTTGACTTGTAGTTCTCGTGAATTTTTTTGGTTTACTGCAGCAATTGCAGCTTGTTATGAACTCCATTGTATGGGCATTCCGCCATACTGAAAGGAACATTGCAGAAACTGGGCTCAACCTGCTTCTGGAGATGCTAAAGAACTTTCAGGTATGTGTCTGTCATATCGGTGCAGATAATTTTGATGTTTGGCGTCATCCATAACCTTTCTGTGGCTCGTTTGATAGGCTTCAGAATACTGTAATCAATTTTACCGGACGTATTTCTTGAACATTGAACAAGAAATTTTTGCCGTGCTGACTGATACATTCCATAAACCTGGATTCAAGTTGCATGTGCTGGTGTTGCAGCATCTATTTTGTTTGGTAATGTGACCTTGCACTTCTTTCACTATTCAATTCAACCAATTATAGATGAACTCAGTAGGCTGTATTGTGCATTTTCAGGTACAATCTGGTGCCATAACAGAGCCACTGTGGGATGCAGCTACGGCCCCTTGTACTTATCCAGATAATGGAATATTCATTCGTGAATACACCATAAAGCTGCTGAGCTCATCATTTCCCAACATGACAACGGTTGAGGTATAAATAGTGGAGAAAACAAAGAAATTAGTGGGAATCATTGACATGTTATGATAAACTGATTTTCAATGAATTTTCAGGTCACCCAGTTTGTGAATGGACTCTTTCAGTCAACGAATGACCTTCCGACGTTCAAGAATCACATGAGGGACTTCCTGGTGCAATCAAAAGAATTTTCTGCTCAGGTATATATATATATATATATATATATATAATTATAATTACATAACCCTAGATTAATTTCCTTCGAAGGTCAGAACAAATCAAGGCATGCATTTGTATTTTTGTGAACTCATGATAATCCCCCTTTGAAACTGTGTAATAGTAACTTTATGTGACCTGAGTTTAGATAAAACTTGTGAGAATCTACTTTATTATAAAACTGTAATCATTATTCATTGTTCTTTCAGTTGTCTATTATCTTCATATGACTTATCTATGTAGTTGACTCATTCTATTAGTACCTTCTTTGACCTCATGACTGAATTATGAAATTGGCTTATTCTGCTTGCAGGATAACAAGGATCTCTATGCGGAAGAAGCAGCTGCTCAGAGGGAGCGGGAACGACAAAGAATGATGAGCATTCCTGGTCTCATTGCTCCAAATGAGATCCAAGATGAGATGGTGGACTTGTAGTTAGTGATGGAAGTTGGATCTTTACTTCTTACACCATACTTGCAGCCTTGGGGGCATCAACCAAGAGGAGTCATTAACCTTTGATTTTGGGAGATGCTGGTTCATGCTCTAGCCACACCATTTTCTCTTATGCTGCCTATGTAGTTCATTGTTAGATTATCTCTGAATCATATGATGGTATCCCTGCAAAAGAGCTGTGGTTGGTGTGTTATTATAGGTACATTATTTTAGGTATCAGTCTTAGGACTTTAGGTGAGCCATGACCACAGTGAAAGCCGTTTGATAAGGGATTCCTGAATCTAAGATTTTAATTTTATGTGTCATGGTTAGGGGTGAGTGTTGTTTGAGCTCATTCGCAGGACGACGTTCTATGTGGGTTTATATATGCATTTAGGGCAGGTTGCGTATAATCCTTTTTGGTTTTCTTGTTACGTTAGAGATTATCATGTTGGTATTTAGTTTACAGGAAGGGTGTGTTCTCTGGTTCCAATTAGAGATCTGTACTCGTTAACTCAACAGCAATGCCATTTGTTTTTTTCTCTTCGTACAAAGTGCATTGGTGCATTGGCTCTATATGTTGCCTTCAAGTCCCTAGAAGCGACGCTGTGTTTGATTTGCGGCTCGTTTGATCTTCGGTTCATCAATTTTCCTCTCTTTTAACGTCAAGGGAAACGGCAATTGAAATTGCATTTGCATGTGCTATTTAAGGCTATACTGTTACATAGAGTTTCAATTAACGTCGATCAAGAACACTGGTGGTCAATATTACTGAAATAAATAAGCATCACAACATTGTTGTGCATACCGACAGACTATTTGCGAACTTGTTGGATATGCAGGCAGAGTGTTAGCCATGGGGCATCATAATAATTTCCGTCAACGCCTGGAGATTGCTAATTGAACTGCCTTCAGGTCCAATTGCCTTTTCCGTTTGCTCTCTTAGATATCTGAGGTTCTTTCTCATGTTTTCACCATCTTCATTGAACAGAACTCGTTTCAGGTCTTTTGTCACTCCCTCTTTTGTGAACACTCCACCTCTGACAGCCACACCAATCTCCCATACCGCTTCCACAAAACGTCCGTTCAACTTCTGCTCGCCTATAAGTGGCCTTCCGATCATTGGAACTTCTGCAGTTATACTTTCAATTACTGAATTCCAGCCAAAGTGTGTCACAAAAACCCCAGTTGCCTCATGTCTTAAGACCTCAACCTGTGGCACCCAAGGAACTACAATCCCATGCTCTCTATTCCTCTCAAGAAACCCATTTAAAAAAATTGCCTTTTGTTCATCATCCCTTATTGACCATAAAAACTTCACTCCACTTGCTTCTAGAGCTTCAGCTAATGCAATGATCTCACTTGGGCTCGGCTTCGCGACAGATCCAAAGCTAACATATGCAACTGAATTAGGCGTTTGTTGGTCGAGCCATAGCAAGCTGTGGTAAGGATCCTTGTGAGAATGTTGAGGTGGCAGTAGTAGGTTTAAGGGTCCGATAGGGAGGAGAGCTTGGAATTTGGATCTCAAGTCATTTGTCACCACTGGGTTTAGTTCTTCAAATGAATTTGATGCAACTGCAATTGCCCTAGGTAGGCTCTTACCCATTTGATGAAGCATTTTGGAGAAAATTGAGTGTAATCTTCCAGAGACAATTCCATCCGGTAAATCTTGAACTCGAATTTCAGACATTCCTGAAATGAATGATAAGGGTTCGTCTTTGTGCTGTTCAGCATCTGTGTGAGTAAATTCACACAATTTTAACAATACTAAATGAATAATATATGAGGGAATTTGAATAACGACACACAATTTTAACAACCCAGTCAAGTGCACCTAGAAGATAAAGTAGTACCAACAATACACAATATATCACAAAGTATAACTATCTTACCTTGTATTCCAATTTTGTCCCTAATAACATCAGTATAAGCATGAATTGACAAGGAATGATCCCCTGCAGTCCAACAAGCTACCCAAGGCACACCAATTTCCTCAGCCATATCAGCCACAAACCACAAGAACCCATCTCCAATCATACAACTAACCTTCCTCCCCGTCTCCGCTTCTGCCACCGCCACCTCCTTCCTTAGAGTCTTCGGCGCTGTCTCCATGAACAACTCAATGTCCTCCTGTGGTTTTCCCTTAAAGACATACCCATTAGGGACGCCATCCCATACGTTATGAGGTCTAATATTCGGCAGGATATGATCGCCGTCATTGCTGTGATGATCACTACTTGCGGTAGTTGAAAACAAGGATGTGTTGGATTGTGAGATGTTGAAGAAGGAAAATAGGACATTCGGTGCAGATTTTGCAAGGCGTCTAATGATAGTGAGGAGGGGCGCTGCATGGGTTGAGAATGGGAAGGCAAATACTGCCGCATGGAGGTGGTGGTTGTCAATAGTTCCCATTGTGACGGCTGGATGTGCTGCTTTTCGTCAATGGTAGGATCGGAGGCGGTTGTATGTAGTACCAATTTATAAGAAACCTGATTTTCTTATGAGATGGTAGTCTGGTACATAATTCCGAATGGTTTTCTACTTCTCTTTCAAGAGATAGATATTGATATTTAATAAAGTAGCTAGTCTCACCCGGTTATTCTCCTCCCCAAACCCAAACTTAGAAAAAGGTACGTATTACTTTTAGTTTTAGTGTGCATGGCGGTTTGACTCGAGGAGTTTTGGCATGTGTCAGCCCCCGCCCTGCATCTGCTCTTAGCTTATAGGCTATAGCCAGCCGGTAAGTCCGTATCACACGATAGACATGGGGGGAATAATTGCATAGATTTGAGGTTTGTATAGTAGATATGTAGAACGGCGGTTTGACTCGAAATTTTTGGAACGTGACAACCCCCGCTTCCTAACTAATGAGCTTGTAGGTCAGCGAATTGCCGGTATCACATGATAGACATGGGCTAACGGCCATACAGCTATTTGCAGCCCCTTGTAATGGACGTTCTTAACACTTATTACCAACAAAAAAAAAAATACCAAGTGTGTGTGTGTGTGTCTATATATATATATATAGATATTCTTAACAAAGTCATATAGATATTCTTAACACTGACTTAGGTGACAATAATTTAAACATAAATATATGTTGTTGATTTAAAATTAAGATAATTTTAAACTCAGAGAAAATCGTTCAATAAAAATAATAAATTATCATGTCGATGTTAGATAAGTATATAGCCGTTATATGCCGCTTGGTGAAAGACCGAGGTTTTATTCTCTGTGGGCAATCGTCATACTTTAGATCCGATGTCTTAATATTTAATAATATAATCAAACTTCGATTTTCCCACATAAAAAATAGTAATAATAAATTGCTTAAGGAAAGTACTTGTATAATAACGTGATCGTCCAATTAGTTGTGATAAGAATTAAATCACAAACTAGCAGGTGTATATTTAACTTATGTTTAGGAAAATATTTCGATACTAAATAGCAACTTTTTGACCCCTATTTTGTAATATATATATACCAATTTTAATAAATTTACATTCTAAATACAGTAAAATGAGAAATTGCGACATCAACCGGTTGATAGCAACAATTTTCTCAAACATTTTTATTAGACTTCTTAAGACTGTATTGTTCATCATGAGATCGTAAAATGGTTAGTAACACTTTATTTTACTAATTAGTAAATATTCAAGGAAAATCGTCATCGGGCAATTTCACCGAATTTCATTGATGGTCAAATACATCGATCATGCAACGTTTTTTTTCCTCAAACAAGCTGGATTTTCATCATTATCCCCCCCCCAAAATCCCCTTAACTATTTTTTGTTGCTAGTTGGGATGGCAACAACAGAAATAATCATATGACTTGGTGTAGCACCGCTTTCCATTTGTGTAGCGTTCAGATTGACACAAAATTAAAATGCGCACTATCACCACCCTTTGGGCAAGATTGAACACACATAGCCTGATTACTATGATCATTATTCCTGGGATCCAATCGAATTCATGATCTCTCGAGCCTCAACTCCATTATGAATTAGTATAGATAAGATGTAACACCTACGACTGTAAATGAGTTGAGCCAATTCGATATTAGGCTCGGCTTGACTCGTTAAAAGCTTGGTTATGTTTACTCTTTTAGTTAAATAAACAGAGCCTGAGCTTTACTTTTAGACTCGTTTATTAAACAAGTCGAACCCAAGCTCAAAAAAGTGAGACTTAGTTTATTTTATGACTTTGACTCGTTAGCTCGATTCGACTTGACTTGTTCATCTAGTTAAACAAGCTGAGCCCTAGCCCAAGCCCAAGCCGAGCCTGAACCTAGAGATATTCGGCTCGACTTGACTTATTTATAGCCCTACACACACCCCGATTGATGGCATTTTCTTGATTTTTATTATAATGTTTCTTAAGTTATATAGAAGATGGTGGTTTTTATTTGGTTACAATTTCGATGGATTGCCTACATATATTTCTAAGGTTTATGTGTGTTACTGTATTATTTTTTTATTTTGGATATTTAATTATTATGACATTATAGTTGGCATTAACTGGACGATCTTCCCAAATCTCACTCATTGAGAAACAATCCACGAATATAAAATTAATATGTAAAACTTATTTACAAATGTATCGTATATATTTATTGGTGAATTAATGATCCAGGTTCAACCTAATAGTACCACCAAATCCAAATCAATAAGAAACCATCCACAAATGTAAACTTAGTATGTAAATCTTCTTTGCATTGTATCTTATACTTTCAGTATTGAATTTATGATAACTTGGGTTCATCCTAATAATATCAAGGAGAAAGATATTCGAACCTAAACTATCCCCACGTTAACCATTGCAAATTGTTAGGATATCATCTGAGCTCCGTAGCTCCTATTTTAGACTTTTAAAAATATATTTATTTATTTATTGTGAAGAATCTACTATTGTTATTGTTGTTGATGTTGTTGTGACATAATTTAATTGATTATTACAATTAAAGTAGAAAAAATAAGCTAATTAAAATGCCTACAACAGAATCATATCGATCTCACTTTATGATTGCTATGATCATTATTCCACCATCATGCTCAACAAAGTATTAAAATTGAGACGAGATCTTCCATCTGATCGGACAGTCCTTGTAACCAGCTCTTTATAAACTTTAATATTACCTCTCATCCTACTGCCTTCATCCTCCATCAAAATCTTTTCCAAACTTCTAATTAGTCCCTCCTTGGTAATCACCCCACCTTCAATGACCAAACCAATCTCCCAAACAGCTTCCACCAACCTCCCATTCAGATTCTGATCACCCCAGAAGGGCCTCCCAAGCATCGGCACTTCACACTCCATGCTCTCGAGCACGGAATTCCAACCAAAGTGCGTCACAAACACACCAACCGCCTCGTGGCGAAGCACTTCGACCTGTGGGACCCAAGGTGCAACCATCCCGCTCTCATTACCACCGCCGCTCCTCAGCCTCTCAAGAAACCCGTTAGGTAAATGGACCTTAGACCTTTCCTTTA